>OZ010800.1:90846306-92046306 GCA_963932465.1 Maratus speciosus
AAAGTTGCTTTAACCTGAAAATACTTGTGAACGGAGAGAGCTACAGCTATGCAAGTGAGGTAACGGTATAGTAAAGCGACTACTCCCTACCTAATGCAAACGACAGCAGCGCCCCCTAGTGGTGAAATTTGGAAGATAGCCACTGCAAATCGAAAACGAAAAGAGATAGAGCAAAATTTCCAGTTAGAAACTTTTAGAGCATCAATTAATTAATAGAATACGATATTTAGTTTACATGGATAAGACAAATTTTCGTCTGTTTACCCAAAAATGTCCGAAATCGATGCACTTCATTTTGTGTAAACATTTGAATGGAATAGTCAGAAGTATGAAGAAATACGCACAATTTATGCTATAAATACGTACTTATCTCAATACATTTTGATAACATCACATACAAAAAAAAGAGAAACTGTCTCACAGTGATAAAAAGTTAATATTCAGTATGTTCGAAAAGTTCGCCATTGCTCACGATACAAGTTTGTATTCGTGAGAGTAATTCTGCATGCACATTTCCCAGCATGGAACGTCTATTGCAAGCCTCTTCAATTCGACGAGATAGATTTAACCCTTTCAAGGCGGTGGCTAAACGGTCTAGCACCTAATTTTAATTCCAAAACTGACAAATGGCAGCAAGACTATCTTAATAAAATTTTGCCTTTGTAATGAAAGTGAAAATTAGCGGGTTTTTATTTTCTAAGAAATTCGTTTGAATATTCTGGTGTCAGTAAATTATTTCATCAGTTTACGAACAAAATTCTTCTGTCCCTGAAAGGGCTAATCTAAAATTTTAAATGCATTGGAAATTAAATTTTTACAGACATTACAGCACAGTACAAAGTCACAATCTGAAATTGTGCACTGCTACATTTACGGAATGTGATTATGCAAAGTAGAATCGTTGCTCATCGATTTCGAACATTTTTGGGTATACAGACGACGATTTATTTTATCCGTGTGAACCTAATGTCGTTTCGTACTAATTAATGTGATGCTCTAAAGCTTTCTAACTGGAAATTTTCTCTATCTCTTTTCGTTTACGATTTTCAATAGCTATCTTCCAATTTCCGCCACTAGGGGGCGCTGCTGTCGTTTGCATGAGGTAGGGCGTAGTCGCTTTACTATACCGTTACCTCACTTGCATAGCTGTAGCTCTCTCCGTTCGCAAATATTTTCAGGTTAAAGGGACTTTCCTTTGCATCCTGTATATTTTTTTCATGTTCGTGTGACCAGCTGACGTATTAACCACCACTTTATAATCAGCTGACTTTTTTTTTTTTTCCAAGATATTGGGTTAGCTATAATTTGACAAATTTTCAACCGGGAGGAAATGACTAATTTTTTTTTATTTTTTTACGTGCGTGGGAGGTTACCGCTGTTCAACCCACCCACGGAACCGCAGCTGACATTCACGGAGCTTCATGATACAACTCTCTCAAGCATGTTACAAATTATCGGCCGAGAGGAAATAACTGACGAAATTTGCACCATGGCTCGGGGACTATGAATAGTCTGCCGTAGCACAGACAATATTGGAAGGAAAAAATTCCACTGTTAAGGTTGCCGCATTTTAGCTTGGCAGGCGTAAGAAAAATCCCCGAAATTCGAACAAGAGGTCGAACACAAATCTTTTTGTGTTAAACACATTTTTTTTAATGTTGCAAAACAGAGTAAAAAAAAAATATATTTACTAATTTTCAGATAACAGACCACTTAATTATTTCTAAAAGTATAATATTTCAATCTTTAAAATAAATATACAAAGTTCAAACATTTCAATCATACATGATCTCTTCGAAAATTTCAGTTTGAAACCTGTATTTGTAAAAGAATCTACTGTATTTCAATGTTCCAATTTTCTAATATTGATATTTCATATCCTACATTCCTTGAAGAAGATATCCAAATTCTTTCAAAGCGATTCTGTTGTTTAGCCAATGTTTCATCAGACTGGTCTTTTTACAAGAATTAAACGCATGACCTTACCATATGAAAACTCAACCATGGTTACCCATTAAGTGAGTTTCTTAACAAATGCAACTTTTGTGGACACAGGCAAAGTTTATGGATACTTCACAGGGATATGTTTAGGAAAATTTTAGGTCCTTTAAAGGACCCTTCACAAAATAATTTATCTTAAAACAGGACCCTTCACAAAAAATTTTATTCCTAAACAGGACCCTTCACAAAAAATTTTATTCCTAAACAGGACCCTTCACAAAATAATTTATCTTAAAACAGGACCCTTCACAAAAATTTTTATTCCTAAACAGGACCCTTCACAAAACATTTTATCCCAAAACAGGACCCTTCACAAAATTATTTGTCTCTTAAACAGACCTTTCACAGAATTTTTCCACCTTCAAATGGAACTTTCACAAATTTAGTCATTTAAAAATAAAATCATGGCTTGTAAGTAACACAGTTGAACTCACCAAACAGCATATTACTTCGCTTTTTATATATGAAGGATACAACATGAAGACATCGATAATTTAAAATTCACAAAATTATGACTAGAATTTTCACAAAAATGAGAAAAACTTCACAATTTCACAAAATCAGGACCCTGTGAGAAAAGTCTGGACAGACCCCTGCTTCAACAATTACATTTAGATAAAATTAACTTAACTCTATTTTGAAATATAACAAAGTAAAGAATGAATGTTTTGTGATAAACTTTAAAAAAATCTTTTGAAACTCACAGATAGTTAACTAGATGCGCAATTTCTTTATATTCCCTATTCAGTACTATATATTTACAGTCGAACCCCGATTTAACGAATTGTTCGGGACTAGTAACTTTGTTCTATAAATCGAGATTATTCGTTTAATCGGGGTAATCAAACAAAATTTTTGTACAGTTTAACAAGTTGAAAAAAAAGCTATAAATAAAAAGAGCAATGGTCACTTACCTAAATTATGATGCTTATGACATTTTTTGCTTAAGAAAATGCACTGCATGAATAATGATTTTTTTTTATGTACTATTATAAATCATAAGCATTGTAATTAAGAAAAAATTTTCTTTATTCAAATTTTATAGATAAATTATTTTTTGGAAAATAAATCTTTTATAGATGTTTGTTTGCTTTGTTTCGATTTTGTATTTCAAACATCTTTATCAACTTTTTCCTAAACTGTGAAAATACTGCCATCAACATTATGAGCTGTCAAATGCCATTTTAAAGTATCCAAACTGCTAACCGATTCTTTGAATGTTGTATGCTTCATCCGATACACTACTACTGCTATTAAAAAACCACGCTGGAATGTACAGTTCGCATATTTTACTTCACAAGATTCATATTCAGAAAATTGACAATCTGGGACATTGAAAATTTTTGATAAATATTAGAAAATTTCAGATCGAAAATTATTCGTTAAATCGGATTATAAATTCGCTAAATCGAAGTAATTTTGTTCCTTTTCGTCAGGACCATAAAAACATTCGCTAAATTGCTATTCGTTAAATCGGGAATCTACTGTATATACATTGACCCTGGGCACAAATTGCAAAGTTACATAAAAAAGGGTGCAAAATTTGATAACATAAGTTGCAACTCCATGGAGGGGGAGGGGGGCGGTCTATTCGAGAAAATACAAAAACTAGTTTTTTTATACGGCCCTAAAAATACATACAGTAAATTCTGTCTAAGGCGGACTGTGTATAAGCCGGAAATCTGTCTACCGCGGAAAATTTTTCAAGTCCCGGCGAACCCATAGAAAATTACATTATTTCATGCTGCATAAGGCGGAATCTGTCTAACGCGGAAACGGAAAGGTTTTTATGGTCCCACCGAAACCAAAATTTTGCACAAGCCGGAAAAAATGATAATTAAAAAATTAAAGGCATTTTGTTTATTAAACTTTAAAACTCATAAGTCAAATACTCAATGGCGAGCATGTTAGTTAAATTCCGTAACACTTTGAAAAAGTTAATCGAAAAGAACAGAAACTGTTTAAATTTTAAGGAATTTATACTTATGCCATTTTTTCATATACAAAATTGCAAAATTTAAAAGTTAAAGTTAATATTTCTGGTAGAATGAGCATTCATCAAAATACATATTTCAGAAAGTACAATATATTATACTTTAAGGTCGTACTCAAATTCAAAGTTACAGCGTTCTGTCTCGTTCTCGAAGTTTATTTATTTTGTGTGTGTGTGTGTGTGTAAACATCCAATTCGCATGTATTACAGCAGTACTAAGAAATTGAATAGCGTTTCTCATTAATCTATAAAGACAAAAGATCTTTCCGAATTTCAGTTTTCAACCGATTTTCGAGTCAGGAAAATCAATGAAAGGTCATCATCTTCGAGGGATATTTATTTATTTATTTATTTATTTATATATATATATTTTTTTTTTGGGGGGGGGGGGGTTGCATAAGCCGGAATATTGTCTACCACGGAAAATTTTCTCAGTCCCGATCGATTCCGCCTTAGACAGAGTTTACTGTACATAATTAATAATTTCAGTTTTTGTTAATGTACTACTTATTTAATTTTTAGCAAATTATAATTTTACATTTTATTATGCCGAAAATTTTGGGTAACCGAAAGGAAGTTTGGTGTATATTCTCAAAGGAGGAGAGGGGGGGGGGGTGTCACTCAAAGGGTTAAAAGTATTTAATATAATTTTATGTAGAGGGCCAGTGACGATGTCTGCGGACCAGTAAACTCTGATGTTTACTGGTCCTTGGGACCAGTGACTTTTTTTAAATCATTTCTACCGCTGTTTACATATTTGCGAACCCTGCAAAAATTTATTTTTTATCATAAGCGATAAAAATAAGAGTAATTTATGAACTTTTTTGTATTTTAATATCACCCCCCCACTCTGCCTGTTTTTTTTTTTCTTTTTAAATATCCCAGCAGTAGGGGTTGTTTTGTGTGTTAATAAACGAAAGCGTTAAAAGATGTTTTTTGTTTAGTATCCTTAAATCTTGACTGAATGATACTAAAGCATTTTGGATTTTGGCTGCCAGACTGCTTGGTTTCAGAAACAAAATACTACTACATACTAGGGTGTAAAAAAATCATGATTTTTTGGAACAGATGTCATATTCGCCCCATATTGGCGCGATTTTTTTCTGTCGCCAATATCATATAGGCAACAGGTACTTAACTTGCGCCAAAGTGCTTGATGTGGTAACCCGGATTATATTGTTTATGCTGTTGATGTTTTCGCCAAATTGGCAAGCGAAAAAAATCAGATTTTTTTAATTTAAATCAGATTTTTTTTATTTTTTCCCTGTGTTAAAATATTAAACATTTACCAAGAATTAAGCATTTCAAAAATGAACAACCCTTCAGTTATTAACATAATCTATGTTTTTTTGCTTTAATTAATAAAATTTTAATTATGCAATTATAGAATTTACAAAAAACTGCAAATTAAAAATTTCTTTAGTAACATACAACATTATGTGCATTAATATTTTGTAATAATTATGTAAACCAATATTAAATACTGCTTACATTTTAAAGTTATTGATAAATTGCATTTAATTTTAAATTGATGATACAGATTAAATTTTGTAATTATTAAACAATTAACTTTTTAAGAACACAATCTACATTTTTGAAAAAGTGATTGAAAAAAGGTGATAAATAATAGTTTGATAAATACATAAAGCAGCGAGTAATTTTACATAGGTTCTAAAGCGTATGTATATCAAATCGATCAAAAATTGTAGCAATGTATACAGCAAATTCACACATAATTTAAAAATAATTTCTGTCTTTCTAATAATTTCTGTCAGAGAGCCCGTTCTAGTCTTTTCTGCGAACCATTCACAAAATTTGAACTTTTCCGTGCCCTATGATGAAATTTGCATCCCCCCCCCCATGATCCTTCGATGAAATTCACGATTTTTCAGCAGCCATTCGACGAAATCTGAGTTTTCGTGATCCTTCGAAGAAATTGGAGTTTTCGCGATCCTTCGAAGAAATTGGAGTTTTCGCGATCTTTCGAAAAAAATTGGAGTTTTCGCGAACCTTCGAAGAAATTGAGTTTTCGCAATCCTTCGAAGAAACTGGAGTTTTCACGATCCTTCGAAGAAATGAGAGTTTTCACGATCCTTCGAAGAAATGAGAGTTTTCACGATCTTTCGAAGAAATGAGAGTTTTCACGATCCTTCGAAGAAATTGGAGTTTTCACGATCCTTCGAAGAAATTGGAGTTTTCACGATCCTTCGAAGAAATGAGAGTTTTCACGATCCTTCGAAGAAATGAGAGTTTTCACGATCTTTCGAAGAAATTGGAGTTTTCACGATCCTTCGAAGAAGTGAGAGTTTTCACGATCCTTCGAAGAAATTGGAGTTTTCACGATCCTTCGAAGAAATGCGAGTTTTCACGATCCTTCGAAGAAATGCGAGTTTTCACGATCCTTCGAAGAAATGCGAGTTTTCACGATCCTTCGAAGAAATGCGAGTTTTCACGATCCTTCGAAGAAATGCGAGTTTTCACGATCCTTCGAAGAAATGAGAGTTTTCACGATCCTTGGAAGAAATGAGAGTTTTCAGGATGCTTCGAAGAAATGAGAGTTTTCACAATGCTTCGAAGAAATTGGAGTTTTCGCAAACCTTCGAAGAAATTGAGTTTTCGCAATCCTTCCAAGAAATTGGAGTTTTCGTGATCCTACGAGGAAATTGAGTTTTCACGATCCTTCAAAGAAATTGAGTTTTTGTGATCCTTCGAAGAAATTTGAGTTCTCGCGATCCTTCGACGAAATTAGAGTTTTTAGCGATCCTTTGACGAAATTTACGCTTCTTTGGCGATCTCTTGACAAAATTAGCGGCATTTTTCATGATTTTTTGATGAAATTTGAGTTTTTTTTTTTTTTCTTTTTACAAAATCCTGCATTTGACCGGTTCCTTCCATATTTTTAGTCGCCAGTCTTTCAAGTTTAATCGCCGGGTGGCGAGTGCTTATTTTCATCTTTACGACAAAACCCTTTTGATTTTCATAAAATAAAAATAAAATTATATACAGTCGACTGTGTGAAATCTGCACATTTAGGGACAGAGGGTTTTGCGGATTACACATTTTTGCAGATTATAGATCATCCATTTGTTTACATTTTACTTTTTAGAGTCTGGCAATAAATTAGAAACAACTGCACACAAATTATAATTACAATGTAAAAGAAAAACATAATGCATTATTATTTTACTAATTGTATTAATTTTTTTAAACGTTGACACAACATAATGGTAATTTCAGTTTTGCTTTGTTGTCAATAATTTTTTTCTATAGTCTATGAACAATCATTACTTTTTGCTCTGAGATAAAATTTTGTTGCCCTGGGAAATTTAAACATTTATGTCCAATTTATATTTAAATATTTATTCATTGGAGAATTGATAACTTATGAAAAAAAATACCAAATTTAACTTTATCTAAGAGTTTAAATGTTAATGGAATTTTCATTGTTTACATTCCAACATGTAGTCCGGATAATAGACATTGGCGGATTATACATCAGCGGATTTCACAGAGTTGACTGTATTTAATAGTTCACTTATATATTATATTAAAAAAAAGAAAAAAAAAAAAAGAAAAAAAAAGTCGCCAAACAATGTGATTTAAGACCATAAAGTTCATAAGTGTAATATGGTCACATTTGTTACATGTTTATCATTTTTGGACCACAGTCAAATATCTTGTCTGTGCATTCTAATTATAGAAGATTGCTAAGAAAGTATGGCAACAACCAATCAAGACTGCAGTGAAGATAACCAAACTATGGCTGTCAGAATGATTGGTACAAAATTGCATTTTTTTTTTTTTTTTTTGCTTATTTCTACTATTATATATATATATCCCCCAATCTTTATGTTTCGCGCTAAATTTGCTGTGTCAGAACTGATTAATAAAAAGTCACTGGTCTCAAGGACTCAAACATTAGAATTTACTGGTCCACAACATAAAATTCTATTAAGCACCTTTAACCCTTTGAGCCCTCTCCCCTCCCCAGAATATAAACCAAACTCACTTTTCAGTTATCCAAAATTTTCAGCATTAATAAAATGTGAAATTTTAATTTGTTAAAAATAAAATAAAATTGTGATTTGCGATCGGGAGGGCAGAAAAGTTACTGGTTCTGCGGACAACTAAATTTTTCAAATTAGGGGCTGCCCACAACTAATGTCATGCTTGGAGTAGGGTTCGTGAAATTGTGACAAGGGGATGGGAGGGGGTAAGAAGAAATGTGACATCACACATTTTGGTTAAAATAAAAGCATTAAAAATCAGCAGATTAAATTTTGAAGTTATTTTGAAATTAAAATCAGGGGTCGATCCATGCAAAATTTGGGGCCTATTTAGGGCCCTTTCACAAAAATCTATTTAATAAAATAGGCCCCTTCACAAAATTCCTTTTAATAAACAGGCCCCTTTCATAACATTCTTTTTCATAAAAACTGTTTTAAAATGTGTAATTTGTAAATAAAACCAGATCACGAAAAACAAAAAAATTAGCAAGGGGATTTAAAGAAGTTTTTGTTTATAAATTCTTGGTTCGAATGAGTAACTGGATTTCCACTTTCGTTACAAAATGCTATTTTTCACAAAAATATTATAAAATTCACAAAAATAACTTACTTTTCACAAAATGGGCCCCAAGAATAAAAACCTGCATCGATCCTTGAAAGTATTTTATACTCATAAAGTAAGGATAGTATTGAGTTGACTCTAAGCCGCTTTTTAGCAGGGCGCAGTGCTAGGCGGCCCTTTTTATTTCTTTTTTGCGCCCGGCAGCTCTTTTAAACCCTCCCGATACGCCCAGCTGCCCTTTTCAACATTTCCTATGTGCCTCGTGGCAATCCAATTGATCCTGAAAAAATATCACAAATTCTAGGCTCTCTAAACAAACCAGTTCAAAATATTTTTGTGAACAAGGTTTAAGTGTCCCTTTTTTGAAAAAAAAAAATGTGCCTTTTTTTAGAACAATGTTTCCTTTTTGAAGAAATGTACCCTTTTTTAGATAGTGTTCCCTTTTTTTAGAATAGTGTTCCCTTTTTTTCTAGAGTCAACACTAAAGGATAAGATTTAAAGCCAAATATATTAAATTCCATTTCAAATTCCAAAATACTACTGTTTTCAAATGCTCTTTCATATTAATATTTTAAGACTATTGCATATTAATTTATATTTTTTGTCGTAAACCTTAATATTATTTCATACAAAATAAATACACAAGTATTTTATAGTTATGCTCCCAAATGTCGTGAAAACAAATAGTTAAAGTTAATATGAAAGTTTAATTATAAAGTTAAAATTTTAAATATGATCTATAAAGCAGTGCTTTGTTTCTGAACTGCAAGTATATGTTATGTAATATAGCATGACATGCGACAAGACGGGAGGGCAAGAGGTAAGGTGAAGTGTGACAAAGGGGGGGGGGAGGGGCCAAAAAGTGTGACATCATTTATGGACTGTCCCTTAGTGGTCACGTTGAATTTTCAGTGGTCGCGGACCCGCAGAACACCAAGGATTCTGAATGTTGATTTGTAAATGTAGAACGAATATTTATGTGGAGCAATATTAATTTATAAACTGCCTAATTTAGAAGACAATGAGTTACTTATAGTTTCATTAGAAAGAATATTTTCTGGTTTTCATTTTAGTTTAAAAAGGTTAGGCAATAAAAATACAGGCATGCTAACATTTGCATTCAAATTCTTCAGTAAAAAATATATTTTGTTCTGTGTATAAAAATTCCCTTGATAGTGAATGTTTGTTTTTTGTGAAAAGCAAATTGTTTCTGTTTTCAATTAGTTGACTGTCAATTTTGGTGTAAATAGAAAGAAAAAGATTGTGTTCTTTTTAGGTGCAATATAATTTAGTTTCCAATTTATATTAAATCTCAAAATATTTATAATCAGCAATAAGTATTTGACTATTTTGCAGCATTCGAAATCCTTGGTGGTCCGCTGGTCCGAAACCACTAAAAATTCAATTGGACCAATAATTTAAAAAATTTAGTGGTCCGAAGGACCAGTAACTAACAGTAACTTTTTCCCCTTTCTGACAGGTAAACGTAAATTTTCCCATCCCTGAGAAAACTGCAACCAAACATTACAATAAGCATAAAATTTGCATAAAAACTTAGTTAAAATAAATAGACGGAAATAAAAAACATAATAATTTCAGTTTTTGTTTATGTACTATTTAATTTTTAGCAAAATATAATTTTACATTTTATGATGCCGAAAATTTTGGGTAACTGAAAGGAAGTTTAATTTATATTTTCGGAGGAGGAGAGGGGGGTGTCACTCAAAGGGTTAAGGTAATTATATAATTTTATGTAGCGGGCCAGTGACGATGTCTGCGGACCAGTAAACTCTGATGTTTACTGTTCCTTGTGATCAGTGATTTTTTTTTAAATCAATTCTACCGCTGAAAATAGTCAGGGTTGCAAAATCGCTAAAAAATTGTCGGTCATAACAAAAAAGATGACTGACGATCAAGGGAGAATATGCAAGGGATATACAAAAACTCATTCAATTTCATTATAAAAATTAACATAAGGTTAACAGATGATAAGATTAAAAATTCAAAACAATATTCTTGTATTTAATAACATTTGTTATAATACTTGTCCCCAAGCAGCATTAGCGATAAATACAAAATATTATTTTGTCTTGAAAAACATCGGTAAATTAGAAAAATTTTGGTTAAAAAAAAAAGAAAAAGATCTATTCAATCTATCTTTTAATATGCTTTTACAAACAAAATATCAAAGTTCTCCAAATGTTATTTATGAAAAAGGAGAGAGAGAGAGATGGGGGTGGGGGGGGGGAGAAATTTGTAAAAAGCAAATAGTATAAAATTTTGTTATGATAATGATTCTGAGATTCATATAAATATTAAAATTGATCTAAGCCCAATAAAAAACAATGATGTTTTCAAAACAAAATACCAAAATTTTCCAAACGTTATTTCTAAAAAAAGAGAGGGGAAAGGGAATTTGTAAAAAGCAAATAGTAATAAAATAAACAAAAAATTTTGTGCATGCATGTGCAGTAAGTAAAAAATACTGCATGTATGAGCACTGCATGCCCATAAAGCAAAAATTCAAAACAATATTCTTGTATTTAATAACATTTGTCAATGCTTGTCCCCACGTAGCATTAGCGATAAATACAAAATATTATTTTGTCTTCAAAAATTTTGGTTAAAAAAAAAAAAAATCTATTCAATATGTCTTTTAACATTCCGATGAAGCAAGTAACTTTTTTCCCTCTCTGACAGGTAAACTTAAATTACCCCATTCCTGACAAAAACCGCAACCAAACATTACAATAAGCATAAAAACTTAGTTAAAATAAGTAAACGAAAATAAAATACATAATTAATAATTTCAGTTTTTGTTAATGTACTACTTATTTAATTTTTAGCAAATTATAATTTTACATTTTATTATGCCGAAAATTTTGGGTAACTGAAAGGAAGTTTGGTTTATATTCTCAAAGGAGGAGAGGGGGGGGGGTGTCACTCAAAGGGTTAAAAGTATTTAATATAATTTTATGTAGAGGGCCAGTGACGATGTCTGCGGACCAGTAAACTCTGATGTTTACTGGTCCTTGGGACCAGTGACTTTTTTTAAATCATTTCTACCGCTGTTTACATATTTGCGAACCCTGCAAAAATTTATTTTTTATCATAAGCGATAAAAATAAGAGTATTTTATGAACTTTTTTGTATTTTAATATCACCCCCCCCCCTCTGCATGTTTTTTTTTCTTTTTAAATATCCCAGCAGTAGGGGTTGTTTTGTGTGTTAATAAACGAAAGCGTTAAAAGATGTTTTTTGTTTAGTATCCTTAAATCTTGACTGAATGATACTAAAGCATTTTGGATTTTGGCTGCCAGACTGCTTGGTTTCAGAAACAAAATACTACTACATACTAGGGTGTAAAAAAATCATGATTTTTTGGAACAGATGTCATATTCGCCCCATATTGGCGCGATTTTTTTCTGTCGCCAATATCATATAGGCAACAGGTACTTAACTTGCGCCAAAGTGCTTGATGTGGTAACCCGGATTATGTTGTTTATGCTGTTGATGTTTTCGCCAAATTGGCAAGCGAAAAAAATCAGATTTTTTTAATTTAAATCAGATTTTTTTTATTTTTTTCCCTGTGTTTAAATATTAAACATTTACCAAGAATTAAGCATTTCAAAAATGAACAACCCTTCAGTTACTAACATAATCTATGTTTTTTTGCTTTAATTAATAAAATTTTAATTATGCAATTATAGAATTTACAAAAAACTGCAAATTAAAAATTTCTTTAGTAACATACAACATTATGTGCATTAATATTTTGTAATAATTATGTAAACCAATATTAAATACTGCTTACATTTTAAAGTTATTGATAAATTGCATTTAATTTTAAATTGATGATACAGATTAAATTTTGTAATTATTAAACAATTAACTTTTGAAGAACACAATCTACATTTTTGAAAAAGTGATTGAAAATAGGTGATAAATAATAGTTTGATAAATACATAAAGCAGCCAGTAATTTTACATAGGTTCTAAAGCGTATGTATATCAAATCGATCAAAAATTGTAGCAATGTATACAGCAAATTCACACATAATTTAAAAATAGATTACAAAAATTGTATTTTTGAAACTTAAATCGGATTTTTTCCCCATAACATTAAAATATTTGAATAGCTACTAAATATTATAATGTTTTGAAGTTATTTAACATTTAGTTAGATGTTTTTTTTTTTAATGTATAATACTTCTTTTTACACAGTTTAATATTTTTATAATTAACAATAACAAATATTACATTTTTTACAAGTGATTTAGTGATCATTTTCATTACTGATTATAATGCTTTTTCACACTATTTTAAAAAATCAGAAAATATGTGATTTTATCATCTGATTCAAATCAATTGATTAAAATCATTGACACTCTATTGCTATGTTTATTGTATAGTATAAAAGATTGAATAACTTGATTATTAAAAGGAAATTATGGCATTGTAAATTATATTAGATTGAAATATCATTTTTAAATTAAATGCTAAACCATGCTTTTTACAAACTTACTGTACTTAAAATTTCACAATACTCAGGAATTATGCTTAGAAACAATTATTTAAAGCTTTGTTTTGTGTATTCATAAGTCACAATACCTGTAGAAACTTTCCAAATTATGTTCATCTTAGATTTGAATACTTTTTACGTCATTTTAAACATTTAGAATTTTTTTGATTTTAATCAATGATTTTTTTAAAAAAATCACTTGATTAAAATCATGATTTAAATCGCTGACACCCTACTACATACAGACTTGCCAAGCTCCGAAATCCAAAAATCAGAAATGAAATCAATTTTTTTTCAGTTTTAAATTGCGCTTTGTTGTCATATAAGATTAAATATAAACAATTACACAGACTATTAAAAAAGGTGCATTACAATCAAGAGCACGGGAAAACGTGTGTAAATCAGAAGCATTGTCAAATGAAAAAGGTAATAACATCAGAAAGAATGAAATAGGTACTTACATATTTCCGGAAAAAATGTATTTATTCCACGGATAATGCGGTGTAGCAATGGCGACCGCTTCCTTCTTCCTCGCGAACGGCCGTCAACAACAACATCGTCTTCATCCGGGATCTTCGTAGCTCTCGTGTTTCAACCAATCAGATTCACGCTTCCAGAAAAACTGCGTTTTCTAGCATATTTCACCGTGATTTGATATCGGGCCGTTATGTGTTGCACATGACTATGCGATTAGCACACTTTCCTCGGTAATTATGCTCATAATGATACCTTTTAACCGAGGAAATTGTGCCCATCGAAAACCAGTTCTCAGGTACTGCTCGCAAGGATATACCTGTGTTATTACTCGAGCACATTTCGAGGAATTGATGAAAGGCCGAGAAAAATACGATCTGTCGATGCTACTAGGGTATGTTTTATTTCTTCATCTGATATATTTAGTATGTTTACTTTTGTTTTTCCATGAACAATTTTGACAAAATAATTAGTATTCTTTAAAATTTATTTTTTAGCATGCACTTCATTCACATATACCATCATACAATTTCACAAAATAAATCTACAGCGTGTATTCCAGAAGTATTGGAAAAAAAAATATGCCCAATTAAGTTAATTTTGAAAGAAGTCTGATTCATTGCAGACATTTTTGCTTAGTTATATTTTTGTTTAAATTGGAAAGCACAACCATCATATAAAAAAGCAAAACAGTTACACTTTAGGAAAATTCATTTCCTTAAAGATGTTATCCTGAAATTTTACATACGAGAGCATTTACAGAAAATTGATTATAAGTCACACTGTCTGAAATAATAGCACAAGATTTTCCTATTTTGGGATCAAACTAAATAATCGCTGGAAATATAATCGCTTATGCATTTTATCAGTATGCAGCATTCTGTATCAAAATTTCGTCTTGCCATAAAAATGTACAGTTTTCAGAAAATCAACTGGCATAACGATGCTTTGAGAAATGGTTATTCTTTTGGCATTATCAAAATAATCTTGTGCACAAGTTTGAAGGAATGTGTGCCACAGAAACGTATTTAGCTGCTTTCGAAAATTTTGTAAACAATCAGAAATGGTTACTTCAACAGTTACTCTTTCAAAACGTTTATCAACGTTTTGAGAAAGTAACAGTTTAGAAAAAATGTTGATAAACCTTTTGTCAATAGCGAAACGTTTATCCTCGCTTTGCTATTTATAATAACTTATAAAAAGTTCTGTATCATGGACTGCCTTTTCATATAATTCTTCAATGTTATCTTCCCAAATTAGACATTCTGAATTCATACATTCTAATTATGAGGTATCTCAGCAGACAAAGTCAGCTAAATCTGCTGACTTTGTCTCTTTGTCTGCACTTTTCACAGGAATGTTTAATGCAGAAAATACACAAGTCGCTGCATTATGAATTGCTTGAATGTTTTCGTGATAACCACAAATGCAGATATTTTGATGTATAATTTTTTATTGTTTTATGAAACTAGGCTATAAAGGAGCAAAGAATTTGCAAGGGTGCAAAGGAGCATTTTTCCAATTTAGGAAAGCATCTTTAAACAAAAAACTTATTCTCTTAGTAAACGTCACCTAGGATTCATGGAATTATGTGACCTTTTTCACACCTAACTAATGCAGATTTAGCCGAAAAATGAACTCTTCTTAACTCTTCATCGACATAAAATTCTCCAAAGCTATGGAGTTAGATTTTGTTTCGTTACAGAATCTTAGGTTAGCTAGTTCTCTATTTTTTTCTTTACTTACTATTTTCATTCTCTTGCTGAAGCTTTTGCTGACTCTAAGATTTTTCTTCATTTTATCATAATACATTTTGTTTTGTTTCTTTCTCGCATCAACATATTCAATTTCATTCTTATTTTTCTCTACAATTTTTGGCGCTTATTAGAATTATTCCTGCTTTTTAAAACAATGTTATATATAAAAAGCAATATTAAAATATTTCCTTTAAAATATACTATCATAATCGTTTCCGTTAGAGTTACTATAAGAATCTCTGTAGATCATACAGCAGAATTTAGTAAACGAAGCTTTACAAAGCCTACAAAATATCTGATCAAAGACCATGTGGTTCAAATCAAAAGAAAGAACACAAAAATGACACGAGTTGAGTTGTTTTAATCCATTTTTAGTAACTTGCCATTCTTATTTTATAATCTTATGTAATAACAAAAAATGAATAAAAGTAAATCCATCCATTAAAAAAACACTAATAAAGATAATTTATCTTCCTTAAAATTTACAAAATAACCTTAATCATGACTAAAATTATTTAAAGAACTGTTCTAATAACGGAGAAAACAACTAAATTTCAAGCATTCTGTTTATTTTGGTTGTAACGCAGTTTTATATCAAACTATGGACAAAAGTATTATGTGTTACTCTTGTGACACAGACGTTTGTTACTCTTGCGACAACACCTCAGAGCCTATTCCATGCATAGCATAAACAAAATATTTAATGAAAAATCTTTCTTATACCTCGAAATCAGAGAGTTAGGAGTTTGGGGTAAAATTTTTAAGCACATTCTTTTAAATTAAAACTTTAAGCTGTTTACTGTTACTCTTGAGACACTTAATTATCGACAAATAAATAAAGTTAAAATTGTATTAAATGCCTTAGATGAAACCTTTTAACTATTTAGGTCTAACAGATATAATATCATCTTGTTATTTTCAATCCATAATAATTTAATTTAATGAACAGAAGTAAAAAAACTATACAACTCAATAAGTTCATTTTTATGCTCAACTGTAAAAGAATTTGAATACTGTCGGTTTTCAGCCCAGTTTCAGTGTAGACTTATCCTTATGAAATTAAAACTTACAAATTCATATACTGCAACTGATTAGCTTTAAACTGATGTATCACACTTATATTTCCGTTTAAAATATTTTTTCAACAAAAATTCTCTTCTGCCGTGCATGTTCCCCTTCCTGGGCGTTGGGTGTGCGGGGGGGGGGGATTTTTCAATTTGGAAATATTTATATATTTCTATTGTAAGAACATTATATTTTTAAATTTCCTGATTCTGCAAAATACTAAGGAAAATGCTTAAAATATAAGTCTTGAGTGGGGTTATAAATATTGCACCAAATCCCTATAAATTCCCTATTAATTAATCCCCCTAAATCCTTCAGTCTTTCTAAAATTTATTAAATGATTATATAAATCTTCTATTGTAGTTTAAACAATTAACGAAAAATGCTTTACAAGATAAAATTTTCCTGAATTCAGATTTCAATAGATAAAGGGTTAAACGCTTCTTCTAAATGTGCCCCTGTCTGCTTGTTTGGATTATGGCAACATAGTTACCTGTTTTTGATTATTTTTTAAACGATAAGTACCGCGAGCCAAGAACTTCTGCATTAAAGATTTTTCTGTGATCTATGCTTATCAGAATTAATTCAGATATATTTGCAGGATGCCCGACTTTTAAGGTACCTGCCTACGTTCGGGGAGCTTTTTAAAAAGTTCTCAATTTTGAATAAATACACGTATTTTTAGATCAATCGTAATACAGAATAATGAAAAAACATAAAATCATTGCAATATCTTCATAACATTTTGAAAAATTGGGGGTTTACGCCATTTTTTAGCAAAATTTCATACTTAGGGAAACAACTCACCCTGAATCCAACTAAATATATGTAAATTTTCATTGTACTGCATACTGCTTCTACACTTACCTGCGCACTGAACTAGAGATTTTACCATATCTTCAAAATTAACTGAAATATTTCAAAACATGTCAAAAAATACATATTTTTGTATTAAAAATTAACGTTTTTTTTTATATTCTAGCACCTATAAAATAATCATATTATCACATAGAGTATAGATACTAGATCAGAACATAGTAAGTAATATTGAAAGCATTCTGACAAAATTTCACTCAAATATGTTTAAAATATAAAATATGTTATATGAACTTTAAAAAGTTCACTGTTTTACTTAAAAGGTGACTAAAAATGATGGAAGAGATGTTACAAATTAAAAATATACATTTTATTTCAAACTTCTTCGTACTTCAAAGCTTATCCAAGCTCTTCATTAGAGAATATTTTAATAACCAATTGGTGTTTATTTATACAAACACGTCACTTTATTTTGAAAATGAGAGACCCAGTAATTATTAGAGTTGAAAGTAGAAGTAACAGTTTCTTGGATTGAACTTAATTAGAGAAATTATATATTATCTGATGTGTATATATATAATATATACATCTCTTCCATTATTTTAAGTCACCATTTAAGTAAAACAGTGAACGTTAGTTCATATAATATATTTTATGTTTGAATCAAGGTGATGTATTTTGCGTTTCGCCTTATGATATTATATGTTTAAAACATTTTATATAATGGAGTTAATCGAACATGGACACAAAGCAAAAATTCATTTTCCAGAAATCGTATATAAAGGTATCTTTTATGTTTTTTCTGATATATACAAAATTACTCTAGAAGTGTCAGTTACAGTTTATTACTGCTTTTATGTAAAAAGCGGAAGAAAAGTATGCATAGAAGCATTGTTTACATTTCTTTTCGCCTTGCCATGCCCACTTCCTGCATTTGACTCATTAATTCCTGTTTATTAAAATAGGCATAACTCCTGTTCTAATAATCATAGGAATGATATTAAACTAGATTTGGAATCGTAACAGACAGCTCTTTCAAATTAAACATTTTTTTTTAATGTTTCACCAAAACGGCCATTTTAATTAAAACAGATTTGGAATTGTAAAAGATGCTCTTTCAAATAAAAAAAATTACTCTTTTAAATTTTCCACGAAAACGGACATTTTAATTAAAATAGATTTTGTAATGAGAGCAGATTTGGAATCGTAAAAGCTCTTTCAAATACAACATTTTTTTAAACTTTTTTTTCTGTAAATTTTCACGAAAACGTTCATTTTAATGTAGGTAAATATCTAAAGTTTTAATTATTCGCAGTATATCAGTAGTTCTTTCCTTTAATGCTTTAGTTAATTGTATTGTAAGGAAATAGCATTCGACAATTTCAGATAATCTTTTAATTATGATTTAATAATTCTATAGATTTCCATTGATTACGTGTATTACGCAAGCTAACTTTAATAACTAACATTATTTTATTTAAAAAGTTGCAATCTGAAAAATTTTGAGCAGTTAAAAGTAATTATATCTTTTAAAAGAAAGATTTAGCTTCATTTAAGAAATTATTATCTTGTGAAAATATAATATAGGTTACCTTATAGACAACTAATGGCAGTAAAATAATGATATTAGTTAATGATCTGAAACATCTCAAATGTTATTTAAAATATTTTTTCGCAATCTGGAATTTTTCGAGCAGTCGCTCTTCAAGAAGGAATATTTCTTACTTTCAGTGATTACGTAATTTTCCTTGTGCGACGAAAACGCAATTTTCTGATCTCATTTAAACTGTTTAAAAATTCCATAGAAGTTAAGTATTTCACTTTGGATGGATATGTTCTGTCTTGATACTCTACTTAAGGAAGTAGAAAGATCGTTAATTTGATACTATCGTTATGCGTGGTAATTCTTTTTACTTTAAGCGATAATTTAATTTTACAGTTGTTTCCTTCACTTGTAATTTTAATAGAAACGTTCGAATGATATTTTTACGTAAATCTCTAATTATTTCACAAGTATAAACTACCTATTATTATTTTTCTTTTAAACTTTTTCCTTCTTTTTTCTGTAATTGAAGCCAACCAACAACAGACTTTATTTTTCTAGAGTCGTTTACATTTCTATTTACTGCATTCTCTTGGAAATTTAATTGGTTTAGGATTTTACTTCGCCTACTATGTCATTTTCAGTTTCATATTCGTTTAGATGACTTTAATTTAAAAGATAGCTTTAAATGAAGATTTTCATAGAATATTAAAAACGTTTTAAAATCCTTTGAATGCAGACATTTTAAATAAATTACCTGTTTAAATACATTGAAAAATTACAAAAAATTCAAGTTTCATATAACGTTTTGGTTTTTGTACAATTTAAAAGTTTCTCACTTCGTAGTTTAAAATTTTAAAATGAGAAGTAGTTTACTGAACATTTGCTTTTTTAAAACGATATCACCAATACGATTGTTCTTTTTTATAAAGAAAAATAATTTTTATTATTGCTTTTTTAAATTTTTATTAGATCTTTTTCGTTGATAAATTTTGTTGTAATATTAGTAATTATTTTTCAGAAATGCAATTTTTCTCAATATAAGTGGAGTAATGAAATCGATAGCGGGAAACGGAAGAATAAAAATAAATTTTAATTTTATTGTTTAATTCTTTGGTGTGTATAATTTTTAAGATAAACAATGAAACAAAATTTGGATTTTAAATGTACAGACGACCCTAAAATTCCCCCCACCAAAAAAAAAAAAAAAAAAAAAAAGAAAAAAAAAACAGAGCGAACAAACACTTATTATATTTTAGGTATCAAATTGTCCAGAAAAACGAAAATAACCATTCAACTGGAAATTGTGTCTTATCTAAATACATGTTGAAAAAATAGTCTTAAATGGCATTCTTCAAACATAAGTTAAATTTTCAAAACGTACACTTAATTTTGAAATCATTTTTGATTTTGCTGTTATTTGTACCTTATGATACAAAAACTCATTATGTACAGTAGTTTAAGGATCATGGCAATTTAAAATTTTGATCACCTAACGTTAAACTAATTTTAACTATTCTTGGTATTTTTTGTAAGCCTGTACTTTTTTACGCATAACTATAAAGTTACTGGGTAAAATTGCTTATAATTTGGATTCGCATATTTGAAGCTTCTAGAAATCAAATTATTTTTGAAAATTCATAGATTGCAATTGATATTTTTTGTAATATTAATTTCAAAATAATTACGTTTTGAAATCGATTTTAGAAAAATATATTGAAGTGTAACTTATACACATTTTAACAAAAATCGAAATCTTGGTGTCTAAATAAGGAAATAGTAACTTAGAGCCCATTATAAAAAGCAGTTTACGAGTTATGCTTAAAAAACTTTGCATTGCAACTTTATCTTTCAACTATTAAAAGTGAATTTAACATTAAGTGTTGAAAACTTTAGACATCCATAACTCCTAAATTTCTTCACGCAATGAATTCTCGCTTGGTGTCCTAAGGTATAGCTTACCACAAAATACAAATACCATGTCAAAATCGTATTGAAAATTTCAGAATTTGATAAACTTTCAGTATGGAATCATACCTTTAAGCTAATTAACATTTCTTCATCACACATTTAAAGAAGATATAATTTCGATTAAAATAAGTGCCTATTTAATGATAAACTTTTTTTTAGGGTGTGAAGGGTAGTTTAACTTAGTACAGAAAATGTTTGGGCTGTTATATATATATATATTTGTTTATTTGGTCAACTGTATCCAACTTGTATAAACTTTTGCATCACCTTGTTTACTATTTGCAACTTACACAAAATACTGTTGTGATTTATTCATTTTTTATTTATTCACGTATTAACAATCCGTATGACAAGTATCAATTATTTTTCACTTAAAAACAATGTCTGCGTTAATAAAGATCTAGTTTACTTTTTACAAAATGATATGTAAAATACTCGTTTTATATATCATAAAACATTTTTATCTTCAAGCTTCATACTCTAAAGACTTAATTTTATTCCATTTAAAAAAAGTGGTTGAAGCTCATTGAATAACAGTGCTTGAAACTGATGAGAAATAATGGTTATTTTATTCTTAGATACAAATACTTACATTTGGCTGAAACAACACATGTGCAGTGCATCAAGTAATATCGCATTTTTTAGAATTATGCCGATGTATTGATCTAAACTTATTATATAAAATATGATTAAATTATAGCTTGCAAGAAAATTTCACTTATTCAAGAAATTAGCAATATCAGAAATGTGGAAATACAGAACTGCGCATTCTAAATTACATTTTCCGTTAAACTCATATTTGATTAAAATATTTTAATATGAGATATTTTGATGAGTTTCAACACATTGAATACAATAATTATGTGGTATGTAATGTATTATTTAGACGTAGACTTGGAAAATCCAACAAAAATGATTTTACATACAATTCACATTTTGTAATACCATTTCTCTGTTACACAAAATGTGGTTTATTAAATCCAACTTTGATTGATCGAGATCTTTTGAGTTGTGTTATTTTGATTTAATTACGGAATATCTGATCTAGCTTCATTTTTGATACACATTGTGATATGTAGTCAAGTCTACACTTTATTAAATTAAATCCATTCTACTGGTTGATACAAAAGTAACAGAATAGTTAAAATTGTGTATTCTGTAAAGTATAGTTATAGTTAGTTGCATAATGACTGCATAAATGAGATACATAGAAAGGCATACAATGAATAGGAATTTTTAAAAATAAAAATGTAGTATTTTTTCCAGAATAACCACATTTTTGAATGTAAGGAAAAAGGTTGAGGGTCAATCCATTTCAAGTGGTCCAGCACTGGTTGCTCGACCATTTTTAAAAAATCTGAAATTTTTTGTACAAAAACCCTAATATGATGGAAGTTCAAAATGACTATTATTTTAATTTTATTCATTTTTGTTTGTGCATGGCGGCCATCTTTGTTTCATCGTCTGCAGCAATTTTCTCACAAGAAGGGTTTACGGAATTGTAAATAATTCATCGTTTATTTATCCAATTCAACTGCGGATTAAAGTAATTTGTACAGAATACATTGGGCTAAAAATCTGGTAATGGAGTAGTTTCCGAAACTAACTGATTATTGGTAAAACTTAAGCATAAAATTTCAGTTTTTTCCAAAATTTGTCCATTTACAAGAGGAAATTTTTCTAGCAAGGAATACTGTCAACGTGACGTAATTTTTTTTACAATTAGGCTGAAAGTACTTGTACTCACACGCCGAGTTCCCGATCTGGGACTTGCTTTCTCTTCGCTAAAAAAAATCCCAAATTTTTCAAAAATGACAAAAATCGCACTTTTCAGGCTTTGATATCTCTGGTGGGGCACGAGATAAAAATCTGAATTTTTTTTTTTTTGTAAGAGTATTGTATGGTAGTGTACAAGCTGAGATATAGCAAGGGCAACATGTCAAAACAATACTGCCAAACTATTGTTTTGTTGTAGTCACAGCTACGTATTTATCTCAGAGTGTCATTTAAATTTACGTTTTTGATTATCTTTAAATAATAATAACAGATAATAAAGCCCTTTGCAAAGTTTAGCAATTAATAAAAAAAAAATAATTATGCCTATTAAACCATAAATTTTGTATGATTTCAGTAATTTTTGTTGTAAGTAATTTTAGTAACCAAAAGAAACCTCAGCACTTTTACATAAAGAAAAAAAATTTTATGCAAGACGTGAGACAAAAACAACATAGGGAAAAAGAAAAGCTGTTAATTTAGTCATACTTGTTGAGACATGATCAAACGTTTCAAAACACATTCTTACTTGTTGGTTCAAAAACCACAATTTTGATCTTTCTCAAAGTTTTATTTGTAGTAATCAAGTCTTGTCATCTCTTGATAACTTGATTGAAAATCTTGGCCCTGCTGGCTCATAGAAATATACTTTGAAAGCACTGTGTGCAAGTCTCAATTCATTAATAATTCCTAGCTTACTTCTTATGAAAAAATGTGATTTTTCTGCAGCATAAATTTTGAATAGACTTTGGGTATCTTTACTTTCTGAAAATTACTTGAGGCTGATACATTGTAACATCGCATAATGTTTCATTTACAGGAACATACTTATGATAGGAACAAGTTTCAGGGACTGGCAAGCAGCATTAAAATTGTGGTTTTTAAACCAACAAGCAGGAATGTGTTTTGACATTAACAGCTTTTCTCTTTCCCTATTCTGTTTTTGTCTCAGGTCTTGTATATATATGTAAAAGTGCTGAGGTTTCTTTTAGTTACTAAAATTACAACAAAAATTACTGATACCATACAAAATGTAAGCCTTAGGCATATATTTTTTTTTTT
Source organism: Maratus speciosus (assembly GCA_963932465.1). Classification (NCBI taxonomy): domain Eukaryota; kingdom Metazoa; phylum Arthropoda; class Arachnida; order Araneae; family Salticidae; genus Maratus; species Maratus speciosus. The sequence goes on from OZ010800.1 coordinate 90,869,852, forward strand.
TAATTAATTGAAAAGTATTTATTTTCTGTTACTATTATTTAAAGATAATCTAAAAAATAAATTTAAATGATACTCTGAGATAAATACTTAGCTGTGACTACAACAAAACAATAGTTTGGCAGTATTGTTTTGACATGTTGCCCTTGCCATATCTCAGCTTGTAGTCAAATATCCATTATGAAATTTCTTGTGCATAACACTACCATATAATACTCTTAGAAATAAAAATCAGATTTTTTCTCGTGCCCCACCAGACATATCAAATCCTGAAAAGTGCGATTTTTGTCATTTTTGAAAAAGTGGGATTTTTTTTAGCGAAGAGAAAGCAAGTTCCAGATCTGGAACTCGGCGTGTGAGTACAGGTACTTTCGGCCTATTTGTAAAAATAATTAAGTCATGTTGACAGCTTTCCTTGCTAGAAATATTTCCTCTTGTAAACGGACAAATTTTGGAAAAAAACTGAAACTTTATGCTTAAATTTTACCAATAAGCAGTTAGTTTCGGAAAATACTCCATTACCATATTTTTAGCCCAATGTATTCTGTACAAATTGCTTTAATCCTCACTTGAATTGGATAAATAAATGATGAATTATTTACAATTCCGTAAACTCTTCTTGTGAGAAAATTGCTGCAGACGATGAAACAAAGATGGCCGCCATGCATAAACAAAAATTAATAAAATTAAAATAATACTCATTTTGAACTTCCATCATGTTAGGGTTGTTGTACAAAAAATTTCAGATGTTTTAAAAATGGTCGAGCAACGAATATGACATTTTCTGGACAACTTGAAATGGATTGACCCTTGAACAAAATTGGGGGCGATGAAGTTAAATGAAGTAAGCTGAATATGTCCGGGAGAGAAAGGTGTGAAAATATTTTTTTTAAATATTTTTTTATAATGCAAGTCATATTTTTAAAAAAGTTGTTAATTTTTTTAATCATTCATAAAGATTGTTATGAACATTTTAATACATTCGTGTTAATATAAAATATAATAGTTAATGCTAAAATATTTATTTTTTTATCTCTGTTATACGTGTGCGCTACTTTCACGTTTCACGAGAGTGGCTAAGAATCTAGTGAAATTTACTGCAACTTTGGCGTAATCGAAATTATGAGCAACACTATAACAATAACGTATATAAAATATTTATTTAGAAATGCTCGTATGCAAAATAGAATTCCTGTAGGCATATTTGTGTATCGACTTCCAAAGACCTATCGTATATGTTTTATATTTTAACATTATTCGTTTGAAATAAAAGTGATCACATATAAAAATTACATTGTGAGTAAATCTTTAGCAGCATTTGTATATTTGAATTTGGCAGAAATCCAAAATACTTTAATAACTTTAATAATTTTTTACAATAATTTTCACTTTAATTGTCATTTCTCATTTTCTTCGTTCTCATCGTTTCTCACACACTGTAAAAAAAAAAAAAAAAAAAAAAAAAAAAATGGTAACGTTCCATGTAAAATCCAAGAACGTTTCGCCTTTTCTCAGGTTTTCAGAATAATTTAGCACTTTTCTGTGAAATTCTGGTTTTCTTATCTGAAACGTTCCTGAACAAAAGTTAGAAACAGCAAAACGCTGCGGCCGCCATTTATTACTTTTTTCCTATAATCCGTTGCTCGCGCGCGAGTGTCGAAAACGAATTCCTTAAATGAATGTAAAAAAATCAATATTGAAGCCAAATAAATCAATAGACGACATAATCCTTTACGTCTCTATTGTCAAGACGATTCAGATGAAAATACAGTACCTCTGTGACATCGCTAAGAGATTATCTCTCGTACTTGTCTGTGGAATGTTTAATTAGCAGACCGTGTAAAAAAATACGCCTATTATTTGGATCTCCATTAACCAGGGGACCATCAAACATGATTCTCATCAATTTTGATTAATTTAAAGTATGTTTTAGAGTTCTTATCTCTAATTATTCTTGTGAAAGGATTTCTTCAAATGGGCCTTAGATTTTCAGAAATTAGATGCCGAGGTTTAGCATACGTTTCAAATACCCATTAGTTTGCAGCTCTCAATGTGTCTTTCGTGGTGTGGACGCAGAAGGCTCGCACGCCACCCGTACGGCCCGAGTTCGATGCTACCTCTTGACTTTTTTTTCTTTTTTAATTAATTTTATATTTTAACACTTTACAATTTGATTTAAATATGATATATATTTGACACTTTGAATTGCTGCAAATTTGAATTTTTTTTTTATTTTTGTAAAAAATATACAATTACGTTTAGGATTTTTTTTTTCATGAAAATTTATATGTATTTTATCTAACTTGTAAACTAACATAATTACTGACGAAAATCCAAAATATTTTATGTCTAGATTTTTTTTTCGAATTATTATTTACATTTATATATTTTTATATTTTAAGCAAAGTTCAGAAACAATATATCATATATATTTTTACTTTATTGAATTTTAACTGATAATTTATTTTTTCGTGTAAATTATAAATAATAATTTTGATGTCAATTTAAAATTTTTTTTTCATTCCAACAAATAATGATAATAAAGCGAAAATTGTTAACTGCAAATGTAAAAATCGTCTGCGGATCCCGCATGCTGTGAAATGTCAGTAATGTTTTGCTGTCAACAGAAATATTCCTGGTATTTCGCAGGAAACTTACTGCCATTTCTGTAGAATGTTTTTAACATATACAGTAAAGTTCCAGTCATTTTCAAGAAATGTTTCTTGGAAATAATGGGCAAATCAGCTGCCCATTTTTTCCCAGGAACGCTGCGGAATTTTTTTTTACAGTGCAAGTAAAATTGCAATTATGCATGCACACGATATTTAAATGCATTTCCGTTCTAATCTAACAAAAAGTTTTGTCAAATTTTGATGGACAAATTTATTCGTGATAATTTAGGTAACAGAAATCTACAAGTTATATATTTTTTTCGTTACTACTTTTCTCTCACGTATGCTTTATCGCTAGTTCAAACATTTCGTCTGCATTTTTATTGTAACTCTTTTCTTTCACATGAATATTTTTTCCTGGAAGCATAAACTGCATATCGGATATGGAAACCCATTTTCTTATTTACCATTTTACTCGTTAAAAGTATAAAAATACTATAAATTATAGATTTTAATTATGGTTAATTTTAAAATAGTAATGTTTCCAATTATTAGTGAAAAGACGGACAACTTTACTTACAACAAAGCAGTTTTAGACTCGCAAAAATTTGTACTTTCAGACGAAATAATAAATTCAAAACCGGTAATTTTCACGAATGTGGTTATTCCCAATGTAAGCAGATACCTTAATTTTTACACAATTACTTTCAAAAACACCAACAATGCAAATATTTCCCCCAGATTGCAAAAGAGAGTAGAAATTTTAAAATAGAAAAAACAACTACATTATGCATTTTTGGAACTTTTTCGGTTAAATTATAATGGAAAATTTTAGTGTTTAAAATTTGCATTTTAAGCGTTATGTGGAAATAAATTTTTATATTTTATGAAATTTTAATTTTCTTTTCAACTATAATCAATAAAGAGAGTTTAATAAAGCGCAGTAATGCAAAGCAAGTAGATAATATAAGACACATATAAATGTTTACTTTCAATTTTCGATCCTTTCTGGTATTACGTTACTAACCACTGGATCGAGGCTAACGAGAAAGACAGGCTACCGCGGTGGGTCCGATTCTTCATTTTTTATAGGCCGCTGGAGTCACGTGATGCTCGAATGCACGAATGAAGGTGTGCGAAAAGAGCATCACGTGACTCCACTGGCCTGTACAAAAAGAAGAATTGGGCCCACCGCGGTAGCCTGCCTTTCTCGTTAGCCTCGCCACTGAATCGGGTGATGTAATACAACTCGTAATAAACAGTTTCATATTTTAAACAACCACCTCGCTTCAAGAAATCCAAGTGTATCAATTTAATCTGAATGTCTGCAGCAGAAATTTTGACTTTTTTTGTACAAAAATGGAGGAATTGACAAAGAAATATTTACCCGCTTAAAGTTAAACTAAAGAAGTTTTGGGATTTTATTAAGGTTTGATATTTTTACGCCAGAGAATACTTAATTGTCTGAAAGTGAATGTCATGGGGACTATTAAATACAGAAGTATATTACACAAACTATATTACCTTAAACATCGTACCCGTACCTGTGGTTACAGAATCTCCTATAACGCATGAAACGTCAATAATTTTCTATAACCTTACGCAATTAAATTTTATCTTCTGCTCATTGTTTAAAACCTCCAAAAACTTCCCATTTTCACTTCAAAGTTATCTTGAAGTGTACCAAAAACGTTTAAAATGAAGAAACTCGACTGATGTTTGATCGTAAATTACGAAGCCTACAAATAATTTATTGTAATACGGGAGAGTAGCCTAATTTGGACCGCCGCTTTAATTGGACCGTTGCCATTCTGCCATTAATTACAGGAAGATACGCCATCTACCGCTGAAATCCTACTCATCAGAATTACGTCACTCACGATTAGAAGAAACAACCGCCTACCACGTGTTGTTTTCAGGCAATTTTAAAAAACCTAAAGTTAGCTGTTTTGATCTACTTTTTTCCTACTAAACGTAAGTGTATACTTTAAAATAAGGTAAGTTGTTATGTTTTCATATACATAAATAAATTCATCTGTTAATTGCGCATATTTCTCACGCGGCTTTGTTTGATTTCGTTTTTGTTCTTAGTCTTGAATTTATCTGTTTTAAAAAATGGCGCAGTTGCCATAATTGGACCAGATATGCGATCATAAAATTTGAAAATTAAATAATGAATTTCGAGGACGGTACACTTTGTACACAATTTTTAATTTTTTTAATATTTTATAATGGATTACTACCTCCAGCAAGCTTTTTCTTCTTCTTTTCTTTTTTTTTTTTTGGGGGGGGGGGGGGTGTTATATCTGGATTAATTTTTTTATACAGTTTAGGCCTACATAAACAAAAAATATTTTTACATGTTTATGCAATAAATTTTGTTTGCAATTTCTTTTATCTTGTATGTATTTGTATCTATTTTCTTTGAATACTTTATTCCTACGGAGTATTTGGTTTACAGAGTTGAATTTAAACATTTTCTTCCTGGGGGATATTTGCGATTCCCCCAGGAAGGGCAGACTTTTTATAGTTCTGGAGGGTGGAATTACACTTTTTTGTCATTAAAACTCATAAAACCTCAAACCTTATGGGAGAAGGGGGGTGAATTCAATACGGTTGAATATATAATGTTGTATATAACTAATCGTAGCGTATTTTTCAATAGAGCATATTTTTTTAAACACTTTTATAATATAATGTTGAAAATGTTGAAAAAGACACGGACAAGCTGTCTGGAAAAAAAACAGGTAACAGCAAAAGCTGTTAAAGATATAGGAAATAAAAAAAGAGTGTAAGTTGTGAAGAAATTGACTTGCAAGAAGGCTGTAGCTACAAATCTTCCCCAAAAGCCGAAAAATCATTAGAAATATTACATACTTTGCTAAATTAAGTTTTAAAAAAGTACAGAGGTAGCCAAAAAAACAGTTGTGTTAACATCTTCGCCATATAAATTAAACCTTGAAATGAAAAAAACACAAAAAATCGACTAAAAGGATGCTATCACAGCATAAAAGCAAATGAAACATCAAGTTTTAAAAAATAGGCGTAATGCAATTATCAAGGAAATGATGAAAGGGGAGAACTACAATCATAATGTAAAGAAAACTTCTGTTGCAAAAAAGTCTAATAATTCAGAATCTAAAAAGAAATATCTAAATAGTGATGATTGGTTTTAACTGATTTGTAAGAAAATAAAACAGCAGAAATGATTCAGTATTCATATTGCCAAATACGGTTCCAAGTTGTGTACGATGGGAAAAAATCAATAAACGAAATTCATGTGTAAGCTTTGCATCACTCCTTAAATGATACTCAAGTAACTGGCAATTAGTTTCATAATTTCTATTCTTAATTACTGATAACTTTGATTTATATTTTGAATACATTTTGATTTAAAACAATTACACTTATTTTCAGATATTTGATTTCATTATATTTCATAGCTGTTGTTTCATTTGATTGTTTCAGTATCCGCAAACTTTGCTTTTAATAAAATTAGTTATATTCCCTAGTCATTAAAACAATCTGGTTTTATTTGGTCGAATTTAGGAGGCTGGTGGTCCAACTTAGGCGACCATTTGCTGAATTTGGACCACTTTTGACAATTTTTTCAAATTAAAATAAAATTTAAGATTTCCAAAAAGAAAATGATCTAAAGTTTTATTTAGTTAGTGGATGAATTGATTGACCCCGTGTAGTGATATTTTTCAGATATTTCAAAAATTAAGTGGGTTACACCTGAAAATAAGCGAAGTGGTCCAAATTAGGTTACTCTCCCCTAATGCGTTTTGCATTTATTTATTTATGTTTTATGAAAATGGAAAGCATTTGCTAAATTGTAATAAACAAAAACTAAAGTTTTTATTTTGTCCAAGAAAATAATTTTACAAATTTCGTTTATTCGGAAGCAATGATTGTATAAATTTCAGTAGTTATTTTTTTAATACTGCTTATTACAATTTCTTTTGATTATACATGAGATTAGAAAAAATGTAAAAATGTTAAAATATGAAATTCAAAATTGAAATTTCATCGCACTTATATATTTTTTGTTATTATTTAAAAAACAAAATTGTTTGTTTTTCAGATATAGTTTCTAGAGAATTTATTTATTTTTTATTTATAAAAAAACACAAGTTAATCCGTTAACTTGTGCAAAAGGTATCCTGGTAAAACATCTGAATAACTGTTTTTTAGTTAATTGTTTCGAGTTTTTATTGATGTGTGTATCGCAAGCTCACAGATAAACATTCGCGGCCCAAACGACATTAATATTATGGCTTCTACTATTGCACAGGGTGCGGAGAAAGTATTGATAGTGAAATAAATCTCTACTACAACGCCATAGAGACAATTATTTCAATACCTTTTATTGCGTAAGTTTAACAACTAAGTATCAATTGATATTCTATCATTAATTTTCGATTCGGTCTTCTTTTGCCTTGATACACTCGCGGAGAAAATGTGGGAAGGCATCCACGGTGCGCCGCAAGTAGTCCGCATCGAGACCGTTCCATTTACGCGTCACAGCAGCTTTTAAAGAAGTGATATCTTTCTGAGGATTAGCACAGGCTCTTGCTTGCAACACTCTCATACTGGGTAATCAAGTGGATTAAAATCCGGAGTCTTGAGATGAAATGAAATCACGAAGATTTGCTTGGCACCACCGTTGCGTTTGGCAAGACTTATGGACTGGTACTGAATCTTGTTGGAACGCATATGGATTGTTTCCAAAATGAGAATTTAGCCATGGAAGGACCTTCTTTAGAATATCGTTGAGATAATTGATCTGATTAATCTTGACACCAGCATCATCAAAGAACAAAGGGAATTTCCTATTGCTTGTGATGCAGCCAAAAACCATCACGCTGGCTGGATGAGGTTTACTGGCTACTTTGCCACCACTTGAATTAGCAGTTTTACTGTTTTTGGCTAATATGCAGTCATTCTGATGGTTAACAGCTTATTCAATAGTGAACAGTTTTTCGGCACAGAAGAGGAAATGCAAACAATAACCCAAAAATATTTACTTATAATGCAGTATTTAGATTATAAAGAGCAAATATACACAAAAAAAATAATTCTACAACATTTAAAAGAGACACACAAACATTAAGAAAAAATTATCAATACTTTTTCCGCACCCTGTACAACTGTATACATATATATGTATGTGTGTAGGAAGATTATATGTATAATGTTAATTTATTGAATTATTTGAATAACTAGACGTTGAAAAAAAAACAATACACGAACTTTAATATAATTCTATAAAGATAATTTTACAAAGCTTCGTTGGTAGCTTCATCAAATATATTACTTTTCTCACTTAACGCTAGAATTACCGAGTTTCTTTTATACCTAGAAAGACCGAGGTGGGTCAGAGCTGACTCGTGGTCTTCAGTGATGTTATTCTTGATTTGCATGGGAAATACAGACAAGCATTAGGGTTTGATGATTAATAGTGGGAATGCTAATTAAGGATTAACACAATTTAGCTACTGGAGTATTGCAAAACATGAAATTTGGTGAATAAATACCACCGAAGAAAGGAACATTAATTTCTAATTTCAGAATAGATACTGTTAGATTTTTGCGGATCTTTCAAATAATATATATATAATAATTATCAATTTAAATTCTGTAATAAGGTTCCTACAGATTAATAGGATATTAAAACACAATAAATTTAAATATATATATATATATATATATATATAGCTTCATGTATTTTCTTTACTTGCATTGTACAATTTTTCATCTAATCAATTCACACAAAATGCTATGGTCTTTGTTTCTTTTTTTCTCTCTTGTTTTTCGCTGTGCATAATCCACACACAAATTATAAACAATTTCCACGCACATTATTAATTCAATTGTCTTAACGTTGCTTTATCTGGCTGCGTTATCATTTGTTTGAATCTTCTTGGGTGGTACAGAAACTACCCAATAATTTACCACGCTAGATCGCGAACCATATCTTCCATATAGTATCTTGCACCAAATGTTCCATATGGTTCAGTCCTTCTTTTCTTTAAAATCACTTTGAAGGGGTAATTTATTTTGTATCTTTCTCTCCGTTTTTTAATTATCTCCTTTTTTAATTTTCTTCTTTTTTAATTTTCTGCTTTATTTTCTATTTTCTTCAAAACACTAACGATTTATTGGTGTTTCATGATTTCATCCACGTCATTTACTTTGCTATTTTCATTCAATTCCCTGTCGCTTGAACTGGATTCTGGCGACGAGATTTTATGGGCATTTTCATCAAACTTTTTTTTTCTTCATGTCAAAATTGTTATTATTATCAGATATAATTTCGTAACTAGAATCATTTTCCGAACGTTCGCTTCGGAATTCTAAAATTCCTTCATTCGAAAGACCTCCGTCGCGACAGCATTCCTATGAATGGGCGAAACTGTAATACCACTAACAGAGTAGTAATATATTTTTTTTGTCCTTGTGCCGCTTGAAACAAGCATATTATTCTTTTTATTTAGTTTCTGAAGTATTACAGAGATAACAGCATTTTACAGCATTCCAACAACAGCCTGAAATAAAATAAAAGCTCACACGTTCGCCTTTCAGTTGCAGGACAGAGGAGGGTATAAGCCTCTCCCCGCCATTCCCGTCCCTCTTTTCTGAAAAGCGAGTGCAATACATCTCCTTACATTATTCTACTATTTTTGAAAAACATAGTGTTGAATGCTGTGCTGAAATAAACAAAAAAGTCATTATTGTGTTTGAGTCAGCGATGACTCAGAACAGCAATACTAGATATAGACATTCAGAATCAGTTATTAAATTTTCTTTGATTGTAAACTCATTTTCTACGTTTTCGGTACATTTATTTTATTGGCATTAAAAAATAAAATATAATATTTAAGCATTGAAATAAAGTGTTTTTCATGCCCGATAAAGTTGAAAAGTGTTTATGACTTCGGTTTGTCTGTCCGTCTGTCCGCGCTCTAACTCGCGTAAATATACTCGGATTGAAGAAAATAAGTTAAACTGGTGTGAATGAATAAGAACAAAAAAACTTCTTAAAACACCATCAAAAATTATTAAATGCGCTAGGCCTTTCGAAAGATCTGAGTCTTTCTTCGTCAGGCGCAAAGAAGACGTCCTTCTACTATGAAAGCAGCAGGAAGACTAAAATGAGAGATAAGGGAAAGGAAACAAGGTAAAGAAACAGCCAATAGGAAGTTAGAAATGAACAGCCAATAGGAAAGTAGAAGACAACAGCCAATCACAAAAGAGTATAATCAAAACAAAAGAACACAGAGTAGGAGGGGCAAAAATTGGGAGGGGGAAAATACAAATAATTAAAAATGGGAACACATGAAAATAAATAAATAAAACAGACTAATATTAATTAATACAAAAATAAATTAAATGGTAGTACTGAAAAGGTTTTTCCAAGCTGCAGAGAGCATTGTGGAATCATATTTATCATTAACAATGACATCACGAATAAGATAAGTAGCTAGATTTTCAAGGAAGTCCAATTCAGAGATACTATTGGTATTAGAGATAATTTTAGCATTTTGAAAATTAAAACTATGGCCAGAATCCCAAGAGTGCTTGGCAATAGAAGATTTAAAAATTATTGATTGATTACATAACGAGAGTGTTCTTTTAAGCGGATTTCGAGATTTCTTTTCGAGATTTCTGTGAATCTCGTGATGTCATTGTTAATGATAAATCTGATTCCACAATGTTCTCTGCAGCTTGGAAAAACCTTTTCAGTACTACCATTTAATTTATTTTTGTATTAATTAATATTAGTTTGTTTTATTTATTTATTTATTTATTTTCATGTGTTCCCATTTTTAATTATTTGTATTTTCCCCCTCCCAATTTTTGCCCCTCCTACTCTGTGTTCTTTTGTTTTGATTATACTCTTTTGTGATTGGCTGTTGTCTTCTACTTTCCTATTGGCTGTTCATTTCTAACTTCCTATTGGCTGTTTCTTCAGCTTGTTTCCTTTCCCTTATCTCACATTTCAGTCTTCCTGCTGCTTTCATAGTAGAAGGACGTCTTCTTTGCGCCTGACGAAGAAAGACTGAGATCTTTCGAAAGGCCTAGCGCATTTAATAATTTTTGATGGTGTTTTAAGAAGTTTTTTGTTCATACTCGGATTGACCTGGAATTTTTGGATGTTATTGACGTTTACCATAGCAAGGCCCCTATTTGTAATGAAGTTTGTTGCATGTTTAGTTCATTTACGGGGACAGTCAAAAGTATTCAATTACATTACGACCTGTGGGAAAAAAATGGTTACAAATGATTTTTAATGATTTTACACGCTTTCAAACAGAATAAAATTGATATGCATTTATGAAGCGCACTAAAATGTGCATTCCGTAGAATATGCGATGCAAAGAATAGCTATTGTTCATTTACAGGGCTAAAAAGGGAATTACAATACATAATGATATAGGGGTGGAGGGAATTGTTTGTGGCGTACATTATTTATGTTAATCTATTTGATATGTAATGAAATTGATATATGTCGTTGAGGTTTACATACTATTAATTATTTCATGTATAATACGAAGTGTATATAGCATTTACAGGGACACACAAAATATTTTAGATACTATATTGTATCCGAAGTACTGTTCATTAGCGATGATTGCTGGAAATGCATTTTTAATTATGATATGCGCTTTTATGATTCACTACATTTATGCATAATATATGGTGTATATATATATGCTATAATTCATATACAGGACTATACAAAAGTATTCGTATGGGTTACTGGGTATTGATTAAAGGTGGTTTTTAAATAAGTTATGCATTTTTACGCTGCACTGTATTTAATTTACTAAGAAATGCTTGTAGAATATATATAAAATGATATACAGGGTCCGGCAATTAATTGGATACGTTGCCGTCTATAAATTATAATTTCTGGAAAAGTGATTTCAGCAGTTTTAAGAGAGTTTTAGTTTGAATTAAATTTTAACTAAATAGATGCGTGTAATAAAGGTTCTAAGTAAACTACAAGGTTGTACAAAATTATTTAAGTATGTTTCCATATATTAGTATAAATTACTGAAAGAGAATTTCAACCTGTTATGCGTTTCCTTGATTAATTAAATTTTTCCATTATATAGTATATATATCAATCTACAGACCAAATACAGGACTGTTTAAAAGAATTGGAAAACATATTTGGCTATGGATGGTAACTGCTGAAATCAGTTTTTCAAATGTTTTATATGTTTTCATGTTTACTTTGTTATCTTATTTACGTTATTTCCCCGATGTCTTGTTAAAACCATCAGTAAGAGTTGGAAAGTGTTTTATAATCTATGCTTAACGCAGGCTATATCTTACTTGTTGTTTCTATTTCCCAGATCAGTCTTTTCCTATAAAACATACCAAATCTATTTAGCTCATATTCACAAAATACAATATATACGGGAATAAAAAATTTAAATAAATAGGGCTTATCATGTCGTTCCATAAATAACAGTTGTATTAATGTCCGTTAGACTCCATGTTCGTATTTAATATAGCAATGACAAATCACATTAAAAAGCATAAACATTTTTAATATTAAGCTTGAATTCAAGATCAATCTTAGAACTTAATAAAAAAAAAAAATCCCTGCCGGTCCGGCCTACAGGCGGAGGTAGATTTCGAAATTAAGTATACTAGTTTCATAAACAAAAAACAAATCATGATTAGAGATAAACTCACTTTAACAATTTTATCTGGCCGCTTTTGACGAGTTTTTATTTCATTTTTATATAATAACTGGTTTTATCCGAATCATGTTAGGGCGGTATTAAAAAAAAATACTTTTCCATGCTCAACAACTCGAAATTTTCTGGCATAACTCCAGATACATTTTTAATAGGAAAAATATGAAACTTATTGACGTGATTTTTGAAGAGATTTATAAGCAACCTGTGTTTTTAATTTTCGTTCAATTAATTAAAACTTGATATATAAACAATTATTTTCTCAGTAAGACAATATTTTTCGTTTCTAACACAATCGCTTCGGGAAATTCCGTTCAAAACGCCCACTTTGACATCATTTTTTGAAATATATTCTGCCTCTGTCAAAAAATCGATCATCACAGTACATTATATAGTTTCTGAATAAGCGAATCTATCAATTGGATGCGTTTGAAAGCAAAAATGAATTTAAAAATGAGTCAGAAAATAAGGAGTTTGGATTTGAATACTCCCTTAATACGATGATTTTTCCAACACAATCCGCTTCGGGAAATTCGGTTCAAAAGTCCCACTTTGACAGCATGTTTCAAAATATATTCTGCCTCTATCAAAAAATTGACAATTATGGTACATTATATAGTTTCTGAGTAAGAAAAGGTACCTACCTATTGGAAGCCTTTGAAAGCAAAAATGAATTGTAAAATGATTCAGAAAATAAGCATTTTGGATTTAAATACACCCTTACTAAGATGATTTTTTTTCTTCAACCGCTATGTATTTTTAATTTGTTTTTGCTGTAAGAATTGGTCCTATCAAAAGACAATATTAAGAAGATATATGATAAATTCATGGGGATTTTATATCTTGCGAATTGACGGAGTTATGGAATTTTTTCTTCTTCACCCCCCCCCTTTTTTTGTTTTCGTTTTTAATTTTTTTGCGGTACGAATTGGTCCTATCAAAAACTTGTAAATATAAAATTTGTAGATAATATTAAGGAGATGTATAATAAAATTAATTGGATTTGATATCTTGAGAATTGAGGAAGTTATAATTTTTTTCTCTCAAAAACCTTATTTTCTGCGCCCCTTGAGACCATTTTTAATTTTATCAAAAATCTGTGATATATAAATTTTTGGCCCTATTTTTAGAAGTAATAAAAACTTTAAACTGATTCGATGTGTACAAAATTTAAGAAGTTATGGGGTTTTTTCGGTTTTCACAAAACCCCTCCCTATTTCCATCTCCTTGGTCCGATTTTGCCCATTAACGAACTTGACCGAGATTTTATGCCCCTTGATTTTATGTATCAGTTTGGAAGAGATTGGTGCAGAATTGTGGAAGTTATCGTGTCCAGAAGAAAGTGATATATATACATAGATAGATACATACATAGATAGATAGGTAGATAGATAGATAGATAGATAGATAGATATAAAGATTTTTACTGAGGGTGGTTTTGGGCTCTAGGAGTCATGATCGGTGTAGATCTGCAAAAATTTTTCAGAAATTCCAACATAGGAACGACGCCAATAGGTAGTACTTCATACGAAATCTACCTAAAAGATGTCAGTTGATAAACATTGTTTTTTAAATGGAAAATTAAAAATATGTTCGAAGAATAGGACTCCAAAATAGTGATATATTGCTAAAAGTACGGTAAAAAGATAAGATTTTATATTTCAAACAAAACTTTACTTTAAAATTATCATAGTGTTTATGACAAGAATCATCAGAGTATTAATACTTGGAAATTTTTCCAGAGAGAACCATTCGCCTTGCATACAATATTTCGAATGAAAATGAAATTTCAAATTAATTGCTTATAAAGCGCAAAGGCCAACATAGTGAAAAATATTCCACTCCGGGACTCGATCCCGGGTCATCAGTATAGCGCACTGACATTCTACCGACTAAACCACATGAACGATACCCAGCCTGGGAAATTTCTCCCTATTACATGTTGGCAAGGCTAAAAACGCAGCACAAGATGGAATATTTATCGTGAGCCTCCGTCATGGGGCAAACACGAAGCTTAATTAAATCCAGCATCGATTGAAACTATATTAATACTTGGAAATTTTTCCAGAGAGAAGCATTTGCTTTGCATACAGTATTTCAAATGAAAATTAAATTTCAAATTAAAATTGCCTTTTAAGCAATTAATTTGAAACTTGGTTTTCATTTGAAATATTGTATGCAAGGCGAATGGTTCTCTCTGGAAAAATTTCCAAGTATTAATATAGTTTCAATCGATGCTGGATTTAATTAAGTTTCGTGTTTGCCCCATGTCGGTGGCTCACGATAAATATTCCATCTTGTGCTGCGTTTGTAGCCTTGCCAACATGTAATAGTGAGAAATTTCCAGGCTGGGTATCGTTCCATGTTGTTTAGTCGGTAGAATGTCAGTGCGCTATACTGATGGCCCGGGTTCGAGTCCCAGCATGGAATCTTTGTTGGACTTTGCGCCTTTTAAGCAATTAATTTGAAATTTGATTTTCATTTGAAATCATCAAAGTGTTTATGACAAGTTCGTCACAAATGACACATATTTCACAAATTGGTCACAGTGTGACTTCAAAGCATTGTCACTTTCGTCACAGGTTCGTGACAAGGTTAATGCCAAAATAGTCACAAATGACACACTTTTCACAAATTTGTCACACCGTGATTTCACAGTGTGGTCACAATGTGACGTCACAAACGACCTCTAAAACGGCCATAACGACCTCGCATTCTAGTCACTATGACGTCACATCGACGGTCACAAAATCACAGTGTGACTTCACAACGACGTCGCCGTGACGTCACCATGCGTTACGGGTAATGTTTTCGAATGTGTCTCCTACGTATTGGGAAAACCCAGATATGTTCTCTTTTGAGTCAGTTACCCTTTCAAACGAAAGCGATAAAACTTTTTTTGTTTTGATCGTTGGCAAAAGTATTATATTTTTCAACACAGCATTGAAAGGGAAGAATAAAATATTTACACTCATTTTTTTTATTATTCACATTGCCCGAACTAATAAATTTTTGATTATTTTTTTGCTAATCATTGTGCGTATTCAATTTTTAAAAGAATTATATTTCAAACCGCTATATGAAGAAATATAACAGACAATCACTTTTGAACACTCAAACGATCAATCTTTTTCTATACAACATACAACTATTTAGCTTATAATCTTAACATTCCACATATCTACATGGATAAATGCTTAAAATTAAATAAGACTTACCTTTATTTTATGTATTCCATAAAGAATAATTATAATGATATCCTAATCTGTTAATCCTAAGACGGCGGACGAAAAAGTGATCATTTTTCTTATCTCTTAAGGGTGTCGTTGCCTTGCTGCTTTGATTGGTTAATAAGCAATGCAAACGTAAGTCACTGTTTCAGGAGTGAGACATTTCACTTTGTTTTAGAGAGTGGAAAATTCCACAATTTAAGGAGTGTATTTTTATAAAATTCCCTCCAAAAAGAGTGAAATCGCCTGCCACTCTTTCAAAGAGTGAACTTTTCACTCCTCCAAATTTTAGGGTGTATTATGACGTACTATAACGACTTATTTTCTGTATATCTGTACTTTTGTTTTAATTCGAAACCTACAAATCGTTATAGTCAAATTTCTTTCAAAGACGTATATATATTTATTTTTACATAAATTTTAAAAATTTCAAAAGGAGCTCCTCTTACTTTTCAGATTTGTTTGCTGACTGAAGATGTTTTGTCTACTAATTAAAAAAAAATTCAACTCTCTCTTACACACACACAAAGAATATCATACAAGTTAAGGAAAAATTGGTTTAAAGTTGAATCGAAAAGTGTCTACAAATTACATGTATTTAGTTGCAAAAAGTTTAAATTATTATGTCATATTTATAATAGTTTTCACTGAAGTCATTGCTCATTTCAAAATTCTTATTTTTAGATTGTTTTAATTATACTCAAGTCAGGTCTGTTTTATATATTTATAAATTATTTAATGTAATCTGAGATCAAATCACAATATACATATTAGTATTCAAGCAACTGTTTTCCTAAAAAAAAAAAAATAGTTAAAATTAAATTAGTTTATTAGAAAAGGTATTAAAGGCTGTATGAATCAATACACTTTAATTATATAAAAAAATTACTTAAAAGGATGGGAAATGTAAATTCCTTTTTATTTCTACTTTACAAAAGTAATACATCTGCATTTGTAGTGCTGCTTTTGTAATAATACTTTACAATATTAATTGCATTTTCCAAAGATGAGAATTATTTAACAAAACACAATGTTTAAAATGCACCTTTCGATTCCAAATACTTATGAAACATTCACTGTGAATACTCGATAAATCTTTGCTTCGCCCGTGAAACTACTTTGAATGGTCTAAAAACTTCAAATCTCTCGTTTCCAACTCGTAAAGAAAACCACAATTTACTCTCTTTTTCTCGGACTTAAGAGAATCAGCTAAGAATTTTTTTGAAATTAAATGTGGATTTATATCTTTTTGGTCGGGACATTTTTTTTTATTATGTTAGAAACAATGAAGGTCCTCTAAATCAGAACATGCAATGACAATTATTATTACAATGACTGAATCCAAACGCGAATAGAAAACCGAAAAGTTATTCCCGGTTTGTATCTGTCGAATGATTTATTGTATGTAGGTTTATTTATTGTACACAGTCGTGGAAAAAAAATAAACACCCTCTACTAATTCCTCAACAAATTATCGTAGAAGAAAGTTACTGGTACCGAACGATGGGAAATAAAGTTTACTTTTGATATATATAAAATTTGCTTAGTGGGCCATCTACATAATAAAACGAACATAAACTTATTTTTTTCCAATAGCAAAACCCAATGTTAACAAGATATTTCAAATCTTCGGTTCCAACTATGCCTAGACACCAAATTTCAAGTCATTTGAATGATAAGTTTTTGAATTATAAATTTTCAAAATTTAGTACTTCTAATGTTAAATTACATTTTCATATTTTTATTAATATCTCCTGAAATTATACTCCTAATGTGCTAATTTTTTATGTAGCAATAATACTACAATACCCAAACATAAATACGTTCAAATTGTAATTTTTATAATTTTATGGTATTAATTATGAATTATAAAATTGATATACGAAAAAATTATGAATTGCAACCTACAATTTTTTTGATGGATTTGGATTTATTAAATCCTGCTTTATAGAAATCCAAAATTTCACATTTTTCTTCCAAGTAGTTTTCAAATTATGCTTAAAAAACGGCAAAATGAGGGTTTAAGGGCCATTTGTGATAGAAGTGACTTTTGAAATTTCTTATGCTATCCTGAAATCTAGCAGTCTTCATTGATTGCTTGTGTGGCGCTAAAGCGCTTTGATCAAGAAGGAGGCTCTCTTGGTCAACAATCGAGTACCGAACTTCAATTTGGAAACAGCCCCTAAAATAAGCTCGTTTTAAAATAATTAATTTCTCGGGAACTTATCGTACGAATTGCATAAAAATTGATTTGCTAATTGAATGGTGTAGAATGCTGTCATTTATGCTGTCAAAATTATGTATTGCTACTGGAAAAAACAAAGTTGTGGTTCATTTTAATATGTAGATGGCCTCCTAAGCAAATTTTATATACATCATTTGAAAGTAGACTTTATTACCAATCGTGTGGTACCAGTAACTTTCTTCAATAATTTTTTTTCAGAGTTAGTGAGAGGTGTTTACTTTTTTTTTCCATGACGGTACAGTGGATTTTAGTACACAGATTTTTAACAATGGTCTCTCAAAAGGATATAAGAACAATTTAGTTAACAATAATTTTAAAATTTTCTATTTATCTCACTTTAATTCATGTTCTCGTTAAATGAAATTTTTTTTCCACCATTACAGGGGCAAAGTAGTTTGTAAAGTCTTGGCGTAAATAAATAATTAACAGAACTTTGCCTGTAGCAAGACTTCACAAGCCGGACTAGATTCCCACGTGTTAAAACCCATTCATCTTTATTGTACAATAAGAGAATATTTCGAGGCATGTTTGTTCCAATGTCTTCTGACATTAGAAATTATCCAAGGTCCATCTCTTATAGATCTTTTCTCCTTCAAGCGACCTCCTAGGGGAGAAAGTTTCAGCATCTGAGAGACGCGAAATGGCAACGGGCGCCAGTGGAGAAACAAAGAGGCTCCTATGAGAATGCAGGGACTTAGCCGAGTGGAGGAGAGAATACCTTGCGGTTTGAGGGCGGAGAGAAGATGGAGATGAGGGGATGGATTTTAGAGTGGGAGAGAACGCTTGGTTTGGATCGTAGACGGAGAAGTCGGCAATAATTCCTAGCTCCTCGAGACTTGGAGTCGCTCGAAAGGAGCGACAGGACTTTGTGTATAGACTTGGTCGAAAATATTCGCTGATGGCCCAGGCCAGCGAGTATACTTTGAGATACATAAGTCTTTTCTGAAATTACAGAATCGAGGAGAACATTTTTCCAGAGACGTCAGTTTCATATGTCAAGAGACATTCCACGCTTAATAGACTCTGTGGCAAAAAGCCCTTCATTATTGAAATTTGATACGAACCAAAAAAAAAAACATTATTTATATATTCGCATATATCCCAGAATAAAATATTCGAAGGTTAAACAAGAGAGTTTTCCTGTCTGATCCACTAACAGATTAATCAGGAGGCACTGAAAACATTACAGTGGTTGCAGCGGTGGGATGAGTAAAAAGTTTGAATAAATTCAGAGAAAAACCATCAAAAAGAATAAGACGAGCCGCAACCAGGCCACAAGATGAGCGACAGACACCAGCGAAAGGAGTTCATGACCCCAGATGCAGGCCGACCAACGGAGACACGGAACCGAAGCGGTGGAAACAGCGAAAGGAGTTCTTGATCCCAGAGGAAGACCGACCAGCGGGACTCCAGAACCGAAGCGGTGGAAACAGCGAGATGAATTTTTGATCCCAGCGACAGACCAACCAACGGAGCCCAAAAAGCGGTAGAAATCAGCAAAGGATTGACGCCAGCAGTGTTGAGAGAGGCTAAGGCAACGGGAAACAGACGCCACTTCCAGACGGTGAATCAGAAGAATCAACAAGGATTCTCAGGTCAGCACTCTTTTTTCGTTCATTGCAGAGATCTCCCTGTGTAGAAATTTTTATTTTTGAGGAACTAGGGGGCTCTGTCCCCTATGAGCTACGCTCGCCAACCCCCGTTCAGGCACACCAAAATCCAAAAAGCACGCTAATTCGATCGGCTTTAAAAATATTGAATTAAAATTAAAAAAAAAAAAAAAACAGTAGCGATCTCTCTGTAAACAAGTTTCCATTCGTTTTCCTTGGATTGTGGATTTTTAAGACCAAATCTGCTGCTTTTAAGAGATACATGGCTGTTTTCGTATTTAATTAAAAAAATGGTTAAACATTTGAAAATAAGCTAATGTAAAATGAATTAAGTAAACAGTGTCATTGTCTCACGGTATTTTTTAACAGCGATATAAGATAGTTCTTTTAAATAATTCATTTTAAATGTATCGTTTTAAATCTGACGTAATTTACACCAAAGTTTTATTTATCTTATTAATATTCACGTGAAAATACTTTTGTTGTTAGAAGGAAATATTATTTGCGCTGTCTTCGAATTCACGATGATAGTTGAAAAGATTATCTCAAAATATCTCGTGCAAATTAATTTTTTTAATTTAAATTGTTTTGCCATATTTTTTGGCCATTTTAAATAAGACATAATTTCCTCCATTTACAAGTTTTAATGCATAATAATGATTTTTTTTTAATTTTAACATTTTGTTTCTCTTTTAAAATTTAAGTGTAAATATGGTTCTTATGACGTAATTTTCCTGCTTTTAAGATGTAATCATTTAATTCTAATTTTAAAGATTTTTTTCTGTTTATAATAGTCACGTGTAAATAAATTTTTAATTTGAAGTAAACATTATTGTTTGCGCTGTTTATACAATTGACAACCGTTTAAATTTATAACATTTTCTAAAATAAGTAAAAAATATCTCTCGAAATGCTGAAAATTTGAATTTAAAATAGAAATAAAACCTCAAAAAATGATTCAAATAAAAAAAGTCCTTCCGACCAGTGCCGGGAGGAAGAGGTAGCTTTCATAATCCTTATTTAAAAAAAGCCAACTTATATCATGCAAACACACGAAGCTCAATTTAGTGGAAACCGAATATAGGAGATTCAATACTAATTTTTATCAATATAATGAATGAGAATTTCGCGAAATTAGTCAGCTTTATCCAAGCTGCTTTTCTTTAAAGTAACTTATATTTGGCTGCCAAATTCGGCAATTTCTTAAAGTGCCTGTCATTTTAAGACAACATGGTGGATGAGGCTAAGCAGTGAACTTGGTCAAGACCTTAGTAATTGCTGTGCACATGCTCACTCACATCGGAATCGGTTAATATATAGGAGTGCTGTCGCATGCAAAAAATCAGATTTTTCAAAATGTCACCCAAAATAGAAATTGAAACTGCTATATCTGAGCCATTTTTTAAGGTAAAGGCAAACAAAAAATGCTCCTGAATCCTTATATCAAGATCAAATACTTAAGAAAGAAACCTTTTTCAATTTCTAATTTTTTTGCACCTCACTTTAAATATATATATATATTTTAATTTAATGGCCGCCATTTTGAAACAAGATGGCTGATGAATCTGGCCAGCGAACTTGGTCGAGGTGTTGATGTATACTATCCACATGCCTTCTTACATCGAAATAGGCGAATACGTGTGTAATCGCGTGACAAATACAAGATCGTTTCAAAATGTTAGCCATGCTAGAAATTCAAAGTGCTATAAATCAACCATTTTTTAAGATATCAACAAAAGAACAAATTTTCAGAAACAAAAACTGCTCCGGAATCTTTGTATCAAGGCCAAACACATAAAAAAATATCTTTTTCATTTTCCAATTTTTTAATACCTCATTTTGAATTTTAAATTTAATTTTTTTAAATGGCAACCCTTTTGAAACAAGATGGCAAATGAAGCTGGCCAACGAACTCGGTCGAGACATTGGTATGTACTATGTACAGACCAAGTTACATCCAAATAGGTTCATAAATACGCCCGTTATCGCGTGACAAAAATCAGGTCGTTTTAAAGTGTCAGCCACAAGAGAAATTCAAAATGCTATTACTCAGCCATTTTTTTTTAGATATAGACGAAAGGAAAACTGTTCCGGAATCTTTGTATTAAGGTCAAACACATACAAAGAAAAAAATCTTTTTCATTTTCCAATTTTTTACTACCTCATTTAAATTTTTTTATTTTTTAATTTTTTTAAATGGCCGCCATTTTGAAACAAGATGGCGGATGAAGCTGGCCAACGAACTCGGTCGAGATATTTGTATGTACTATGTACACACCAAGGTACATCCAAGTCGGTTCATAAATACGCCTGTTATTAAGTGAGAAGAATCAGGACGTTTCAAAATGTCAGCCACGCTAGAAATTCAAAATGCTATAACTCAGCCATTTCTTAAGATATAGACAAAACAAAAACTGCTCCCGAATCTTTTTATCAAGGTCAAACACATAAGAAGAAAATATTTTTTCAATTTTCAATTTTTGGTACCACATTTCAAATTTAAATTTTTCTTAAAAATTTAAATGGCCGCCATTTTTAAACAAGATGGCGGGTGAAGCTGGCCAAACAACCCGGTCGAGACATTGGTATGTACTATGTATAAACGAAGTTACATCCAAATCGGTTCATAAATACGCCTGTTATCGCGTGAGAAAATTCAGGACGTTTCAAAATGTCAGCCACGCTAGAAATTCAAAATGCTATAACTCAGCCATTTTTTAAGATATAGACAAAACAAAAACTTCTCCGAAATCTTTGTATAAAGGTCAAATACATAAGAAAAAAATATTTTTCCATTTTCAATTTTTTGGTACCACATTTCAAATTTTAAATTTTTAAAAAAATTTTAAATGGCCGCCGTTTTGAAACAAAATGGCGAATGAAGCTGGCCAACGAACTCGGTCGAGAGATTGGTATGTACTATGTACACACCGAATTACATCCAAATCGGTTCATAAATACGCCTTTTATCGCGTGACAAAATTCAGGACGTTTCAAAATGTCAGTCAAGCTAGAAATTCAAAATGCTATAACTCAGCCATTTTTTAAGATATAGACGAAACAAAAACTGCTCCGGAATCTTTGTATAAAGGTCAAATACATAAGAAAAAAATATTTTTCCATTTTTAATTTTTTGGTACCACATTTCAAGTTTTAAATTTTTTTTAAATTTTTAAATGGCCGCCATTTTGAAACAAAACGGCGGATAAAGCTGGCCAACGAACTCGGTCGAGACATTGGTATGTACTATGTACACACCGAATTACATCGAAATCGGTTCATAATTACGGGAGTTACAGTGTGACATAGGTCAGATATATATATATATATATATATCAATTTTGAACGGAGGGTGGTTTCGGGGTCTGGGGGTCATGATGGATGAAAATATACCAAAATTTTTTGAAATCTCTTTCCTCCGAACGGCTGCAATAGGTAGCTTTTTTGTAAAGAAAGCTACCTAAAAATGAATGCAATCTGCACACCGGTAACTTACAACGTATAAAATGATCTAAAAATAATTAAATTCTCATGTATAGTTTTTGCTCCAATAAAACTTTTTTAATTGAACGATTTTTTCCAACTTTAGCATTAAATATCTCTTAAAATAATTCTTCGATTTTAAAACTGTCTGCATCAGCGTGTTTATCAAACATGTCTCTATAATACCACCGATTTTCATACTTTTGTATGCAACAGTTTTTTTTAATATTAACGAAGAAAGGCCATGCTTAAGCATTCAAATTGGATGCCGATCTACAGGGAATATCTACGCAGATTTTCATTGGTCCATTTCCAAATCAAAACTTTTTATATATATATATAGAAGGATATTACTATTGATAACTATTTTATGTAAAGATTTTAAATTGAGGTTACAAAACCTAGAGAACTGAAGTGTCAGAAATGTGCCCAACTTAAATTCTATTAAATTAATTTGATAGTTAATTCTTTAATGATAATTCTTTTGAATGAATTTAATTCCATGCGAATCAGTATTTAATATGTCAATAAAGATAGTCTGGGATTCCAAAAAAATGTACTATTAAAATGCTTTGTGACTAGTAAGAAAAATGTTATTTTTCAAGCGCATTTGATTTAAAATTCATGTTTTTAGAATTTTATAATAATTCT
This sequence comes from Maratus speciosus, assembly GCA_963932465.1. Lineage (NCBI taxonomy): Eukaryota > Metazoa > Arthropoda > Arachnida > Araneae > Salticidae > Maratus > Maratus speciosus. Next base: position 90,893,399 of record OZ010800.1, read on the forward strand.
TTTGAGTAAATTTAATTTTGCGTGAATTTATATTTAAAGTATCAATAAGGAATTTAAGATTCTAAATGAATATGGTATTATTAAGATGCTTTGAAATGAATAAGAAAATTTTACCTTACTAGTGCACTTTAATAAAATTTTTCTTTCATAATTTTGGATGTTAAGAGAATATTATTCGAAATTAAATAAAAAAGAGTTGGTGCACAAAGTGTACAACTGACAGTGTAATGATAAGAATTGTTTATCATAGTATAATATTGCTTTTGTAATTATATTTTGATGTCGCGAAATTTTGGAAATATTTAAATGAGGAATGTGATTTAGAGGCGTTAATTTATGTAGGAAAATTTTGAATAATTTTTGTGTAAATATTATTGTCCTTGGAAAATGGCAACGTCGGGAGGGTAAAAGAAGCGCGATCTAAAGTAGTTGGCGATATAATTCGGAGCAGACATTGAAGAGTCAGATAATATTGCTAAATTATAAAAAGCTAAACGAAACTCTTGATTTTGATGAACCTTTGGCATTAGTCTAACTAAAAATTATAGAGAAAAATAGATTGGATAGAGAAAACGAAGAGAAACTGGAACGGGACAATGATAGGATTTTTGAAAGGGAAGAAAATTCGAAAGCTTTAGAACGAGAACATGAATTAGCAAAATTAAGATTAGAACGCGAAACAAATGCAATTAGTTTGACCTCTAGCCAGAGCGAAAGAGAACCAAAAATATCTCTGAAATCGGTCCTACCCAAATTCGACCCTGAAAAATCGAAATTTCAATTTATCTGAGTTTATTTGAGAGGCGCAAACGGCTCAAATTGAAAAAAAATCAGTGGGTCATTCATTTATTAGGATTATTACCTACGGAGTTAGGGGAGCTTATTCTACGAGAGTCGCCCTCGTATTCAGACGATTTCGACTATATCAAAAAAGTATTACTGGAAAAATTTCAAATTTCGGCAGAAGATTTCCGATTAAAATTCGTTAAGTCACATAAATCCGAAAACAATACCTGGAAAGATTTTGTGTACGAGGCTTGCAATTTCTTTGAACAATGGTTAAGCGATCTAGAAATAGCGACGTATGATCAACTTAGGGAATTGATTATCACGGATCAATTAAAGCGTAAGGTTAGTCCGGAGACTAGGCAGCATTTTATCGATGTATGGAGCTGTATAACCACTCCCTTTGAGTTAGCAAAATAAATTAGAGGCGTATGATTCGGCGAGGAAGGTTGCTAGGCGACAAGGACCCCTTAAATTCCAAAACACGCCGAAACCTTCAGAGCAAAATAAATTCGCGGGGCAATCAAAAAGAAAAGTAGAACGGAAGAGAGAAAGATGAATTGGAGGGAAAAAGATGGCCCTAAGAATAGAAATGCAATTTTCGATAAAAGGAAGGAAATCATTTGTTTTACGTGCAATGGATTGGGGCGCTAGAGTTACTCCTGTCCCGAGTAAAAAAAGGCAGAAAAGACTGAAGCAGTTTACCATATCGCGGGTCTCCAAGAACAAGGAGAAGCTTTTGGAACGTACGTCACTCGCGGGTTAATTAATGGGAAAGAAATGACCATTCTCAGGGATTCTGAAGCACTCTTGATTTAATATCTGCTCACGATATAACTGAGGACCAATTTACGGGTGAAAGGGTATGGGTCAAACAGGCATTAGATAATAAACTTCGGTGTTTACCTATTGTAGAAATAGAAATTAATCGAGTACAGGGGATACTATACGGAAAAAAGCGACCGCGGTAGATAAAGAAACGGACATGGTTCATTATTTTTTAGGGAACAAAACGCAGCAATTAATTGATAGGTGGAATCGATACCCGCGTTCATTTATTGAAGTTCGCACTAGGCAGCGAGCGCCCCAAGAAAAGGAGAGTATAAAAACCAAAATTAGATCGCAGAGATCGTCCATTCCCCTTACCGCGATGGAAGAGCAAATAACCAGTGCCGAGGTAGAGAGAGGGAACTTTAATTGTGACCCCCCGATACCGGAGAATGACCCAGAATAGGAAATCTTTGTCGAAGAGGAAAAGGGGATTTTTCTACCTGTAGTTGGGAACGGGCAGCCGAAAGCAAATCCGAACCTCATTAATGAGCAGAATTTAAGCTTGGCTGAGAGAAACAAGCTAGCTAGAGCGTTGGTAAATGTCGAAACTGTAAATTTCACCCCCCCCCCCGCCCCCCGAGCGCGGTGAGAGATGCGACCTTGCGCGCCAGTTTAATAACATAGAAAGACCAAGGGACTTTTCTACGGCTAAGCGAGACTGTACCGTGGAATGAAAACTTGGCTCCAGGGAATAAAGAAAATATGGGTGACGCTCGGGAGAATGACAAGTCCGATTGTATTAGGCAGAGAGCGGACGAAGCGAAACCACATTTCAAAATGAAAGATGGTTTGGCGATTAGGGAAATAAAAGATCACAGGGAATTCGACTGAGAACAAATGGTAATCAGGTTGAAATTCAAACAGCATATTTTATCCTTATGTCAGGAGAGTGCAGGCGGACTTCTGAGTGCAAAGAAGTCAGTTTATAAATTCTTGAATTGTTATTTTTGGCCAAAAACCGAGAACGAAATTAAAAGGTTATACGAGATGGAAAAGAGATGAAAGTTCGAAGGGGTTAAAAATCGTACATGTATAGGATTTAATGAAACTTATCAGGCTATTTTAGGAATTAGAAGTGAAAACGGTGACGATAACTCGTGATGTTAGGAAAATGAGTGGTGTTTTCAATATTGATCCGGGAGAAACCTACATGAGTACGCACGATATAGAATTAGGCGCGGGGCGGGAAGGCAATCCTGAATATGATTATTCTAAGATTGTTGGTCTTTTGTATTTAAACAACGCGAAAAGGTTTTACGATTATTGGAGTAATCATATGGGACAGAGAGGAATTGTATTAGACTGCATCAGAGGAGTAAAATTGAAAGTGAAACTATCTACGGGCAAATCAGCGCAGCTTACAAATAAATATTGGGTAAGGTTGATCCGAAACAACGCCATAAATAATCCAAGATTAATCCACTGGTCATTGATTCTGCAACCTTATCATTACTATGTCAAACACCAGCACAGTACAGAAACGGTATTCGTTGAGTGTTTATGTAAGTTTCAATAAGCGTAAGCACTAACTAAACTTGTATATACATTTTAATTGTTTGCATTGTATATTATTTGTGTTTTAAAATTGAAGTAAAATTTGTAATGACTATCCACAATAACTAACTTTTAGGTAGCTTTCTTTACAAAAAGCTACCTATTGCAGCCGTTCGGAGGAAAGCGATCTCAAAAAATTTGGTATATTTTCATCGATCATGACCCCAAGACCCCGAAACCACCCTCCGTTCAAAATTGATATATATATATATATATATATATATATCTGACATATGTCACACTGTAACTCTCGTATTTATGAACCGATTTGGATGTAATTCGGTGTGTACATAGTACATACCAATGTCTCGACCGAGTTCGTTGGCCAGCTTCATCCGCCATTTTGTTTCAAAATGGCGGCTATTTAAAATTTTTTAAAAAATTTAAAATTTGAAATGTGGTACCAAAAAATTGCATATGGAAAAATATTTTTTCTTATGTATTTGACCTTTATACAAAGACTCCGTAGCAGTTTTTGTTTCGTCTATATTTTAAAAAATGGCTGAGTTATAGCATTTTTAATTTCTAGCGAAGCTGACATTTTGAAACGTCCTGAATTTTGTCACGCGATAAAAGGCGTATTTATGAACCGATTTGGATGTAACTTCGTTTATACATAGTACAGACCAATATCTCGAACGAGTTCGATGGCCAGCTTCATCCGCCATCTTGTTTAAAAATTGCGTCCATTTAAAATTTTAAGAAAATTTGAAATTTGAAATGTGGTACCAAAAACTTGAAAATTGAAAAAATATTTTTTTCTTATGTCTTTGACCTTGATAAAAAGATTCGGGAGCAGTTTTTGTTTCGTCTATATCTTAAAAAATGGCTGAGTTATAGCATTTTGAATTTCTAGCGTGGCTGACATTTTCAAACGTCCTGATTTTTGCCACGTGATAACAGACGTATTTATGAACCGATATGGATGTACCTTGGTGTGTACATCGTACGCACAAATAACTCAACCGAGTTCGTTGGCCAGCTTCATTTGCCATCTTGTTTCAAAATGGCGGCCATTTAAAAAAATTAAAAAAATTTAAATTTAAAATGAGATACCAAAAAATTGGAAAATGAAAAAGATTTTTTTTTGTATGTGTTTGACCTTAATAAAAAGATTCCGGAACAGGTTTTGTTACGTCTACATCTAAAAAAATGGCTGAGTTATAACATTTTGAATTTCTATTGTGGCTGACATTTTAAAACGACCTGATTTTTGTCAAGTGATAACAGGCGTATTTATGAACCGATTTGAATGTAACTTGGTCTGTACATAGTACATACCAATGTCTCGACCGAGTTCGTTGGCCAGCTTCATTCGCCATCTTGTTTCAAAAGGGTTGCCATTTAAAAAAAAATGTAATTTAAAATTTAAAATGAGGTATTAAAAATTGGAAAATGAAAAAGATTTTTTTTTATGTGTTTGACCTTGATACAAAGATTCTGGAGCAGTTTTTGTTTCTGAAAATTTGTTCTTTTGTTTATATCTTAAAAAGTGGCTGAAGTATAGCTCTTTGAATTTCTATCATGGCTAACACTTTGAAACGATGTTGTATTTGTCACGCGATACCACACGTATTCGTCTATTTCGATGGAAGAAGGCATGTGGATAGTATACATCAATATCTCGAACAAGTTCGCTGACCAGCTTCATCAGCCATCTTGTTTCAAAATGGCGGCCATTAAATTAAAAAAAAATATATTTAAAGTGAGGTGCAAAAAAATTAGAAATTGAAAAAGGTTTCTTTCTTAAGTATTTGACCTTGATATAAGGATTCAGGAGCATTTTTTGTTTGTCTTTATCTTAAAAAAATGGCTCAGATATAGAAGTTTCAATTTCTAAAGTGGGTGACATTTTGAAAAATCTGATTTTTTGCCTGCGACAGCACTCGTATATATCAACCGATTCCGATATGAGTGAGCATGTGCACAGCAATTACTAAGGTCTCGACCAAGTTCACTGGTTAGCCTCATCTACCATGTTGTATTAAAATGGCATGCACTTTAAGAAATAGCCGAATTTGGCAGCCAAATATAAGTGACTTTAAATAAAAGCAGCTTGGATATAGCTGACTAATTTCGCAAAATTCTCATTCATAATGATTTAGTATTGATAAAAATTAGTATTGAATCTCCTACATTCGGTTTCCACTTAATTGAGCTTCGTGTGTTTGAATAATATAAGTTGGCTTTTTTAAAATAAGGAATATGAAAGCTACCTCTTCCTCCCGGCACTGGCCGGAAGGACATTATGCAATGTAGGATGATAGGATGTAACTTTTGATTCATTATTTTGCAAAAATAAAAATAAAAGGAAAACAGCGGAGAATCTCTGTAGTGAATGAATGTGAGTCTAACTTAGTCTCAAACGTCCGAGAGTGCTGTAAAGTCTTGGCGTAATTAAATAATTAATTAACTGAACTTTAACCTGTAGCAAGACTTCACAAGCGGGACTACGTTCACACGGGTTAAAACCCATCCATCTTTCATGTACAATAAGAGAATATTTCGAGGCATGTTGGTTCCAATGCTTCGTGACGTTAGAAATTATACACGGTCCATCCCTTATAGATCATTATTTCCTTCAAGTGACCTCATAGGGGAGAAAGTTTCAGCATCTGAGAGATGCGAAATGGCAACGGTCGCCAGTGGAGAAACAAAGATGCTCTAATGAGAACGTAGTGACTTAGCCGATTGGAGGAGAAGATCCCTTGCGGTTTGAGGCCGGAGAGAAGATGGAGATGAGGGGATGGATTTTAGAGTAAGAGAGAACTCTTGGTTTGGATCGCCGACGGAGAAGTCGGCGATAATTCCTAGCTCCTGGAGACTTGGAGTCGCTCGAGAGAGCGACATGACTTTGTGTGTGGACTTGGTCGAAAATATTATCAGATGGCCCAGGTCAGCGAGTATCCTTTGAGAGGCATCAGTCTCTTCTGAAATTAGAGAATCGAGAAGAACATTCTTCCAGAGATGTCAGTCCCATATGTCAAGAGACATTCCATGCTTAATAGACTCTGTGGCAAAAGCCCTTCATTATTGAACTTTTTATACGAACAAAAAAAACCTTATGCATGTATTCCCATATATCCCAGAATAAAATATTCGAAGGTTAAACAAGAGAGTTTTCCTGTCTCATCCGCTACCAGATTAAGCAGGAGACAGTGAAAAGATTACAAGTTCTATTCGTAAAATGATGAAATGATTGAATGACACCAAAATTTAAAAATACATTTATTTGAAAATAATTAAGAGTTTCTATTCACGTACTTAATAAAAGAAATATTTTCATTGAAAAATACTGGAGACAATGGGTCACTTAAGGATTAAAATTAAGCGATTGAACCACTGGGGTTCAAGTGTATAAAATAAATATTATGTGACTGATTTTCTAGTAATTTGCACATCTTTGGAAACTATATCTAGTAGAAAATTTATGCAACCTCACTAAAATACATCGTGTGTGGCCATTACCTCAAGAGAAGGGCTAGAACCCCTAGGTCGTAAAAAAATTAGCAATGCAAAATGGAAATGAAGATGGACGCCCATAAGAGAGGAATACGCGCGAACCAGCAGCAGAACGAAATTCACCAATAGGAAGGCAAAATGAATAAACCAATATGAAAAATAAATTTTTAGAATAAACCCTCCCTAAAGTTGGCATCAAAAAAAGAGAAGTTAGAAAATCATTAAGATATTAAGCTCTCACTTGAGAATGTTGTTTATTCAACAAAAACTCTCATTTTCGACTCTGCCAAATTAAGCGATGAACAAGAATTGCATCTTTATTTCCAAAGCATATATTCATTAAGACTCTATGTCGTAATTCCTAAACATCGTTATGTTGGAAGACTATTAAGCGAAGATTAGAGAAAAACATGTTTTATTAAGATCCAGATTTAATGATAACTGCGGTACACAAGAGATCTCTATTAGCTTCGATTCGATGGTGCGCGAATCCTCTAAAATGCGTAATTACGAAGACTTCAACCCCAATTCATGGAAGCAGTCTGGCAATTAAATGATTGCAGTAAGCTTCCAGATCAATCGAGGATTTATACTGAAGAAAGACTCACCTAAGCAGCAATCCCTGACAGAAGGTACGCCGAATTTTAAGAAAGATTATTGTAAAGTCTGAAGGCCTATCCTTAGAAATTCACAGGTCAAGAAGTTTAAAGATTGTGAATCATATTTATGAACAACAAGAAAGTGTGATTTCATCTATGTCGAATCAAATAAACTTAATGCATCGAATGAACAATTCTAGACTTTCATGAAATTGATGAACAACACATATTGGTGAATCATAAGGACTATATATTTCCCCTTCGAAAAGCAACTAGCCTTTAAACAGTCAGAGTCATTTCGGCGATACACATTTTAATAATCACTCCTAAACATTTAAATCGCTATTGTGTATTTATTTTTATCTGAATGTATGTATTTAATATTTCACATGGTTCAACTTTATATTCGAAATTTAAATCTTGTGTATTATTATCATCATTAAATGTAATATATATATATATATATATATATATATGTAAACAATAATAAAAAATATAATAATAATTAATTAGATTATTATCGAGGTTTTGGCTAAATAGCCCCTTAACAATTTTGTGCTGTGAAGAGATTAAAGAAAGAATTTTATTTGAAAGCTAAGAAGGTTCTTTTCTAATGTGTATTAAAATTTTATTATAAAGTTAATAATTTCTTTTAATTTCTTTTTTCTGAATGTAATTGATTTTATGAATATTTAAAATTAGCCAATTTCAGGAAATGTTTTTACAATTATTCTAATCCTGAAGACAATTTTGACGTTAAAAAACTCGTTCCGGTGTTATTGACAAATTTAAGTCATTCCACAAATTTTATTATAAAGTTAATAATTTGAATTTTGATGTGGAAAGTAAATATGGAATGAACGTTGAATATATCTTTGAAAAAGCATATTAATTGTCGAACATAAAATTGATTATATGCGTATTATTTTCTGTTTTTTTTTAAACTATTCTTTTAATTTCATTTTTTCAGAATATAATTGATTTTATGAATATTTAAAATTAACCAATTTCAGGAAATCTTTTTACAAATATTCTAATCCTAAAGACAAATTTGACGTTAATCAAGTCGTTCCTGTGTTATTGACAATTTTATGTCATTCCAATAATTCTCTTCCTCTATTTCATTAATCAATATTATCCCATATGTTCTTTGCACAATGCGGAAGGGATAATAGTTTCTATCAGTATACTAACCACTAAATTATCATATGACTTTGTAAGGAGGAGCCAGTTCTCCACCACAAAGGAGTTAATTAAAACCGCATGAGAGTTTTTACTGTCGCCTATGCTTACAAGAATTAATTCAGATAAATGTTCTGTGTGACGGCATTTTCAGTTGTAATTATTCACAGTATTCAAATAGCTCTTTCCTCTAATGGTTCAGTTAATAGTATTGTAAAGAAAGAGCATCCGACGACTTCAGCAAAACTTTTCCTTATTATTTAATTAATTCTATCCATTTTCATTTCTTACATGTATTACGCAAACGAACATTAATAATTAAGATAAATTTTTTAAAATATCAATCAGAAAAAAATTGAGAATTTATTAAAAGTGTAACTTTTAAAAGACAGATCTAAATTTATTTATAAAATACTCTATTATGAAAATATAAATATGAAATTAGAAATACACTTCAAAAATTATCAATGCTCCTGAAATAGATAATATAGCTTACTTTACAGAAACTACTCGTTAACTCCTACTAATAAAATATTACTGTTAGTTATCGATTTGAAATCTCTCAAATGCATCTTAAATAATTTTTCACATTCTGGTATTTTTCGAATAGGATCAGAATACAATTCTTTACACTGTTTTCATAAGACGTGAGAGATTTTCAAAACAGTTTTTAGGGTTTCGTATTTAAAAAGTAAAAACGGAACCATTAAAAGATCACTCATGTGTCTGTATGTCACAGACATTTTACTCGTAAATTACGGAACGTGGGAAATTGAAATTGGTGGAAGTAATAAAGACCATTGACCCACATATTTAAAGATTATTAAACATTCAAAAATATATTTAGGAAAAATGTAGTGGGGCTAAATACCTTACTCTAAAACAAAAATAATTTCTTTGTATATGGTGTGGGAAATTGTGTGAAAGCATTCATACGCTGAACCCAAAAATACATTTCTTTAAATTACCAGTATTATATTTTCAGAGATATCGTCGAAAATGTAGTGCAGAAATATGTTTCCCTTACCCCTCTATTTCCAAATCTACTGAAACTAAAATTATAAAAAATTAGAGGTAGTAGACATTAATTTAAACCTTGCAGGAAAACTATAGCGATTACCGTAGGTCAAATAGTTTTTGAGAAACGCGCATGTGTCCGTTACACACAAATTTCAATTTACGGGTTTTCAGAAAAGGTGTTGAAGAGTGCTGGAGGTACCTATCGTAGCAGAAGTATAAAAGCATTGTTTATAATGATTTTTGAAAAACATCGTTGGTAATTAGCTGAGATATTAAACCTTAAAGATAGCGTACTTTATGAACCACCGGCCTTTAAAGCCTATATATCAAATTTTAATGATATATTTGTGTAATGCAATGCCCAGTAGCAGTATAATAGCAATAAAGTCAGATTGTTAAAAACAGACTAATTGAATTAGAATTAATCACATAAATGCTATGTGATTCGAGACTTGTTTGCATTTAATGGGTCTCTGAATATGACTCCCGTGCCTTTAAAAGTTAATTAAAAACCTATCTGCAAATACGAGGCACTGAACAAGGCGGCATTGAAACTTTGCGACCTCCTTTCGAAGCGCGTTTAGCACAATGCTAAGTTTAAAATTTGAACAACACTTTTGTTTTAGCTTCACTGTAAAAAGAAAAGATTATTACTATCCTAATTAGTTCTATGAAATGCCAAATGAAGTTTAAATATGCACTACTTTTATTGTCAATACCGCATTAAGTTCATAAAAAACAGATTTGGATATAATTAAAAAAAGTTATACAGAATAGCAATATTTGATATTATTTAGGCTTCATGTCTCTTTGAATGGTATACCCAAGGGGGTATACCCAATGGTATACCATGAATGGGTATACCACTTAATGGTATACACATTCATACTTTTCTAGTATATACAGCTATATCCAACACTACGTTGTTGTTTTTTTGCTAAGTCATTTAGCAACGATGTTTTTAATAATACAGCTAGTATTTCATATATTTATTGTACGGACTCCTCTGAGCGCATACTACACGCACTTGACGTTTATTTTTGTTAATTAATCTAATTATTCTTTTAAATATTTTGCAAAAGGAGTTCTGGATACCGGTTTATTAAATCAGTTTTAATTAAAAAAAATTATTTAATCCTCAAATTATGATTATATATGTTGTTCTGGATATCTTAAACATTAACATAATCAATTGTTCAGGTGAAGCAATTTTTTTATTCAAAATTCAGGATATAAAGGGTTAAGCGAGCTAATTTCTGTATACTATCTGAGATTATTTAATTTTACAGTTGCTCTCTTCACTTACGGATTTAGTAGGAATGCCTGATTATCTTTTCTGAGTAAATATCTATTTCATTTTATAGAAGTATAAACTAGCAATAGTTTGTTTTAAAACTTTATCCTTCTTAATTATTGAAAGATTATTTTTCGAATGCAAAACACACATGATTTTTTTTCAATTCATTCAGCAAAAAATTTACACGAAAATTACGTTGCGATGAATTTTTAGTTTTTGTAGGATATCTTCGACTAATAGGACAATGTAGGTTTTATAATCATTCAGCTCATTTTAATAAAAAATATAATACCATTAAAAGAATATTTTCATATTAAATTAATTAAAAGCGTTTTAAGTCTGCTAAATGCAGACATCTAAAATAAAATTAGTTGTCCAAATACAATAAAAAAATTCATAAAAATTAAGTTTCATAAAAGGCTTTTAATTTATTAACTTTTTTTTATGTTTAGAGTTTTTCAGTCGTAGTTTATGATGTTTGAATCAAAAATATTTTGCAGAACATTTAAAATTTTTAAAAAGATAGCGAGAAAAGGAATAATGGAAATAAATTTTAATTCTAATCATTTAATTCATCGGTGTATATAATTTTTAAGACAAACAATGAAAAAAAAATGTGTTTCTGTCCCCCTATCTCCCCATAGCCATTCTACAGGAAATTATGTCTACTTTAAATGTATGATAAAAAACGTAGGCTTAGATCTTCACATAAAATATGTATAAAACTCTGAAATTTTGAAAACGAACACTTAAATTCGACATTAGTGTCGAATTTTGTCGTAATTTGTACAGGGTGCGGAGAAAGTATTGATAGTAAAATCAATCTGTACTACAACGCCATAGATACAATCATTTCAATAATTTTTATTGCGTAAGATTAACAACTAAGTATCAATTGATATTCTATCATTCATTTTCGATTCGGTCTTTTATTGCCTTGATACACTCGCGGAGAAAGTGCGGGAAGGCATACACGGTGCGCCGCAAGTAGTCCGCATCGAGACCGTTCTATTTACGCGTCATAGCAGCTTTTAAAGAAGTGATATCTTTCTGAGGATTAGCACAGGCTCTTGCTTGCAACACTCCCATACTGGGTAATCAAGTGGATTAAAATCCGAAGTATTCGGAGACTAGTCTTGAGATGAAATGAAATCACGAAGATTTGCTTGGCACCACCGTTGCGTTTGGCAAGACTTATGGACTGGTACTGAATCTTGTTGGAACGCATACGGATTGTTTCCAAAATGAGAATTTAGCCATGAAAAGAACTCCTTTAGAATATCGTTGAGATAATTGATCTGATTAATCTTGACACCAGCATCATCAAAGACCAAAGGGGATTTCCCATTGCTTGTGATGCAGCCAAAAACCATCACTCTGGCTGGATGAGCTTTTCTGGCTACTTTGCCACCAATTGAATTAGCAGTTTACTGTTTTTGGCTAATATGCAGTCATTCTGATGGTTAACAGCTTATTCAATAGTGAACAGTTTTTCGGCACAGAAGATGAAATGCAAACAATAACCCAAAAATATTTAATTATAATGCAATATTTAGATTAAAAAAAATAATTCTACCATATTTAAAAGACACACACAAACATTAAGAAAAAATTATCAATACTTTTTCCGCACCCTGTACAGTAGAATACTAAAAGTCAACCGGGGAGTAGTTTAGGAATTACAGCAATATAAAATTTTGAGCTTCTAATGTTAGGTTAATTTTTAATAGTCTCGCTAATTTTCTAAGCCGGTACTTTTTTACATATAATTTAAAAACTACTGAGAAAATGGGCTCTTCTTTTCGATTAGCAGATTTAAAGCTTCTAGAAATTGAGATTGTTTTAGATTATTCATATTTTGCGATGTGCATGAGATATGCTTTTCATTTTTTCAACATTAATTTCAAAATATTTAAATTTTGAAATTGAATTAAGAAAAATATATGAAATGTAACGTTATAGAACTTTTAATAGAAATCCAAATCTACGAGCTTTAATTAAGCAAATAATAATTTAGAACTTATTAAGCAACCTGTTTATGATTTATGATTAAAAAACTACCTGCATTGTACTTCATTTTTCAACTATTAAAAATGAATTCAATGCTATGTATTTTAACATTTAGATACGCATAATTCATATTTTTTAAAAGAATAAATCCCCGTTTGGTACCTAAGGTACATCTTACCTAAAATAACAAATACAATCTAAAAACAGATTTTCATATTAAAAAAATTAAGGACTAGATAAAATCTTTGCTTGGAAGTGACCCCCTAACTAAATCCTTATTTTGTTTCTAGCGTACACTTAAATAAGCCTTTAATATTCATTCGAATCGATATTTATTTATTTTTATTTAGTTCGGTGGAAGAGGTTAATTTACTGATTAAAAGTTAGTACTAGTTTTTTTTTTTCAATTGTATTTCTCATTATATAAACTTTTATATCACTGTGTTGCATCATTGGAATATACACAAAATACTATTTTCACTTATTCACTAGTTTTTCTTTCGATTTAACAATTTGCATTGCCCGTATCAATTATTTTTCATGTTTATTTTTTACTTGTGTGTGAGAAATAAGCTGTAATTTTATTTAACGAAAATGATATACAGATTACTCGATTTAAGAACTATACAATATTTATATTGAAGTTTCAAACTGTAATATTTTAATTTTATTGTATACATATATAAAACAGCAGTTGGTGCTCTTTTAATAAAAATGCTTGAAACTGATGGGGGATAATTTCAACCTTAGATACAAATACTAATATTTAGATATTGAAACACAAGTGCATTTAGTTATATCCCATTTTATAGGGTTTGGTTAATAAAACACAAGTGCAATTAGTTTGATTCCGATTGCAGAATTCTGTCGACATATTGTTATAATAATTTTATAAATTATAATTAAAATATAGCAGGGTAGATTATTTCCCTTATTCAAGAAATCCAAAATACCCGAAACGGGAAATTCAGAACTGTGCTTTCTAAATTACATTTTCCATTAAACACGACTCTAATTAAAATATTTCCATATTAGAAATTTTGCTGAGTTTTCAACGCATTCAATACGAGAAGTATGTGGTTTGTAATGCTTTATTTATATTTAGGTATGAAATGTCCAATATAAATGCATTTACATACAATTCACAATTTATAATACCATTTGTATGTTATATATACTAAAATTTATTGAATCCAGCTTTGATTTGTTGAGATCTTTTGACTTATGTTATTTTGGTTTATTACGGAACATCTGATATGGCTTCATTTATTATACACATTCTGATATATATTCAAGCCTATACACTATTAATTTAAATTCACCATTGTGATTTAAATAAAAGTAAAACTTCAAGTAAAAGTAAAAGTTACAACTATGTAATCTCAAACGTATATTGAGTAGCAAAATGCTGTAAAAAAGCACTGTGAAAAATGAAATAGTAAAAAATCAAAAATTGATGTAGATTATCGAATTGAATAGTTTTGAATAAAAAATGAACCTATAATTTGTCAATTTGAAACTGCTGGATCGCTACAGACACGCCAAATAATAATCGGAATAAAAATTTATTACAACACAGTAAATTACGTATTTTACATAATGTTAAACAAACGCAACAGTACAATCGACAAAAAAAAATATATAAAAATATAAAGATATATCAGTACGATAGTTATAATTCTAGACCTAAAAATCGTTATAGTTAAATTCAAGGACTATGCATATATTTTTTTAAATATAATATTTAAAAATTTCAATAGGAACTCTTTTTTTCAGATTTCTTGGTAGAAAGAAGATGTTTCGGCCACCATTTTTTTTTTAAAGTTCAACACACAGACAAAAACAAAACAAAACAAAACAAAACAAAAAACATGGAAATTAAACGAAAATTGGTTTAAAATTGCTTCGAAAGTTGTTTACAACATAAGTGTATTTAGTTGCAGAATGTTTCAATCTCTATTCCATATATATAATAGTTTTCACATAAGTTAATGCTCATTTCAACACTCTTATTTCTAGAATGTTTTAATTATGCTCAAGTCAGGTTTATTTAAAATGTTATTTAATTATTTAATGCAATCTGAATTAAAATCCCAATCTACATATTATTATTCAAACAACAGTATTCCTAAAATACAATATAGTTAAAATTTAATTAGTTTATTGGGAAAGGCATTAAAGGCTTTATGAATCAATATTTAATAATATAAAAAAAGTTTAATTAAAAAGATAGAAAATGTAATTTCTTTTTTATTTCTTCTCTTACAAAAGTCATGAATCTTTATTTGTAGTGCTGCTTTGGTAGGAATACTTTACAATATTAATTTCAACTTTCAAAGATGAGATTTATTTAACAAAACAAAATGTTTTAAATCTATTTTTCCATTTCAAATACTTACGAATCATTCACTGTGAATACGTGATAAATCTTTGCTTCGTCCCTGCAATTATTGTGAATATTTCGTATTTCGTATTTGGTATTTTGATTATTTGGTATCCAAGCCATTTCTCTGGTTTGCAACTCATAAAGAAGGTCATAATTTACTCTCTTTTTCTCTGACTTAAACATTCAGATAAAAATGATTCTGGAATTAAGTGTGGATTTATATCTTTTTGTTTGGAACATTATCTCTTGATTAGGTTAGAAACAATAATGTTACTCTAAATCAGAATCATGCCATGTGAATTATTATTACAATGAATGAATTCAAACGCAAAGAGAAAATCGTAAAGCTATTCAAGATTTGTATATGTCAATTAAATTATTGATTATTTGTTATCCAAGCTATTCCTCTGGTTTGAAACTTATAAAGAAGGTTATAATTTACTCTCTTTCTCTGTGACTTACACATTCAGATAAAAATGATTCTGAAATTAAATGTGGATTTATATCTTTTTGGTTGGAACATTATTTTTTGATTAGGTTAGAAACAATAATGTTACTCTAAATCAGAATCATGCCATGTGAATTATTATTACAATGAATGAATTCAAACGCAAAGAGAAAATCGTAAAGCTATTCAAGATTTGTATATGTCAATTAAATTATTGATTATTTGGTATCCAAGCTATTCCTCTGGTTTGAAACTTATAAAGAAGGTCATAATTTACTCTCTTTCTCTGTGACTTACACATTCAGATAAAAATGATTCTGAAATTAAATGTGGATTTATATCTTTTTGGTTGGAACATTATTTTTTGATTAGGTTAGAAACAATAATGTTACTCTAAATCCGAATCATGCCATGTGAATTATTATTACAATGAATGAATTCAAACGCAAAGAGAAAATCGAACAGTTATTCAAGCTTTGTATATGTAAATTGATTTATTGTATGTAGGTTTATTTATTTTATTGTGGATTTTAGTACATATAATTTTTACAATGTTATCTCAAATAGATAAATGACAATTTAGTTTATAATAATTTTAAATTATGGTATGTATCTCACTTTCGTTCATGTTCTTGTTATATGAAAGATTGTTTTGACACTTACAGGGACAAAATAGTTCTGTTCGCAAAATGCTGAAACGATTGAATGACACCAGAATTTAAAAAAATATATATCATTTAAAAGTAAGTAAGAGTTTTTCTTCACGTGCATAATAAAAAGAATATTTTAATTGAAAAATGCTGATGACAATATATCATTTATGGATTAAAATTCAGTGATCGAACCGCGGCCGTTCAAGTGTGTAAAATAAATTTTACGAGATTATTTTTCTAGTATTTTGCACTTCTTTGGAAACTAAGGTTTAAATTTTACCTTTTAGAATACTATTTAGGTATTAGTATTTTATGAAAAAGTTTAAAATTTTTAATAATACCTTTCTTAATACTTTTTAAACATAGAGATAAAGCAAAATTTAAAATAATTTAATAAATTTTGAATTCTGGAAACTACGATAAAAATGAAGAGACATAAAATGGAATAAATAAAGCACACACACATACACACACACATATATATACAGAGAGAGACAGATACATATCAAGCATGAATAAAGCACGATTTTTAAAAATCAATCTTAACAATGAACATTTATGTGTATGCTGACGTAAATTAAATGATAGCATGTTTAATAATTCACCATCGCTCAGAGCATAGAAATAAAACCAGTTGGAAATTCTACGTCAAACTTCGCAAATGAGTTGCGTTTGCACTATAACTAGTTATATAAATATTCAGATCTGGGTGCAATAGCTGTTGTACTCTTACGCAAAAATGCATGAATGTAAAATTAATTACGATTATATCTATTAAATACAGTAATACGGAAGTAATAGGACGTAATCACCATGGCAACCCAGAATCATTACTTATCATGGGATATCACTGAATTAATTACGTATGGTAGGATTTAATAAATTGAAATAAACTTTTATTAATATATTTTACGCTTTGATTCGATTTTTGTAAAATTTGAAATAGCTCGACAAAATTCTACAACGATTATATGTATATTAAATTTCTTACTTTTTGGTTGTGTAGTTTTTGCGCTGATATATACAGACATACAGATGGACAGATGAAACGACGACTATAGGTGCTACGTATTTATATAATTACGAACGCACCTAAAAAAGCAGATTACCAAAAAGATACTGCACTTAGAATCTAAAATAAAATCTGTACATGAAAAGACTAATTTTTTATTTCATGTTGTACATAAAAGGAAGATGAAATTAATTTAATTTTTTTAAACGTTGCATCAAAATATTTTCTTAATTGTATTTTGAATAGTTTATTTTGATTTTAAACTGAGTTTTATCATATGAATAAAAACATACATTTATTTTACTTAAATAGGTGTCACAAATATAAAAATTAAAATATGTTGACATGTTTCGGTTTAATAGTAAAAACCGTAATCATAACACACACATAATCAATAGAAATGAATGACACTGGGTACCAAAAAATAATCTAAAAACCAAAAAACATAAAAATGCAAAACATTGCGCCCTCTATGATCTCAAATAGCCTACGCTACCGCGGCTCCCTCTATCAGACTCCCTTTTTTTTAAGTATTTATTAAGGAATTCCAACCATAAATGGTTATTATGGTTGGAATTCCTTAATAAATACTTAAAAAAAAAAAAAAAAAGGGGAGTCTGATAGAGGGAGCCGCGGTAGCGTAGGCTATTTGAGATCATAGAGGGCGCAATGTTTTGCATTTTTATGTTTTTTGGTTTTTAGATTATTTTTTGGTACCCAGTGTCATTCATTTCTATTGATTATGTGTGTGTTATGATTACGGTTTTTACTATTAAACCGAAACATGTCAACATATTTTAATTTTTATATTTGTGACACCTATTTAAGTAAAATAAATGTATGTTTTTATTTATATGATATGAAAAGGTGAAGTAAATTTTGTTTGAGTTTTTACGAAAACTTACAACGGTTTTTGACATTGAGTTTTATCAGCAGAATATTTATTCATTTATTTGTTTAAAAAATAGGTTGCACTGTAAAAAAAAAAAAAATCCGCAACGTTCCGGGGAAAAAATGGGCAGCTGAGTTGCCCATTATTTCCAAGAAATATTTCTTGAAAATGACTGGAACTTTACTGTATATGTTAAAAACTTTCTACAGAAATGCCAGTAAGTTTCCTGCGAAATACCAGGAATATTTCTGTTGACAGCAAAACATTACTGACATTTCACAGCATGCGGGATCCGTAGACGATTTTTACATTCCCAGTTGACAGTTTTTGCTTTATTATCATTATTTGTTAGTATGAAAAAATATTTTGAAATTGACATCAATATTATTATTTATAATTTACACGAAAAAATAAATTATCAGTTAAAATTCAATAAAGTAAATATATATGTGATATATTGTTTCTGAACTTTGCTTAAAATATAAAAATATATAAATGTAAATAATAATTAGAAAAAAAAATCTAGACATAAAATATTTTGGATTTTCGTCAGTAATTATGTTAGTTTTCAAGTTAGGTAAAATACATATAAATTTTCATGAAAAAAAAAAACCTAAACGTAATTGTATATTTTTTCCGAAAATAAAAAAAAATCAAATTTGCAGCAATTCAAAGTGTCAAATATATGTCAAATTTAAATCAAATTGTAATAAAGTGTTAAAATATAAAATTAATTAAAAAAGAAAAAAAAAGTCAAGATATAACATCAAACTCAGGCCGTACGGGTGGCGTGCGAGCTTTCTGCGTCCACACCACGAAAGACACGTTGAGGGCTGCAAACTAATGGGTATTTGAAACGTATGCTAAAACTCGGTATCTAATTTCTGAAAATCTAAGGCCCATTTGAAGAAATCCTTTCACAAGAATAATTAGAGATAATAACTCTAAAACATACTTTAAATTAATCAAAATCGGTGAGAATCATATTTGATGGTCCCCTGGTTAATGGAGATCCAAATAATAGGTGTATTTTTTTTACACAGTCTGCTCGTTAAAGATTCCACAGACAAGTACGAGAGATAATCTCTTAGCGATGTCACAGAGGTATTGTATTTTCATCTGAATTATCTTGACAATAGAGACGTAAAGGATTATGTCGTCTATTGATTTATTTGCATTCCATATTGATTTTTTTACATTCATTTAAGGAATTCGTTTTCGACACTCGCGCGCGAGCAACGGATTATAGCAAAAAAATAATAAATGGCGGCCGCAGCGTTTTGCTGTTTCCAACTTTTGTTCAGGAACGTTTCAGATAAGAAAACCAGAATTTCACAGGAAAGAGCTAAATTATTCTGAAAACCTGAGAAAAGGCGAAACGTTCCTGGATTTTACATGGAACGTTACCATTTTTTTTTTTTTTTTTTTTTTTTTTTTTTACAGTGTGTTATCAAAATTTTTGGGCGCTCATATTATCAAAAAAATCTGAATTTAAATGTTCATTTATTTATTATTACATTACCAATGAACTCCAAATGTAGAATTAATGTGGCTGCCCAAGAGTATTTGTCAATAAACTGTAGCTGAAGATACGAAAGTGAGAACAATATTTCATTAAAACATCATGAGACATTCTGCGTCGCTTATGCTTACAAGAATTAATTCAGATAAATTCCTGTTAACGGTATTTTCAGTTTTAATTATTCACAGTATTTAAATCCTCTAATGGTTTATTTAATTGTGTTGTAATTAATGATCATCAAGCGATTTGAAATAAACTTTTAATTATTTTAAAATTAATTTTATGTATTTTTATTGCTGACATGTAATACGCAAATTAACGTTAATAAATAGAATATTATTTTAAATACCAGTCGCAAAAAATGAGGAATTTAAAAAAATATAAATTTTAAAAGAAAGATCTAACTTAATTTAACAAATTAAATTTCTCTATTATGAAAATATAAACTAGAAATTAGAAATAAGCTTAAAAAATTCTCAGTACTTCTAAAATAGATAATATAGTTTACTTTAAAGACATCACTCGATAACTCATACTAATAAAGTATTGCTGTTAGTTAACGTTTTCAAATATCTTAAGGGCTATTGAAAGAATTTTTTACATCCTGGTATTTTTCCAGCATTCACTTTTCACGAAAGCAGATTTGTTCAGAAATTATGTAAATTACCATGTGACGTTAAAACGCAATTTCCTTATCACTTTAAGCCTTTTAAAATTTCGTTAGAAGTTAAGTATTACATTTTGAGCAGATATCTTCTACCTTGACAAAGAAAGTAAAGGCGTAGAAGGACTGTTAATTTGAGATTATCATTAATCCTTTATGATAATACGATACCTTGAAGTACCATTAAAGTAACTTGTTATAAAATTTATTTAATACATCGATTAGTAGTAATATAATACATAAGCTAAAATCTTTAACAACGATTTAACGCACAAATACGTACAAACATGACACAAAAAATCACAAGCGATCGTTTTGAAAATTCCCGGATCTCCTTCCTCTGTGCAAGGTAAAAAAAAGGGTTAAAATGGGTTTGAAGAACCCATCGGTTATAGCCTTGAGTACTGTCTAATGGACAGCTGTATAATGGTGGGTCCATTATCCAGTACTCGAGGCTATAACCGAGGGATTCTTGGAACCCATTTTTTTTTTCTTGCACTGAGGAAGGGTATCCGAAAATCCTCGAAACGATCGCATGTGATTTTTTATGCAATGTTTGTACGTGTTTGATCGTTAAATTGTTGTTAAATATTTTAGCTTATGTATTGAATTCGCACAAAGTGTTTGATTTATTCTTAGTAGTAATTTAGTTTATAATGAGATATAGATGCTTTAATTTATCTTGTTCAAAAATCATTATTAGTTGCACAAAGTTAAAATATTCTTAAAAGGATGATTTCTTTGTCATTAGTTTAGTTTGCAAATTTCTTGACGTTGAAAGGTTGTGGGGGAAAAGTTTCTGTTCGGAATATTTCTATATTTCGACTGTAAGGTCATTATATTTATACATTTCCTAATTCTATAAAATACTAATACATATATATATATATATATATATATATATATATATTAAATAACAGATTTGAGTGTAGTTATAAATATTGCATAAATCCCTATAAATTAAAATTTAATAATCGATTTAAAATTTAATGTAATTAACAAGTTAACACGACTAAAATTAACACGATTTTAATTCGACATTTTTTTCTAAAATTTAGTAAATGATTGTGTAATTCTTCTAATGTATGAGGGGAAGCTGATAAGTAATGCACACTTACTTGTAGAGCGCGAATTAAATAACCTTCATAAATGCGCCCGGTGGCATGTGGAAGTAATATTCCCCTTCTATAAGCATGTGCAGATTTCAAGTTGCTGAATTCATCCAGTGTGTTTTGAGAAGGGGAAGTATGGAGACGTGTTCTAGTGCTATGCCAACGCGACATAAACAGCGTGCTGTTATTGAATTTTTAACTGCTGAAAAAATGGTTCATGCTGAGATTCATCGTCGTTTAAAAATGACGATCCTGTCGATAAGTCTACTATAAATCGATTGGCAGTAAAATTTTGTGATTGTGAGCCTAGAAAAGTCATAATTTTTGATGAAAAACGCAGCGGACGTTCGATCACTGCCCAAATGATAAACATCGCAAACTCGTCGACGATTTGATTTCAAATGACCGGCGAATTACTTAAGAGTGTATCGCAAACCATATTGGAATATCCAAGGAGTGTGTGGTCTTTATTATTGAACAATTTTGATACCGTAAAACCCACAACTGCAGAAGCTCTGCGAAACCTGAAATTTGAAGCGATCCCACACACTCCTTACTTCCCCGATCTTGCGCCTTGCGATTTTTATTTTTTTCCTCTATTCAAGAGAGACCTCGCGGGTAATCGTTACATCTCGGACGATGAGGTGAAGGCAGCTGTGAAGTCAGAAAACTCGGAAGAAAATTTCAGTGACGGAATAAAAACACTTGTTACACCTTTGAAGAAATTTGTTAGCCTTAACGATGACTATGTTGAAATCTAAATATATGATTTTTAAGCTTAAGAATTGTACTTTAATGTACTTTTTATCCGATCTTGCTATTTGTTTTTATTCGTGTTTTACAGGCATGTGTGCATTTCTTTTCAGCCTTCCCTCGTACTTTTAAAAATTCATGAAAAAAGCTTTAGAATATTGAAATTTTCATAAATTCCCAATTTGGGACATAAATGAATAGCGAAATAATTGCTTGATACTTTCAAAGATCGTTTAAATTTACAGTTGTTTTCTTCACTTTGACATTTAAATAATGCCTGAATAACATTTCTGAATAAATATCTACTTCATTTTATCAGAAGTATAAACTAGCTATTGTTTGTTTTTAAACTTTATCCTTCTTAATTGTTGAAAGAAAATTTTTCGAATCGAAAACTCAGATCATTTTTTTACAATTCGTTTATCAAAAAAATTATATGAAAATTGCATTGTCTTGAAATATTATTTTTTGTAGGATGTTACTTGAACTAATATAACAATGTAAGTTTTAAATTCATGTAGCTAATTTTCATTAAAAATATTATAACTTTAAAAAAATATTTTCACATAATGTTATTTAAAAGCGTTTTAAATACTCTAAATGCAGTTATCTAAAATAAAATCAGTTCTCTAAATATAATAATAAAAAAATTCATAAAGACTTATCACTTATCATATTTTTTTAAGTTTCTCAGTCGAAGTTTATGATGTTAGAATCAAAAATAATTTGCAGAATATTTGTAGTACTGAAAGCGATGGCGAGAAAAGGAACAATGGAAATAAATTTTAATTATAATTATTTAATTCGTCGGTGTATATGATTTTTAAGACAAACAATGAAAAAAAGGCAACGTCGACCCTCCCCCCCTTCTTCAAAAAACAAATCAAAACAAAACATGCCATACAGTTTAGCCACCAAATCGTGAATAGCCATTCAACAGGAAATTATGTTTTCTTTAAATGTATGATAAAATAGCTGTTACCTGTTGACTTCGTTCACGTAACATTTAAAGAATAATAAATGCATCAATTAAGCCAAAAAATTCGACAAATTAAAGCATATACCATTAACACTTTATCACATTTCATAGTAGAAAAACTTCTGATGATCCCAATTTGCATATTTTTTTATAGACGTATATTTAGGATCATTATTTTTTTTTTGTAATCTTAAACAATAAAATTTCTTATAGCTTTAAACCGCGGAAAAAACCTATTTAATGAAAAAGCACTCCGATTACGGATAAAAATTTTCATATCGATCGTTGAGTTATGGATTATGGAATCTTCGAAATTTGCAGGAATATGCTCCAATGGAGTACAAACTTTATCTTTCAGATATATTTTTAATTATTACCCAGATTTTTTATTGGCTTTGTTTCTTGTGCTTTTCGGTAATCAGAGTACCATTAAAAATTATAGGGGCTGACCTGAAAGACGAATGTATTGCTTAATTAGTGGCATAGTCACATTTACACGTAAATGATGTCACATGTAAAGCCTAGTCTCTAATTAAAATTACTTGCTTGTCATTTTTTACGTCGACTTTCACATACTTTATTAAAATTTTATTGAAACTGGCGTTGTCGGAGATTCTACGGCAAAAATATGGTAAACTTGTGTATTTGCGAATGATAAATTGTTTGGAAATCAGCCATTTTGTGTAACTGCTATAAAAGGCTAATTTTTTCCATATGAAAACCAGGTAAGGATTTAAAATATGACGACGCTTTCACCAGGTTATATTTTCCTACGGTATAATACTTGTGGAGATAAAAAATAAAAATCTTTCACTTCATTAATTAATGAAAAAATAAGAATTTTAATTTATTTAAAACACGAAATCGCTTAATGAAATTGAACATTATTGTACATTTAGAAAAACATTGAAATATTAATTTTATTAAATAATAAATTGCATGACAGAAAGTCTATTTAAAAAGTAAGCTAAAATTGCATTTTGAATTATGTGACTTTTGATGCAAAACATCATTTCTGAAAGGTGCATAGTTATTTTAAGGTTTCGATTTTAATTTCGAAGCTGGTGAAAGGAAAATGACGTCACTTTGACACGCTTTGTTATATATATATATATATATATATATATATATATATATATGTAATAATAAAAGATTTCGCCTTTTTATCTTAGTAAAAGTATTCCAAATTCTTTATGTCTACCCTTTTTTACCTATCTTTAATAATATCATATATATCTTTTGTCTTTTATTTCATGCTTTTAAACCTACGTATTCTTTAATTATTATTTTAAAAACCTTAATCCATTTGTAACTTACTTCTTAAAACCACTAAATTACTTTCTTTTATTTTATTCTGAGGCAATTCTTTTTCTT
The DNA here is from genome assembly GCA_963932465.1 of Maratus speciosus. Lineage (NCBI taxonomy): Eukaryota > Metazoa > Arthropoda > Arachnida > Araneae > Salticidae > Maratus > Maratus speciosus. The sequence continues at coordinate 90,917,935 of OZ010800.1, forward strand.
TCAATGTTTTCAATAATTTTCTTTGATGAAATTCGATATCACATAATTCCTTGCAAGCTTCTCACCAGCATTTGATTACTTTATAATACTTACGCCCAGAATAAAGAGTTCATTATCAACGTCACGCGTTCTTCACCCTTCCTATCGAATCGTAGCCTGTCTCCTGTCCCGTCTTCCCGGCTATTTTAACGGGATTGGTTTTTACACTTGTAATGTATTCGTTCGCGTTCTGTTTCTTTGAGTATTTATAGTATTGCATCGACTAGGAACCGAGAATTTTAGGCTTTTCGTTTGTTTAATAAATCCTCGTCACTTGGTGGTTCGATTTTTAATATGTAGATTCTAATACCTTTAACATATTAAGTTTATTGCGAAGTGGATCAGCGATTATTCGAGAGCTGATGGATAAACTACTGGAAATGTTTACGATATGTGTCTGCCAAATAAACAACGCTTAAATTTACGATGCCTCTATTAATTATTCCAAGTGAAATTCTTCCAATGTTTTTTGAGTATGTCTTCTAATCGCCACCACGACTGCACTCCGCTTGTCTCATGATAACAGAGGGTTGGCAAAGCTTTTGGCATTGATTACTATACTACATTTACTTTGATATATACGAGTGTCGCCGGAATGTCACAGAAGTCGACAGTAAAATTTCATATATATATATATATATATATATATATATATATATATTTCTACTTACGTAGTTACATGATACCTTTCTGTAAGAAATGCCATTTGATGCTGCAAGTTTATTATCGCTCATGGTCTCTATTAAGCTTCATATTTAAAATGATCATATTACTGTTCTACTATTTAATTAATGGTTAAATATTTTATTTATTTATTTATTTATTTATTTTTTCAGTCGTACTTTGTAATGGATTCCCTCTGGGATCCTTTAATTAGCATAGAAAATAATTTATTATGTTTAGTTTAATCACGACAATATTTAATAATTATTATATTTATATTATTATCAATAATGTTTTCCTTGGTGGGCTGAATTTGAACTGCCAGAATACGCTATTAAATGTAACTCATTAATATGGCACGTGTGGGGATATTTACCCTGGTTGTGTGGATGCATGATTTTGTTTCATATATGAAATTTAAAAAAATTGTCTGTTTCTATTGATGAGTAAGTTTTTAATATATATATATATATATATATTAATTATTTTAATTTTTTTTTCTTGTAAGGGTTAATCGGTCAATGGTAGAAATATCCATTTAAGAGGTTCCTTAATATTTCTACCTCAGAAATTAAACTTTTGTTACTAATGATATTCGTAATAGTGCCCTTGAAAACGATCTACGAATCATTAGTTCCTATTTTATCCATAATTGTTGTAGGAAAATGTATGGAATTTAATGTATAGACTTTTTAAAAGAAATCCGGATCTACGAGCTTTTATTATGCAAATAATAATTTAGAACTTATTCCACCTGCCTGTTTATGAGTTATTAAAGCACTAACCGCATTGATTGTTCAACTATTAAAAATGAATTTATTATTAAGTATCTTTAGATACTCATAATTCATAAATTTCTTCGCAGAATGAATTCCCGTTTGTATCCTGAGGTACAACGTACCGCAAAATACAAATACCATGTAAAATCGGGTCTTCGTATTAAAAAATTTAAGAATTTGATGACAATTTTGTATGGAAACGGCCCCTAGGCTTATTTTGTTTTTAACGCACATTTAAAGAAGCCTTAAGGGGGCCTTCTACATTCGGAGAAAAAAAAGCACTTTTTTATGATTTTTTTTGTAAGAAAACGGCATGATGGATCTTTTTGAAATTTTAATAATTTATTGTACACATCTTAAGGTATACACAAGAGTTTTGTTTATTAGAAATTGTTGCTTCTACTCTAAGTTATAAACAAATAGGGTAACTCCGGGAGAGTCGCCGCATACGGGATAGATGCCGCACCCCTTGTATTTCTTGTAATTATCGATAGATGGCCGTCAATCGTGCAGTATAGGTGCGCAATGAGATTATTTTAACCAGTGTATAGCGTAAATAGCATTTCGATGATTGCTTGTAGAAGTACAATCCTTAATTTGACGTAAGTGCATGATGTCACTGTCCAAACTTTTAAACATGTTATGTTTAAATGCTTTTCAAACTCTAATTACTAGATGCATGCATGATTTCGAAGTCAAAACTAAGTGTAGCGTTTGTATAGAGTACTGTGTGTATGGTTACGACATTCCCCTTAGCGATGGCAGGTAACTGTGATGGCCGACGTCTGCACAATGCAAAATGGTATACATGCCATACTGCTATTCCGGTATACATGCCACAGTTTCTTTTGTACGATGATTAAGTGTTATTAACTTTTCCTTTTCTTTTTGCTCAGACTAACCATGTTAGGCATGTTATGAAGTTTACTAAAACCAAAGGAGGAAAAGGGGAAAAATAAAGTAAAAAGGACAAGAAAGATGCAAGTCAAGATGATAATAATGTAAAATTGGATTACGCGTAACGCAGACGTTCTTTGCAAACTACTCCAAAAAAGAGGAAATGTAATTGGCTTCGTTGCATCATGCGTTTAAATGTAGTTACATAAAGACTGTGCTTTTTTGACACTTTTTCTGTAGATTGTAGTCGAAAAAACAGGTTTGTTAACCCATTCGGGACCATATGTGCATATAAGCACCTTCATAAAGTGCTTACAAAATTTGTGTCTGGCACCAGTAAAAAAGAAAAGTAATATTTGCTTTGTTTAATTAGAGCATTTTCATGATGATTTAAGTAAAGGTCACTTCTTTTAAAAAAGTGGTACCAACAGAATAAAATTTGTGTAAAAGCAACCGGTCCCGAAAGGTTTATTTAACAAATAAATTATGTAAACACAATTTTACTTTTTTTCTTTTCCTTTTCTAATACTTGATGTTGCTAGATGTGACGTTGTTGCTGAAATAATAATTAATATTTAATGTAAAAAAAAATAAGTCGATAATTTTGTAGGCAACAATTATTAATTTGAATCTACTAATACGGTTCATTGTACTCATTTAGTTTCATTTTGTTATTACATCGTTAATTGTAGTCCAGATATGAATATATTTTTTTTATTTTTTTATTTATAATTTCATTCTCTTCTTATTACAAGCGCGGCATAACTACCGCACAAGTGCGGCGTCTCAGCCTGAATTTACGTGTGACGCGCCGCAGTGTAATGTTTTAGAAAAATTGTTTAAAAATATTAATTATTTGTTTTGAATTTTTTGTCGCACTACACGCGTTGTATATTTAACATTAAATAGCACAGCATGATTTTTTTAATTTTATGTCCACCATGGGACTTTATACACAAACTCAAAAAAAAGTGCGGCATAAATCCCGGAATTACTGTATGTTCCATCACAATTTTTGACATGGTGGGCAAGATAAAAAAAAAACTGCTCAATGGATTACCTTGATTTGTTTTTCATTAAAGTTTGTTTAATTGCTTTCGATATGAATTAAAGCTTTTACTAAAATTATTAAAAAAGAAAACGTTATTAACAAATAAGAACGAATTTTTTTAACAAAAAAAAATATATTTTTTAATCAGCCATTACATAACTTTTTTAAAATAAATTTATGGGTTCCTTTAATTTAACTCACGAAGTTTACAAAAAAAAAATTATTTTTGTGTTTCAGATAATTCTACAAGGCGCTATCATGCCCACCGCCTAGACGAAATTTTAGCAGTTGAACATATTTGTTTATAACTTAGAGTAGAAGCAACAAAATCCAATAAAAAAATTCTTGTGTATACCTTAATATACGTACAATAAACTATTAAAATTTCAAAAAGATCCATCATGCCGTTTTCTTACAAAAAAAAACCCATAAAAAAGTGCCTTTTTTGGTCTCCTAATGTAGAAGGTCCCTTTATATCCATTCGAAGAAATGTTCATTTAATTTATTTTACTTCGGTGGAAGTGGTGAACTTAGTGATTAATTTATTTAACTGTATTTCTCCTTATCTAAAACTTTATACCACTGTGTTGCATCGTTGCAATATAAACAAAATTCTGTTTTCGCTTATTTATTAACTTTTCTTTAGATTTAACGGTTTTCATGACACGTATTAATTATTCTTCACGTTTATTTTTAACTTGTATGTAAGAAATAAGCTTAATTTTCTTTTACGAAAATGATATGATGATTACTCTTTTTATAAACTATAGAATATTTATATCTTCAATCTTGAAACTTTAAAGTTTTAATTTTATTATACATATATACATATAATAACACTATTGTTATATATATATATATATATATATATATACATACTGGGTGTCCCAAAAATGACTGATGGATTTTAAAATTCTATAACTTGCAAACGGTCACAAATATTAAAAAAAGTCTTGCAGGAGTGTTATGTAAGATGTCAGGAGTTTTTATGCTGCGATTTTCAGTTTTATTTACAAATGGCATCGATAGATGGCGTTGCAAGCAATAACTACTAAATCCAAGCTCGATTTTTCGGCCTCTCTCTTCTTCCATGCGGAAAAAAGGAGATTAAATTGTACTGAATGGATCCCGAAGTACCACAAATCAGGTCTGAACAGAGCACCTATTGCTCTCAGCGCCATCTATTGCTTGAAATTCGAACTAAAATCAGAATCACAGTAAAAAAACTCCTGACATCATACAGAACCCTCCTACAAGAATTTTTTGAATATCTGTCACTGTTTGCAAGTTATTGAATTTTAAAATCCATCAGCCATTTTTGGGACACCCGGTATATATATATATATATATACAGTCGACGCTCGTTTTTACGAACCCGTAGGGAACACTAAAATAGTTCGTAAAATAGAAAAACACCAAAAATGATATGAATACGTACGTTATACTTATCTAATTTTATCAGACTGCCCCCTCTTCATAGATGAAGCAGTATTTCAAGATTATTTATTATTTAATAAAGTTATACATATACAAGAAATAAATGCAAATTTATACACTAAAGGCAATTTTAGTACACTGAAACATGCTTTGAGAATATTACATATGAAAACGCAGACTGGACTAGTTCATAGTAGGTGAAAATACATAGATAAAAAGTTAGGAATGGAAATAATGACTTATCTTTTTTTTTAAATCACATTTTGGAAAATATATGTTTTCATTTTAACTATGCTTGAAATCCTTTCACAGTTATTGTTCCCTTCAAAAAAGTGTCTTAGTCCTGACAACCATTACTTGAAATTGTTGCTATGCCTACACATTCTTGGAATGCACCTGGTGTCTCATTGCACCTGTTGAGAGTTTAATTGACGTAACACTGCGTTCAGATATTTAAAAAAAATGCAGAAGTATGAAAACTGAGTTCGCAAAAAAGAGATTTTCATAATCCGTAGTTCGTAAATGGGAGAAAGAGGTGAAAAAGAATGTGAAAAAGAGGTTCGTAAAAACGAGCGTCTACTGTATATATATATATATATGTGTGTGTGTGTGTGTGTGTGTGTGTGTGTGTGTGTGTGTGTGTGTGTAATAACAGCTGATACTCTTTGAATAACAATGCGTGAAACTGACGGGGAATAATTTTACTCTTAGATATAAGTACTAATATTTATATATTGAAACACAAGTGCATTTATTTATTTCTCATTTTATAGACTTCTGTCGACATAATGCTATTATCCTATTATAAAATATAATTAAAATATATCTGGACAAATATTTTCTCCTATTCAAGAAATCAGAATACCAAAAAAGGGGAAATGCAGAACTGAGCTCAAAAATTGACTGAGCGGAAAATTACATTTTCCGTTAAACACGTCTTTAATTAAAATATTTTCATATTAGGAATTTTGATGAGTTTTTAACGCATTAAATACGATAATTATGTGGTTTGTTGTTCTTTATTTATATATTTAGGCATGGAATATCCAGTATAAATGCTTTTACATACAATTCACAGTTTATATTACCTTTTGTCTGTTGCTTATACTAAGATTTATTAAATCCAGCTTTCATTTATTGAGATCTTTTGACTTATGTTATTTTGGTTCATTACGAAACATCCGATATAGTCTCATTTATTATACAGATTGTGATATGTATTAAAGTTTACACTCTCTCAATTTAAATCCATCATGGTGGTTAGAATGAAAGTAACAGAAAAAGTAAAAATAAAGTAATCTCAAATGTATAGGCAGACGCAAAATGATAATACTGAAAAAAAAAATGAAATAAACAAAAAGGATAAATCGATGTACTCATATCGAACTGAGTATATTTGACTCAAAAATGAACCTATGGTTTCTCAATTTGGAAATATCAGATGTCATCTAATCCAAACGAAACGGACAATTTTATAATTTGTAATGGGTTTATTTCATTCACGGCAGCATAAATGACTGTTCATTAATAAAAAAAACAATTTCATATAGACTGAAATGAGAGGTATAATATTACATTTATGTTCTTTGGAAAAAACTATATGTTACGTCTGCTTTATAATGCGTAAGGATACATTATATTGTTGTAATGACTTATAGGTGCAAATTCACGGTCACCAGTAGCCACATGGAGACTAAATTTTTGAATTGGCGACTAACGTTTGGCTTTTAAGTCGCCATCATTTGGCGAATTTTACATTTTTTGACGCGATCATTTAACGAAAATCGCGTTTTTTCCTCGATGCTTTCACGAAATTCACGTTTTTATAGCCATACTTTGACTAAATTCTCGTTTTTTGCGTGCTTTGACAAAATTGCGCCTTTTCCGCGATCCTTTGGCGAAAATTGCGGGACTTTTTGAGATTCTTCGGTAAAATTCACGTTTATTATGAAATCTTTTGATAAATCGTTGTTTCTCCCATCCTTTGACAACTTTAGCATTTTTTTCTGCGATCCTTTGATAAAATAAGTTTTTTCCCGTGATCTTTTGACAAAATTTGCGTTGTTTTGGGATATTCTTATGCATATATATATATATATAATCTATCTTGCACAACTTTATCTTCTAACTATGTATTGCTTAAGATTTATATTACAATTCATTTATATCCAAATTTAAAAAATAAAATGTGTGATTAAATGATGTATACATATTTGATGAAATTAGTCTGTGTTTCTTTTGCACATATGTAGATTATTTTTCAATTTGAATTCTTGATTTTTTTGCCCATATAAACGTTATTGCTTTTATTCCTTTCTTTCACAATGTGGCGACCGGATTATTTGAGTTTAGGAGCCACTGGCTCCTTAAAAATTTTGGGAATCTGCACCTATATTATGACTGCTTTTTATAGTCATGCATGATCGGTCCAGTCTGTTTGCTAAGGGAAATAGGTTTGTTCATGAAAAAAAGAATGGGATTTTCAAGATTTTGCTGCCAACTTTGAAAGTATGTGCTCTCTGTTAAATATTAAAAAATATATACATTTATTGTTTAGTGTGTCAGCTGTACCTTTTGTAAAGACTAAATTAATCTAAATGAACATTAAGTTATGCGCAGTGTTTTAAAATAATTTAAAAGCCCTTGTAAATAATGCTATTGTCATAAAAATATTTAATTAGCTTATCTTGATAACAAGTCTGCTATTTTTCATAAATAAATAATCAATTAAATATTTCTTGTTAATAATTTTGAAAGGGAAATAAATATCCGCAAATTCTAAATTTAATGTAAAGTAAAAAAAAAAAAAAAAAAGGGGGGGGGGCGAAATATATTGAAAAAACAGTTATATATCTATAATAATAAGGAAAGAAGTTTGTGTGTGAGTTTGTGAGTGTATCGACGGTGTACTGAAGAGACCGCCGCACGTAGAGCTACAAAATTTGTGATCCATAATTAGTCTATATATGATGTTTTGCACCTCGAAGCCCGATTTTCGATTTTTTGAATAGATTTTTTTTATTTATTTTTTTTGCGATTTTTAGCGCTTTTTTAAGTTTTGAGGTAATTTTTCCACATTAGTGAAAAGAATTCGGTTTCTTTTCTTTTTCTTTTTTTTTTAAACCCAATATAGTAAATTTTGTTCTCTTTTCAAAGAAGTTTATTCTGAATTCGTCCAGCGATTTTGGGATTTTTACTGAAGTTTTATGCGATTATTGAACAGGATTTAATGCATCACCATACCTATAAGGGGGTTACCGTAGAGGGGACACAGTTACGTCGCCAAATACCGCCAAGTTTGTCACGAACTTGGTGATATATCGCCAGATTTGGCGACCAAAATTAGTCGGCAAAAGTGACGCCAACTTGGCGATATTTCTAATATTTCGCCAAATTCCCATAGACTTCCATTGTAAACCAATAGAAATTACTTGCTTACAGAAAATTAACAAACTGAGCTATTTTAATGCAACAAAAACTAATATTAGCTTAAGGGATTATATTAATTATATTTAGGGGAATCCAAGTAAATTAAATTATGAATAACAGTAACATGATACAGTGCTTAGCATGCTTTTCCAAACATAAATTTTAAGAGAGCTCGTAGGTCAAAGGAAATAGATTTGTAACTTTTATCCAATTATAGTAAATTTTTACTTTCGTGATTTTTGAACTTTTTGTGATTTTTAATTCTATTTTTACGTTTCTTTGCGATCTGCTGCAGTTTATTGACATTAAATTTTTGACCTAGAATATTAAATTAATTTCTGCCCTCATTTCAATAAAGTTTATTTGGATTTCGTATAGCAATTTTCGAATTTTTCGGGAATATTGTATGGGATGTTTAGTACATTTTATCGATTTTCTACAATTTTTCCACATTAGTGAAAGGAATCAACTTTCAATCTTCGAACACAATATATAATTTTTTTCTCTTTTCAAATTTTTTTCTGATATCTTATTGTGATTTTCAGATCTTTTTCGCAATTCGTGCTGTTTTTTGACGTACCCGGGCAAACCCGTTCAAGTTAGCTAGTACGTATATTTATATATTTTGAATGCCACTCATTTTCGAAAATATTTCCAGGTTTTTTTTTTTTTTTGTAGTGTATTAAACAGTTTTCTCAAACCAGAATATCGGTTTTTAGTATGCTATCAATGTTCAATAAACGTTTGCGCAAATAATCATTTTCAGCTGAATAACTGAATTTCTGCTTTCAAGCGTACACAACAAACGTATTTATTTAATGTTAAAGTTAATGATGTTAATGCATCCCATATGGTTGTAAAAAATGTCTGTTGAACATGAAAATGTCTGCTTGAGAATTGATAGCATCCAAAAGACATTATAGATTATGAAGCAAATATCTGCATATCAAAAAGACATTTTTTACTGACTGCTTATAGGTTTACAAGCTAAATTAAAAGCCTTAATATTAGTATTAAAATGAATAATATTGATTTTATAATGGTTTGGAGATGTTTCTAGAAGGTTTTGTTTATAGTGTTTTAATCAGTTTTCTCAAAACAGAATATCGGTTTTTAGTATACTATCATTTCTCAATAAACATATGTTCAAATAAGCATTTTCAGCTTATTAACTGAATTTCTACTTGCAAGCGTAACTAAAAAAGTATATTTATTTAACGTTACTGTTAATGCTATTAATTTATCACCTATGGATGTAAAACATGTCTGAGAATGGATAACATTCAAAAAATATTATAAATTATGAAGCAAACATTTGCATGTCAAAAAACACCATTTACTGACTGATTAGGGACTTTCAAGCTAAGTTAAAAGCATTAATATTAATATTAAGATTAATAATATTGGTTTTATAACGGTTCGGGAATATTTCTTGAAGTTATTGTTTATTTTGTATTAATCAGTTTTCTCAAACCAGAAGTGGGATTTTAGTATGCTATCAATTCTAAATAAACACTTACTCAAATAAATATTTTCAATGCATTAACTGAATTTCTGCATGCAAGCGAAAGAAGATAAACATAGGTATTAATTTAATGTTGTTGTTAATGCTATTAATTATCATGTATTGTTGTAAAACCTGCCTGTTGAACATGAAAATGGTGGATTGAGAATTGATAGCTTTAAAATACTATATCGATTGTCAAGCAAGCATTTGCGTTTTGAAAAAAAAAAAAAAAAAAACATGCTTTACCGACTGCTTACAGACTTACATTCTAAATTAAAAGCATTAATACTGTAATTAAAATTAACAACATTTATTAATATATATGTATAAATTCAGTCACACTGCTAAAAATATTTAATTGAGAATTGATAGCATCAAAAAATATATTCAGTGTTGAGAGGACTGATTATTCATTTCCTTATAAAAACTACTGAGAGGCATTTCCGAAAATCAGTGTCAGCAAAAGAAATTTTCTTTTTATAAATGCCTTTTTTTTTACCTCAGAAATATTTATTTTCTGAGATTTCTTGAAATGAAGAATTCTGAGTCATGGTAACTCCGAACAGGTTTTTATATTTTTCCTCCTGTGTTTTCATATATTAAAAAACATATGGATTTGTTTTCGATCTGGTTATATCTGAAGACATTTAATGGCCATATCATTTAATGACCAGTTGATGGTCATTAATCTATTTACTTATATTATTTTTTAGTTATTTATTAGGACAATTGGGTTATATATTACTCGGTTATACAATACGTTCACAGTAATTTGCTATATCTAAAGATTTATTTTAGCAATGATTTTGTTACTTAGATTCTAACTGATGACCTGGAGCATAATAATTTATCGTATTATTTCGTTATTATTTACGACTGACACGGGATATATTGCTTAGTTGTACTACGGCATCATATTAACTGCTTATATCTGTAGATATTTTGATAATAATATTTTTATTAGTTAGAAAAATAATTACAACATATAAAAGAAAAATAAGATGAATCTAAATTCTTTTCAGATATATAAGAATAGGAATAAAAGACGAATCTGGACACTTTTCAAAACTTTCTAAATCGATTTAGAAGTATATTTAATTTGAAACTTAATCTAAAGAGTATTGTTCGAAATATAATAAAATAAACTGCAAGATATCCATTATACTTCCTCTTAAAAAAGTATTTTTGCTTCCTCGTCACGTTGCTTTACATTTAAATATTGGAATCACGTATCACAAATTCGTTAACTTAAGTACAGCAGAAACAAATCAAACTGTCGCCATGTAAAGAGTTTGTGTTTTATTAAGAATGCTTTTGATTTACATTGATTACATTGATTGAATATTTTTATATATAACTAAGGGGTCCAACCCGGGCCTCCAGGGTTACTGAATATAAGTAAAAACCATTTTTTATAACATTATAAAGTGGTGGACATTTTTTTTTATTTCATGTTTATAACTTTGTGTGCTTATAGAATATATTAATTTTCACTTAAATGCAAATGTTTATATATCAACTTCAAGGTAATTTAATGTAGAATTTAAATAAAAAACAAAACAAAATTAAAATATACTGCATTCCAAAAATTTTATGCTTACTTTAGTCTCAAATACAAACACAATTAGTCATGAATGCTGAAGTTTATTGTAATAAAAGCTTCCTAGCCAATCACAATGACTGTTTTTTGAACCAATCAAATGTCAGTATCTAAACTGTAGTAAATTTTGATTTATAAAAGCGGTATTTTGCTGGAATGATTTTTTCAAAAGGATGGATACTAGTGTAACTAAATAGAATAATGTTTTTTTCTATTTTTTCCTTAATGCAAATAGTTTAAAACAATGTCATCAACAACAAGAACTGATTGGACAGCTATAAAAAGAGCAGAATTGTCATACTGAGAAAAATGGTCTTTCATATGCTGAAATTCCAAGGCAGATTGATGGATCAGTCCCTTTATCTGGCGTACGAAAGTTGTGCTTACATTGTGAAGAAACTAAATCAGTGATAAATAAGACAAGATCAGGCAGAAAAAAATGCACAAGTGCTTGCGATGATAAAATGATAAAAAAGATATGCCTCAAATATAGAAGCATTTCATCAGATGCTGTTAGATGTGAAATGAATGCAATGGATATTTCAGTTAGTTTCGGAACAATAAGGAGAAGATTAGCAGGCTTTGGACCGAAAGGTAGAATTGCGAGGAAAAAAAATGTTTAAATCTTCAGTACCGCAAGAAACGAGTTCAATGGACAATTAATTGGTCAGAAAATCAGTGAAAGGAAATAATCTAGAGATGAGAGTAACATATCGCTGTTTGGTAGTGATAGGCAAAAATATGTTAGACGTAGAGTAGGGGAAGAGCTGCATCCTGATTACACTGAAGCAATTACAAAAAACACAACAAATGTCATGATTTGGGCATGTATGTCTGCAGGTGGTGTGGGCCACATTCAAGTGATTGATAACATTCTGAATGAAAAAAAAAACATAGAAACTGTCTTGGAACCAAAATAGATACCTTCCATCAGGGATCTGTTCCCCAATAAAGCAACATTTATCTTTCAGAAGGATTGAGCTTTATCTCATACGGCAAAAATATACAAAGAATGATTTAAAAATAAAAGCACACAATTATTACCCTGGCCAGGAAACAGCCCTGATCCGAATCCTGTAGAAAGTTTGTGACGACGCTTGAAAATCTTGTACAAAAAAAGCGTCCATCTAATAAAAAGCAAATTATTGAAGCTATAATTGATTCTTGGAATCATATGATTAAAAAGGTTGAACTCTAAACACTGGTTCTCTCAATGAAAAGACGCTGTGATGGTGCAATAAAAAACAAGGGCTATCCTACTAAATATTGAATGTGCAACTGTAACTTTAAAATATAATGGAATCTAAGGTAGATGTTAATTTTTGTAAGTGTAACTTTTTTTGTAATGCAGATATTTTAATTATTTTTTTTTATTAAATTCTACAATAAATGCCCTTGAACTTGATATTTAAACATTTGTATTTAAGTGAAATTTATTATATTCTGGAAGCACACAAAGTTATAAAACATGAAAAATTTTAAAAAAAATGTTCGAAATTTTGGCCACCACTGTATATTTTTTAATTCATCCCCCATAACACCAAAAAGCCTCTTTATTTGAAAACTATCAATTTTGCATTCAAATAAAGTTAGAAATTTATTAAAGGAGATACTTTCGTATGAGTTAATAGAACCCGAAGAAATCGCCAAACATTTTGTTATATACCAGCTGTTGTTTTAATTTTGTTCTTTAGAGTTATTTATGCAGATTTTCAAATTTGTTGTTTCAGTACATGTCTATTAAATAACAGTTTTATTTATGTTTTTCTATTATGCTATTTTATTAATGAAGTTCTAATTTAATTATGGAATATTAGCCGGAAAGAAATTCGGAACTATTTATATTTACTTAAGTGCAAATGGATTTATCTTTCATAATCGTCTACTCGCGATAGAGACAGATATAAAAACAAAATCCTGATTGAAAATTATTTTAAAAACCATGAATAATGTGTAAATTGCGTTACAGTTTCTAAAGAAACTGCAATACAGTTAAAACAAAATGCATTTTTAAGTACATTTTTTTTCTCTCTTCACGGTGTAAATTTAAAGATGTACGATGTTTAGAAGTTTGAGAAACAGCAGCAAACAAATCGACATTTAATTATCTGCTGTTGGTAACGTGAAATATCAAAATGGTGTCCGTGTTACGCACGGACACATTTGTCCTTTATAATATAGATAGATAACTGATGCTGCTAAATCTGTTTGAAATGCTTAATATCTAGTTGAGCCCAAATTAGATCGATTTTATTCAATTATTTTTAAGGGTAGTTTTTGTAAAGAATATTTTAAATGTACAAACATGAAGTTAATTTTTACTCATATTACTAGCAAAAACATCAACATAACAGATATTTCCTCAGAATGTGAAAGAGAGTCGGAATTTGAAAATACCAAATTCTTATAAACAATTAATTATGCGTTTTTAAAACATTCTTAGTTAAATTATAATGAAGAAACTAATTAAAAATTTTAGAGTTTAAAATTTGGATTTTATGCGTTATGTGAAATGAAATTTTTATATTTTATGAAATTGTAGTATTATTTCAGCATAATCAATAAAGAGGTATCAATAAAACACAGAAAGTAGATAATATGCAAAGAAAGTAGATAATATGATACATATAAAAATTTATGTTCAATTTTCGGTCCTTTCTCGTATTACATCAATAACCACCGGATCGCGTTATGTAATACAACTCTTAATAAGCCGTTTTATATTTTAAACAACTATCTCACTTCAAGAAATTCAAGTATATAAATTTTATCTAAAGTCTGCAGCAGAATGCTTAGGATTTGTTGTACGAAAATGGAAGAATTTAAAAAAGAAATATTTACTCACAAAACAAAATTAAAAAAAGGATCGAGATTTTTTTAAACTGCGATATTTTTACGCCAAATAATAATTAATTGTCTGCAAGTGAATTCCACGGTGACTATTAATTACAGAAATATATTACACAAACCATATTACGTTAAATATCGCCCACGTACCCGTGGTTACAGAATCTCATGTAATTAATAAAATGTCAATAATTTTCAGTTGACACACGCTATTAAATTTCCTCTTCCGCTCATTGTTTAAAATCTCCAAGAACTTTCCGTTTCACTTCAAAGTTATCTTTAACTGCACAAAAAACGTTTGAAGTGACGAAAATTGGCGGTTGTTTGATCGGAAATTACGAAATCTGTACTATAAATAATTACTATAAATAATTACTATAAATTACTATAAATAATTTATAGTAGGGTCATTCCACGTAAACTGAGCAAAAATTTAAAAAAAGTCGTGGCCACATAGTAACAGATTTTAATAAAATTTGATATACAGGTTCAAATCATATTCAAATAGAGCTCTGCAAAATATCTTGACAAAAAATAAATTATTTTAGCAGTTATGGACATTTAAAAAATTTGTGATAAAGATTGGCATGTGTGCAATCGTCCAAAGTTGCAGGTTTGAAGTTCTGTATCTTGAAAACTATTTAACTGAAATGATTTTTTTTAATAATGTAACCTCTGAAAAATTATCTTCTTATTTATTGAGCAATAATAATCTGGTAACTCCATGATTATTCTTTAATTGGTTGTAAAAATTGAAAATTTGCAAATTTTGAGAAAATTAAAAACGTAATAAAAATTAAAGGAATTCAAAAACATCTAAGAAATTAATGCCTGATGTAGTTTTACATATTAAGATCGAATTACTAATGTTTTTAGGTTGCCATGTATTTCCTTCACCTTTAAAAAAATTTAGAAACTTTTAAAAAAATGACAAAATCGTAATTTTTCCTCTTATTGATAGGTAAAAAAAATAATGAAGGAAATGTCCCACATTACAATTATTGCACAGACATAAAGATCAATAAGTCCATAATCTGCTAAAAAAATTTCAAGCATGCCTTTTTCATTCCTAACGTCACAAAACTGGGTTAAAAAAGGTAATATTAACTACATTCCATGAGCTATTTTTTTTAATTCACGCGCGTTTCTTAAAATATGGCACGATTTCAAGGTGAAAAAATTTAGTGCTGCCATCTATTTTCTGTATGTGGGTTAGGTATTAATATATAATTTTCTGTTCAATTGAGCTTTTTTTTTCTACTTTAATTAAAAATCTTCTTGAGGAAAAAATAAACTGAAAGCAAGTATAAAAGATTTTATATTTAAATTATACACTGTTATCTAAAATATCAAAAGAATTAAAAGTTTAAAAAAGCTTTCTTTCAGGTCGAAACAAGTGATAGAAATATTGCATTTTATCCTCAACATTTTTTACTATTTATTTTCTTTCTCATTAAGGAATAAAAATGGCAAGAATGAAAGTTTAAATATTTAATATATATACTTTTAGCTATAACGTCAAGCAATTTTGATATTGTAGGAGGTGTCCTTCATCTCAATAGAAACGTTGCATTTTTCCCTCAAATTTTTTCAAAAATAATTTTTTTCTCATTAAGGAATAAAAATACAATTAGTAACTTTCGCCAATCTGTTACTTATTATTCATTCCTAATTATAAATAATTTTTAATATAGTCTTTGTATACTTAAGGCTAATAACCAAAATTGAAACTTCAAGCATGTAGCCAAAACCACGATTTTGCATCCACTTTTAATATAAATTTTAATACTTAAATAAACAATCCTAAAATCTATTATTTTACATTTACTCATAAATAGCTATGATCTACTTACAAAATGATTTTCGTTAAAATCTGTGACATGTCTGCCACAGGTGATTTGCTCATTTTGTATGGAATGACCCAGTAATTCTCTGTTTTGCATTTTATTTTATTTATTTATGTATACTAATAAAAGAAAAATTCGCTCTGTGTGTCTGTATGTTCGTGTTTGTGTCTGTGTGGGATGGCTAAAAATATGTACTTCAGGTAGAAATCTGAAAATTTGTGTGAGGACAGTCAAAGCCGGGTTCTGACGCATCCAAGGCTCAGATTTTTAATTTTTTAACATGTGGGCCCCTTGGGCCCTAAATGTTTTTAAAATAAATTTTATGAACGTTTTTTGAACGTTTTTATTCCCTAAATTATTAACAACTTGCCCACTTTTTATCTGATATTCTTCGTTTTTGGTGCCCTTTCTACATTTAGTTATTCCCTTCTTTCTATATTCCAATTAAGACTCTCTGGCCCTCTGTAGCCCGGTAAATGGCCCCGCGAAGTTTTTGTGCTCTGAATCTAAACTAATAAAACTATTAATAAATTGTCTCCTTTTAAGAGGATCTTAGTTTTGGGGTTCTTTTTCCTTTTTCTTATTCTTATTCTCCCGTTTCTATATTCCAGCTAAGATCCTGGCCGTCCATGCCCCGGCCCCTGAACTTTATGTGTGCCATGCATTTTTAACCCACTAATTGTGTCACCCTCTCTATGCATAACTTTAAAATTGTATCTTGGACTCTTCTCTTCGGGCCAAAACCCTCACATTTTTATTGTGGCCATAGGACCCAGCTTTAAGCATTTACTTTCCCCATTTTTTACAAATTTCTTTAATAATGTATTCTAATGCAGCTAAATTACGAATAATTGATGATCTAAAAGGCTTTTCACTAGGTCCTTTTTATATGTTTCCTTTTTCGGGACTTGCTTTTAATTATCAATTGGCCTTTTTGTGCCCCATGTTATAGTTCCTTTAAAAATTGCTCGATTCAGCAGCTTTTATTTCTAAGAACGTCTTAGGTTCTTCAGCTACACCATCAACGGCAAAAAAATAAATAAATAAATAGATAAACATAAAATTCAGACTTTCAGCTACCACCAATTTTGAGTGTTAATGGTATTTTTGTGCCATTGGTGCTATTATTATTTAAAATATTATTAAAAATATCTAAAATATTTCGATTTTCATGCCGTTTTCTAAATATAGGTCTAGGGTCCTCCGGCTACTTTATAAACTATTAAAAATTTTCTTATATCCACTACATTTCAGTTAAGACCTCTTGATGTTTTTGTGCCTTAAAATCCTAATATGTTGCCACTTTTATTTCGATATTTGTTCTGTTGACCCTTTTTCTATTTAGTTATTCCTTCGTTTCTACATTTCAGTTAAAAAATTGCCCCCCCCCCCCTATTGCCATTCCGTGGCACTTTGAACTTTTTGTGCGTCACGCATTTTTAACCTCTACCTAATTGTGTCTCCCTCTCAATGTATAAGTTTAAAGTTGAGTTTTGGACTCTTTTCAGTGCCAGAGCCCTCATATTTTAATTGGGGTCCTAGAACTTTTTAAGCATATCCACCCATTTTTTTTGCAAATTTCTTTAAAATTTTATTCTAATGATTAATCGACACCCCATGCTTTCTTAATCTTTAACTGAAGAGCTGAAGCTCTATGTACTAGTAACTTTTTAATTTTTTTTCATCTTAGGGCCCTGCTCTCAACTATCATTTGAACTCTTTTGGGCCCCCTATTATAGCTTTCTTAAAAATAGTCCGATTGACTAGTTTTTTAAAGAATTTCTTAGATCCTCCAAGTACTACATGAAAAACGAAAAAAAAAAAAAAAATTTCTCAGACATCAGCTACCACCAATTCTGAATATTAATCCCCTCCTTGGGCTTGTGCTGTAGATTTATGAAAAATGAACGGATTCTCTTGCAATTTTCTTTAACATAGTTTTATGGCCCTCCGGCTTTTTAAAAAACTATTAAAAATTTCCTTATACCACAGCTACCACGTTTTTCGAATATTAATCTTCTTTTTCGGCATTAACTTACGTTTACTCACTACGGCCCTAAATTAAATATTGCATTAATGTTAAAGATAATTCTTTAAATTTATAGGGGGGACATCTTCCTCTGTTTGGAGGTGCATCGTTTCCTTCGGTTCTATGGGCCTGATTTAAACGGTAATTGATTTTTTTTACTTAGCTACTTAGCTTACGATTCAGCAACTTTCTGTAGTATAAAAATTTAACTTAGACTTCTGGTATCACCGTTTTCGAACGTTAACGGCTCATTCTATTCTCTGTTTCTATGAGGTCGATTTCAGTGGAAATTGGTTTATTCAACTTACGATTGCTTTACTGATTTTAGCAACATCATCTTCCGCCACAGGGCACATTCTTATCTCGGGTTCTATAGGCCCAAATACTAAAGGGATCGGCTCATTCAACTTAGTTTTTGTTTGTCTCCGGCGCCTACGGAGCACTCCCCATATACGCTGCCTTAGGCAGTCGGGAACCAGGTCACCGGTTCGTTCGAAAAGAGGTTTGTTGTGAACACACTAAACGCTGTCGAAGGCATCGGGAGATCGGGAAATAAGTTTAATCGAAACACTCTATGCTGCTGAAAGCAGTGGGGTCCTTAAAACTAGGTTCATTTCAAAGATTTTTCTACGATATAAAATCATACAAATTTTTAGCTTTAAGGATTTGAAAACGGAACCGGGAAAAGCCGGGCGTGTCAGCTACCGCTTTATAAAAATGGAAAGTATTTGCTAAATTGTAGAAAACAAAATCTAAAGATTTTATATTGACCAATAATTTAAATTTTGCAAAACTATTTTGTTGTGAAGCAAAAGTTACATACTTTTGTGTCATTATTACTTTTTTTAATACTGATTTTTTACATTTTCTTTCAATTATACCTGAAACTAGAAAAATGATAAGAAAGTTAAAAATATGTAACACAAATTTTAAAATCTAGAAATGCACTCAATTTTTTGTTATAATTTGAAAAAAAAAAAACTGTTTCTTTTTCAGATATAGTTTCTTGAGAATTTAACTTTCTTTATATATATATATATATATGTATATAAAGTAAATGCGTCAACATGTTCAAAGGCATCCTGGTAAAACCGCTGAATAGCAGTGTTTCCAGTTAACTAAGTTTTTTGTGTGTATCGCCAGCTCGCAGTTCAATGTTTGTGGCTCACACGATCGTCATTTTCAGACTTTTTTATTAGACCAACTCTATGACAAACGTAAATGTTTAAAAATTATGAAAGTAAGAATAACAAAAATTACACTTTTGCGTCATTTGAAATCTTTCTGCTCACTTTACTCTTGTCGATAAAAGTATATTATCTTCTCTTAATATATTTGATCTATTGAGACCAGTATATTGTCATTTCATTTCCTGTTTTGAGATCTCGGTCTTATTCTTGACAAAAAAAAAAACAAACAAACAAGCAAAGAAAAAATATATTTAAAGGACCAATAGAAGGTATGCTAATCGAGAATATTTTGAAATTTTAACGAATAACCGCTACGACATACATTAAGGAATAATATGGCCACAGCATTAGCTCTATTTCGAGAAATCCAGATTTCTATTTTTCTTGTATTTCATTAAATGATTTTTTACTTTAAAATCAACTAACAACCTTGCAATGATCTTTTTCCAATGAACTCTGTTTTTATTTTGTAGTAGCAACTTCCACATATTTTCTTATTATGCTTTGGAATTTTAAAATTTGATTAAATAAATAAAACTCTCATTATCGAATTTTAATGAAATTAATTTAATTTTACATACGAAATTCTTTTATATGTTATCCCTTTTTTAATAATTCAGAGTTTATTATTCAATTTTGCGTAATACATTCAAATGTAAGTATTATGTTTTATTTATGAAAAGGATATCCCCTTTATAAAATGCTAAATATGGGAAATTGTTAGAAATGTACATGTACAAATATGTAGGTTTTGTCAGCTTAACACTCAACCGTAATGTATTTTACATTAATACAATTGTAATTCATCATATCATTTATATTATTTCGATGATTAAGAACGCAATTATCTAAATCTACTTTATCTGTAGACAATTGCAATCTCTAGAAATGAACATTTGTTTTGATTTAGAAAATAACCTGATCTAGACAGGTAAGGCGGGATTTAGAGAGTGTAAGTTATCACCATTTCTGCAATTTCTGAAAGCGACTTGTCATTTGGCCAGTATCCAAACGATTTGCATTTGAATGAAGACCCACCAATGTGCGCATTAAAATCGCGATGGCTGCAGAAACTACTGAATAAACTTTATCTTTATTAATTGAATTCTAGTTATTAAAATAATTACTTTTAAAAATTTCTATAAACGGGGTGTAATTACTTCGAACAGTTTTTGATGATTTGACGAAGAATTTTTAAGATAATAATAATTAACCTATTAAAGACTGCTGTTGCGTTTTTGCTACATTATGTTTGTGATTTTTTTATTTTGTTTTGAATATTTTTTTAAACAAATTTATTATCATATATTGCCTATGTGATTTTATTTTTAAGAAAAAAAATTGTTAATTGATTTGAGTTGTAGAAAATTAGAAATATGAAATAGTACGGAACGTTTTTAAAATTTGTATTGATAAATTTCGGATGATGTTCATACATGCAGTATAAAGAAAGAAATAAATTTTAGGAATTCAAGGTTTGTATATCGTAGCAGCCAAACAATAATACTGTTTTGTAAAGGTAATAGACCGCTACATAGAAAAAGCTTGAAAGATTTTCATGTGGTAAAAATGTAGTTGATTTGTACTAACATATCATATCACGCATAAAAATATATGTACTATTAATCGTTGAGCCAGGGGCTTGTGTGGTTTCATGTCAGCGGACTTGGTAAACCATATATTTCGGTTTCACCACAACATCAGCATGAAATTTATTCATGATACTTTCAGAACCAGAGTAGCCAATGGGCGCCATATTGGAAAATGGCCGCCGTCGTTGATACTGACATGATTATTAATGAACAGTTACAGAATGAATGTTACAGAACATGGTTATCAATGAATGGATAAACCAAAATATTGCTATAAAATCAACGGGAGCAATTGAAAATCTAGAATTTGCCGAAGACATGGTCAAAGCTCGTGACGTGGGTGTTACCAAACTTTCAAGAGAGATGCCTAAAGACTCAAAGACAGAAGGGTTTTCAAACCTCCAAAGAAAAATAAGCTAAAGACATTTTCTGACTTGAAAAAGAAACAGAATGTAAATAAAATAAATCAGAGTTTGTTGTCAAGGCATAAAGAGATCTGTTTGCTCAGATGACGATGATTGCTAAGCGAAGAAATTTGGATATGAGAATTTTCTTTTCCTACACTGTAAAAAAAGACAAATGTTTCTAAATTTACAAAAATGTATATTAGTCACTAACAATCACTAACGCAATTATATAATAACCTCTTCCGAGCCACCCAAAATTCCGAAAAGTGTTCCTTTATCTTTAGAAACTTCGGAAAACTATTTATTTTCGAAATTTAAAGAAGAATTTATAAAAATAAATTTTTAATAGCTGCCCGTCATTTTCGGAAACGTTTCTGAGTAGCTTTTAGAATGCATTAATCAGTTCTCTATACCGGAAAATTGATTTTTTCGATTCTATCAATTCTAAAAGAAACATGTTCAACTGCATAGCTGGATTTGTGCACGTAATTGTAACAAAATGATGTTAATCTTCATATTAATGTTAATGCTGTTACTTTTGCATGTTTGTCTGTTAAACACGTTTGCTGAATATCAAAATTTTTACCTGAGAATTAATAGCATCCAAAAAAGAATAAATTCCGATTTGACAAAGTGATTATTGCACTATAAAAGCTACTCAGAAATGTTTCCGGAGATGACGGACAGCTAATAAAAAGTTAGTTTTATAAATTCTTCTTTAAATTTTGAAAATAAATAGTTTTCTAAGATTTTTAAAGGTAAAGGAACGCTTTTCGTAATCTTCGGTGACTCGGAAGAGGTTATTGTATAATTTCGTTCTTAACTATGTTACATCTTTTTTAGATTAAGAAACATCTGTCTTTTTTTTTTACAGTGTACCATGTAGGGCCTCTTTTATGGTCCTTAGCACCACCTGATTGTTCAATGCGAAGAACTGTAAAATCAAACAGATAGATGTTATAAAAAAGTAGGCGAATTCTGAAATAATTCCAAATGATGGTGTTGTTAACATCATTGACAAAATGTGCTTTGTACAAAAGCTACCGCAGGAGCTTCAAACATTTGGACAACTAGCAAAGAATCTGCTTTCTAAAATAATACAAGACTCAACATCCTCTCAAAGAATACTCAACATCCTCTCAAAGAATAGATGCTGTATTTGATACATACAGGCAGGTGCCAATAAAAAGTGGTAAACGAAAAAAATTAACTGTTTCTGGATGCTATAAGAAAAATTTAACTCCTAGAAAACCCAGTACGAAAATGGAAGCAGTTTCTATCTGATGAGGAAAATAAGAATGAATTTATACATTTCGTTTCACAAGAATGGTAAAATAAGCAATATCTGAAACAGTTGAATACACGAGTGATATATATTTCCTGCAGAGCAAAATGCTATAAATTTACGAAATAACTAGACGAAGAAGCCAATAAATTGGCGTGCTTCCAAGAAAAGATGTATATGTAACTTTTATTTCACGCACACCATGCTTTAGCGTCTGTATTTAGAAATATTATTATTATCTCTATAGAACTTGATGTGGCAGTGATCACATTATTTTCTTAAGAAAACGATTTGAAAAACTACAAAGGGTTAATATCTGTAAAATGTGGGTCCAATGATAGGGTAAACCATTACAAGTTGAGTGAAATGTATGGACTCCTGTGTAAAGAGTTATTTAATGCGTTAGCTGGAGTGCGTTAACTTTCAGGGTGCGATACGGTAAGTGCTTTTTCAGACAAGGGAAAATGATGCTTCAGAACACTGAATTCTGAGATGCTTTAAGATCCTTGGTACTGAAGCTGATGTATCAGAGCAAAAAAAGAAGCAGCTTGGGTCGTATGTTTGCGTGCTCTGTTATGGAAAGCACAAATACTTTGGAATCAATGAATTGCGCTATACTATTTTTTCTGCAAAAACAGGGGTCTGTGGAGTCACATTGCCTTCCGCCATACAGAAATACCCTCTAGCTATAGGTAATTAGAGCTAATTACCAGGATATTCTTTGGAAGTGCTTACGGGCTGATTCTGATCTTCCTTCCCTAGGTTGGATTTCTGGAACAGATAATAAGGGAAGAGGATATCTAGAGGTTCATTGGAATGCAAGTCCTTCCTCCTTCTCCTGAAGTTATTTTGCAACTGATGTCATGTTCTTGCTCAGAGATCATGTGTCATGCCATCCTGTGTGTGTCTATTTAAAAACCTCAGATTTTCAAGCATATGCAGAATACAGAACTGTTCCAACTATGACGGTGGATGTGATTTGCACACAGGGATGTCAACCGATGATGATAGCAATGCAGAAAAGTAAGATTTCTGTTATTTATTATTTTTTAAGAGGCTGAGTACAATATTTCCACCAGTATTAAATATTTCTTTGAAAAAAAAAAATTTGAACTGTTTATCCAATTGAAAATGCTAATAAACACAAAGTTAAATATAATTATAAACGTCATGTTAAAATAAAATATTAATAAATATGTACTTTCTGTAACGTTTTATCTTCAACGATATTTGTTCTTTTCATTTTTGTCATTGAAATCTCCTTAATTATGTGATAATGTCAAAAATAATCATGCGTATCTATGTGTGATAGATGGCGCCCATTTTTCAATATGGCGTCTATAAGCTACCACAAATTTCATAGTATCATCATAAAAGGAACACCTTGGACCATTGTGAATCCAAAAAGGTGTATATCATCAGGTCCTTAGAGATGAAACCGAAAGCACTAATTTTGCGTCTGGCTCAACGATTATATCGATTTTTTTCTCTTAATAAACTTTTATTTCATATTTGTCAAATATACGAAATCGGGGTCTTTTATGGATTAGGAAAATTCTTGAACGTGTAAAATAAAATGGCATGTAAAAATTTTAGCAAAAGTAGATGCAATAATAAGTAGATAATAAAAAATGTACATGATCTGTTAAATCGGAATTCTATTTGAACTGTTGAAGCTATGATCAATTCTAGTTTGTAAATGATAACTAATTTTAGCGAGCGATGCAGAATTAAAGAAATTGTTGGCCTTAAAAAAAAAAAAACTGTAAATGAGCTTTTTTTTTGTAAGATATCAAATTTTCACAATGTATTTATTTTTGCATTGTCCTTATTAGTAGGCTAGAAGATAAATTGTTTTTCCTTTGTAAGCGTAAATACTCTCTTCGACTTATGACCTGATAAATAAATCTGTTAAATCTTTGCTTTTGAAAGAATCGTTGAAATTTCTGTTCATAATTTTCAGATGAAAAATGTGTACCACTATACAGGGTGATTCATAAATATCGAAACAATAGGCTATCATCTTAAATATTGCCCCTAGGCACATAATTCCATTTGAAAAGTTTCATTAAAAAAGGTGCAACATTTGATGAGATAAGTTTCAACTCCATGGGGGGTCTATATGAGAAAATACAAAAATTAAATTTTATACGGGCCCCGTAGAGTAAAATTCCCAATTAGGAAATTTTTCCTTATCTATTCCTGAATTAAACACACACACACACACACACAAAAATCCATCTCGATATCTTTAAAATTCGCAGATATATCAAAATCCAAAATTCGTGACGCCTCTGAGCGACGAGTTTTTGACTCATTTTGAATGCAAGATAGGGATCAGCCACAAATTATTCATTATTAAAAGTCGATATAAGACAGTGCCTCCCCTTTGGACATAAAATAGGCAGCGTATAGATTTTACGTTAAACTTGTTTTCAAAGTATGCTGGTGGTCTCCATTAGAGGTCAGCACGGGTCGAAATATCTAGGTCTGGTCCCGGACCGACCCATAGGAAAAAAAGTTCGGCCCTGCCTGGAAAAAAGTTCAAATCGTAGCCTGGCCCGAACTGACTGAATTTCTACATAGTTTTTTACATCTATATGGTTAAATGTTGTTTCGTATGTAGGAGTTCTGACCAAAAATACTTATTATATCTTTTCTTTCTTCAGGTTTATAATTATTATTTTTAAAGAAGTGCAAAAAGCTGTGATTATTTGTTTTATTAATGAATCTCCATTTATATGTAAATGATTCACTTCTCCTTTAATAACGTTAATCCATATTCCATGTGTTAGAGACAATGAAAAATGCTATAAAGTAAAATCTTTTAAGATGGAATCACATAGGAAAAAAAAGCGTTATAGACAAGTTCCCTTCTTAGGAGTGGTAAATGTAGTCTGTTTTTTCTCAGGTATTATTATATTCATTTTCCCTAGATCAACAGATTTTTCCGTTTAAGAAAGGATTGCGTCGTAGGCAGATTCTTTTCACTAGTTTTACTGTATTTTAAATTTTTTGCCTTAAAATCTACTATCCTTTAAAAATATGAATTTTAAAATTTTATTGAAAAATAATGGCCATTTAAAAATATATGCATTTGTTGTAAAGGTTTTTGGGCTGAGCCAAATTTTAGTTATTTTTGCACGGGTTAGGTCAGTCAGAGTTAATGATTTTAATATGGGTTGTCTCGAGACCGGGACTGCTCTCATGCTGGGTTCGAGCCCAATCGTGTCTTTCGGCCCAATCGTTCGGAGTTTTCAGTGGTTTTCTTCGAACCTTGGATATCCTTGCTTAAATACGGGTTATGTTCCCTTAGAAAGACCTCCACGGAAGGCATCCCCCCCCCGTTTCGGGCCCATATCCTTCGTATAGATAATTGTTCGTCATAAATCACACCAACACCTGCTTCGGTATGAAACAATATGATCCGCCCGGCCTGGCCGATTCTTCAGAAAAAAGTCGCCAATCCCGGGTCTGGCCCGGCCCCATTATACAGACTTTTTTATCGGCCTCGCCGGGGCGATAAAAAGCCTGAATTTGTAAGGGCTAAAATTATGAAAAACTCTTAATCGGTATGTTTGAAAAAGCATTGTTTCAAATTCTACATTAAACATTTATTTATGGACACTTAAGTTGTTCAAAAAGGTGGTGGAAACGACAAAAGTTAAACTGAATCGGAAGTTTAAGCTACCGAAAAAGTGACTTTTTCACATGCAATTTTTAAAAATCTATTTAAATAATTTATTAGGAGCGAATCAATGTTTAGAACTTTAAATGCGTTTTTCTGCATGATGCTTTTTTAATCGTAAATTAAAAAGGTGCAAACTTGGAACATGTCTTTTTTGATTATTTTACATTAATTTTGTTTCGGTAAATTGAAAAAAAAATTACTTTTGGAAATATAATTTTTTTTAAAATAAGTTACATATTTTTTAAGCAAATATTTTTAATATTTTTAAAATAAAAATTTAAAAAATTCCTGAAACAAAACTAAAATTATACTTTCCTCTTTAATTGAATGAAAAAAATTTGAAATCCGATGAATAATGTTTCGAGTTATAAAGATTTTAAATTAAATCCGCTTAAAAAAATACTAAACATTTAATTTTTTAAAAAAACATTATGCGAAATATTAGGATGTGATTTTGTTTGCAAATTATACGGTTTACCATCACAAAAAAAGAAAAAAATCAAAATTCTAGCTCAACAAATGTATTTTTTACATATTTCCTAGAACTCTTAAACTAACATTGTTTCTTCGATTGTACGCATTTCAATTTGTGGCTAATACCTTAAAACCTGATGAATTATTTAAACGGCCATAACTCTGCGAGTTTTTCAGATATGAAGATGCAATTTTTTGTGCTTAATTCAGGAATGAACAAGGAAAGTTTTCTTGATTGGAATTTTTACACTACGGGGGCCGCATAAAAATTTAATTTTCGTATTTTTTCAAATAGGCCCCCTATGGAGTTGCAACTTATGTCATTAAATTTTGCACCATTTTTTATGAAACTTTGCAATTGGAAGTATGGGTCTAGGGGCAATATTTAAGGAAATAGCCTATTGTTTCGATATTTATGAATCACCCTGTATATTAAATATTAATGTAATTTTACACATTTACAAAATTATAAATGAATATATCATTTGAACTAGTTAAAGTTATGTTACCTCATATTTCTAAAATGCGTACAAATGATTTGCGTAATTAAATTTCGAAGATTTCCATTACTTTTTTGCAATACTTTTATTTGCATTCCATGAATATTTTTCTAACGAGGAAAAAACGTTTACTACAAAAAATGCCAAAAATGCATCAGCAACATTCTCTTTTCCCCATCGCTGCTATTTTATCAAAAAATTTCTTATTCTAAATGTTTAGAAAAGAATTATCCATAAAACGTTATAGAAAAAAATTGTCTTGAAAATAATTATAAAACTTAATTCATTGCTGTTCATTATTCATCAGTAATGAAATTTCGCAGAGTAACGAGAATTTTGTCTTATGGATATAATATAGCGATTATCAAAAATATCGATATATAGGTACAAAAAATAAAACTGTTTTTGTCATCCATGTCAAGCTTTCGTCATATATGAGTGTTTCAATATTTTGCTTCTGATACATCAATACATCTTAAAAATTTATATTTTTCATGTGAAATTTAAGCAGTTTTGAGTTATATCCCTAAGTAAAGTAAATCTTTTATATTATTTAAAATGTTATTTAAAACGTAACTCTTTTTTATTGGATTACAGTAATATAACTGCAATACAATAAAAAGAGTTTTTCGACATATAAAAGGGCTAAGAATTTTAAATAATGCAAAAATACCTTTCAAGCTGTCAGAACAGAAATCTTATCATACTTTGTACGATTTTTGATTAAACATCATGAGCAAAACCTGAAACTAAGAGAAAAAACAATCTTTTATTCTATTGCAGCGCCTCAAAAGACGTTTCTGTTCACCAAATTGTCAATTATACTTAATTGTTTTTAGTATATTGTCTTCACTTGATCGTAAATTTTATCTCATAATTGAGTTATCATGATTTTCAGGAAATTATTAATGCAGAAGTTTTACTTGTCTAATTGTTTTTCTTATTGCTATCGAACAATGTAGTTTGCAGAGAAGTTATATTGTTTCTTCAACTGATATTCTACCAAACTTATAAAACGAATGTTAAATGTTAACACTGTGTTGAAATAGTTAAAACTTACAAAATAAATTCATATACGATATGTCAGGTTAAAACTCAGATATGAGATGTTTGATTTTCCAGCAAACCCAGTTTACATTGTAACTGATATTACTGTGTGTTTAAAACTAATAATTAAAAAGATGAAGAAACCGGTTAGGTTATCATAAGAGAACATTCCGCGCTCAGCATAAAAAAGCTCAGATATCAGATATTTCTCATATATATTAAAAGAAAAAGCAGTATTTAAGATTACGGGTGATATTGTAGGCGATTGCACTAATTTTCACGAAACTTGCCTTCTATACTACATCGAGCAAGAGAAAAATATCTATCTAGGTTGCGAATTCAAGAAAATTTGTTTTGACAGCGCTATAAAAATCCGCCTACTATAACACGAAACATGATTTCTATACTAATTTGTCCACGAGTAAGTGAATTAGCAAGGTTTCGAAATCGAAAATGTTCATTTTGACAGATTAAAACAAACGCAGCACTGAAAATGCTGTTATATATAAAAAAAACTGCTCTAACGATTTTCACAAAAACTTGGCGGATCCTATACTAATTAGGCGCCAAAAAAAACTATATAACTAGGCCCAAAGAAGCTCATTATCGAAAATAGTGATGTTCTGGAGTTTCAGACATTAAAACATTCCGTAGATTGATAGTCAAGATCAGGTTCGATTTATATTTAATGCATTTGCTGCAGTCCTTAAAAAGCTGTAGGCTGTAGTAATTATTAAAAATAAGTCTAAATAAATTAATCTTATGAATTATCCTAATAAATATTCTTATGAAATTTATTTTTTACCATTACGAAGCAAAAATGTACAGTTGTACACTCAGTGCAATAAGGGATTGAGATGGATGCCTGAGAGCAATTTTAATAATTTGTGTCCATATTACTAACTTCATGAAGAGATAAGGTATGAGTTCTAAAAAGTAAGTCGGAAAGAATTTGAACAAGAATTCGTATGTTGGGTGAAAAGTTTTGGGAACATAGGGTGAAAGACAAAACTGATCTGATTTATCTGATCTGTAAATGTTTATGATCTAACGAGGTAAATTAAACTAAAAAATAAGCAGACAAAAGGTATAGGGTAGAGTAGCCATATTTGGACCGCCGCTTTAATTGGACCGTTGCCATTCTGCCGTTAATTACAGGAAGAGACTCCATCTACCGCTGAAATCCTAATCATCAGAATGACGTCACTCATGATTAGAAGAAGCAGCCGCCTACCACGTGCTGTTTTCAGACAATTTAATAAAACCTAAAGTTAGCTGTTTTGATCTAATTTTTTCCTACTAAACGTAAGTTAATATTTTAAAACTAAGGAAAGTTGTTATATTTTCGTATACATATATGAATTCATCAGTTTATTGCGCATATTTTTCACGCAGATTTGTTTGATTTCGTTTTTGTTCTTAGTCTTGAAATTAACTGTTTTAAAAAATTGCACAGTTGCCGTAATTGGGTCAATTTAAGTTGCTTAAATTGGACCAGATATGCGATCATAAATTTGAAAAGTAAGTAAGGAATTTCGAGGACGGTACGCTTTGTACACTATTTTTTTTTATATTTTGTAATGGATTACTATCTCCATGAAAGTTATTTTTTATATCTGGATTAATTTTTTTATACAGTTTAGGCCTATATAAACAAAATATTTTTACATGTCGATGCAATAAATTTTGTTTGCAATGTCTTTGATCTTATATGTAATTGTATTTATTTTGTTTGAATTCTTTATTCCTACGGTATAATTGATTTACAGAGTTGAATTCAAACATTTTCCTCCTGCAGGATATTTGTGATGGAAGACTTTTTACAGTTCTGGAGGGTAGAATTATACTCTTTTGCCATTAATACGCATAAAGTCTCAAACCTTGATGGAAATGTTGAAAAAGACATAGACAAACTGTCTGGAAGAAAAACACCTGAGATAGCAAAAGCTGTTAAAGATAGAGGAAAAAAAAAAAAGACAGTAATTTGTGAAGAAAATTATCTGCAACAAGGCTGCAGCTACAAATCCTACCCAAAAGCAAAAAAAATCATTAGAAATATTATTTCCCTTGCTAAATTCAGTTAAATAAAAGTACAGAGGGAGACAACAAACAGTTGTGTTAACATCATCGTCATATAAACTAAACCTTGAAATGAAAAAAAAGGACAAAAAGGAAGCTTTCACAGCACAAGAGCAATTGGAACATCGAGTTTTAAAAAATAGGCGTAATGTGATTAGCAAGATAATGATGGAAGAGAAGAACTACAAAAATAATGTAAAGAAAACTTCTGTTGCGAAAAGAAAAGTCTGATAATTCAGAATCTAAAAAGAAAAGTCTAGACAGTGATGACTGTTAAAAAGAAGTAAACCACCGTTTAAAATGCACAAATAATGCGTGAAAAGCAGCAAACAGTTGTTTCGAATCTACAGCGAGATTCTTCTTCAGTGCAAGATAGGGGAAAAAGAACAGCGTGCAAGAAAAAGCAAGGCTGAGCAAAATGATAGACAAAGACGCGCTGCCTTATATACCCTATGCGGGTAGTGAAAGCGCCAGAAACAACCAATGAGAGAGAATCAGTGGAAACGACTGGGTGGAAAGTAGCGACATCTACCGGAGAAGGAGAGAAAAAGAAACCAAAAAAGAGGAATTTAAATTAATGCTTTCCAAATACTTGGATAATCTGGAGTACTAGATAAGTCATTGACTAAAGAGTGAGAATTTTTAATGATGTGGTAAGCTTCCCAAAAATCAAGATCAAGGGTAGAAGAACATTTATTGATAATGATGGCTGAGGAAAAATTGAATTTATGTTGAGAAGGCCAAGAATGTTGAGCAATAGAAGAACGTTTGAGCTCCTGATTTTTAACATAACCTTCATGCTCCATTAAACGAAATCTAAGAGCACGTTTATTCTGGCCAATATAAGAAAGGCCACACTGGCAAGAGATTTGGTAAATACCCCAGTCATCTAGGCGATCAACGGGGTGTTTGAGATTTGAAAAAGTGATTTTATTAACAGGAGAAAAAATAACATTAAAATCAAACCTTCTTAAGATTTTAGCAACTTGCTGACTAATTTTAGGAAAAAAATGGTAACACAACTGAAGTATTAGAGTTGGAATTAGAATACGCTGTTCTTTTTTCCCTATCTTGCACTAAAGAAGAATCTAACTGTAGATTCGAAACAGCTGTTTGCTGCTTTTCACGCATTATTTGTGCATTTTAAACGTTGGTTTACTGCTTTTTAATATTCCTGCACAAAGGCTTTAATTGCTATTTTCAGTGATGACTGGTTTTGCCTAACTTGTAAGAAAAATAAAATAGCAGAAATGATTCAGTATTCAGATTATCTATGTACGGTTCCATGTTGTATGCGCTAGAAAACAAAAACAATACACAAAATTCATGTATAAGCTTTGCATCACACCTTACATGATATTCAATTAACTGACAATTAGTTCCATAATTTATATTCTTAATTATTGATAACTTTGATTTATATTTTGAATACATTTTGATTTAAAACAATTACTCTTATTTTCAGATATTTGATATTATATTTCATTGCTGTTATTTTGTTTGATTGTTTCATTAATCGCAAACTTTGCTTTTAATAAAATTAGTTATATTCCCAAGTCATTAAAACAACCTGATATTATTTGGTCCAATTTAGGAAACTGGGGGTCCAACTTAGGCGACCAGTTGCTGAATTTGGAACAGTTTTGACAAATTTTTCAAATTAAAATAAACTTTAAGATTTTCAAAAAGAAATTGAACTAAATATTTATTTAGTTAATAGATGAATATAGATTGACTTTGTGTAATGATCTTTTGCAGATATTCAAAAAATTAAGTGAGTTACACCTGAAAATAAGTGAAGTGGTCCAAATTCGGCTACTCTCCCCTATTGCTAATGAACATTGGACGGAATGAGATGAAAAATGCTTACTGGGTATAAAGTCAATCTTTATTATTTTTCCTTTTTTAGGTGCGTTCATATATATACGTAGCACCTATAGTCGTCTTTCAGAAATCCGAATTACACCAAGTTATTCTTAAAAACCGTGGAGACCCCCTATGCTGAAAAAGTACCCATAAAGTAACATATAAATAAGCATAAAAGGTCATTATATTTGTTTTCATGGCTCTTTCTATCTTTTAGCAAGAAGTCTCACTTTCTGAAGCACGAAATGTGTCAAGCTTTTGTTTTTACGCCATCCCCTTATTGGGGAAAATACCCAATATTTTAACAACTTTTTAGCGATTTCTAAATTAATTTATCACTGCAACATCGCAGATTAATTAGTATTAAACTATTAATTTATAAAAGGGTGTATTTTTTTAATATTACGTGCTTTATGTTTTATTTAGAATTTAATTTCCTATTTTTTAATCATTAAAAGCTTCATTGTTAAAGTTTCACCGCTATTTGGAATAATTTGGAGAGTAATTTTTCGCGCCTCCTTAAGTCCATTGTTATTTCAACTCCCGTACATCTGTACGAGTTACAGAGGATATTTGCCGATTTATGACTTGCCTACATAAAAATACCTTAAAATTAATGTATTAATTTATATTTAAGTTCTAAAAATATTAAAATGCCTTTACTGCCATTGCCAACCCGCATGTGAACGATAGTATTATAATTCTAGTATATCAAGCAGAT
The DNA here is from genome assembly GCA_963932465.1 of Maratus speciosus. NCBI lineage: Eukaryota > Metazoa > Arthropoda > Arachnida > Araneae > Salticidae > Maratus > Maratus speciosus. The sequence goes on from OZ010800.1 coordinate 90,950,912, forward strand.
GTTAAAAATCGTCTACAAAATTCCATCTTTACATATAAACAAGTTGTAAATTGCTCGTCAAACGTGGCAAATGAGGTGCGTTCGAACTATAGCTAGTTTTATAATTATTTTTTTGCCTCCCATATTGTACTGAATGTATATTTTTTTGCACTTCATAAGTGCATAGTCTGTAACATCATTAAAATGCACTGCAATTATTTTTTCCCATTCCCTGTAATGAAACGGAAAAAGTTTGACTGTTCCTGTAATTAAACTATACATCTGATTTTCATAAAATTTGAAATGGCTCAACAAAATTTTGCAACAATTATATATTTAAAATTTCAGACCTTTCGGAATGCTGTAACATCACTAAAATGCACTTGCAATAATTTTTCTCATTAGCGGTAATGTAAAGAAAAACTTTTGATTGTCCCTGTAATTAAACTACGCATCCGATTTTCATAAAATTTGAAATGGCTCGACAAAATTTTGCAAAAATGATATATTTAAAATTTCAGACCATTCGAAAGGCTGTAACATCATTAAAATGTACTTGCAATAATTTCCCCCTTTGACCGTAATGTAAAGAAAAACTTTTGATTGTCCCTGTAGTTAAACTATACATCCGATTTTCATAAAATTTGAAATGGCTCGACAAAATTTTGCAACAATCATATATTTAAAATTTCAGATAATTCGGTTGGGTAGTTTTTGCTCTGTTATATGCGGACGGACGGACGGACGGACTGAACGACGACTATAGGTGCTACGTATTTATATAATTACGAACGCACCTAAAAAATAGGTTCAGTTAAATAAAAGAGAAAAAAAAACTACCGAGCGAGGCGCTATCTACCAGGTATTATAGGTACCCACAACAATGTATCTAGGGTAACTTGAGGTGAGATGCCGTGCTTGCACTGCAAAAGAGGACGAGGGACCTTGGAAAAAAAAATAGAAAAATGTTGAAATTTTTTTGAATTTTTTTCAAAAATTTTGAAATTTGTTTATATATTTTTATATTTAAATACATAAAATTCGATGCACAGTTTTATTTATAAATATAATGGTTTTGCGTCTTTTACTAATCACTTACACAACTGTTTCGTTCATATAAACACCAAAGCGAACTGTAAACACGATTTTATTTTAACACTAAATATATGCGAGCCAACAGACGGCTTACTACATTCTATCATTTTTCACATTCAACAACAACAGGAATCAATACAGAAAAAACACAGAGTGTTGTCACATGCAGAAAAAAAGAACAATGAACTTACATGGATTCGGAGCATACGAAACCAAGGAATATGCAGCAGACGATACTTACATATACATTCTGGCCCCCGTTGAAATCCCCTAGGATTTCAACAAGTTGCTACAAGTGCAACGAGCTGCTTATAATTTATAACTATAATGAAAGAACAATTAATAACACAAACAAATTAATACACAAAATAGAAAAATATTAGACAGTTCTGAGTTCACAGTTTTTAGTTTCTATAGCAAGAGGACACGGTTTCACTATTGGACGATCGATGACACAACTACTAGTCTTGATCGTAACAACTCTGACCTTATTATCTGAACCTGGATGAACAGTTATTATTCGTCCTAATTTCCATTTAAGTGGTGGAAGGTTGTCATCTTTGATGAGGACTAAGTCATTGACTTCTAAATCTCGTTGACTTTTTTGCCATTTAGGTATTTGCTGAAGTTGAGACAGGTATTCCCGGATCCATCTTTTCCAAAATTGCTGAAAAATAAACTGTCTCACATGCCATCTATCAAGATGACTCAAAGGACTATGACTTAGATCTTGTTCAGGTATGGCAGTTAGAAAGTTCCAACTAGGAAGTGACCTGGCGTTAGAGCAGTTAAGTCAGTTGGGTCAGATAATATGGGACACAGTGGCCTAGAGTTGCGACAAGCTTCAACTTGCGTAATCAAGGCTTGGAACTCAGGATATGTTAAGACAGTGTCACCAACGGTTTTTTTTTTTCAGATTCGATTTCATTGATTTTACTGCAGATTCCCAAAGTTCAACAAAGTGTGGAGCAGAAGGCGGATTAAAAGTCCAGCATATTTCCTCTGACGACAAAAATTTGTTTATTTCTTCATTATGCTTGCACTGCAAAAGATAATTGTTGATTTCTTTTTTTCTGCACCTTTGAAGTTGGTTCCACAATCACTAAAAATCTCAAAAGATTTCCCTCTTCTTGCGATAAATCGTTTTAATGCACTTAAGAATGCCTTTTTTGAAATATCTTCTACAATTTCAAATGGACTGCTTTGATGACGAAGCAGACAAATACACACACATATGATTTAAATGATTTTAGCCCGCGTCCTGCACGATATTTAATCAAGAATGGTCCTGAAAAATCTGTTCGAACTCGATGAAATGGTCGTGATTGTGTTACTCTAGATGCTGGAAGATTAGCCATTATTTGTTTAGCAGTTTCAGCTCTATATCTGCAACATGTAACACAAGTTCTTACTATTTTCCGAATAACAGACTTAGTAGTAATGATACAAAATTTCTGTCTAATTAAAGAAAGAAGAACCTCTGGAGCTGCATGGAAATACTTTTCATGAAAATGTTTAATTATGATCTTAGTCACATGGTGCTTTGATGGTAATAAGATTGGGTGCTTTACATTCTCTGACAACTGTGTGTTTTTCAATCTTCATCCTACTCTTAATATTTTGATATCATCTAAAATCGGACACAAACAAACGAGACTTCTATTTGTAGGTGTCTCTTTTCCATCTTCTAAACACTGAATTTCTTTATTGAAGTTCACTTGTTGAACTATTCGAATAATGCAGCGTGCTGTGGCTTGAATTTCATTGCTTGATAAAAAGGATGTATTTCTTTCTACACGTGTTACCTTTGAATTGGAAATGAATTTCAATAGCCAAGCAAATATGCGTTGCAACTTGGAAAACGAAGATATTTTTCATATAATATCAAGCTCTTTTACATTTTCAGAAACTTAAAATGTTAATGTTTTACGTGCTTCTGGTAATTCTTCTTCATTTATGGTAATAGGTTCATGCACGGGAACCTCATTGCTTCTTAACCACAGTGGGCCGTTACACCACAAGTCATGGGACAGCAGTTCTGCAGGAAGTAACCCACGTGATGCACAATCAGCAGGATTTTCTTTTCCGTTCACATGGTTCCAATTCTCAGTTGGTAAAATGGATTGGATTTCAGATACTCTGTTGGCCACAAAGACTTGCCATCTTTTAGGATTTGATCTTAGCCATGACAATACAATTTGTGAATTACTCTATGCGAGCACAGAATCAGGTTTTATATGTAATGCATTTCTAACCGCCTTTATTAAGTGTTCCAGCAATACTGCAGCACATAATTCCAGTCTTGGAATCGTGACAGGTTTTAGTGGTGCTACGCGAGTTTTAGCGGTTAAAAGTTTCACATCAGTGTTAGAGTTATCACAAGTTTTAACGTAAATAGCCGCTGAATAACCTTTTCTGAAGCATCACAAAATCTGTGAAGTTCACATCGAGAATAATTAGGGAAGATGACATTTCCAGGTATATATATGGAATTTAAGAGTTTGACTTCTTGTCACAAAATTTTCCACTTTTGATCAATATTTTCTGGTACTGGGTCATCCCATGATAATTGTAATTTCCCCAGTTCTTGGAGGATAATTTTAGTTAGAATTACAAAAGGTGCAATCCATCCCTATCGATCAAAACGCGTTGATACGAATGACAGAATAATTCTTTTAGTAGGGACACTTTGATAATCTATATCACTGAAATTACATTTGAACATATCATTATCAGGATGCCATTCCACTCCTAGAACTTTTATGGCTTTATTGCCATACTATGTACTACTATTACACTATGTATATTATCATTAATTTTTTTGCCAACCCAGCATTTTTCAATAGTGATTGTTCATTTGTGGACCATTTATTTAACTCAAACCACTTTTTTTTAGCATTTTCTTCAATTCATATATCAATTCAGTACCTTCCTGACTATTCTCAACACCAGTTAAAACATCATCAACATAAAATTCTCTTAAAACTATAGTCTTGGCTTTTAGGAAATTAAGACCCTCATCAATTGCTAACTGACTCAAAGCTTTAGTTGCAAGATATGGAGCAGCAGCAGTCCCGTACGTGACAGTGTTTAAGAGAAAAACTTGTATTTGATTATCTTGACCATATTTCCATAATATTCTCTGAAAATCTCTATCTTTGTCATGAATTTTTACCTACCTATACATCATTCTTATATCAGCTGTGATTGTAATATTATGAAATCTAAACCTTAACCCCTTGAGGGGCAAGCAATTGCGTTTGTGAAATGCTGAATTCCCACCGGAATCTTTGAAAAATTCTATTTTAAAATAAGTAAAAGCAATATTTTCACCAAAGTTAGAAAAGTAAAATTTTATAAAATATTTCTGGTGTAAAACTTCATTAATCGTAGGTGGTATATAATATATACCGGTGCCCCTCAAGGGGTTAATAAAATGCAAATTAAATCATATTGTGTTTTGGGACCTACCATTAGATTGTCGTTTAAAGATACGCCCGTTGTTGTTTTAGCACTCCGATCAAAAACTGCTCTTAATTTTGTGGTTAAACTAGAACTATTCAAGACGAAGTGATGAGGGATGTGAATATGAAGTGATGTTTATTCTCTAATTCACGATCTGTATTTGAAACAATGGCCATGTGGCCCAGAGATAAATATTCTTTCATATTCAATATAAATTGGACAATTATTCAAATTATTCAAATATTCAATATAAATTGGACATATTGGTTGTAAATTTCTGGCATGGATATTAATCTTTTCTCTTGATAAAGAAATCTTCTGTGTGCCACTTGGCGAGAATCACCTAAATTATCTTGATCCTGTTTAAACGGTAATGCGACTTAGTAGCGGCCTGTTTTTTCTCTGAAATGAGAACTTTCAAAATGCCTTTCACAAAGTTTTTCTTCAATTGTTAAAGGTTGCACATTTGTAATTTTTTCTAATTCCCAGAATTAATTTACTAACTCGTCAGTTTTTGTACTTAAATGATTTACACATACTGGATCAGTTGCCAGCGTTTCAAAATTTGTAGTACCCGAAATTATCCACCCAAGTCTCGTATTTAATGCAAATGGAAGGTTAGGTTCACGTTTGACAATTTCTCCAGTCATTAAATGCATAAATACATTTACACCAAATATAATGTCAATTATTTTGTGAATTCAAAAATAATGGATCAGCTAACATTAAATCATTGAAATTATTGCAAATGATTGAAGGCAAAGGCACATAGGGAATATTATCTGTCATCTTATCCATCACGAATACTGATGTTGATACTCTAAGATCACTTTTGAAGTGAGAAGTGAATAATAAATCAACTTCCCCATTATCACAGTATTAAAGGTTCCCAAACATGACACAGAGATAGAACTATCTTTGACCTTTAATCCAAATATATTTACACATTCTTGTGAAATAAATTACCTCTGAGAGCCCGTATCACATAAGCATCTGCATTTTAGAAACTCTTGTTTAGAATTTTGAACTTTTACTAAGGAGGTACACAACAAAATATGGCTCTTTTGATTACAATTTTCGTTTGACTCATAATGAGAGGCACAATCTGTAGACGAAACATTTTCATTTGATGAATCAACTTTTTTAGGGATAAATTATTGTGCGTGTGGAGACATACTATTTGACTGATTCTTATTCCTTGAATAATTTACCATGTGCAAAATACTATGATGTTTGTTAAAGTAATGATGGCACCACATATTTGGTCTCTTACATTTCTTGAGGAAATGCATATTAGATAAGTAATTGAAACAATAATGTTTACGTTTTACGAAATCTGTTCGTCGTTGAACAGGTAAATTAAGAAATTTCGAGCACTTAGCTAAACTATGGTCTTCCTTACAATAACCACAACTTAACGTAGCTACAAAAGCATTACTCTTATTCGAAACTACAGATTTAGGTACCTTATTTACCACTAGCTTGCTATATTAAGAGTTCTTGCGTAATTCTTAAGAAATTCGATTAAGTTTTTAAGTTTCGGAATTTCCCCGCTTTTAAGCTGACGTTCCAACCACAATTTTGTAGAACGATCCAATTTTTGCAAAATTAGATAAGTCATTAATGTATCACCAAATTTGTCAATGGTTTGGTTCAATACCAAACCATGAGCAAATGACTTCATTAATGTTGTCAACTAGATTTAAAATAGCAATAGCTGATTCTGTTTGAATAGTTGGTAAACTTAAAAATCGTTTAATATATGTAAATATTTGTTCTCGTTTATTTGAATATCTTTAGTCTAATAGATTCCGTGCAATCTCAAAATTAGACTTCGAAATTTGAATAGACTGAATGACGCGATACGATTCACCTTGCAACGAAGCCTTCAAATACTGTAACTTTTGAGCATTAGATATACTTGTATTGCTGTTTACGATTGCATTAAAAAGATCCTTAAACGCTATCCATTCTGTTATATTACCTCCAAAAGTAGGCAATGATAACCTAGGTAATTTAATATTCTCAAACACGTTTTCTGAAATTGCACTATCAAATTTAATTTCACTCTTATTTAACTCAGCATTTTGTATTTTTAACATTTTTTCACCCTTAAATTTCCACAAATCAATTCTATCTGAGATTTCCTGTGTGCTATCTATTTCACTTTCTAATTGTTTAGGTTCTGTATTTAAAACTTTAATTTCCCTATCAAGTTTTTTTAGATCCGTTTCTTTCTGTTTTAACAATTCAATATTTTCTTCTAATTGTATTACATTAATGTCATCACTTGCGATTATACTTCCGATTTTCTTAATGTAATTTGTTACATTTCTCCGTAGAGCAGTTCTTTTTGTTTTTAAAAATACCAGTTCACTCATTTTTGCTTAAATCAAGCCCAAAACTAATTCTAAAATATCTAAACTGTATCCTTTCAAAATAATTCTACACTTTTAAACACAAATTCTTTTTAGACATGAAATAGAATGTTCATTGTTAACTTACCTCACAACCTGAAGTAAATTTTCATCACAGACGATATCACTCGGCAGTTCATAAAATGTTCGATTGTACTCTTTTATTTTTCACTAGCGCCCTGGCTTGATTTGTACCAACAAATGGTTTTGCGACTTTTACTAATCACTTACACAACTGGTTCGTTCACATAAACACCAAAGCGGACTGTAAACACGAATTTATTTTAACACTAAATATATGCACGCCAACACACGGCTTACTACATTCTATCATTTTTCACATTCCACAACAACAAGAATCTAAACAGGAAAAACACAGAGTGTTGCCACATGCGGAAGAAAAGAACAAGAAATTTACATGGATTCGGAGCACACGAAACCTAGGAATATGCAGCAGACGGTACTTACATAAACATAAAAAGCAAATTTTTTGGATTGGAAAACATTCGGGATTTTCCTTGATATGGAACACGCAAGGGGCATTTCGAAGATTTCGACGCGAAATGTATCGATTCTTTGAATCGACCGAATAAACAACTTATTTTGTTTCACTGCGATTTTTCCTAAAATATGGAATACTTTGCGATGAAATTAACACCAAAAATCCGTGTTGATCCACAGATCTCAAAACTGGTATTATAATTTTTAAATTTGAATTAGTTTTCGAAATATTAATTTTTTTCTAATTTTAAATACATTTGTTTTAATGATGGCAACTCAAATTGTAATCATAACAGATTTTTTTTTTTTTTCATAATTCAGAAAAGGTTACTATTTTAAATTAATTTGACGACAGTTGGGCCTCCTTTAAATCTATGCTAAGAACAATGCTTTTTTGTATTTCGTTATCATTTTATTAAATACAAAACTTTCATTTAAAAATGAAACATTTAAATTGATGGCTTTCACTTCTTAAAAAAAAAAAAAAAAAAAAAAAAAAAAAAAAAACCCGAAAAGAAAAATATTAGACACAGATGTCATATACGCACCGGCGTACCTAATTGGCGCACAAATGGCATTATTTTGAAAGACATGGTAACCCGGCTATTGTTGTTTATTTAATAATAAATGTATATTTACTTTTATTTATTTTTTAAATTTATATAAATTATTTTTTTCTATAGTAATTAATTATTTTTTTGCTATTTCCTTTTGAAAATAATAGAAAATAATTAAAAAATACGGTACAATGTAGTAGTTATTCCGTCACCCAATTTCGCAAATTATATAAATCGCCAAACCACTCGCCAAATTGTACAGATTGACAAAATTTTTATTTTAAATAACGAAAGAACAAATAAATTAGTACAACATTAATAAATATAAAAATAAACCGTCGAAATAAAAATCACTTGATGACGTAAACACGTGTAACCTTCTAAAAGTCAAGTGAATGTGACATTTACGATCAAGCATTATTGACATTTAATCTTATAGTTCGCGATAGATTTTTTGTCGACGGTATAACTAAGTAGTACCAAAAATACATATGTAACTGGTATTCGAAAACGAGGTTTTCGCCAAATTTTCGTTAAAAAGAAAAAAAAATCATGCCAAACATGATCATGCCAAATATAGATTGCGTATATGACATCTGGCGAAATATTAAATTATGTAACAAACCATGACATTTAATTTCAACTTCAAATCAATGTTTTAATTTACCACTCGAACAATAAAAAAAATGCTAACTAGCGAGTTGAAAATAAGATATTGACGAGATTTGCACCCGGCTTTTTTTCTTTCGGCACAGATGTCATACGGCGCCATATTGGCGCGATTTTTTTCTGACGCTAATGTCATATACGCAACGGGTACTTAACTGGCGCCAAATTATCGTTATTTTGCTTGATATGGTAAGCCGGATGTTGTTGTTTATGCTGTTGATGCGTTCCCCAAATTGGCGTTGGAAAAAAATTGCACCATTATTTGTGCACCGTATATGACATTTGTTCCAAACTTTCATATGAAAGGCGAAAGGATCAGATCGTATTTGTTTATGGCATTTGATGACTTGAACTATTATAATATAGATGAAATGATGGGGATAGAATAATATTTGGCGACTTATCACCTGTGCCTGGATAACATTAAAGTATCAAAATAGTACCTAGAGTATAAAAAGCAAAGTGTTCCGCCCGGAACTGTTGATGATAGTCACATGATTTAGGCTATTGTTATAGAGATTGTTTTAAAATATCGGTTGACAAAGACTCTGAATGCTTAATTCATTTTATGTTAGCTTCTTTTCAAATGTTTAAATGATCCTGTTTAATCAAAAACGAAAACAACCATTGGATGTCTTAACAGCAACTGATTCTCCGTTAAATTTTTGCAATCAAAGGGAATTGAATGGAAACCCGTTTACAGGGAGATCTGCACAGCTTTGTCAGTATAATTTAATCTTCTCTAATATTTTTTAAAACCCATTAGATTGTTAGATTTTCAGATTCTGCGGTGTCTGAACGGGGGTTGGCGAGCGTAGCTTGCAGGGGGCAGAGCCCGCTAGTAGTTTTATATTTACACTGGTATAAATGACATTCTTGAGACAAATTTTGCGAATTTTTCGTTACATTAGTAGTTTAACTGCCATATCATCTCAGATAGAGATGCGATTACAATGTGTGTAGTCTAAGTCCTAGAGAAAGTTATTCTGTTTATTATGCAATTTACAAAATGTCAATACATTGTTTTATTTTTGAGTTATCACGTTTCGCGGAAATGTCAATTTTTGACATAATTTTGACTATTTTTCTCTTTAAAAAAATTATTTCTGGGCAATTGCTAAAATTTATATATTTTTTCCAAAGTTTTAAAGTAAATGTCATTATAAAAAAATGGATAACAAGAGAAAATTATTAAAATTTCAAAAAATCACATCCGAAGGTGTGCGGATACCTTAATAACTAATTGCTGTTCATTTATACAAATACTTCACTTCGTTTTGAAAGCCAATAATTATTAAAGTTGAAAGTAGAAGTAGTGAATCGAAATGACATATTTGTATAAATGAACAACTATTATTTTTTTAAATATTATCTGATGGAAATGCGTCGGGAAATGCAGTCCTATATCTTTTTAGCTTGTAACACCTATTTTATTATTTTTAGTAGCCTTTTAAATAAAACAGTTAGCTTTTTAAAGTTCATATTGTGTATTTTATGATAGAATCAAGGTGGTCAAGGTCATTTTCGAAATTGTGTAATTAAAGATAACTTCTTTTTAAAAAGTGATGCTAACTGAATAAAATTTGTGTTAGAGTCACTCGTCAGAAATAGAGTTAAATATACAGTTACAAATTTTGTTAACGCACCGTGTTTCGAAAGCAGTAATAATTTTCATCAAGCGCAGAAGGAAATCTCATCACTATGAGAACTTCATAACTGGAGGAAGGTCGTTGAAATCTGTGATGACTGTCTATGTGATAAAGTAGTACTTTTAAAAACATGTATCAAATAATTAAATATACTTCTTAAGGTATAAACGAAATCATTAACTGCTTACCTTAAAACTACTTTACATGAATTAACTCCTTCAGTTGATGTTGGATATATTATATTCCTAAATTTAATCGCTATTTACACCAGAAACTTTTAATTAAATTTTACTTTTATAATTTTGGTGGAAAATATTGCAAAATTGCTCTTCCAGAAATGCTCAACTATTTAACATAAATAGTAGAGGACATTTTTTTATATGTTAATAATGGGAGAGGTATTAAGATAAATGAAATTAATTTTGATATTGATCTCAAAAATTGCTATATATTTTATATTTTATAACTAGGGGGTCTGTTCCTTGCACCCTTCATACATGAATTCCCGGTTTTTCAGCAGACATGCGTACTGCAAATTTTTGAATAATTCATTCATGAGTGAAAAGAGATTGTAAATCGATCGTAATAACCAATTAAAATTTCTGAGAATAGGAGACTTCTTGAGAAATTGTTAAAAATTTAAATTGTGTGTGTGTGAACAAGATGGCAGACTGATTAATTGTATATACCTTTCATTTGTGTGTTTTATGTGACAAATTAGTTGGTAGTTTAGAACCAGTAATGAATAGTTAATTTCTATTAATTTCCATATTCACAATTTAAAATTTTGTTACAATTATAAAATAAGTTCAAATTCCAAATAATAAATGTCTTTGTACAGTGAAACATAAAAAAAAACAGCTTTTTTTAATGTATCTACTGTATTTAACACCACTGTTCCCTATAAATGAAAAAGAAAATTGAATTTGATCAGTACTGCCTATTTTTATCTTGCGGACGGCTGTCATGCAGTGAAACATAACCAAAAACCACTTTAACTTAAATCTTGTTAATTTATTTATCGCTACGTTATTATCATCACAAAAACTGACTTTTAAGCCACCCATTCTTATATTAACTTGGAAAATGGTTGCGACAGGGGGTGGGGAATGCAATTTAATATTTTTATATGCAAATTCCCACCGCTCTACCAGTGTAAAAAATCCAGCGCGTAAAATTTATAATCAGAACATGAAATTTACGCGGCAGAAGCTTATTTTAAAGGTTTATTAAAAATATATAACAATACATTTTATTTAAATTTAGTTACCCTATTTATGGTCTGTTAGATATCAAATAATTTTTTAATTTTTTCACATCTTTAAAGTTTATATTTTATCGTAGATAGAGGTCTTAAATAAACAGTTCATCATAATTAATTAGCATAAAATTTAATAATTTGTTTATTTTTTCCATCCCTCTGATCAGATATTGAAAATGGATTTAAATTTTCCATTTTTTCATTATTAAATAGCTTTTTCTTAATTCAGTTATTAATTTAGTTTAAATTTTATTTAAACATTATGATTTCCTGTTCTAAAAAATGAAATAATGAAACTTGTTATAATTAAACGCGAAGCAGCCAATCTTTAATCATGACACGTAATTAACTACATTTTCATTAAAAAGAAATATTCCGGCTCCGAGTGTTTTAGGATTTGTTACATTTTGTAAACTATGTATCTATTAGTCTGTATCATATTTACTAAACCGTAGCCTTTCATCCGTTATTTTGACTACCTGTGTGCTTGTCATTCTGTTTATAAAGTTGTTTAATAGAGTAATGTTTGTATACTTTCAGCCTTGATAGATCATCACGTGTATCTCTATAAATTCTAATGACCTATTTACCGCGTAAGTCTCCATATGTTAAAATATAATAAAAAAAAATCAGGTGATTCCTCAATGAATAGGCTGTGCCAGTAAGTTAGAACAATGAATTTTTGGCGAATGATTTTTTTTAACATGGTCTCTGGCACTGGCGTATAATTAGCACGATGTTTAATTTGGCTCCCTCTGTGGTAACATCCATTATTTTCTGTGGATGTCACGTATTTATACTCATAATGCCTTTCTTCAAAAATAAATTCACGTTTATTTTACTTAACTCCATTTATTTTTTAAAGATTTCACACAGGTAACAACGACATTTTCAAAGAACAAGGACTTTTATTCGGTTATATTTAACTCCATTCACGGATGAGCAGAAACTGCAGTACCAACACTACTAACACCATACCGCAAGCCTTCGTTTGCTATAAACGCAAACGAAGGCTTTGAATTTTACTGCCTAATTTTACAATGGAGTATGCTTGTTACAAAAAAAAAAAATCACCGTGTCAAAAGTTTATTCTGAAAAATTGTTTAAAAAACCCAGCTAAAATCAATTTTGTGTAAATTCGGTTATCTTATTTTCCAACAAGGAACGCTATAAACAATAAGAAATTAAATTTAAAAAATCAAAAAACCCGACTGCGTAAAAAGCGAACGTATTAATTGTTTCTCATCAATGTTAAACTGATTTTTATATGACTTACGTATTTTTTTTTATTTACTTGTATTGGTGACTTTTAAGTTATGTTTAATTGCTAGTTCCTATCTATAAACACTGATTTGATGAGGCCTATAGATGTCTATGGTGGTTAGAGTTGCGGTAAAGCTAGAGATCCTACCTACACAACTTCCAGGTTGTGAAATATTTAAACGGAGATTCTGACTGTAAAATAGTCAATTAAACATCGTCTTCATTTCGAAAGACCTATCCAATGATATGCCACTCAATATGTAGCGTAATTTTTTTTTCGTGTCTACCGCCATTTTGATTTTATAAAAACAAAACCTAGCCTATAACCATCGGATGGTTAAGACGAATCGATAGAGACCTCATTCATTAAAATCTATTCAGCCTTTGGTATGTTTCGAGGGTATAAAGAAATCCGCAAACCCAGATACGCGTGCACTCTCAGAAATAAAACTCTCAATTTTGACGATTCAGCAGTCCTCGAGCTATATTTCGTTGTTTTTGACAATCATTTCTTATCAAAATCACGCGACTTTTAACGACACGTAAACTCTCAAATATTTGAGGAAGGTGTTTCTTCACTCACGGCCAGACTCAATGCATTTTAAGGAAACCGTACCTCCTCAAATCCTGCGACTTTAGCAAGCAAATATTTGCTTGTTTATGTTATTCCTGTCATAATTTATTTAAAAAATTTATGTTATTCCTGTCATAATTTATTAAAAAAATTGCACTTTTTAGCGCTTTTCAGAAAATGCTGAAACACAGGTAGTTATTGTTTCTGCATTAGTTATTTTTTTAGCTCTTAAAGTTTTTAAGAATGTTTATTATTATTTATATTATTATTATTATTTTACTTTGCTCGCTATGGTTTAATTCGAAAAGAATAAATTTCCTGTGTTTTACAAAATCATTCAAAAAGAAAATTTGGTCAATAAAGTTTCAAAATTCCAAGATCTCTTTTTCATTTAAGAAATATATTCATATAACTATCAAATTAAATATGCATAATTCATCCCTCTCCCTTCTCTTCTGTAAACAGTAAAGTGTTAAAATCTTAACCAACTACTCAATTGATAAAATCTCCCCCATATGTACTTTAAAATTCGTTATTTCTGAGCAACAAATTAACCAGACCATATTTTAATCATTCATCGAACAAAGAAAATTTTCCTAATAAATTATATTTATCAAGCCATATTATAATTATTCATATTAACCATAGGAAATAATAATAATAAATTAGTCTTACTAATTAAAACTTGCAAGAATTATAAGTATAACACCATCGATAAAATTACAACCAACCTTATAAAAATATAAATATACAGTAGAATCCATTACATGCATGTAAAATCGTATCTGTTCGAGGACTCAATAGCATAATAGCTAGAGCGACCGTCTCCCACACCGGAGGTCGTGAGTTCGAATCATACCGAAGCTATTATTTTTTCTCCTGTCGATACAAGAGCTTCCAAACTGTTCAATAGGTGGCACCACCAGCCCTCTGATTGCACTTTTCAAATAAGCACTTTTGACGAAATTGTTATCCTCAAACAAGCGAAGAAAGTAATTTTCTCAATATGACGAAATATTCACTCGGAGCATATCCCAGGAAATGGTTTCGTCAAAAATGAAGAAAATTTCGTGAAATCTGAGTATCCATTTCTGAGAGTGTGACACACATAAACCTACTTGGCAGTCGGGTAAAAATATGAAAAAATTGTGTTGAATTTGTGAAACCTACATTTAACTTCAGTAGAGCTATTATATAGTGAGACACAAGAAAATCAATATCGCTTAAATTTTATTTATATTTTATTTATACACTATTTATATTTAATTCCTATAACCGCTAAAGTAAACTGTTTTGTACGTGCCATCTGTACTCTACAATATCCGCATTTAAGATATATTCGTTCATAAAATCGTTATATTGATTCGTATTATGTTCCTATGTGTCCCTGTAAAATTAATATAAAAGCTATTTACACACTATTCAAGAAAAAATATGTTGTAGGTGACTGTAAAACATATTAAAATTATATTCAGAGCTGGAGTAGCACAGTCTGAATATGATATAATCCAGTTGGAAAAAATATTCGTTCCCTTCATTATATTAAAATTATATTGCCCTCAGCGCTCTACAAATTCCGAATTTAAAATATATTCCTTTAATCAGTTATTTTATTCGTTAAATCAGTCGTTTCACAGAATCAATTCTATATAATATATAGGATAGAGATATATTTCAGAAAAATGTATATTCTGTAATTTTAACTAATGTTTGTTAATCGAATTTTCAAATTTTAAGAGCGTATTTACAATCCTTTAAAGTTTTATCGTGCTTATAAAATAATTTGAAGTGACTTATACTATTATTTTTAAATCATATATTTTAATATAAATCCAACATCGCGTAAAATAAATATTCCAAATACTCTTCTAAAGCAGAAAAGAATTACTTTCTCTTTTAGTAAAATCATGCGGGCAGAATCAGTTTTGATGTAATTGGATGAATTTTATTGGAAGATAAATATCCCACATAATCCTCAGAATAGTCATTTAAAGGTTTTTCTTCGCATATGGATGGATATACATGTATTAAACCGTAAGAATTAATTTTGTCAAGTTTTTATTTATTTTCTTTCGAAGCGTTGTTTTGCGATTATCAACATAATCGTTCCCATATACTAACTAAGCCACCCGGCGTTACCGGTGCCCATAGATTTTTCCGCATAAATCGTGACTGTCTAAAATAATTCATATTAAAATTTTCAAAAAGACGAATTTCTCATAATGGACCTCACGGATACGTCCCCGCTGCCTTTGGTGGCAAATACCAGTCATACTACGCATGAATCACGAAGCATTAAAAACCTCTATCGAAACGTGTATCATTCAAAATGAACAACTTGAATCGTCCCCGCTGACTTCGGCAGCGTACACTGGACGTGCTACGCAATCTGTTGCAAACAAACGCCTTACCGAAAGTGTCTCCGACACGGATCCTAGCTGCATATTTCGTGTATAGGGGGCGTGCCGGAAAATCTGCGCAAGATGTAAGAAATGAAAATCCAACCACGTATCGATATATTACTCAACTAGGCCTAATATAAACAAATACATTGTAAAATTACATTTTATGAATATTACACAAAATGAAAAAATATTGTTAAGGATTAATAAGGAAGTATGCTTACTCATAAGTTATAGTTTGGAAATATAAATAAATCCTTTTATATTGTTAAGATTAAATGAAAGAAAATAAAAAAAGGTCTTATGATTGCTTTTATCCTACACCTACACGTCAGATTAATGGCGGACGATCTGTGATTGGCTCAACGTTTTCCCATAGGATTCCAACAAACACAGAGCTATCGGCAAGCAATCGGCGTTAGCCGCTTGGCACTACCAGCGACATTGGCGGTTGACGCTACCGGTTCCGTATTTTATTTGATACGCCACGCGAATGCGGCCCGATTCATCGGGGATGCAGCCAGTCCGGTATAGGCAGAAAACTATGCCGACAGCATGCCGATATGTATCCATGGGAATGCTGGCCACCGGCATAGTTTTCTGCCGATACCAGACTGGCTGCATGACTGATGTTGCAATTTTCAATTTATGCTGGAATTCGATGGATGCTGGAACAAAATTGAAATTCTGCTTTGATGGCGCCATCTATGAGCCATCGTGCAAAACAAATTTGAAAGGAACGTGTTTCGGCGATGGAAGAGGTTAGGTTTGATCCGACGCAAGCAAGGACAGGGGTGTAGACGCCTTAACCACTTGGCTAATCAGACTTTATCAGGGGGGGGGGGGGGGTTCTATTGAGTAATAAGAAGCAGATATATCGATACGTAATGGTTTGCCGTGGAAGGTAGATGGTAGGTTTAGACTTTTGGAGTGTTTTTATTTAATTTTTTATTTATTTATTTATAATTGTCTTACGCGTGTGTATTTAAAATTTAATTTAATATTTAAATTAATGAAATAAATATCTTAGCGAATACGTTAAAGCAACGAATTTAAGAATAAATTCAAGCATAATAAAGATATAGATATAATTAAGAATAATTAAGAATATATATAGATTCATGAATAATTAAGTATTAAAAAATTATTTTTAGAGGTTTTGTTCAGTTAATCAAATTTCCTTATTGCGAATTATAATATAATTACATTCGTTGCTTTAATCCATAAAATATATATTCTTAATAAGGGAAAATTTATTTCAATAAATAAAAAGTTGGTAATTAATAACTTTTAATTAGAATAAGAATTCATTTTATGTCGTTCTGATGATTTAAAATAGAACATATATTTAATGAGTATTTTACAATATTAATTTGTTACTTGTCAATATTTTTAATTTAAAAATAAAATAAAAACATTGGTTTAATTTTTTTTTTCTTTTGGAAGAAAATTTTAAAATGGGGGATATTTCTGAATCTTTCTTATAAATTTAAGAATGCTTATAAAATAAAATAAGTGAATTTCAGAGGTTTTTCTCTTAATACAATTTTCTCTTAAGGAATTATAGTCTAATTAAATGTGTTATTTTAAGAAATATATATTTGTAACATAGAATAAATTAAAAAAACCCGACTGCATAAAAAGCGAATAATTAATTATGTCTCATCTATGTGAAACTATTTTTTTATATTACTTAACTATTTTTTTATTTACCTGTATTGATGATTTTTATGTAGTGTTTTATTGTTAGTTCCTATCTATAAACATAGTTTTGATGTGGCATATAAATGTCTATGATAGTTAGAGTTACAGTAAAGCTAGAGAACCTACCTACACAACTTCCAGGTTGTATAACATTTTAATGGAGCTTCTGACTGTAAAATAGTCAATGAAACATCGTCTTCATTTTTAAAGACCTATCCAATAATATGCCACTTAATAGGGTGATTAAAATTATTTCTTTTCTCTGTCGCCATTTTATATTTTACGGCCGTCATTTTAAATTTATAAAAACAAAACATAGCCTGTAACCAGCGGACGGTTAAGACGAACCGATAGAGGCCTCATTCATTAAAATCCATCCAGCCGTTGGGGCGCTTCGAGAGTATAAATAAATCCACACACCCAGATACGTGTGAAATACATAACCCTTCCTGTCAGTCGGGTAAAAATTAATTTTAATAAAAAAAATAAGTTGGTAATTAATCACTTTTAATCAGAATAAGAGTTCATTTTCTGTCACTTAATGATTTAATGCAAGATATATTTTTAATGATTATTTAGCAATAATGATTCTTTTACTTATCAATATTTTTTAATCATCAAATAAGATAGAAATATTAATTTCTCCTTTTTTTTTCTTTTAGTAAATAATTTTTTAGAAGTGGGAGATTTCTGAATCTTTCTTTTAAATTATAATGCTAAAAAGTTGGTTATTTTTAGCTCACAGGCTATCTGAGAGCTTATGTGCCCGCCGGTTCTGTATGTACGTACGTAACGCGATAACTTTTGATAGGAATATCCGATTTGCTTCAATTTTTTTTCCAGTTTCATTCTGATAAGGCGCTTCCCTGATTAGTTTTTGGGGTTAATTGGTTAAGGATAAATGAAAAAAGGGGGGCTAGTCCGCCCCCTTTAATTTAGATAAATGGGTTTCTCATGCAGTAATATTGAATTTTTTCCAAATTTGGAATACCTCTTTACTATGCTAAGGAGCTTCCCCGATTAGATTTGTAAGCTGATTACTTATGTATAAAGGGAGGAAAGGGAGGCTACCCCCCCCCTTTATTAAGATAAATGGGTTTTTGATGCAGAAATATCCGATTTGCTCCAAATTTGGTATACTGGTTAATTATGTTAAGGATCTGCCTTGGTTAGATTTGGAGATTTATTAGTTAAGTATAAAATGAGGAAAGGAGGGCTACCCCCCTCAATTTAGATAAATGAGTTTTTCATGCAGAATTATTCGATTTGCTCCAAATTTGTTATAGCAGTTTATTATGGTAAGGAGCTTACCTGATTATATTTGGAGGTTCATTAGTTAAGTATAAAGGGAGGAAAGGGGTCTAGACCCCCCCCCCTCTTAATTTTGGTTAATGGGGTTTTCATCCAGAGATATTCGATTTGCTTTAAAATTGGTATACCGGTTTATTATGTTAAGGAGCTGCCTTGATTAGATTTGGAGGTTAATCGGTTACGTATAAAGGGTGGACGGGGGCTAGTAAACACTCTAATTTAGATAAATGGGTTTTTCATGCAGAATTATTAGATTTGATTCAAATTTCATATACCAGTTTATTCCGATATGGCTTTCTTCATTTGATTTGAAGGTTCATTGGTTAAGTATAAAAGCAAGAAAGGGGGTAATTGTCCCCTCCCCTTAATTGAGATAAATGGGTTTTCATGCAGAATTATATAATTCAGTTTAATCTTTTTTTTTTTTTTTAGGTTCATTCTGATAAGGAGCTTTTCTGTTTAGATTTGAAGGTTCATGGGTTCAGCATAAATGGAGAAATGGGAGAGCTAATACCCCCCCCCCCCCCCTTAATTTAGCGAAATGGGTTTTTCATGCAGAATTATCTGAATTGTTTCAAATTTGGTTTGCCAGTTCATTATGTTAAAGAGCTTACTGATTAGATTTGGAGGTTCTTTGGTTATGTATATTATGTAAAGGTGAGAAACGGGGGCTAATCCCTTCATTTATTTTTTGAGGGGCAATATTCTTTGAAATAAGAGTATAATATACAATTAGCGTGAATAGCCTGTGAGCTCAATGCCATCAGTTTAACTTGGCAAGTTACTTTTTCTTTTTATATTTTTATAGCTTGTAAAATTATTTTAAACACTTTTTTTATAATTTGATTTTCAAATAAAATAAGAAACATAACTATTGCTTTTAAAATGAGTATATAGTTAGAAAATAAGTTCAATTAATTTATGAATTTTTTTTTTCTACGATTAAGTTTATAATGAATATTAATTATAAGGAGCGACTTAAAAAACTCTTTTGATGATTCAAATAATTGTAAGTCCTTTTTAAAATGAATTCAATAACACTCTTTTAAATAAATATAGGCTATTTTTGATTTTTTTTTTTTTTTATCACTTTTAGTATTTTATATGAAATATACATATCTCACGAAAACTCAAACTCAAACAAAATTAAGAAAAAAAAATTTCGACTAAGACTCAAAATTCCGAATTTGCACCAATGTTGGCATATCTAATCGGGCCACTATCTGAAATCACATATCGGGCCTGCGTCACTGGTCGGTGGAAGTCGCTTGCCGATATATATCCATAAGGGGACCGATTATGTTAACCGGGACTCTAAAAAGCAGATACTTAAGTTTCAGTTGCCAACATGCTGCCGACAGTTCACCAAAACCACTGTACCGATGCGGACACTGCCGGCTGCGGTCCGATTGTGTGCCGAATGGTATGTGTTTGCTGGTATGGTAAAAGTTTGAACCATACTCCAGGATCCACCGAAAACAGAATTTTTGAAATAGAGATTGGAACAACTTTTGGTGCTTTTGCTGTCTTTGAGCCGTAGGATGATTCAAGATTGAACGGATATTTTTAGCAGTGTAGCAACTTTCGATAGTAGAAACTATAGATTATTTCAAAACAGTTTTATTAGAAATACAGAAAAAGCTGCTAAAATGTATCTTTTATAGACAACAAACCGTGCGTTTATTAAAACATTTATTGGCAGTAGTGCAATAAATGCAATCACAGTATAAATACTGTCTACTTGCATAAGTGAAAACCTGACAAAATATTTTTCCATTCAATGTTTTATATGTCTTACTAATCTTGAATAATTTACCTCAGTTTAGAGGAAACAACTTATATTTATGAAAGTCAAAGTTCACATAGGTGACAAGCAAATAGATTTCCCCTAAAACTCTTCGTATTTCTGGAAAGTGTTAAAAATATTGCAAGTCGAGACCAGTTTCTCTTGCCAAGTGGATACAATGTAGTTCACAGGACGCTGAAACTTTATAAAATTATGTTGGAATTGAATAACTTATATGGCTCTGACGTAGTAGAATGTGAAGTGCCGATCATCAGGCTAGATCAATTACTTTATACTAGGAACTTGTTTTACTTCGCTTAAGAAGTGACATCGGTACTATACTTTGCTCCAACGAGTAGCACGCCCTTTGACTTTCGGAAGAGCGATGTCCAATCGTGTCGACTGGTGGTTACTTAGGGATGCTGTCGGATTATCGTACCCACGTGTGACCCGAATATTCACGGCGTAACTGGATTTGTGCTGTGATCGTTTCATAGGCGTTTACGTGAAAGATAAACCGATGTTCTAACACTTTGGATCTGCTTTGTTACTGAAGCAATCGGTCATAAACTTTTTTGTCCATGAATAATATGACAGAGAATGCAGAGAGTTTTAATAAAGGTTATTAAATTAAAACTTGCTAAAGTCTGACGACGCATCCAACTTAGACACAACAAGATCTAAACGTATTACAGTGAAAGGAGTTTTTTTGTTAATTTTATTGTGTTGTTATCCTTTACCATAAATATTAAGAATTCAGTACGTGAAGAAGCATGCAAATTTTGATCTTTACCCATGCATTTCACCTCGTATTCCATAAAAATTTTACGCAGTTATATTTACAGGGATTATGAAGATATACATGCTCTTGTTCTTTAATCACATGAGTGATAGAATTTCTCTCTATTCAAATTCTTTTTCACAGTCAGCAAAAAATAAATGATATCAATATTTTCTTTTATTAATATCACTTGTTCAATATTTTTGTATACAATTTGCAGGATGTTTGAAAAGATGTTATTTCATTGAAGGTTGTTGGAATTTGCTAAAGAAAGTAAAAATATATCTTACAAAATTACTGCTTAAGCGATTGCGTGCATCCATATTAGTTGAATGACTTTATTTTAAATTCTTCACTTTCATGAAATTGAAAAGGGGCGTTTTAAACATGCGTATAACAAATTTTTACCATGGGTAACATAAATTAATTTTTGGAATTTGCTAAACATATTTATTATTAAGGAAATAGTACTAATGAAAAAAAAAATACAATGAAAGAAAATTTAACTAACAAAAAATTTTAACATAAATACTATTCTTTTACATAAACGGCAGAAAAACATCGTTATGGAAACTTTTAGATATCACAAGAGGCGTGTCAATTTTGATGGATGATAATGTATTTCAAGCGTTATTCCGTAAATGTGTCTTAAATTATTTCTATGGTAGTAATGAAGAGAAACACACTATTGCTATAAATAAGACGACTGATACGATTTTCGTTTATTTTTTACAGTTGCGGGGACTATGAATGATTGAAATGATGACAAACGAGAGACGATGAAACATCGTTATCAAAATTTTCAGATACCACAAGAGGCTTTTCAATTTTGATCGATGATAATTTATTTCAAGCGTTATTCCATAAATGTCTCCGAAATTAGTTCTATGGAAATAATGAAGTGAAACACATTATTGCTATAAATGAGACGACTGATACGATTTTCGTTTATTTTTTACAGTTGCGGGGATTATGAATGATTGAAATGATGACAAACGAGAGATGATGAAACATCGTTATCAAAACTTTTAGATATCACAAGAGGCGCGTCAATTTTGATGGGTGATAATGTATTTCAAGCGTTATTCCATAAATGTGTCTTAAATTATTTCTATGGTAGTAATGAAGAGAAACACATTATTGCTATAAATAAGACGACGGATATGATTTTCGTTTATTTTTTACAGTTGCGGAGACGATGAATGATAATCCACCAAATACTTACATATCAACTATGTAGATTGATATATAAATCTTTAAATATACTACATTTTGCCTAAACTTGTTGTGGAATAATGCTGTTTTATGCAATAATTACTCAGTTGATTTCGTATACCAGTATTACGTGGGTTTCTTGAACTTATCATTTTTATTTTTATCCTAACTAACTTTTATAAGTTCAATTAAAACAAATGTGATCCATTTTGCATCAGTTTTTTACAATTAGAAAAAAGTCTTTTTAACGCATAAAGTTCCATATATATCACTGTTGAAGTCCGCATTTATGAATATAAGACTTTTAACATAAATACTTGAAAATCACTATAACCGTAAGTTATATACCTGAAGAGACATTGCATGTTGGCTTGACGATCATGTATTTCACTCCATATGCCGTAAAAGCCTTACGCGAATATTTATGAGAAAAATTATAAACTAGTCTTATGTGCCAATCTCAAAACTTTCTTCGATCTCATGCATGTTAGTATTTCAAAAAGTTGTTACACTTGTTAATACTTCAATCTTATAATATCAACACTACACAAAAATTAACTTTCATCTTAAATTTCTGTTTTATTTTAGTAATCGAAGAAAAAACGAGTTAATCTCGAACATAATATTTAAAATATTCAATATTATCGTTATTGTATTGAAAGTCAGCTGTATGCGAATCGGCGAGTTAGCAAGATACGAGGTGCACGTCGCTACACGAGCAGCGGAACACTTGTACTCCAAAATATCGCGAGAATCGCACATAAAACGTTATCACAGCACCCTTGCCAGGCGAACATCTCCATTTTCAACTGGAACCTAGTGTCTACAGTAAAAAAACATACGTTTTAAGTTTGGTTCAAATTTATGCATAACTTCGTATACTTTCCGAAGATACAACAATCAAAATGTCACAAAAAACTTTATTACAGCGCCCACTTCTGGCAGAATATCCCCAAAACTCAAATGAGATCTGATGGCCATAGTCGAAAACATATATAAGAAATTTGGTTCAATTTTATGTATAATTTAATTCGCTTTTCGATGATGCAATAAGGATAATCCAACAAATATTTCTAGTAAATCGCCCCCATCCAGCCGAATAACCCAAAATTCATCTTTATAACCTTTTCAATGATAACATAAGGAAAATTGCACAAAAATCACTGCTACAGCGCCCCTTCCCACGAAATATCCTCAAATTGAGCTGGAAACTGTTGGGCATAGTTAAAAACATTTATATGAAATTTGGTTAAATGCTATGCATAAATTCTTACACTTTTCGATGGTACAATAATGAGAATGACACAGAATTGCTATTACAGCGCCCCCTTCTGTTGGAATATCCCCAAATTCAACTGTGACCTGTTGGCCATAGCCAAAATCATACATATGAAATTTGGTTCAATTCTATGCTAAACTTCATACACTTTTCGATAATACACACTAATGAAAAATGACACAAAAATCGCTATTACTGTGCCCCTCTGAGGTTATCCTCAAATTCATCTGTTATTTACTGAATAAAGTCTAAAACATGCAAATGCAATTTTGTCCAGTTCTATGCATAATTTCGTAAACTTTTCGATGATACAATAATGTAAATGACACGAAAATTCTTATTACAGCGCCCTCTTCAGGCGAAATATCCCCAAATTCAAATTGGACTTACTGGCAATAGCGAAAAACTTATATATGAAATTTGGTTCAATTCTATGCTTAACCTTTCGTTGTTACAATGAGGAAACACATACACACGGGCATACGACTCACGGACAGTCAGACATTTTGTACAAACGGGATCTCTGATCCTGAAAACGTGTAAATCCGTCGAAAACCGGATGCCAAAAAATGTTCTACTACAAAACTTTCTCATATTATAGAGAGAATGAATAAAAAAGTATTTTCTTATACATTCACCCTGTAATTCTCACTACAAGAAATTTCTAAGGAAAAAAAAATATTTTTCAGTCTTATTAATGTTATTGTGTGTCCAATAAAGTAAAAATATAAAAAAAATGCAATTTTATTATATTTTATAGGATAGTTGTATGATATCATATATGATACTATGGGCAGATTAGGATGAAATATGAAGGATTTTACTATATTTCAAAAGTATTTTATTTTGTTAAATAATTACATTTTTACATATTGCACGACCTAAAACAATTTCTTTCTGTGATTATATAAGGGTTAGTATCCATATTTGGACCGCCGCTTTAAATGGACCTTATAATTCTGCCGTTAATTAAAGAAAGAGACGCCATTTACCGCAGAAATTCTACTCATCCGAATGACGTCATTGCTGATTAGAAGAAGAGACAGCCGTTTTCCACGTGATGTTCTCAGACAATTTTAAAAAACAATTTTAAAATTAGCTATTTTGATCTTTTTTTTTTTTCTACTAAACGTAAGATAATACTTTGAAACTAAGGTAAATTAATGTGTTTATATCTAAATGTGTTTATTGCGCATATTTTTCACGGTGATTTGTTTGCTTTGGTGTTTGTTCTTAGTCTTGAGATTATCTGTTTTAAAAAATGATGCAGTTTCCTTAATAATTAATAATGCGATCAAAATTGGAAAAGTAAGTAGGGAATTTTGGAGATGTAAGCTTTGGACATTATTTTATTATATTGCAATAGTGGGTTTTTCCCCCAGCAAGCTACGCTCACCAACCCCTGTTCAGACATCGCAGAATCTAAAAGCACTCTAATCTGATCGGTTTTAAAAAGATTATGGAATATTGAATTATAATGGTACCTGTAGCCATCTCCCTGTAAACGGTTTTCCATTCAATTCAATTTGATTGCGAAAATTTATGGCCGAATCAATTCCAGTTAAGACATCCGATGTTTGATTTCGTGTTTGATTAAAGAAGATCTGTCAAACTTTTGGAAAGAAGATAAAATAAAATGAATAAAGAAATCAGAGTTTTTGCCTCCCGGTATTTTTTAACAGCGTTATAAAACGATTGACATAATATATTTTGCTACAATTACTAAAATTTAGTGCTTTAACCCCTTCAAGGGCAGTGGTTATTTTTGGACCACTTAATTTTAATTCTTAAATGCCAACTTGGAACCAGAATATTAGAATGAAAATTTTCCTTTTATTAAGTAAGTGAACAAAAGCATTTTTGTATTTCGAAATTGTTTGTAAATTCTGGTGCCATTCACTGATTTTAACATTTTACGAATAGAAGTACCTTGCCCCTGAAAGCGTTAAACCCATATTAAAGTATTTATTATTTTAAAGTTCCTTTCTCTTTTAATATTCTTGTGTAAATACAATTTTCAAGACATAATTTTCAATATTTTCCTGCCTTTAACACGTACTCATTTAATATTAATTTTAAAGTTTTTTTTTCTGTTTTTTTTCGTCACGTGTAAAAAAACTTTCAATCGTAAGGAAATATTATTATATCATTGCTCTGTTTTTAGAATTGAAAACAATCTCTCTATAATAATAACCTAAGTCATGTGACTATCATCAACAGTCCCTTCGCTTTTTATATTCCAGGTGACCATTTTGGTACTTTAATGTTAGCCAGCTACAGGTGATAAGTCGCCAAATATTATTCTATCGCCATAATTTCACCTTATTATAATAGTCCAAGTCATGTAACTGTCATAAACAATTACGGGCTGATCCCTTCTCTTTTTATATTCCAGGCGGCATTCTGGTACTTTAATGTTAGCCAGCCACAAGTGATAATTCGCCAAATATTATTCGATCGCCATCATTTCATTTATATTAAAATTGTCCAAGTCATGTGACTGCCATAAACAATTACGTGCTGATCCCTTCGCTTTTCATAAGAAAGGTTTTACATTTTGATTAAAGAATCAAAATTATTTTTCGAATAAATCTACCTAAAAGATGCCATGATCGCAAAGAATTCTTGGTACTTTTATGTTACCCGGTTGCAAATCTCGCCAATAGCTTTTTTTTTTTTTATAACTCGTCAGTTAGCATTTTTTTCATTTTTTCGAGTGGTAAATTAAAACGGTACTACTTGGTTATCCCATCGACCAAAAATCTATCGCCAAATTATAAGATTAAATGCCAATAATAGTTGAATGAAAATGTCGCATTCACTTGACTTTAAGGAAGTTACACTTGTTTACGCCATCAAGTTCTTTTTATTTCAACGTTTCATTTGTATTTTTATTAATGTTATTCTAATTTATTTGTTCTTTCGTTATTTAAAATAAAAATTATGTCAATTTGTATAATTCGGAGAGTAGTTCGGCGATTCATATAATTTGGCGAAATTGGTCGACGTGATAACTAAGTAGTACCATTAAAATATTGCTTTGAATTTGAAATTAAATGTCATGATTTGCTGCATAATTTAATATTTGGTACAGATTGCATATGTTTAACGTGATTTTTTTTTTCGACAATTTGGCAAAAACCTCATTTTTGAATACCAGTTACATATGTATTTTTAAATTATTTTATATTATTTTTAAAATGAAATAACAATAACTATAAAAAAATGTTTAATTAATAACTATAGAACGAAACAATTTATAACAGTTTTTTTTAATAAAAAGAAAATAAATGTAAATAAACATTTATTAATAAATAAGCAACAACAGTCGGGTTATCATGACAGGAAATAACGCCATTTTGGCGCCAATTAGGTACCCCAGTGCGTATATGACATCTGTGCCTAATATTTTTCTTTTCGTTTTGTTTAAAGAAAGAAAGAAGTGAAAGCCATTAATTTCAAATGAAACAAATTAAATAAAATGAAATTAAATAAAATGATAATGGAATAAAAAAAAGAAAAAAAATGCCACAAATTGAATTACGAATAAAATAACATGATACATTTCTTAGCATTCATTTTTGGGAGGCCAAACTGGTCGCCAAATTATTTTAAAATGATAACCTTTTATAAAATATGAAAATAAATATCTGTTATGATTAAAATTTGAGTTGCCATCCTTAGAGAAAAAAATTTTTAAATTAGAAAAGAAATTAATATTTCGAAAACTAATTCGAATTAAAAAATTCTAATACCAGTTTTGAAATCTGCGGATCAATACAGATTTTTGTTGTTAATTACATTGCAAAATATTCGATATTTTTGGAGAAATCGCCGTGAAACATAATCAGTTGTTTATTCAGTCGTTTCATTAATTCGTTTCATTTCAGTCGTTTCATGAAATCGTTTCAAAAATTCGTTTCATTAGAATTTTATATATATAGGGCTTTTATGTATATGTATATATATATATATATATAGGGCTTTTATGTATATGTATATATATATATATATAGGGCTTTTATGTATATGTATATATATATATATAATGCTTTCAAAAAAATTTTAAAAAACAAATAACCCAGTGCATCAGGCGCAACGCAGCTTCTTATATGCACTAAGTGAATATAGCTCTATTAAAAGTGAATGATTATGAAAATGATTATGAAAAGAGGGTGCAAAACAACAATAAAAATCCATGAAAATTTATAACGAAAAAACAATAAACAAACCACTCCCTGCTCTTCAGAAAGTGGGGGGAGTGAAAAAAGCAGGTATCAAAAACAGAAATTGGATCCTCACGGGTTTCGCAAGATATGGCCAACAAAAGTATAAAAATAGATTTAAACTTTCAAAAACACAACATAACAAAGCTATTTTATAAAAAAAAAATTAACGAATCAAAACTGCTTGAAAAACAAATATAACCAACCAATTCAAAATCCAAGAAAAACGATTTAGCTTATAAAACGTAAATAAAAATTAATAAAAATTCCAATATGACTAAATCATTAAGCAATTAGAAGTATTGAACATGTGAGAAGGCCATACCCCCACCTTTACCCATGAAGACCTGAAAAAAACTTGCTACCTTTAAAACAATCACTACGCTCCACTTCTTTCCATCAGCAGGAGTTGCAAGCAAGGCCATAATCCAAGTTAGACCAGCGTCCTGAAGACTTGTCTTTCCATTATCCTCATAATCATTAATTTTCTTTCCAAGTCACCGCAGTTTCTACTTGAAGCACATCAACATGCAGACGTTCTTAAAAAGACTTTAATCCACACCCTTCATATATTCAAGCAGCTACCTTGGCATCCATTACAGTGCTTGGCCGCTTAGCTGTTGCCACTTTAGAAAACTCTTCTCGAGTTGATTTATATAATGAAAAATAAACTGGTATGGAAATAAATTATTATAAAAAAGATTAGCAGTAAATTTAAAAATCTGTGAACTCAAAAATTCTCTATTACTACAAATTCTATAAAATCTATTAATTTGTCCCACAATAATGTTAATAAAAACCTTTTTACGTAAATTTGAATACCAGTGTGGCATCGATTGAGTATTAAAATTAAGAAAATCCCGTTTATCAAAAAGCTTAATTAGTATATTGCTATCTTTAATTAAAATGTCTAAATCCAAAAAATTAACATGTAAACTATCAACAGAAGCCTTATTTAATTTTAAACATGGAGGATAGATATCGTTAATCGATACCAAAAGTTTGTCATCGAATATTATTAAATCATCGATATACCTTAAAACTGAATAACTCTTATTACTGTTTAAAACATAATTAAATTCATAATAAAAAAGAAACAGATTTGCAGCAGAACTCGAAAAATTAGTTCCCATACCGATGCCACATACCTGGTAGAAAAAATGAGCTATTGAATGTAATGAAATTATTAAGAAAACAGAAATTACATAAACTTAAGAAAAAATCTCTTTTAATTCCAAGCTCCTCCTCAATACAAAACATATCAAAAATATTTTTTAGTGTATCATAAAGTAAATCTATAGGTATATTAGAAAAAAGATTTTCAAAATCATAGGTATACAAATTTGTGGGCGTTATGGGCGTTTTTTTTTTCTTTTTTTAAATTTTATTTAAAACCTCATTACTATTGTCTATACACCAAAAATAGCTAGTATTTCTATATTTAAACTTCAAAAAACCATAAATGCGCTTCAAAAACTCTTGTAACTAATAGGTGTCTTGTGAAATTTTGGGGTCATAAACAGAAATGGAAAAGTATGATGATTATTAATAGCAAAATTATATGAATACATCTTTCTAGCCTTTTTGTGTATGCATTAAATTTGTTTACAACAACCTTGTGACTTAATTTACATTCTTTATAAAATTTACTATTATTTAACTCATTTTTAACATTGTCAATATAAAAAAGCTTTCAAATAATTACATAATTTGAAGCCGCTTTGTCCATAGGTACTATTACAAAATTGTTATGTAAAAACTGAATATAATTTATATCTTCTTTATTGAGACTATGATAAACATAATCCTTACTGTTCAAATAATTATTAACAAAAAACTCAAATTCCTTTATTGCATAGGTAAAAGTTTAAATGTTAAGTTACAGGAGTTTTTGAAGCGCATTTATGGTTTTTTGAAGTTTAAATATAGAAATACTAGCTATTTTTGGTGTATAGACAATAGTAATGACGTTTTAAATAAAATTAAAAAAACGCCCATAACGCCCACAAATTTGTATACCTATGATTTTGAAAATCTTTTTTCTAATATACCTATAGATTTACTTTATGATACACTAAAAAATATTTTTGATATGTTTTGTATTGAGGAGGAGCTTGGAATTAAAAGAGATTTTTTCTTAAGTTTATGTAATTTCTGTTTTCTTAACAATTTCATTACATTCAATAGCTCATTTTTCTACCAGGTATGTGGCATCGGTATGGGAACTAATTTTTCGAGTTCTGCTGCAAATCTGTTTCTTTTTTATTATGAATTTAATTATGTTTTAAACAGTAATAAGAG
Source organism: Maratus speciosus (assembly GCA_963932465.1). Classification (NCBI taxonomy): domain Eukaryota; kingdom Metazoa; phylum Arthropoda; class Arachnida; order Araneae; family Salticidae; genus Maratus; species Maratus speciosus. Next base: position 90,981,347 of record OZ010800.1, read on the forward strand.
TTATTCAGTTTTAAGGTATATCGATGATTTAATAATATTCGATGACAAATTTTTGGTATCGATTAACGATATCTATCCTCCATGTTTAAAATTAAATAAGGCTTCTGTTGATAGTTTACATGTTAATTTTTTGGATTTAGACATTTTAATTAAAGATAGCAATATACTAATTAAGCTTTTTGATAAACGGGATTTTTTAAATTTTAATACTCAATCGATGCCACACTGGTATTCAAATTTAAGTAAAAAGGTTTTTATTAACATTATTGTGGGACAAATTAATAGATTTTATAGAATTTGTAGTAATAGAGAATTTTTGAGTTCACAGATTTTTAAATTTACTGCTAATCTTTTTTATAATAATTTATTTCCATACCAGTTTATTTTTCATTATGTAAATCAACTCGAGAAGAGTTTTCTAAAGTGGCAACAGCTAAGCGGCCAAACACCGTAATGGATGGTGGATCTTTTTAAGGGCTGCCTTTTTTCCTCGTGGAGGAAGGTTGAATTTGTGGTTGTCCCAAGGAAATAACGCCATTTTTGTGATCATTTGAGGTCATGCCGGCAAAAGCCGTAGCGAATACCTCATAGCTTAAATAACTAAATAACTCTTTATAAGAACGTCTGCATGTTGATGTTCTTCAAGTAGAAACTGCGGTGACTTGGAAAGAAAATTAATGATTATGAGGATAATGGAAAGACAAGTCTTCAGGACGCTGGTCTAACTTGGATTATGGCCTTGCTTGCAACTCCTGCTGATGGAAAGAAGTGGAGCGTAGTGATTGTTTTAAAGGTAGCAAGTTTTTTTCAGGTCTTCATGGGTAAAGGTGGGGGTATGGCCTTCTCACATGTTCAATACTTCTAATTGCTTAATGATTTAGTCATATTGGAATTTTTATTAATTTTTATTTACGTTTTATAAGCTAAATCGTTTTTCTTGGATTTTGAATTGGTTGGTTATATTTGTTTTTCAAGCAGTTTTGATTCGTTATTTTTTTTTTATAAAATAGCTTTGTTATGTTGTGTTTTTGAAAGTTTAAATCTATTTTTATACTTTTGTTGGCCATATCTTGCGAAACCCGTGAGGATCCAATTTCTGTTTTTGATACCTGCTTTTTTCACTCCTCCCACTTTCTGAAGAGCAGGGAGTGGTTTGTTTATTGTTTTTTCGTTATAAATTTTCATGGATTTTTATTGTTGTTTTGCACCCTCTTTTCATAATCATTTTCATAATCACTCACTTTTAATAGAGCTATATATATATATATATAGGGCTTTTATGTATATGTATATATATATATATATATATATATATGTATGATACCAAAAAACACACACTACACATCCAAACCCAAAACTACTGAACTATAGAGAAAATTAACAAAATAACCATGGAAAAACTTACTAACTAAACCATGAACGAAAAGAAAACAACCAATGGAGACAGATTGCAAGGCTGCATGCTGGGTTTTACCGGCAATTACTCATGAAACTTCCCCCATATCTGTCAAGACCATACTGACCAAAGAAAACTTTAAAACTGTCCATCCAAAGCAGCAACCCAATTCAAAAAGAACGACACATCCAGACAGAGCTCCTTATAAAGCCTACGATTATTTGGCGATATTTTTAATCGCCAAAAGTAAAGCATCGCAGTAATTTTTATCCCTGACGAAATTGTTTGCCAAACTATTTAACAAACTAATAGGAAAATTCTGATCCATTGCATCTTGATAGAGATTTATAATGTCATTTATTATACTATTATGATTAGAATTTAACTTTGCTATCCTTATTAAACTATTGATAATGATATTTCTGAAAATGGAAATATGCACATTGGAATTAAAATTTAATATCTTAATAGTTTCAAAGTTGTAATCCTTTCTCTAATCTTAAATGCAAGTCCGTAATCCACCCCTCTCAATGTCGATAGTGAGATCCAAATAATTTACATGCTTTTCGTCATATGAAGTTTTTTTTAATATCAAACCTTGGGGATAGTAGTCTAAATTTAAATCGCTATTGGAATCGTTAATCCTTACTAACAATGAATCATCAATATATCTGAAACTTAAAAAATCCTTATCCGTAGTCTCTTTAACCTCGTATAAAAATAGATAAATATCTGTAAGTACCGAACTGCAACTACCCCGCATAGGTATACCCCTAATCTGCTGAAACACATGCTTACCATCGAACAAATAATTTTCATTAACTACGAAATTAAATAAATTTGTCAAATGATCCAAATTTTTACCCAAAAATATTGTACCTCTTAAAATATTCGAATATTTTATTTTTAAGATCATTTAAATCAATGCTGTTATATAAATCTTCAAAATCATAAACATATAGACCTTTAATATTACTCAAACCTTTCAATCTGTTAAGTAACTCAAAACTATTTTTTATAATACATGTGTAATTTTGTTTTAATGCCGCTTCAAATAAACTCTGCAAAATATCCAAAAACTTTTTATTAGCTACTTCCAAATAAGTGCCAAAACCACATGTAATTGTACGAAAGGCAATGGGGTCCTTATGAAATTTAGGAATCAAAACCATATAAGGCAATTCCTTACTACGTTGTGTGTATTTTAACCTTTTATAAAAAGCAGCAATTCTACTTTCTATCTCTTTTACACTGGTATTTAACAACCTGTAATTATGTGTATTGTTATAACATTGTCTTAATTGATTACAGTATAGCTCTTTACAAATAATAGCAAAATTTGTATTTGCCTTATCAATATATGTTATAACGAAATTACTCTGTAAATCCTTGATAGAATCTTTTAATACTTTATATTCTTCCAACGAAATCCCCCCTGTTTTACCACAGTAAATTGAACTCAAATCCTTTAATATATTGTGTTTCCATTCCAGAAAAGTTATTTCTGGTAAGCAAAATTTGTTAATTAGTTTATGTATAAACATATCCACGTTGATTTTTAATCGTTTTTTTATAAAATCCTTAGTGTTTAATCTTTTTAAACGAAATTTTGTACCAAACCGCATATAATCTCTCAATGTTCTGCCCTTGACAATGTCTAAATTACCGGTCAATACATGACCGTGATCCACATCGACATAATCACGATAAACCGGATCATGACAATGACATAAATTATTATCGTTGTTTCTACCAATTTCTTTTGAAAAATTATTATAGTTAAAAACCATACGACCTAAAGGTTTATATATGTATGTATATAGGGCTTTTATATATATAGGATTTTATATATATTGTAGTGCTATTTCCATGCTAGTTTTTGAATACTGTAATTTAATCAGTTACGACAAGGTACAGATGGAGTCGTGTTAACATATGAAACATATAAACTAAACCTCGTAATGAAAAAAAAAAAAAAAAAAAAAAAAAAAAAAAAGCTCTCAAAGCACAAAAGCAATTGGAACATCAAGTTTAAAAAAATGACGCAATTCAATTGAAAAGAAAGAGATGGAAAGAAGGAACTACATACATAACTACAGAGATAAGGTAAAGAAAACTTATGTTGTAATTAGAATCAAAAAAGAAAAATAGAGACAGTAATGGTTGGCTGTGCCCAATTTGTAACAAAAATAAAATAGCCATAGCGAAATTTGGTTCCATGTTGTGTGCGCTGAAATAAAAATGAAGAAAAGAAATTGATGCGTAAGCCTTGCATAACTTCTTACATGTTTTCAAGTAACTATTTTCAATACATTTTGATTTAAAACAATTACCTAATCTTCCTTTCATACATCTGATTTCATTATATTTCACTTCTTGTGATTTGTTGAATTGTTTATTTGCAAACTTTGTTTTTAATAAAATTAGTTTTATTCTTTAGTCATTAAAACAGCCTAAAATTGTTTGGTCCAAATTAGAAGACTAGGACTCCAACTTAGGCGATCAGTCGCTCAATTTGGACCCATTTTGACCAATTTTTCAAATTAAAATAAAACTTAAGATTTATAAAAAGAAATCGTTCTAAAGATTTATTTAGTTGACCACGTGTAGTGATATTTTTCAGATATTCCGAAAATGAAGTGAGTTACACAAGAAAATAAGTGATATGGTCCAACTTCGGCTACTCTCCCCGCTATATATATCTCTCTCTATATATACAGTAAACGTCCCATTATCAGTCACTTATGGGACCGACAGTTTGGCAGATAATCGAAATACACGGATAATCGAAAGACGGTACAATACCATTAGTAAAGTTAAGTTTCAATGTGTTAATTTATAAAAAATAACAATAAAAATATTTTGTTTCTATTCTTTGTTTACTTTTGTTTGTAAAATACATAATTGATAATAAGAAATCTGTTTATTTGGCAAATGTAGCATTTTACTGAATGCCTGAATTTTATGTAATACCTGATTTCATCCAAATTAATCCATTATGTATTTTTGTTTACGTTTTCTTTGGGATTTTGCTGCAGCAAGATAACGAATTCTACTTAATAAAACTATTTGAGTTGCATCTGCTTCGTCTTGCTTCGCAAACCAATTAATGCATTTCGAGAGCACAGTCTGTATGACTGACTCCTGGTTGAAAATTTCACGATTTATCACGTTCAACCACTTCAGGTTTTACTGGATTAAAAACATTTTCCATAATTTTGTCATTCGTTAATGCTTCATCACTAATATCATTCTGGTCACAATTAAGCGAGTCTGTAATTTCATCCGCAGAGATATTTTCTAGCTGTTTTTGCTGACGTGAGACAACCCTTTTACTGAAAACAGCGCCCTCTTACTCAGATTTTTGTGCATTTGAACTAGAAAAAATTAGAAAACAAGGGTGGCGGTTGATAGGGTGTCGGATAATCGGAAGTTTACTGCATATCCAATTGTTTCATATAATTTTATTTTTTCCACCCTTTATTCAATTTAACTCAATAATAATAATAATAATAATAATAATAATAATAATAATAATAATAATAAACTCCTTTTATTTATTGATTTTGTTCATAATTATAAATATAGAACACTAATTTAGTATGTAGAGCCAAACAAATACTTATTTTTGGTGATGGAAACGAGAGGTTTGTTTATCTAACACATATAAAAATAAAATTTTGTAATGCTATCTACACTGCTCAAAAAAATTAGGGTAGCAAGCAAAAAAGTGAAGAGAACAGTGCAAGACAGCCATGTATGGGCATAAAATGGATAGTAAGAGTATCAATGCGCAATACAGAATAAAAGACGCAAAAATAATTGTAAGGGAGCTTTTATTCTTTGAAAAGATGAAAAGAACATGATAAGATGGTTTAGGGAAAAAATTTGGTTTCATGTAAATGAGAAAAAAAAGTAACTTTTTGAAATGATGCAAGATTTTTAATATGGCGTGTGGTCTCTTCGAACAGTGAGGACTGCTGCACACCTGTTTTCTATGGATGCGACGAGGTTATCGATAAGACTTTGGGGGATACTGTTCCACTGCTCAAGAATTGCAATCTCCATGTCCCGGACAGTAAACAGAGGCCTCGGTCTCTTAGCAATGCATCGTCTGAATATGTCCCAAATATGCTCGATCGGATTTAGGTCAGGAGAACATGCTGGTCATTCCATACGCTGCATTGTTTTAGCTTCAAGCCTGTTTTCCACAAGACGAACTGTATAAAGTCTGGCATTATCATGCATGGGAAAAATAAATCACTAATTACTGCAACATAAAATACGACATGAGGTCTCGGTATCTCGTCTGTATTACTCCGGACCGTCAAAGTGCCATTCCGAATGATATGCAGGCTCGTATGTCCACCTATGCTGATTCCAGCCCATAGCACCAACCCATCTCGTCTGTAATGTGACCTTTCACGAACGAATGTGGGATTATTTTGAGTGCCTCTTTCTCTTCATACCAAAACACATCAGATGTCATATCCAGACTGAATCGTGACCCGTCTGTAAAAAGAATTTGACTCCAACAACGTTGCCTCAAATCTCGATGTTCAGTTCCCCACCTTCTTTGGGTCACACAGTGGCTTGAGGTCAACTTAATACAGAACATTGGCTTACGTACATAGAGACCACCCTGATGTAGCCTATTCCGGACTGTTTGGCTGGACACCTTTCGTGCTGTGGCCAAGAACAGCTGCGTTTGCAGCTGAGTAGCAGTGCCCGTTCCGTCTCGACGAGCTGCTAATAGGATATATCAGTATCAGTTTCTGCGTTAGCACATTTTCGGCCTTGCACTTGTCGATGACTACCATTCCATGTGTCTTGGAATCGATTCCACAGCCTTTCATGGACACTTCTTGCGACTCCAACAGCGTCCACTACACTTCGTTGTGTTTTAACAAATTAAACTGTCCCGGTAACACGGCAAGCCATGGATTGCGGTAAATCATGTTGTTGTGACATTTTCAAGCCACCTTTTCTCAAAACACAAGCTGAACAATTGAATTTTACAACTGAGGCAGCGAAACAGATGTTTCTGCAAAATTCTGATTTCAGCACTTATATACTTTTTCTAGTTTTTGACGTCATAAACTTTTATTTACATGTGAAGTTCTCTTTATCTGTTTTCTACAACACTTTGAATTATGAATGTTTTATTTTACGTTACGTATCGGTGTAAATATTTGCGTAATTTCGTTAAAATCATGTGCTCCCCTAATTGTTTTGAGCAATATATCTTTCTAAAAAGATATACAATTAAGAATTTAGATCCGTGAAATTTTACAAACATTAAAATATTGCGGGACAAAGGAATGCGGATTCTAAAAAAACTATAGTTCACTTTTAGGGTTCCGTACTTAAAAAGTGAAAACGGAACCATTTTAAGATCACTCCTGTGTCTGTCTGTCCGTCTGTCACAGCCATTTTACTCGTAAACTGTGGAACGTAGAAAGTTAACATTGGGGGAAGTAATAAAGTCTATTAACCAAAATATTTATAGATTATTAAACATTCACGAATATATTTAGGAAAATGTAGAGGGGCTAATTAAGTTATTTGAAAAAAAACCTTTACTTTGCTTATCGTGTGGGGTATCGTGTGAATCATTTCGTAATGCTGAACTTTAAAACACATTTCTTTTAATTTTAGGTATTATATTTTCAGAGATATCGTCGAAAATGTATTGCAAAAATATGTTCCCCCCACCTGTTTCTGAATCTACTGAATCTAAAATTATAAAGAAATTAGAAGGAGTAGGTGGTAATTTAAACCTTGCAAGAAAATTGATTTAGCAATTGCCCTAGGTCACATAGTTTTTTAGAAAAGCGCATTTTTCCGTTACAAACAAATTTCGATATGTGGGTATTCAGCAAACGTGTTGAGGAGCGCTCAAGGTATCTATCGTAGCAAAAGTATAAAAGCATTCTTGATAAGGATTTTCGAAAAAATTCGCCGGTAATTAGCTGAGATATTAACCCTTAGAGTTACGGACGGTTTGCACATACATAATGACAAAAGCGGCGTACTTTATGTACCATCAGCTTTTAAAGGTTAGATATTAACTTTTAATGATATATTTGTGTATGCCCAGTAGCAGTATAAAATCAATAAATGTTGAATAGTTAAACACAGACTAATTTAATTAGAATTAATCCGATAAATTCTCTGGGATTCGCGACTACTTTCGATTGAGGGGATCTCTCTATACGGCCCCTGTGTTTTTAAAAGTTAATTATAAACCTATCTGGAAAACGCGGCACGGATTAAGGCGGCGTTGCATATTTGCGTGCTCCTTTCAAAGCGCGGTTATCACAATGCCAAGTATAAACTTTAAACAAGGGTTTTGTTTTAGCTACACTTTAAAAGGAAAAGTTTATTTATTACCACGGTACATTTAGTTTTATGAAATGCCAAACGAAGTTGAAATATGCACTGTTTTTATTGTCAGTACCGAAATGTTCGTAAAAACACAGATTAGAATAAGATTTAAAAAAGAGTTATACAGAATAGCAATATTTGATATTATTTAGGCTTCATATATCTTTGAACTTTTGTGACATACCAAATCATACTTTGGGGCAATTACATATATAACGTTATGAACATTTTGCTAATTTTGGACCCCTACCGCTCTCCCCTTACGATAGCATAAGTCATCATTCGTCAACCTCCAACCCCATACTATGGTATCGTTATCAATATCTAAAAATTATTTTATTTTTAGATTCTTTTTCTTTCTTTTTATACGCTTACAGTGATATACACATATGATTACGCATTTATTTGTTGCTGATATCGTTATCAGTGTGAAAAAATTATTTTATGTGAAGATATTTTTTTCTTTATTTTTATACACTTATAGTCATATGCAAATATGATTTTACATTTATTAGTTGCATACTTTACTGATTCAAGAAGTTAATAAAATATCAATAAATGAAATAAATTTATATCATATAACATACAAAAGAGTTAGTTCCTATTTAAAGGTATTTAATAATACCATATTGTTACATAATGTCTTCAAAAGTAATATTGTCTTCTTGCACTAGACCCCTACTCGGTGTGGTTACAAGCAGAACGGAATAATACAAGGCTGCCACAGGCGACTAATTTTTTAATTATACCTCACACCCCTGTCTCGAAACAAAAATTATTGACATACTGTTCGAGAACATTTGCAAGAGAAATACACTATACAAAATCTGTTTTTTTTTTGTTTGTTTTTTTAAATACAGGTGCGAACAGAATAGTAAAATAGTCGCCTGTGGTAGCCCTGTCAATAAAACATTGGACAACATTCTTTGACTCTCTTTAGTGGTAAACACAAGTATCATGTCCTATATATTATGTTCCTGGTTTCTCTAATAACGAATTATATACGCATATGGCAGAAGAACAGGAATGCCAAGCGTTGGTTTATTCCAAATTTCGGAATAAAATGATTTTATAAACATTTAATGGCTTTAATAATTGATTTGAATTTTCATAAAAACATGTAAAAATAATATTAAAGGTTTAAAGACTATTTGGATATAAAGAAAAGTTTTCTGAGAAAAGAAAATTTTGGTTGAATCAAAAACTATAACGATATCAAAAAACACCCCCCCCCCCATACCCCAAGAGATATCTTGTGAAAACAAATGCCAGACCACCCCCCCCCCCTCTCAAAAAGTTATAAAGTTATATAAGCACAGCCCCTTTTCTAGTATGTATAGCTATAGTCTATACCCAATCCTACATTATATAGTTTTTTACGATATCTTATTATTTTTTAGCAATGATTTTTTAAATAATACAGTTAATAATTCATATATTTATTGTACGGAAACCTCTGAGCGCTAGTAATACTAGCACTTGGCCGTTTATTTATTAATTAATAATAATAAAAAAAGTGATTTCCAATTAGATTAACTATTTATTGTTGCCAAAAATTCAAAATACACAATAACATTTAACGTACAATAAACGCAGCAATTATTTCAAAATTTAGTAAACTACAGCTTAGTTGATCTGCGCAGGATCAGCTGGTGCAATATATACTACGTAAAACAATCATACTAAATGTAATATACTTGAGTTATATGGCTCAATAAAAAATGTTTGATTATATCTGTACTTAGAGATATAAAGTTCAACATATTAATTCCGGATTTATTTCATAATTTTCTCTATTTATATATTAAAAATAAATGTTAATATTTTATTGAAAAATAAATAAATAAGAATAATAATAAGTTCATTTTATTGTATACGGAAATTATAAATGTCAAGTAATCTATTTAATAACATGAGATTGTGAATTAAAAGTAAAATATGTATCTTAAGTACAAATCTAACACTTAAGAAGTACAAATTTCTCGCTCGTCAACCCCCGTTTAGACACCGCAGACTCTAAAAGCACGCTAATTTGATCGGCTTAAAAAATATTTCGGAAGATTGAATTATAAGTTTAAAAACAGTGGCGATCTCCCTATAAACGGGTTATTATTCATTTCTCTTTGATTGGGGAATTTTAAAGCTAAATCAGCGGCTATTAAATGATACAATGGCTGTCTTCGTCTTTGATTAAATAAAATCAGTTGACATTTCAAAATAAGCTAATATAAAATGAATTAAATAAACAGAGTCTTTGCCTCCCGGTATTTTTTAACAAAGCGAAAAGAAAGTTTTTTTTTTTTTTCTTTTATGACACTTTAAATGTATCGTTTTTAATCTGACGTAATTTTCACAAAACTTTTCTTTCTCCTTTTACTATTCACTTGAAAATAATTTTGTTAGAAATGAAATATTATTTGCGCTATCCCAATAAAAATAGTTGAAAATATCATCTTAAAATATTACATAAATGTCTCGCGCAATTTTTAAATTTAAACTGTTTTGCAATATTATTTTTTTCAAACATATATATTCTAAAAAACACTCAAAATGTATATTAAACATTTAACTGCTAAAAAGGACGTCAAACGTTAATAAAATACATTAAAAGATCTTAATAATTTGACGTTTCGATTGAATTTACTCAATCATCATCAGAAAACAAATAAACACTAAGATGAAAAATGACAATAAACTATTACAAATTATTGATTGAGTAATTGATGATTGATGATTGAGTAAATTCAATCGAAACATGTCAAATTATTAAGATCTTTTTATGTATTTTATTAACATTTGACGTCATTTTTAGCAATTAAATGTTTAATATGCATTTTGAGTGTGTTTTTAGAATATATATTTTTGAAATATTTTTCTGTTTATAATTTAATATATTACTTTTTGTTCATTTTACGTATGTGTAATGTGACGTAATTTCTCCTATTTAAGACTTCTAACGCCTGTTAATGTATTTATCATTTTACAACATTCTTTCACTTTTAAAATTCACGTGTAATATGGTTTTTATGATAATTTTCAATGAGTTCCTGCTTTTTATATTTTCTTGTTTATAATAGTCACGTGTAAAATATTTTTTTAATTTGAAGCAAATATTATTATTTGCGCTGTTTATACAGTTGGCAACAGTTTAAATTAATACCAATTTCTAAAATGTGTAAAAAAAATATATCTCGAAATGCTGAAAATTTGAATTTAAAATAGAAATAAAACCTCAAAAAATGAGTCAAATTAATAAACTGAGTGCAGTCTGCACACCGGGAAATTCTGACGCATAAAATGATCTAAAAATGATTAAATTCCGATGTACAGTTTTTGCTCCTATAAAACTTTTTTAATGGAATGCTTTTGTCCAACTTTAGCATTAAATATCTCTTTAAATATTTCTTCTATTTGAAAACTGTCTGCATCAGCGTGGTTATCAAACATTTCTCTATAATTTCACCGATTTTCATATTTTTGTATGCACTATTTTGCTTAATATTAACGAAGAAAGACCTCCGGTCACAAAAAATTCAAAACCGGCGGCGGCGGCGGCGGTGACAGCGGTAGTTATACTTTCTTTAGAATAGAGAGATATTATAACTATTTGATTTTAAAAAGCAAAAAAACCAACGTTTAAAATGCACAAATAATATATGAAAAGCAGCAAACAGCTGTTTCGAATCTACTAGCGATATTCTTCTTCAGTGCAAAAGGAACAGCGTGCTAGAAAAAGCAAGGCTGAGGTGAAGGTGCTCAGCCTTGCTTTTTCTAGCACGCTGTTCCTTTTGCACTGAAGAAGAATCTCGCTAGTAGATTCGAAACAGCTGTTTGCTGCTTTTCATATATTATTTGTGCATTTTAAACGTTGTTTTTTTTGCTTTTTAATATTGTTGCACACAGGCTTTATTTGCTATTTTTATATTTGATTTTATTTCAATAAAATATTTAAAAACTTAACAAAAACGTACCACTATCAATGCAATTTTGTTCTGTTTGTTAGCCATGTTGCCTCAAGCTAATTTTTTTCTTATTTAGTGCTCCATCTGCATTCAATATTCATAACTAATATTACAGAAAGGTCCAATTATTGTTGTAATGACTTAAAATATACGTTATATATGAAATTTCGTGCCAAAAATTAAAGCTGAACATATGGTAGCAGATTTGATACCATTAAACAGTTAATTAAATGAGTGATGACATTTCTATGTTTCTATTTTTTTTTTAAACAGACAGAGATTATAAATGGAAACTTGCTATATATTTACCTAATAATTATGCAAAAAAATAAATGACCGCTACTAAAATTTGTTTACTGAAACACACGAATATCTTTTTAAAGTACAGTGGTGGACAAAATAGTGGGCATTTTTCTACCTCCTCCCCGAGTTCGTACACGAAGTTCTGAGACACCATGTATATATATATATATATATATATATATATATATATAAGTATATTTCTATATTTCTGTATATTTGTTAAGTATATTTGTCTTATCTTTTTCATTTTCATTAAAACATTATTGTAAAGTACGTTTTAATGAATGCGTACTACAAATTTTAATAATGTGTAACCTAAGTAATTGATTTTGAATTTTCAAGTCATATTTTTCATCCAATGTCACAGAAGAAAATGAAATTTGTTGATTCAAAGCCTTTAACATACATATACGTGCAACATCGTAACTGAATGTTGTAGACGCTCTAGACTCCATGTCAATTTTGATCGATGGTTACATATTTTACTCCATATTCTATAAAAAATCTCTGCAGTTATTTCTACAAAAGAGAAGACGGGAAGCACGTTATCGTTCATAAATCATACAACTGACAGAATATCTCACATTTTTCGATTTATTTTCGACATTATGTGATATAATACTTGATTAATACTTTCTATAACTATAGAGTTGTTTAAAAGGGTTCATAAATTCACTGCTGCTGAAATATTTTGAAAAGCAATGCCAATATATATTTTTAAAATGATTACTGAAAATATTGTGTGCATTTACATTAATTGTGTTTTTCGTTATTCTTTTAATCTTTTATTCAAATATTGCTGGTATTTTCTGAGGGGTTCAATGAAAACAAATGTGTGGATTTTACTACATTTTTAATACGTGGAGATATTTCTTTCAAAGTATCATTTATAAACAAATCACTAAGAAATAAAAACGTGATAACTGTGAGGCCTGTAACCTAAATAATGGTTTTATAAAATTATTACTTACGAGAATGAGTATATAAAACATAGTCGCGTGTTTTATGTTATATATTTCCTTTATAAGAAAAAGAAAACTCTCATAATTCCAATTAAAATAAACCAGAGAAGAAGACCGAGGTAAGCGGGGTTAAAAATTACTTTGTTTTAAACTCGATATAACAATATATTCTTATAAATTCTTATACATACTCTCTCTTTCTCTATTATTGCTATAAAGCATTTCATTTTAGAACATTATTTTTTAAAGAACTAATTGATCGATTGAATTCTGTTTCAGAGAACGTTCTATGGGCTCTGATTGGTTGAATCATGTATATTGACTCCTATTGGAAATTTCTAGAAGGTTTTTACAGATCCTGAAAGCCAATTTTGTTGCCAAATCTCTTCAAAATTTCGCCGAATATTGTCAAATTTGGCTACATTCTATCATTTGGTGCCAAACGTGTGTTTTGGCATTGGTAATCTTGAAAATCTATTCTCCCGCCAAATCTCGCCAATCTCGTCAATATTTCGTCAAATATCCACAAATGTGGCGAAATGTTGCCAATTTTGCGATTTCATTTACTGCCAACTGTTTAAAAACTTAATAACTGCTGCAAAACTTCTTTCCTATTCAAATGCATTGGCCCGTAATGATCCCAAAATAACGCACTAATCGAATTTTCTGGAACTTCTGCACCCCAAAACGGTAGGATACAAAATTTAGTCAAAATCGTTTGAGTCATTTTTAGATAAAATTTGTACACACACATACACACACGCATAGACACAAGATTTTCTCGTATTTTAATATATGGTATGAGCTATTTTATTATAAAGGTTTATAAGTCGAGAATTTTTTTTTTTTTTATACACGGAATTCTGGAATAATTAATGAACATGGTAGATTCAAAATATACAAAATGTAAACCTTCTTTACAAAATATTCTAAGATCACCATTAGTAAGAACGCATACATAATAGCGTCTTTATTATCAGTGTTCTAAAATAAGAAAACGGAAATGTAGAGATTGAAAAATGACTAGCGTTACAAATATGTAGCAGGATCTTAAGCATACCACTTGGGGTCACGGATTTAAAAATTTAATTTAGCAGTTTTGAAACATTGTAGTAAACGTGCGGCCAGCCTTAATGTTTTTGGACTTTTAAAATCCTATCTGATATGTAGGTATATAGATTATTTCGCATAACGTATTTAACGGAATGGTGACATTAATGACAAAACATACAAGGAAAAAAAAATGCATGTATAAATAGTACAAAACATACTTCAATTTTAAGACTTAAAGTACACGCTTTCATTTTATGTAAAATGACGTCATTCGCATCCGTTTAAGTATTCCACATTTACGATCCACTCTTAAACATCTACAGTAAAGCATTCATAGGACGCCACTATTGTAAAATACTACTCAAATGCAGCAAAAATATGCCGTCATTAAATAAACTCTACAAAAACGGCTATCTAATGATTCGTAGGCCTTCGTTTGTTTGTAACATTAATATAGATACTTAAAATTAAATATAGTTTATAATAGTTGCATGTTTTAAGATAAATTATTCCTTTATATTTTTTTCAAAATAGCAAGTACTTTAATTACATTTTCTTTCGATTGTTATGAGAAAATGCCAACAAAAATATATAATTACTATTTTAAAACTATTTTTCCTTTACTTTCTACTTAAATAGAGTACTTCCGTTGCCAATATTAAGCAAATGCTCTAAAAACTACAAAAACATTAATATTTCAAAAATAAATGGAGATACAGTTTTCAAACAAATTGCATTTAAAAGAATTTTTTTCCCAATACGACGGTATAAAAATTTAAAATGTGCGATGCTTAGAAGTTGAAAAATTTGCAATAGAGTATTTAATAGGACAATGATACATCTGCTTTGTTTTATGGCAGGCTTATACAACGTAACGTTATTTTTTAGAGACGACACTAAATAAACTGGGAGAAATAAATAGCATACCGGGGGCTAATAAAGCAAAACATTATTTTAACCAACACTGTAAAAAAAAGACTAATGTTTCTATGAAAATCTATGAAATCTATGAAAATATAACCACCTACGAAAGTACAAAAACAAAATAAGCTTCCTGTTATCCCCGTTTTCAAAATAGCATTCTCTAACTTTAGAAACCAATATATTTTTAATATTTAAAAAAGCATATATAAAAATAAACTTAAATTTACAATATGTGGAAAACTGCTTAAAAGATTAAACTATGCTTAAAAGAATGTTAAATTACTTTAATACCTTAGTACTTTCAACTATAAAAACATAGTCTTCGTCAGAGAAATATAAGAAATACAATTGTTATTAACGTCTGATTTTTAAAGTTCACGTAGGTGGTGACGAAAGGAGTGAAAGTGGAAGTCAATTTTTTTAGATCTGGAAAACATTGAGAAAATAAAACATGGATATAGGGGAAGTGGAATTTTACTCATTTTATGATTCTTTAATCAAACTGAGCCAAATTATGGGTATATTGTAGGATAAAACGTCATTACAAACTTCTTTATTAACTTTAGTAATAATTTCTATTGATTCACGGATGATTAAATCATGATAATTCTTTGAGGGATATATAATTTGTGCTTCTTCGAAATTAACTTGTATATTCTGCTTCTGGTTAAGTCTTGACAGGGCTGTTGAGGGTTGGTTATACTTTAAATCTCTCAAATGTTCTTTAATAAGAACTTTAAGTTTATGCGAAGTCATTCCTATGTATTCGAGATAAATATTTTCCGTTTACAGTGGGATTATATATACTCCAGAAACTTCATCTTTCGGGATCATTTCGGAATTATTTTGACACTAATTAGATTTTTTCAGTTTTGCTGGAGGAGTGGCGATTAAGTTTACGCCAAAGCAAAAAATTGCATGTCTGAGTTTTTCGAAAGGTCCTGGTATGTACTTCATCTTGCAATATCTCATATTACTCCGTGGAGTTATTTGTATTTTTATATGGTTATTCTGTGAGTTGATTAGCTTATGAGTAATGCGTATTGGGAAACCATTCTCAACTGCTATGTTTTTAATGGTATTTAATTCCCTTTCAAGGTGATTAATAGAGCAAACACTAAACGCTCGTCTTATATAAAAGTTGAACGGAGCAAGTTTGTAATTAAAAGGTGATGTACTTTCTAAAGGAATGTTGCTGTTAGACTTATTTACTTTCCCGTAGACTGTACGCTCAATTGTTAAGTTTGATAAATTTTTATTTAGCATTACGTCAAGAGATGACAACTCGTTATTATTTTCTATTTCGATGGTAAATTTTATCTTAGGGTCCACATTATTTATTCTGTTAAGAAATGTGTACAATTCAGATAAACCATGATCCCATAGTATGAAAATGTCGTCCACATAACGGTACCATACTGATGGAGTTAAAACGCTGTCTGTCAAAATTCTTTCATCAAATGGAAGTAATTTGAATTCGGCTAAAATACTTGAGATGGGGGAACCCGTTGGTGCTCCTGTAGTCCGTATATAAATCTTCTTATGAAAAATGAAAATATTATTTCCAGTTAGTTACTAGGTTAAGTCCAGATTTTATGGTGGTCTTCATTTCTGAGTTTAATGATGGCTCGTTATCAATAAAATTATGAATGAGTAATTTTACTTCGTCGACGTCTATTGATGGGAAAAGTGAAATGATGTCAAAACTTGCTAAAACACTCTCTTTATTGAGCTTCAAATCCTTAATCCGGTTAATGAAATCAGTGGTAGACGTTAAACTATGGTTAGATGTTGGTAGAAAAAGGTTCAGAAAAGGAGCAGATGCTTTTTCAAGGAAATACGTTGGGCCTGCACATTTTCCAATTATCGGCCTTAAAGGGCAATTGTTTTTATAGTCATTTAGTCTCGCAAATAATCTTGGAGTGGTAGCGGTGTTATTTACTCTCAATTTGTTTTCCATTATTGGTGGCCAACATCCTCTATTGATTAAAGCTTCAGTTTTATTCTGTATTTGGTTGTTCGGATCCTTGTTAAGTGGTGTGCATTCCATATAGGCGATGCATGTTTCCATTTTTGCGATATAATCTATGCGGTGCATTACTGCTATTTTATTTGTTTTGTCTGTCTGTATAATAATAATATTTTGATCTGCTTTAAGTCGATTAACAAATTATTTTTATTTTCATTTTTAATACTTGATTTTGTAACGAAAGCTTGCACATTATTACACATAACACTCCTCGCAACATCTCTTTTCTCTGGGTCTATTGACAGGGTAACTTTTTCACAATCTGTGATTATGCTTATAGTGTTTACATTATTCTTAAACATAAATTTAAGATCTTTTACCAAAACTTCATCTTCCTTATTCGATGTTTCTCTATTCGAAATATTAATATATGGCACCGATTTGCACTTATGATGTTCTGATTTCAAAATATTCAAATTACTGAATTTCTTTTGTATGGTTTTCGACTTTATTTTCCGTTGTATATCTCTGTAATGCTCTGTAATACGTAGTGCGCTGTCAAAATCTGGTGCTGGTAATGAACCCGCTAATGAATTATATAGTTGGAATACTTTCACTGTTATCTGGTCAATTAATTTTAAGTAGTTTTGCACATAGTGTAAATTTAAGTTTAACTTTTTAAAGATAAGTTAAGCATTTCTATTTATTTATTTACTGATATAAAAATAAAGTTTGTTTTCCTGTCATTGACTTTCGGAAAGGTTTACGAGTAGTTGTATATTGTATAAATCAACGTTTTCAATCAGTTTTTAGGATGGTATTAAATCATATTAAACATTTTTAGCTGAGTGGCTGAGTTTATACATGCAAGAGTAAGAAAATAATATTAATTTTGGTGTTAATTTAACATGTTTGTCTGTAAAACGAGTTGGTCGAACATAAAAAAGTTTGCTTGCGAATTATAGCATCCAAAAATATATATATTCCAGGTTGATACCGGTACACTGATTAAAAACTATAAAAAGAACTTGTAGGGAACGTCTAAAAAATGAACTTAGTTTTTATAAATGCATTTTTTAATCTCGTAAATAGATTAGTTTATGAGATTTCTAATGATAAAGAACCCTTTCGTAATCTTGCGTAACTCGGCAAAAGTTGTTGCATAGTTATTGCATTTTTTTCCAGAGACTAGTCGTCTAAATATAGTAGAAACAAAATTAAAATAACTAATTGGTGGTCATTTGGAAGACAGGTTTTAATTTACTAATTGACGTCTAGATATTTTCTAAATAATTAAAAATGTTATGATGGTTTGTTTTTGCGGATGAGATTTTATTTTCATGTTATCATGATACCCACACAAGAAGGAAAAAAAAGCTTCTTTCGCCGGAAATTGGGCATTATTATTTGTATGCACCATTAAATGATTATTTGTCTACTACAGTAAAACCTGCTAAGTTGGAATCACAAGAACCCGCCCTCCCTGTCTTTTGACCCATGTTTCATTCTGTTTCATGCAGTTTCTTTCGTACACTGTAAAAACAATCTGTAGTTCTACAGATGTAAAAATACATGCTTACTAAACTTTCACCTGTAACTGTACGAAAAAAGCTGCAAATCTACAAAACTAGTTTTTGTAAAGCTACAAAAATCTGTAACTTTACAAATGAATCTGCTAAAATTTCAGTAATCTTACTAAACTTTTATTTGTAACCCTGGCTGCAGTTACATGAAAAGTTCTCGGAATCCCAGTTTCCAAAAAAATTCTTAGTAACCTTACAGATTTTTTGATTTTCGGCGCAAAAGTGTGTCTGTTACAAGAAATTTTGTTGTTGACGTTACATGAAAAGTTCTAGGAATCCCAGTTTCCTAGAAAAACTTTAGTAACTTCACAGATTTTTTTTTACAGTGTACCTCTTACAAATCTATGACTCGTTCTACCTGCTCATGAAATGTTTCAGTTTAAGGTATCATTTCGTTTTAGATATGTTTTTTTTTAATTGTAATTATCAAGCTAAAAATGGGTTTCTTCTTACTACTCAATGATACTATTGTAATCAAAATTAGTGTTCAAAATATGTCTAAAATTTATACAATCATTCGTGTACCAGAAAAAGTTTTTTCTTTAGACTCAGTACCCTTTGTATTTCTATGAAATCTCAATCCATTTGACATGATAACAGAAATCCATGAGAATAGAATCGAATAACCAGTTATAAGTACTTTAATGTACTTCATGATTTTGCTATCGACAAAAGATATATCTCAATGTGCTTTTGACAAACAAAATATTTTCTGGATCTTTTATTTATAGTGGTTAAGATGAAAATGTGGTTTTCTTTAATTTTTTTATAACTATCTGTTACCGTTTTATGACTTCTATTACTATCAATTATTAATATTTAAACTTTAAATTTTTATAGGATATCAATGTTGAAAATATTATATAAGTCTGAAACTTATAGATTTTTGTAACATGAAGCAACATTTAACAATATTTAAACTCATATAAAATAAAATAATGAAATGTGATAAGATAAACTTTTTAAAGTGAAACGAAATTATTACATAAGAATTTTAACTCTATTTCCCAACATTAAGTATAAAGATTAAGTGAAAAATTAATTGTTATGTGTTAAAATTTCGATTTGAAAGGTTAACTATGAAAACGAAGTTAAATCTAAGACGTTATTAATTAACAAAATATTAAATATTCAACTACGAACTCTGATAAAATTAAAGATTAACGTAACACATCATTTATGCCAGAATTTTAAAGAAGTCTCATTAATGTATAATTTATCCCTGAAAATCAAGTACACTGTAAAAAAAAATCTGTGAAGTTACTAAAGTTTTTCTAGGAAACTGGGATTCCTAGAACTTTTCATGTAACGGCAACAACAAAACTTCATGTAACAGACACACTTTTGAGCCGAAAATCAAAAAATCTGTAAGGTTACTAAGAATTTTTTTGGAAACTGGGATTCCGAGAACTTTTCATGTAACTGCAGCCTGGGTTACAAATAAAAGTTTAGTAAGATTACTGAAATTTTAGCAGATTCATTTGTAAAGTTACAGATTTTTGTAGCTTTACAAAAACTAGTTTTGTAGATTTGCAGCTTTTTTCGTACAGTTACAGGTGAAAGTTTAGTAAGCATGTAACTTTACATCTGTAGAACTACAGATTTTTTTTTACAGTGTAGATACAAACTAACCTTTCATGAAATTCCCCAGTGTTTTCAAAACACGTTGCTATATCAGTACTTCAAGAAAGCATATTAGTTAATAATTAAGCTTTACATTGGAAAACTTCCACTCAAATTAAATATTAATTTACTTCCCTGACTTCGTTTTGTAGCTAATCTTTCAAAATTACACATTAGAGAATGTAAAAGATTTTAAAACAACATTACAGTATAAAGGTTTTAGTCTTGTGATTAATTTTATCTTAACCATTACTGCCTAAAAATATGTCTTATGTTTTCGCTTATATTTAACCTTTAACTGATGTCACAGAATTTCCTAAATAACTACGGCGAAGCAGTTTGTGAGACCGCTGCATCGAAAAATTAATAAAAGGTGTCATTAAATCATAGGATGGTGTTTCTGTTCTAAACTTTTTGCACAGTACTGTTATAATTAAAATTCACCTATTTAAAAGTCTCTGGTGATAGTACTAAAGATCCAAACGGAACAAAATTTCGGTAATTTTTTTTTTAGTTAAACTGAAAGTTACAAAACTTAAAAAATAAAAATTGAAAAACGTAGGGGTCGATGAGACCGGAAACAACAGTTAAAGGTTAAGTAGCTCTGGAAAAGGTTCATCTAATCTTAATGAATTAACATAAAAATATATAAAGACCTTAAAGCTTATGTATGGTGATGCTTAAAATATTCAATTTGCATATTTTAATTTACATCCATGATTTCCTTATGCTACGCAAAAAAGATCTTAATCAAGAAAGCATTTCTGTTGCACATCTAAGATTATTTCATTGTATATGGAGATATAAATTCGTTTTAAATTTAAATTGTACTCCAATATTAATTAGAATTGTTTGGACTGATTTTATGCAAGAAGATTTTTTTAAATAAAAAGAACATATTAGAAATTATATTATTAAAATTAGAATGCATTAAAAGTAATAGATTAAAATAAAGTTTCGAAAATGTGAATAACACTTAATAAAGAAAAGTATATATATGGGTTCGAATTGAAATATGCTGAAATGATCTCAGAAACTTATCATTTTAATTTCCTTTTGTATGTGTTGCTTTCGTATTGATTCGTACTATATGAATTTTGGTTGATTTTCGGAGAATTTATAAATAAAACTAGCTGTTTTAATTTGTGGAACATTGGTTTCAGTAATTAGTATGTTAATATGTTTTCAAAATTTCTGTATTTTAGAAGCAAATATGTGTTAACCATACCTCTGAGACGCAGCACATTTTTCCATATTAGAAATTTTGATATTATTAATAGAATTATATTGCAGATATAATCATGATTGCATCAACTAATTTCTTATTTTTTCACATTACACTCACAAGGGAACCACTTTTGTTGCTGCTCGCACCTAGCATTGAGACCTGGTGCATTTTGTAGCCCTATACATAAAAGGTAGAGAACCGATAAAATTTCTGTGTTAAAATAGTATTTAATGTATTTTTTTATACTTTTGATTTTTTTATTATTAAATTTTTATTTGTTAATTTCACGCCAAAAGGGAGTTAAGACGCCAAATATTGCGCTACAAATTTTTCGCCGGTTTTATCCGGCGGATAAACGTAAAGTACACATTATAATTATATCAAATTGCGATTTGTTTGATAATTAATAGCATAAGAAACAAGAATTAGGATTTTTTTCGATGCAGACGATAAATATATAAATAGTAAACATATTTCTATAAAAGCTTTCAAGATCATTGAAAACTATTTTTTAGTGAAATACAAAATAAGCAAAGTATTTTCTTTTGAAATAGAATGGAATAAAGTTTGGAATGTTTAAAATGAAATGGTGCTGTATTAAAAGGTCCTTTGGTAAAAGTAATCATAAAAAAATAATATTTTTACACAATTTAGAAAAATTACTGTGGCTAATTAGGTCGGACATTACAATTTCTATTGAAGTCGAAACCACTCCTCACAGAAGACAAGCAGCTATGAAATTTGGCTAGGTTTGCCGGAAAGCTCTACTTTTGTAAAAATACGCCATCCTTTTCCCCGCCAAAAATGTGAATATCATGTTGCAATTTTTCAAAATCAAATTCGTGGGTTCTTGAAGGAAATTTTAAACTTTTTTTCAATATTTTATATTTATTATTAATTAATTTTTATTTTTAAATGTTTTTCTTTAAAAAACTTCAATGTTACTATTCCGCTAAGTGGTCTCGAAAATTGCATTTTCAGAAAGTTATGCTGCTGTAAAATAACGAAATATTATTTTAACAGAAAATTTTTACCAATTCTTAAACTTCGTAATATAAGGCTTTAAAATGCACCAGAGCTCAATGTTAAATGCGAGCAGCACCAAAATTGGTTACCTTGTCAGTAATATATTTTGTAGTATAGAGTTCATAGGTTTGTCTGTCATTGCAATGCAGAGCTGCATTCTGTATCATAGATTTAGAAATAATTATGTATATTTGCATAACAGTTTTGATTTCGATACGTTTTCTGCATAGCACCTGTAATGTAAAGATGCATAATAGATTTATTTGCATAGTAAATGATTTTTTTTTTTTTTACATCTTTTATAATCTGTATATTTTAAAATCGAATGAGTAACCGTAGTACACTGGTGGATAGTACTCAATTGCAAATAAATGTGCACCTTTTATGAAATTATATAAAGTATTAGATGGCATGTAATCAAATGATTTCCAGATACATTTGATTTTTGCGTTTGTCAATTGGTTCTCACAATAAAATATTGAAAACTCCGTGATCGGGCCAAATAGTATGTTTAAAATAAGTCTTTAAAAATGCACCAGGGAATTGGACAATTAGGTAGATTTCATTACAAAAAGCTACCTATTGCAGCCGTTTGGAGGAAAGCGATTTCAAAAAATTTTGGTATATTTTCATCGATCATGACCCCTAGATCCGGAAACCACCCTCCGTTCAAAAGTTGATATATATATATATATATCTGATCTTTGTCATACTGTAACTCTCGTATTTATGAACCGATTTGGATGAAACTCGGTGTGTACATAGTACATACTAATGTCTCGACCGAGTTCGTTGGCCAGCTTCATCCGCCATCTTGTTTCAAAATGGCGGCCATTTAAAAAATTTAAAAAAAAAATTAAAATTTGAAATGTGGTACCAAAAAATTGAAAATTGAAAAATATTTTTTCTTATGTTTTTGACCTTGATACAAAGATTCAGGAACAGCTTTTGTTTTGTCCATATCTTAAAAAATGGCTGAGTTATAGCACTTTGAATTGCTAGCGTGGCTGTCATTTTGAAACGTTCTGATTTTTGTCACGCGATAACAAGCGTATTCGTGAACCGATTTGGATGAAACTCGGTGTGTGCATAGTACATACTAATTTCTCGACCGAGTTCGTTGGCCAGCTTCATTCGCCATCTTGTTTCCAAATGGCGGCTATTTAAAAAAATTTAAAAAAATTTAAAATTTAAAATAAGGTATCAAAAAAATGGAAAATGAAAAAGATTTTTTTCTTGTGTGTTTGACCTTGATACAAAGATTCCGGAACAGTGTTTGTTCCGTCTATATCTAAAAAAATAGTTGAGTTATAGTATTTTGAATTTCTATTGTGGCTGACATTTTGAAACGACCAGATTTTTGTCACGCGATAACAGGCGTATTTATGAACCGATTTGGATGTAACTTGGTGTGTACGTAATACATACCAATGTCTCGACCGAGTTAGTAGGCAAGCTGCATTCGCCATCTTGTTTCAAAAGGGAACATTTAAAAAACATTTTTAATTTAAAATTTAAAGTGAGGTATCAAAAAATTGGAAAATGAAAAAGGTTTTTTTTATGTGTTTGACTTTGATACAAAAATTCCGGGGCAATTTTTGTTTCGTCTATATCTGAAAAAATGGTTGAGTTATAGCCCTTTGAATTTCTAGCATGGCTGACATTTTGAAACGATCTGATATTTGTCACGCGATAACACACGTATTTATTAACCTATTTGGTTGTAAGAAGGCATGTGGATAATATATAGCAATGTCTCGACTAAGTTCACTGGCTATAGCTTCATCCGTCGTCATCATGTTTCAAAATGGAGGCCATTAAATTAAAAAAGAAATTATATTTAAAGTGAGGTGCAAAAAAAAAAAAAAAAAAAAAAAAAAAAAAAAATAGAAATTGAAAAAGGTTTCTTTCTTAAGCATTTAACCTTGATATAAGGATTCCGGAGCATTTTTTGTTTAGTTTGAATTTGTGTATGTGGGTGACATTTTGGAAAATCTGATTTTTACCTGCGACATCACTCGTATATATCAACGATCCCTATGTGAGTGAGCATGTGCACAGGAATTACTAAGGTCTCGACCAAGTTCACTGGTTAGCCTCATCCACCACGTTGTCTTAAAAGGGCGGGCACTTCAAGATATCGCCGAATTTGGAAACCAAATATAAGTTACTTTAAATAAAATCAGTTTGGATAAAGCTGACTAATTTCGCGAAATTCTCATTCATAATGATTTAGTATTGATAAAAATTAGTATTGAATCTTCTATAATCGGTTTTCACTAAACTGAGCTTCGTGTGTTTGAATAATATAAGCTAGCTTTTTAAAAATAAGGAAAATGAAAGCTACCTCTTCCTCCCGGCACTGGCCGGAAGGACTTTTTAAAATATATATTTGCATTGAAAAAACAAACGTTACCCTAATCAGATTTATTCTTACAAAATTACTTTTTATCTTATTTTTTCCAAAATTGCACTATAAAAAGTGCTAACATACTACAAGTTAAAAATGCAGGTACACTATCAATTTTAGTAAAATAAGGGAAAACATTAGCTATAGAGCAGTAATTATTATTATTATTATTTTTTTTTTTTTTTTTTTTTTTTTTTTTTTTAAAGCATTAAAAAAAAAAAAAAAAAAAAAAAAAAAAAAAAAATTAAAGCAAACTCTGTTAACAGAAGATTCCATAATTAAGTAAGCATTTATGATGTAGCCAAAGGAAAATTACGCAACATTCTTCTTTAGTCGATAGAGTCATCCCTTTTACTTACTAAAAAAGCACTGTTGTATGAATTGTACGGATTATACGCGTCATATATAGTGTTGTATGTATGTATGTTATATTTTTTATATATTGTAAGTATGAACAAATTTTGCATACACTGGAAAATGTAAGAAGCATGCATTTTATTTATGTAAATATGTAATTAAGGATGTATGAAACTGCGCAAGCAACCTAAATAATATTTTTTTAAACATTTTTTTCTACTCCTTTGACGTCAATTAGAAAGTAATACTACAGTCAACCCAAAAATAATAAATAAAAATAAATAAATAATAAATAAATAATAAATCTTTAGAATATTCTTTTAAAAGATAAGATAAAAAATCTTATAACAGCTTTTAAAGGGCATGTAATAAGGTCAAGACGAGGTACAGACACAGGTATAGGGGTCAATTTTAAACGAATAAACTGTAGCCTTTGTTGCCACAAGAGTAGTAACAGGTTCTTTGTATTTTGACATATTTAATATACACTTACCATACTGTAATAAGTTTTTAAATTGATGAAATATTCTTTATTACGGAATTAATTTTATTGAAAATAATATTTTATCAGCATTTCAAGAACCTTTATATATAGGGGATACTAGGCAGTGTTGACCATACGGGAGGCTTAACCCACCCATCAGTTTTCATATTTAAAAGAATTTCAGAATAATTTTATCAATACGTGTCACCAAAACCTACCGAAATGCTCAAACAACAGCCTCTGTTTCATACAGATAATCGGAATAAGTGAGGACAAAATCAATTGTGAGGCATTTTCAACCTAAAAGTTTTGTTTTTTAGAAATATTTTGTAAGCATTTTTCAGATAAAATATATCATAGAAATTTAAGTAAGTAGATTTTAAGTAATGCAGAAATATCGAGCTTTCATTTCAGGCATAAAGATTATACAGTAAGTTAGGCTTAACATAACAGTGGGCTATTCTTTAGAAAAAGGCTATGTGGGGTGGCTTGACCCAGCCAAAGTGAGGAAGGTTGACCAGATGTTCAAGGCTCCCTTAACGCATTCACGATGGGAAACGAGAATTCTCGTTTTCATTCAAAAAACATCATTGACTAAGAGCGTGGCTTCTCTACCTTTCAGAAAATGCATTTATATCATGTTGTCCATACTTTTTTAGATTGTAAGACATTTTATATTAAATTCGTTCATTGAAAGATATTTATCTATGCATAAACTTTGGAAACCTATCTAGAACACCAATTTTCAAAAGACTTTCAGAACAGGGAGGAGCTTCTACTGTTTTAAAATTCAGATTTGATAAAAATTGCCCGTCGGCAATGTGTTAATTAAGGGGTTTTGGAAATCTTTTTATTATACACTGTACATAATGAAAGATTAATGGTTATATATAAAAATGCATGTAAATGTATTCTGTAAAGGTACAGTAAAATGGGGTTATTGAAAAGAAAGCGTTTAAAACTGATTAAAGAATGATGTAAAAATTTGCTATTTGCACTGCACGAAAAAAAATAATGAAATATAAATGGGAAAGGTGATAGGAATTTTTTCAATTTAAATATTACTTACATTAGGTAAATAGAAACAGTGGAAAAGTCTAGAAAGTACGACAGCAGCAGTCTTAACCGTTTCAAGGGCGGTGGTATGTTTATGAAACCACTTTATATTAATTCCCAAACTCCACAATGGCACCAGAATTTTGCTAAAAACTTTTCAATTTAATATGTATGTGAAATATAGCCTCTTTCCTAATTCCAAATAATATTTTTTAGTATATTGCGGTGCCAGTCATTTATTTCAACATTTTAGTACTTACAGTACATTGCCCCCGAAAGGATTAAAAGATTTTAATGAAAAGTTGAGTAATCATGCGGCTTCAAAAAAAAAAAAAAAAAAAAAAAAAAAAAAACATAGCATTGGTTGAAAACTTTAGGAAGGTATGTAGACGAATTCCAACATAATGAATAGAGTGAGATGAAGCCAAACTATGTGACAACTAGAGTTGTCAGGTCGAATGTCACAAAAAGTAAGACAAGGAGTGTGTTCAAGAAGCACGCGGGCTACGCGCGCGAGCTCAGGAGGCAGGAACATAGAGTGGGTCTATATCATGGATGGAATAACACGTAGTGTGTTCAGGAACAGATCATGGATTTGGTTAATTAAGGTGCTAATTATAAAGATATTTTTTTGCAAAAGGAACGTGTGCTAGATGGCCGAATGGATAAAGCAGTGAACTCGAGACTAGGGGTTCTGGGTTCGAATCCTTCCAGTCCCACATCGTGTCACAATTTTTTTTTTGTTGTTTATTGGTTGTTTTATATTTTTCATAATGAATAAGATATTTTTGATGAAGATATATTTTTTATTTTTATTATACAGAGGCACGTGTATTTTTATTATAATAATAAAATACTTATTTAAATGTGAGAAAATGAGGTATTTCGAGCTGAAAGTTTTACGTCTGAACGCCTTTTAAATATTCAAAGTTTCGTTTCTAAGTGATTATATATGTATAATGATATAAACATTAAGCAAATCCAAATGAAAAAATAATATATATTGTACAAAAATATCCTTTTGCACGTAGGATAATTCCTTGATTTTCTTTTTTTTTTTTTTGAATACTTTACGAGTGAATTTTTATCGAGACTAGGCTGGAAATCATATTTTACTTTGAACATTATAAAAATAAAATGTAATAGTTGTAGATTATTTTAACTAAAAATATCTGTACATATATTTTTTAAAGAGATAAAATATATAGGTCTGCTGTTTAGTTTTACAGTGAATAAAGTATGATTAGAATGTTTATAAATTTTCTACTGAAAGTATAAGTAAGTATTTTGCTTATACTAACAGAATTTTGAATGCCATTTATTTCTCATGTTTTATGATGTATTTTGGTCTGTTATCCACACGGTATTAAAATATGCAATCATAAAATAAGAAATATATATATTAAAACCTTCTCTGAAAAACTGTCTAACTAACAGTGCAAATTCCATTGAAATCCATCCAGTATAGTAGATTACAAACAAATCTCATATGTTGATATCACAATCTTGGTTTACTAACAGCATTTTATTTATCACAGAAGTTATAAATCAACTGATAAATCATTTTTAAATAAATAAAAAGAAAATTGTTAAAAAGTTAAAATTTTTAGATCACCAGTTGAATTCTTAAATTGTATCAATCAACCTACCAAACAAAGCACAACCAATAACACATAAGCAGAAAACGCACAATCACGTGATCAAATCGCCCACACCATTTTTTTGAGCAGCTTGAGCGGAGTTTGTGTGCGGTTGGTTAACTAATTTTAAATGCTAAATGGGCTAAAGTAGATAAAGAAGGTCACGTGATGTTTTTCCCGACTATTTTAGATTTTATCTGAGTGAACATAGGCATGTAGTCCTGTTACGAAAACCATGTTTTGGAAGGATAAAGAAATATAGTCGTTGGTTTTACCTTTTTTGAACCATGAAAATAATGAAATAATTGAATTATGTTAAAATTCCTTTCTTCGATAAGACCTACTCCATGGCATAAACTTCTGAGCGCGCGCGCTGCGCGAAGTGCACTTAAGAACACACTCAAGGAGACAAGAAAAAAAAGCTGGACGGTGGCTACTAAATACGTACATTATAATGCATTATCTAATAATTAATGCATGTAACATAAAGTTATTTTGCTCTTTTTAAACTTATTTTATTTCTCTTCACAAATATTTTAATATAAAACAAAGTGGGTCAAGCCTCCCATATAGTGAGTCAACCCTCCCATATGTGGGGAGCCTCGACCGATTTTTTTTTATCATGATTAATATAAATCATTTTTCAAATTTATTATATATTACACTTATGCAGCAGTTTTATTTTGATAACTGATTGTATAACGAATAAAATGATATATAAAACTCCATTCTATATTCAATATTTAAAAAATAAAAAATCATTTTGTAAAAACTGGGTCAACCCTCTCTAGTCTCCCCTATATAAAAAATTGCGTTCAGAATTATAACCCAGACCTTTCTTCCTACCTATAATTAAATCAAATTGTGACGTAAGAAAAAAATAATTTTTTTATTCCTTAGACAAATTTATGCTCACAAAAACAACTTTTGGTGTCTTATTTATCTTAATATCTTCAAAAATGTAAAAGATAATGACTGCCATACCTAAATAAGCTACACATCACTTATGCAAATAAAAAAAGACAAAAGTCACTTATCGAACTGTTTATTCATTCATCAAACGTAAATAGATTTTCTTTTACTTCCTTAAAAATGGAATTAATAAGAATGACAATATAATATTTCCAACATCATTTTTGCTAATCATGAATATTTTTCTTTTGGAACAACCATTATTCATACGATCATAAAATTTTCTTTTAGTAGTACTAATCATATTATACGTAAAATATATACAAAAAACTTTTCATTTCCGGACTCCACTCCTTGTACTTGCAGACAGGCAGAACAATTTTTCGTGGATATTATCACACACTTTTTTAAATTTTTACAAGCAGGATGTGGATATAATTGGAAATTTATCCCGAGATCCACCGTGATATGACCATAGCTCATTCTGATACTTGTTTTGACCCCGCTGTTAAACTGTCCACTACACATACTATTTTGCGTGCCATAGCTTCCGATATTATATGACACTCTGTCACCTCATACATAAAAAATCTATATATAGCGCCCAACGACCTTCACGGCATGATAAGAGACAGCGCACGTAAGTACCATTAGACTCGCAACCAGCAACGACTTATGAAAATCGCATTCGAATTGGGAAAAAAAGTGAACTTCTTATTGGTGAGAAAAAGGGGTTGCCGCCCCCCCCCCCCCAAAAAAAAAAAAAAAAAAAAAAAAACTGGTGAGATAAAAATTTCTATTGAAGGCTCGCCAAACTAGCTGCGCATGAAATTCGAACTAACACCTGATAGTGTAAAAGACTGTTAATACAGTAAAATTATAGGGGTGCCAAACAAAGGATAAAGGATGCTAATGGGAGAAATGATAGAATTTTTAAACACAACTGACAAAAATATATTTAAACTTATTTGCTCCCAAAGTTCGGTGACGTCATGTAAAGACAAAATTGAAATAACCGAACAAAAATATTGTTTCAAGCTATCGGGCTAAATAAAAACGTAGAAAAAGAAACACATAAATAAAAATAACGATGAATGTGCTAACAGGGAAACAAAATAACAAGGGGTGCAGGAAAAAGAAGGGGTATGAAATTATGAATTAAAATGGCTTAAGCAACCAAAAGAAATGTGGTAAATTACCACACATACAGAATGCTTTTATTGAATTTCTTGGATGACAGTATCTGACTAATAATATCTAGGAACATTGATAGTTTCCACCCCCTTTATTTTCGCAAATCATTCATTCTGTAAAATGCACAATTGTTTGTGTGGAATTTCGTGCCAATCTAGTTCTGAACACTGAAATTGTTGAATTGAACTTTTATTTACAATACTATAACGACTTAGAAACCAAATCGATTAGAAATTGCGACCAACAATTTGTAATAGTTTGGTGCTAAGTTTTCTTCAATAGGAAAATTTCCAGGTTTTAAATGTTAAGTTGTAAACATATCACTAATTGCTCTCAAATCTCCAGATGCTTGATAATACCAGATGTGTATTACTGAGATTTATTTTATTATTTATTTCATCAACATAAAAATAATATGCTTCCCATTTTCCAGCTATTGAATTTCTTTTTTTCGCTTTCCTAAAAGTAAAACAGGCATCCTGAAAATGTTCATAGTTGTGAAAATGTTCAAATGTTCATCTTCTCATTTTAAATTTTTTATCAGTATTAGAATAGCTTGTAACAAAATCTCCATTTATAGCTCTGATTTTAAAATTACGAGAGATTCAAGCAAAGTTTTGACATATTTTTGTAGATGATGCTTCGTAAAGTCTGTTCAGAGAAAAAAGACTTGATTTCACATTTAAAAGAACTAATGTTAATGAGAAAATTCCATACATGGATCTTCAAGCCGTATCTCATGATCCAAAAGAATGTTGTATATGAATGCATTTCTAAAGATTTTCCTAATTAAATAAAATTGTATATGTGATTGGCAGAAATACTCCAAAGAAGGTTAAAATTGAATGATAAAAAATATACATCCAGTAAACTTTAGCTTAACACATAAAAAAGAGTCTGATTATTTTTTAACAGCATTTCCTCTTACTAAATTGAATTTGATGAAAGTACTCAAAAAATTTTACATTGCTAAAAATTAAAATGTATCTTTTTTTCCCTGACATGGTGTTCAGAAAAAAAAAATTACAAAATTAAAAACCAGAAAATCGTAAAAAAAAAAAAAATTAACATTTACATTTTAAAGTTACACATTAAGAAAGACAGAGTTTATTTTTATTAAAAAATCAACTTAAGTTAGAAACTTTCAGGCAAAAACACAGAGAATCATCTCTTCAAGTTCACGGCTGAAATCCCAAAATTAATTAAATCTCAATTCGCATATTAAAACGCAATAGATCTGCCAAGTCAGATTGAATGGTGAAAACACATGAAAACGAAATTTTAGCTGTTGACTCGTAGGTTTACCATAGTGTTTTTCTGTTCCCAGTCCTCCATGTTTTCATATCATTGGGTGCAGGAAAGCGCAATGGTAAACATACGAGTCAACCGCTAAAATCGGGTTTTCACGTGTATTTCAACATGACATGACTTGTCAGACCGATTGCGTTGTAATATGCAAATCGTGTTTTAACTAATTCTGGAATTTCAGCCGTGAACTCAATGAGGTGATTATGTGTGCTGCCGCTTCCCGGTCTGTAGTTAAATTTGCGTATCATCGGAATCAACTAATCATCCGTTCTGCAAATCTACCGAAGGTGTACAGAATGGGCATAATTATCTTGATTTTCTTAAAATACTTAAAC
Source organism: Maratus speciosus (assembly GCA_963932465.1). Taxonomy (NCBI): domain Eukaryota; kingdom Metazoa; phylum Arthropoda; class Arachnida; order Araneae; family Salticidae; genus Maratus; species Maratus speciosus. Next base: position 91,013,459 of record OZ010800.1, read on the forward strand.
CTCCTGCTGAGACAGATTATTAAATGTGCATTTAGCTCCCAGGGGTACAATTCTATAGGAAATAACTAGCGTATTTAACATAGTGATTGAATGAAAAAGAATTACAATTTAGGACTGATAATAAAACTGTTTATAGTTGTAAGACCAACAAGTCATGTAAAAAAAATATTTTTTTTTTTAAGTGAATCCCTACTTAGGTCATCAAAAAAAAAATTTAATATAATCCCTTAAGCTAATATTAGTTTTTGTTGCATTAAAATATCTGAATTTATTGATTTTCTATAAGCAAGTAAACCATATTCGTTTACAATGGATGTCTATGGGAATTTGATAAAATATTAGAGATATAGCCATGTTGGCGACTCATTTTGGTCTCCAAATTTGGCGATAAATTTTGCAGTATTTGGCAACAGAACAGGGTCCCTCCTATGGTAACCCCGCCTTATAGGTATAGGGATGCATTAAATGCTGTTCAATAACCAATGTCCGACATTTGGTCTCCCATATAAAACTAAAATTAATTAATTCAATTTAATTAATGAATTAATATTTGAAAAAACTGTAACAACATCAAGTGTCATCTACTACAAGTTAAAAAAAAATATTTGAACTTGATTGGATGAATAATAAGTATTTTATTAACGATTGAAAATTTGAACAAGATATATATAGGGAGAGTGTGAACTAATAGTAGGAATTGAAAAAAACGGGACCCCGTGGCCGAGTAGATAAGACACCACGCTGCTAATCGCTTAAGAGCGTAGGAGGCTTGTGGGTTCGATTCCAGCTGGCTCCGTTGCACATTTTTGTGTAGCTCCAGGATATAAAAATTCTCTGTGTTGTAAATTCCATTGTGCTATCTCGCTCCTGTATATTAACGATGGATTATAAGCGGGCCATGGGGTTAAGCACACGAGTCTGATGTATGCGCTGAAAAAAAAAAAAAAAAAGACTAAAAAAAGGATAATCTACAGCTTTCTAAATTGACACTACCCCATATGTTACATCGTGTTCGTGATAAGGACAATAACCCGGCAGTTTGCATCTAGGGGTTGCTACCAGTCAACTTATCGTGCAACAGAAATCTTTCTATTATACCTAGATATCATCATTCATAGCTGAATCTCAGTCGGTTTACCAGATATTTCAGGTGAAACAGATATAAGTAATCACCTTGTATAACGTGTTTTGTTAATTTTTATAATTTGTTGCACCTGGGAAATGAATTTTCTTCTCCAAAATTTTTTAGCTATTTATGTTTTGAGCAAAATTACATTGTAAAAGTAAGCTATTCAATTGAACATTTACTTTACACAAAACCTAGTTAATCTTAATTTTAGCAAGCTATAATAATCGCCATTATATTATAAAAATGAAATATTGATTGAATCTATACACACAATATAGTTATTCTTATTTTGAACACAATTTTCGAAGCAACATTATCTTTTGAAAGTAGACTATTTGGTTACATCTGCACTTTATAACTATAAAAGAAAAAGAAATAAAAACACACTTCAGAATTTTTTTCAGATATTCCAGTAATCCTTCATAAGATATGTATACATCAAATATGGTATAGATAACTGAAATATCACATTCACCTTGGATTAAATCATTTTAAAAGCAATAATCTTACTAAGAAGGTACATATATCTTCTTAAGAAGATGACCTGATATGTAAAAAATTGTTACTCATAAAATCAGTTTAAAAAAAAATTAAAACTTTAATATCCGACGTCGAGTTTTATCTACCACGACGTGATCCACATCGGTGCTGATTTGATTCACTATTGAACGCCTTTGTTTTAATTCGTTTACCGTTAAGAATGAAAGCAGTTAATTATAATCTGTCACGTAACATACCAGAGATGGTTTATATTTTTGAACATTACAAAAAGAGTTGCAGCTTGAAAGAGAAAAGTATTGAGAAAGCACCCATCTAGCCATCAACAGAATAAATACATTCACCCTACTATTCAACCGAAAACGGATAAATGCAAAGACGTTCAGTATGGAATCAAATCAGGCTTGATGATGATCACGTTTGTGATAAAAAGAACTCAACGTGGATATTAAAATTTTAACTTTTCAAAACTTAAATTATATGTAGTTACAGCATTTAAATAGCGTGATATATTTTTTAATTAAATAAATACAACTTTTTTGTAAGAATGTCATTTTTAAAATGGTTCTAACAATTCTGTAAATATTTTGTAATTTCATAAGATGAATATTCTTGGTTTTCCTCCGAAGTAATTCCCATCAGTTCTGTTGCTCTTTTATCTTGCATACATGCAATAATAGATATGAAAATGGTAAACAAATAATAAAATGCGTATGATTTTATTACATAGAATCGAACAAGCATAAATTCTCATTCTAGAAGTTCATAATAAATGTGACCTTTTTCCCCTCATTAATCAGAAAGTAAAGAAAAATATATTCCCAAGTGATGACATCCAAATTGCAGACTTTTTGTTTTACAAAACCATTTATCTACTTAATTACCTTTAGCTGTTTCTTTTCTCTTAGAAAAAACTTATGAGGCAATTAGAAAGTTCGTTAAACTATAGATCAGCGTTAATACGTAATTTTAAGATTGTATTCTTATGGTATAGAAAACACCCTCTGTATTAAACATTTTTATTTTTCAAAACGTAACATGGTATTTAAATAAAAATATGTCGTATTTTTTTATATTATTAATGCGTATATCTGCAACATAAAATAAAATTTTATCCTTTAACTACAATGTTATAATGCTTAAACTAGTTTATTTAACACTATTGAAAGTAATCGTATCTTGTCATAAAATGTAATCTTTATGTAGTATTTAAATTTATATTGAGATAAACCGACTATCAGTTTATTAACTATTTGTATTTGTTTTAATTTTATTTTGTACATTCTTTCTTATGTTTGTCGCATTTGTATGCTACACATTTAAAAATAACACACTCTAATAATTACAATAGTAACTAAACAAAATTTACACTACATTTTTATAATACCCAAATCACTTCGCTATAAGCCCATTTATTTTCTATTCTAACATATATTGAATAACTGTCCATTTAATATTTGTAATAGTTAACTATAAGTTTATTTCGGTTAAATATTTCAAAGATAAGATACCCTTTATGCTTTTTTAATAGAAATAATTTTTAGGGTGAATATAACGAAATGTAAGATTTTGAAAACAAAATTGTTTGAAAATTTAAATCGTTTCAAAGCTTCTGATTATTTTAAAAATGTCTTTTTTAGCAGCTGAATAACAGAATTTACGGCTAAAATTGTTAAAGTTTGAAGAGCTTAAATTCATTTTTTTGTAATTATAGTAATATGTCATTTTCTTGGTATATGTATGCCAGGATAATCATCGCCAGGATAATGGCAATTTCATTCTAAAACATTTTTCACGATCTTTTTTTAATTTATTTATTTATTTATTTTTTTAGATCTAACATTTTAATTTCGTTTAAAGCAACATGTTTCCTCTATAGTACCTCAAATTCAGTGTAATGTTAAGTTTTATTTGTAAACTATTGAAGCCGGGAAAATGACATAATAAAATTCTACTCAACTTTTCCAAAGGCTTTAAACACATTCTTTTCAAAGAGATATCTAAAAGATCTTGTTGGCAGCAATGATTTTACTACTTCTGAGTTGAACTATGTCAAGAACAAGAAGAATTGCTCTGCAGCGCAATCTTTATACCTCATAAAGAAGTCAGGAGGTCAGGAAAATGACATTCATTTTCAGTGACAATCATACTTTAATTATGGAAAATTATTTGTAAAATACAGAACTTATCACCTTCCTCATATATCTGTTATATAGGGTATAATTAATAATTAGAAATTATACGAACTAGAAAACGGTATTTGTACAGTATAGCAGAAAGCCTTTTACTTTGCACACATCACAGTGTGACATGCCAGGAAAATGACAATATGAAAGTTTAAGTCTTTTAATTGCTTTATTTTTGTATTATTATGAATGTACTATTTCGTGAAAACTTATAAGAATATTTTTTATTAGAATGTAAAAAGAAAAATTGCATTTCTAACATTTAATAGACATTTTATTGTGCGGACTGCAATTTTCGTATTTCGAGATATTGTCTCTGTAACACTTTCCAACTGAGTCGAAAAGTATACTTGTGAATTGGACTTATCTGTCCGTCTGTCCGTGCTCTAACTCGAGAACATATTCTTGGATTACCTTGTAATTGATATGCTGTATTGAGGTTCGCAGTCGCATGTTCGATATTAAAAATGAAGTTTGTACCATTCATAGTTCATTTACAGGGGTACTCAAAAGTATTCCGTTACATAAGGATCTATGTAGAAAAATCATTAAGCGGTGTATTTTAAGGCTAATGTCAGACGGACGTATTTTTGCACGCTTTTCCCCTTACGTATCCCTATTATCCCTACACAATACCGCTAGTATTGTGTAGGGATAATACGTAAAGAAAAAATCGTTCAAAAGAGACGTTCGTCTGACATTAGCCTAATAGTATTAAAATATTTTACATATAATGAAATTTATATACATTGTTGCGGAGCACTAGTACTATAGTATATTTAATATGTAGCTGTTACAATACGGGTGCAGGAACACTCAAAATTATTCCATTATAGTATGGTCTATGAAGAAAAATAATTTTAATAATGTTTGCAGTGTTACAAAGATAATGAAATCGATATGAATTTCTGAGATGCAATAATACATGCTTTCTCTAAAAACGGCGCACAAAGCATTTATCACTCATTGACAGGGTCACACAAAAGAGTTCGGATATATAACGATCTACGGGAAATAAAACATTTCACAGCATATTTCATTTATGTTCCATTATTTCAACCATGTAGTAATTGATATACAGGGTCATCGAAAAATAATGCCTAGATTTAAAAACTTCATAACATCGAAAGCTTTTATATTAAATGAGTAATTCTTTCACTACACGATAACTGGTGAACGGAAGTTTGGTTTTAGTTCACCAGAAATCGTTTGTGTGTTTGTGTTGTGCGCGCATTAGTTGCGCAGTCGTCAAGGTCAGCCGACGCGCCAGACTGCAGCTGCTCAGTACATGGTTATTTCTTCGAAAAAGAAAGGTCCAATAACTTTGTCATGAAATAACCCGCATACCAAATCACGTACTGTGCTTTCTGTTGCACGGTCAACATCGCACTGAGCAGGTGCAGTCTTGATGACTGCGCAACTAATCCGCGCATAACACAGACACGCAAACGAATTCTGGTGAACTAAAACCAAACTTGCGTTCACCAGTTATCGTGTAGTGAAAGAATTACTCATTTAACATAAAAGGTTTCGATGTTATGATTTTTTAAATTCTAGGCATTATTTTTCGATGACCCTGTATATTACTGAGGTTTGCTGTAAGATGCTTGCAGTAAAATATGATGAGCATTGAATTTATCGTTCATTTACAGGGGCACATTAAATATTTCGGATACAGTACTATGTCCGAAATGTTTATCAGGACAGATAGTTTGCTGAAAGAGCACTTTCAGTTATGGTATACTTTTTTAATTTCAACTGATTTTTTGTATACTACGTGGCGTGTAAAAGTTCTACAGACCTTCAACTCTCTTTCTATAGAACAGAGAATGAGTTTATACATTCAAACAAATGATTTAAAGCCTGTTTTTAATAATCCATTTATTTTCAAATTTTCGATATATTTTGATAACTTTGATTCTGTTTGTAATGAAAAGTTTTATTTTTAAAACTAGGGGGCTTTGCACCCTACTAGCTACGCTCATTAACCCCCGTTCAGACACCATAGACTCTAACAGCACGCTAATTTGATCGGCTTTAAAAAGATTTCGGAAGATTGAATTATAATTTGGATCTGACAATTATAATCTGACGTAATTTTCACCAAACTTTTCTTTCTCCTTTTAATATTCATGCAAAAATACTTTTTTTGGAAATGAAATATTATGATCATCTTAAAATATTAAATAAATGTCACGCGCAATTTTTAAATTTAAACTGTTTTGCAATATTATTTTTTGTTCATTTTACATAATAAGTGTAATGTGACGTAAATTCTCCTATTTAAGATTTCTAACGCATGTTAATGAATTTATTATTTTACAATATTCTTTCTCTTTTAAAATTCACGTGTAATTACAGTTTTTATGACGTAATTTTCAATGAGTTCCTGCTTTTTATATTTTCTGTTTATAATAGTCACGTGTAAAATATTTTTTTAATTTGAAGCAAACATTATTGTTTGCGCTGTTTATACAGTTGGTAACAGTTTAAAATAATACAAATTTCTAAAATTTCTAAAAAATGTCTCTCGAAATGCTTAAAACTTGAATTTAAAATAGAAATAAAACCTCAAAAAAATGAGTCAAATTAAAAAACTAAATGCAATCTGCACACCGGGAAATACTGACGCATAAAATGATCTAAAAATGATTAAATTCCTATGTACAGTTTTTGCTCCAATAAAACTTTTTGAATGGAAAGATTTTGTCCAAATTTGGCATTAAATATTTCTTTAAATAATTCTTCCATTTGAAAACTGTCTGCATCAGCTTGTTTATCAAACATTTCTCTATAATACTACCGATTTTCATATTTTTGTATGCAACAGTTTTCTTAATATTAACGAAGAAAGGCCATGCTTAATCATTCAAATTGGATGCCGATCTGCCGGGAATATCTACGCAGATTTTCATTGGTCCATTTCCAAATCAAAACTTTTTTTTTATATATATAGAAGGATACGGAATGCAGGGCTACCCAAATACTGGGCTGCCCAAAATAATTCGCAAGCATTACAAAGAATGAACGTGAATCTTTAAAACTTTTATTTTACTTGGGTTATACATATTCAAGCTCACCTGCATTTAGTATAACAAGAGATGTTTAGCAGCATACAAATAAAATGATATACAGTGTTATGCAAAGAAGTGAATACATGCCTGCCTGTGAATAGTGGGGAATTTCTAGAAGTGAGATTTCAGCACTTTTATGAATGTTTTTGACTGAATTAAATTTCAGCTTAATATGTGGCGTCTATAAAAATCTATATGTAATGTATAGGGGTGTACAAAATAATTCAAGCGCGTTTCCTTCTATCGGTAGAAATTTCTGCTGGTGAACTTTTAACAGTGTTTTGAGTTTTCTTACTGTACTAAATTTTAGCTTACTATGTAGGTACTATACACATCTATAGATCATATACAGAGCTACACAAAAGAATATGAGTACCCATCCAGCTGTGGAGGTAATTGTTAAAAGCTGATTTTTAAATGTGTTATATGTTTTCTAAAATTTTTGCTTAGGTATCTTTTTTATTTTACTAAACGACGAAACTTTGTAAACGTATTCTGGAAGTGTTGGAAAGTGTTTCATAATCTATGCTTGTCGCATTATTTTTCTTTCTTTTTATACATTTCATTTATTGGAAATATGATATGAAATGTTATTAATTATTAAACATTTGAATTGCAAATTTAAACTTAGATTATGTGAAGAAAAACTTATAGTATATAAAGGCACTAATGTAATATATTTGTAAATCAAAATTTTATTTTGAAGCATATTCAAGTGAATGAAAGTGGTTATGAAGATGATTCATTATAAGTTATCTATATTATAAAGGACAAACATATCTGTGCGTAACGCATACGTCATTCTGCGAATGGCAACACTTTGAAATTTAAAATGAAATTTTGGTTTTGCAATTTTCTCTACTTCAAATTTTTAAACTTCTAAACATCGCACATTTTAAATTTTAACACCGTCGTATAAGGAAAAAAATGCTCTTTTAAATGCAATTTGTTTAAAAGCTGTATCTCAATTTATTTTTGAGCTATTAATTTTTTTGTAGTTTTTAATACATTTTTTGTAATTGTGGCAACTGAAGAACTGCATTTCTGTTGAAAGTCGTGGAGGGTTGAAAGTAAAGGGAAAATCGGGAAAATAATCACGGAGGAAAGGAAATATTATATTTCTGTATTTTTTAATTGCCATTTTCTCATAAAAAGTGGAAAAAAATAATTGAAATTAAAATACTGCTATGTCAGCTATTTTTTAAATTTCTAAATATCGCACATTTTCAATTTTTAAACCGTCAAATAGAGAAAAAAATCTACTTTCAAATACAATTTGTTTGAAAATTGTATCTTAATTGACTGAGTTATTATGGTTTTTAAAATAACTAGCCGCCCCACAGTGGGGTATTTTACAAATCTGGGCGGCCAAAATTATTTTTTTCTTTTAAACTAATTTAAACGTTTAAAGCAGTAAATAAATGCACTTTTTGAAATAAATATTGTTTAATAACTTGAAAATCATGGATGTTTGGCAACTTCGTATTGATATTTATTGATCAAAATTAGTATTATAAAATAAATGATATTTATGATGAGCAGTATTATAAAATAAATGATAATATGATAAATAGTATCATAAAATAAATTATAATTATGATAAATAGTATTATAAAATAAATGATAATTGTTATAAATAGTATTATAAAATAAATGATAATCATGATAAATAGTATTATAAAATAAATGATAATCATGATAAAAAAAAAGGGATAATATATTGAATAAATTATAAAAACAGATTATTAATGATAAGAACAAATAGTTTGTAAATCACCAAGGTGGGATCTTTTAATCAGATCATAATTCAGAATCGTAATCTGTTTCTTCATAATCAGAATCCTCTGGATCACGAGCTTCAGAAGATTCCATAGGCGGTAACATTTCTAGAGTTTCTTTACGGAACAATTTTGATTTTTTTCTTATCGTGGGTCTTATTCCAGTTAAAACTGGATCTGAACTCAAAAGCAATCTGTTGAGAACATCACGGTTACAAGAAATTCTTGAAAATTTACGCGATAGATTTTGGCGAAATAATCGAAAATGTTTGTTCCGTGCTTCGGCTACTTCTTCAGACAATTGGCCTACTGGTAAAGCTTTCTATATCACAATGCGTCCATGGATTAATATTTTATGCATTGTGGGTGACATTGGATACCATTTGTATAACTGGACGTAGAGCTCAGCTGTTTTTTCTGTATATTCTTAAATTTATCAAGGTGAATTTTGTGGCTACTGGATATGGTTTCAAGAATAACTTTAAATCGATGTATTAAATTTTCATCAATGCCGGTAATTTCCGCTGCTAGAGATGGGTCAGTAAAGAATCTTCTGTGTAAAGTATGTGTAAGTACTTCCACATCAGTCGAGCTCCTCAAACTTTCAGACTTTCTCCGCTTTGACCTGTCACTTGATTCAGTGAAAGCTTTTGCTGGCCTTCCTGGCCGATTTATTTTTCTTGATATTTCTACTGTACCTTCAAGCCATTCTTTATTATTTTTCACAAATTTATCTAACATATAATGGGCTTCGATCCTATATTAATATTCGATCCATTTGCTCTTGAACTGAGATTTAAATTGGGAGAAATTGTGCTTGAGGTTTTTAATTTCATCATCATCAAAATTATCGCCATTAAGAAGGTAATTTTCAAGGAAATTTAATCTATGATTAATGTTTGGCAAATTCTGCTGTTGCATAATGTTTAAAAATTCTTTTTGAGTCATTACTCTGACATTCGAAGTAACTAAATAAAAATAAATACAAAATATGAACAAAAAAGAATGCATAATAATTATATGCAATTTAGATAGATAACATCATTTTATCCCTTATTTTTAAAAAAATCTCACAATATTTCGCTAACTTTTAACAAAAACATATGAAAATTGCCTCGACTTATTTTTTAGATAAACAAATGTTAATAACGAGCAATAAAGTATTTCAATTATCTGAAAAGAGCTTAAAAAGAGATAAAAGGGAATGAATACATTACTTTAAAGCAATTTTTTTTTAATTATATAAATTTAATTTCAATCAGAATAACTGAAAAATAAACAAATCTGATCACTTTCTATTGAATCATAACAATTTTTTTCATATTAAAATTTATATGATAAATATCAGTTAAAAATCAATATATAGTAATTTTTTATGCTTACTCAGAATTTTGGAAGAGCATATTTATATCGCCTTCATTTTAAAAAGGGGACAAAGGTGGAACTACTTTAAATGAAAACACAAATAGAAGGGTGTATATTTATTGGTACAACAAGTAACTTTGCTTGGAAATGTTTGGAAATATAACTAAACCCTTCATGAATTGGGAAACAAGGAAAAAAATAATAGAAAAATATGCGTTATTTTAAATTAATTTTGTAAATACTAAAACTATTTCTTTCTCAATTCAAAGTTTAAAAAAATAATGATACATACCTGCCTCGTCACTATCCATGACGATTAGATTTTAAATACTTCCAAAACTAAAGTTATTCAAATTCAAAAATAGAAAGTCACAATGAAGAATGATTTGACACTCATGCACTTAACGCAACACTCCAGTTTCAACTGATAACAGGAGGTCATCGTTCACTTAAAGGAGATAAAAATCGCATCACGTGATTCTCCAATGATTCAGTTTCAACTTATATCCATCCATTCGATCCTGCGTTGTACTTTATGAAATCGACTTTTGGCCGCCCAGATTTGTAAAATACCCCACTGTGCGCCCGTGGCGACCAGTGTGGTCTCGCTTAAATGTATGCTAGGCATTGTATCATGTTACTTTTATTCATAATTTAATTTACTTGCTCAATCCTTTGCCAAATTGGAAGATTCCGATAGAGAAATCGAGAACTCCCTACTTTTATGTTAGTTGGGCACAGGTGATAAATCGCCAACATTGTACACGTCGCATTTTTTTTTCATATTTCGTTAATTCAGATTAAAGTATAATCCTTTCACTCATTTTATTTAGAATGGATAACTTTAATTTAAAAATGAAACCTTTAAAATTCATGACTTTCAATTAAAAAAAAAAAAATCTTTAAAAAAAGGAAAAGAAAAGAAAAACAATAAATAATACCATAAACCATTTAATTTCAACATCAAAGCAATTGTTTTAATTTACCCTTCGAAAAATAAAAGATGCTGCTGGCGAGTTAAAAAATGATATTGGCGAGAATTGCGCCCAGCTAACATAAAAGTACGAACCTTTGCAATCATGGCAACTTTTATGTAGTTTTATTTGAAAAAAAATATTTTGATTAAATCGGTTGCCAGAAAAAAAATTTCTTTTCTCGCCATGGACCTTTTCTCTATTTCGCAAAGTACCTATACTGGAAAAGTACCTTCATTTATTTACTTATTTATTGTATTTTAAATTAGATGAATAAAAGACGGCACGGGTATCATATACGCACTACGTTGGCGCGACTTTTTCTGACGCCAATGTCATATACGCACCGGAGTACTCAACTGGCGCCAAAGTGACGTTATTTTGCTTGATATGGTTACACGGATGTTGTTGTTTATTTATGAATAAATTGCTTATTTACTTTTATTTTATTTTTTTAAATTATATAAATTGTTTTGTTCTATAGTTATTAATTAAACTTTTTATTTATTTATTGTTATGCTCTTTTTAAAAATATTACACAATAACCAGATGCCTTTCATTTGGGCGTTGCCATTAAACAATTAACAAATAATCGTTATTTCTGTGCCGCGTATGAATGCGTAATATATATAGATTTTCAAGATTGAATTATTTTTAAATTTATCTCTATCACGTGTAGTTCGATTATGAAAGGTTAATCCGCTTGCCTTTAAAACAACGTAAAAAGTTCAGCATTTGTTTCCGTCTAATGTTCCATAACAAAATTAAAACTTCCTCTATAGAAAAATAAATAAAATAATGTAAATAAAAAATAAATTTAACAGACATGTGATTGAACCATGCGCTTAAAGCACCGAAATGATCGGAAAGACTGACGCAAGTCGAAAAATCTTGGGTTAATATCTCCTGGCATGCAGTGACATGTGAAAGTATCGCTTTTAATAAATTTCAAAACTTTATTTGATTGCATAATTGATATTTTTCATATAAAAATTCTTTTTGATGTTAGTGGGCAATCTAAAATATATATTAGATGTAAAAAAATAATTAGAGTTTAAAAAAAAATGGTTTTCACCTAAATTCTTTAACCCGAGGAGCTCGGGTTCGATCCCCTAGTTTTCTTAATGGAAGTATTGTTTAAACCTGTATGTGTAACTACTTCCACGATATTTTGAAAATTAATGATTAAAAAATAAATGAAATAAGTTTTTAATTGTGTTTAAAATAATAGAAAAGATTAATATTTTTTTTTTTCAGAAACGATAGATTTTTACAGAAAAAAATAGATATTCTAGAATCATTGGAATTAAAACTAGTAAAATGTTTATTAATAGCATCAAGTGTATTTCCGTAAGAAAGTGTGTAAAGTATTAATGTATTTGTCTAATATATATAACTAAATACATTTATTTAATTGAAAAATCGCTTTTCAATGAAACTTAAAATTATTTGTAATAGACAGGATAATTTCAGTTTTTTCTAAACAAGTAGAATGATAGGAATTACAATTGTGATTCTGTCATATTAATATTTTTCAAAACTCACATGATTGATTAAAGATTGAAACCGAAATCTTTATAAAATGATTTTAAAAATTAGTCAATAGCATTTCCTACTTTTTAAAAACAGCTTACGAAAACATTTGATTGCATTTACATTAAATAAACTAAATTTTACCACATTTGGAAAGAGAAAAATAAAACATTTCCTTGTTATTTTGAGAAATTTATTTTCCAATTGTTTTTAAAAACGAACTTTCATTTTACCGTATACATTTTTCAAAAACATTATTTCAAATCAGATGATACATTCGCTGATATGCGATGATTGATACGGGTTTATACATTCAAACAAATGATTAAACCTTCTTTTTTAATTACCCATTTATTCTAAAATTTTCGATACATTTTGATAAGTTTCTTTCCATTTGTATTAAAAACTTTTATTTTTAAAATTGATAATGCATTCAAAGTAAAAGTAAAAGTGAAATTAACATCTGAATCAATCATTCCAATACAGATTAAAACTTATTTCACGGCCAACATGACCATTCATCTTTTTGTTTAGCGTGCTTCAGCGTGCTTTGATGAGCTTGACACTGTAGATAATGGATTCTACACTTCAAATGTTCTGACTGAATTAAAGATTGTTATCAATGTCATTGCTTTAATCCACTGAAATATTTGTTCTATTTTCGTTAAATATAAGAAATTTTAACATCAAAAACTGTCATCAAGAGCCTGAATGCTCCTATCCTTAAATTACGAGGGTGTATCAATAAATTTTTGCCCTTACATAGATATAATTGAGTGAAAATTATGAAATTTTTACATTATATTAGTCCGTTTCTATATAGTCACCGTGTACAATAACAGATTTCTGCAACCAGCATTTCAAAGAGAGGGGGGGAGGAGAGAGGATGTATTCCAGGAGGCGCGATAGTAAACCCAAATAGGGGTATTTTTCTAACTTTTACCGTCACCCACATCTGACATATTCTTGGATAGGCCTGTGACCACTTATTCATGCTATTCACTTCCCGAGCCCGTGCCCACAAATTTGTCCCCAGGAGGGGGGGGGGGGGGAGTGTCATGAATGGTTGTCCGCAAAATTTATTATAGTAAAATTTGAATATTACTTAAGCTATTAAATATTACTATATATGTTTTTCATAAAAAAATTGTACGGTGGATTAAAAAATATCCAACACGTCAATGTTTCCAAGTCTGGCTGATTTTTTACATATATTGTAACATATTTTTGAATACCTTATAAAGAAGTGCACTATACGCAAAAAACTGTGTGACTATGTGCAAGAAAACATTGATCTATGCTGTAAATTGTGTGACGCCATGATGGGAAGGATGAACCTTCACAACGTGAACAACTATGCTTAAAATTTTCAATGTACGCTGCTGTCGAAAACTGTGGAATCCAACCCGTATGTTATTTTATTTGGTGATTCGTTTCGAAAACCGACCGGAAAAGCGGGCTAACATGCGCCAGTAAATAATAAAGAAGCATATTATACTTGAAAATATTATGCTATGTATGCTGTGCATTATATTGTGTATTATGTATATAACTAATGGTATCTGGTAAATAGAATGAAGAAAATCAGAATTTATACCAGAAATTTTTAAATAGTAATTTTGTTTAAATTTATCTAAGGATATGTTTATGATATCCTTATTAAAAAAAACTATTTAAACTTTCTGGCGGTAATTCAAAATTCCTTTTGTTGAATATCAGAAGTTCAGAAAGATATCGGTACCTAATTTTCAGTTACTTTCTAAAAGTAGCTTAAAATTTTTATTCATGATTTAGCTCTTCTCGGAAACCACCATAAAGTGTCTCTTCTAACACCCCCCCCCCAAATTATAAAAATCGAAACATCTATTCTAAAGATACTCTTTGAAATTGATTAAATAGTAATTCCTTTCTTCGAAGCGAGTCAAAAACAAATGCAATTTGTGGAAAATACGTTATGATCCAGCTAATTTACGAAGGCAATCAAAATTCAAATTCAGTTCTCTATATAGCTTCTATATTTTTGCATTTTCCAGATTATTTGAATATTTTTTTATATCAGTTGCTCTATAGATTTTACTTCTAAATCATGAAAAAAATATTGCATGTAGTTCAAGTATGAACAGTTCATAAAAGTATTTCATACAATTGCTCATAATTCATATATTATTTAATATATTTATATTCTAATTATAGTATGTTGTTTGTAATCTAATTTATAACTTTTTCTGGAACTAGACTTAAATTTTCTTGAAAATCCTGCATAATAATAAGGAAAATCATGGGAAATGAAACTGATTTATTACTATGAATATGCGTGCTATTTTTACATAAATAAACACAAATTATATACAGTATCCACAAAGTCACGTGCGGCAGTCACAGAGCATATCGTATTTTTTTTTATTTTAGAGGATAATGCCAAATATTTTTTCTCCAATTTGTTGTTTGTTCCCTAGATTCTCTTCCTGATCAAAACTTCATTTAGGAATTTGAGGTGAACATGTTATTTATATTCCTGAAGTTATAAAAGAATTTGTAAAGTTTTCCTGTAGATATTTGATAGAATTTCCAAAATCAAAAGTGCACCATGATTTTTGGACACATAGTGTATCTCTCAGCTTCTGGAAACTATTCATTGTGCCAGTTTGTTGTGTCCCCTAGATTTCCTTGTGATCAATACTTCGTTGAAAAATTTCAGGTGAACATCCTATTTCGGTTCCCGAAGTTATAAAATAATTTATCAAGTTTTTCTGTAGATATTCGAAAAACTTCAAAAATCAAAAGTGTGCATTGATTCTTGGTCATATAGTGTACCTCTCAGCTGCTGGAATCTATTCACTGTGTCGGTTGTGTGTCCCCTACACTCCCTTGTGATTAATACTTCCTTGAATATTTGAGGTGAACATGTTCTTTATATTCCTGAAATTCTAAAAGAAATCGCCAATTTTCACTCTAGATATCCGATAAAACTGCTAAAATCGGGTACTTTTTGGACTTGCAGTATATATCTTCATTAAATAACTATCAAAAAGGGAAGAGGGAAGAAAAAAACAATCATGATTTTTTATTTGTGTCAAAATACAGAATACATTCTTATAAAAATATCTTTCAGATGATTAAATACACAATACTTTCTTCCCTTATAGCCTTCTATTTAGCGGAAATGACTTTCAGTTTCCTAATTCTTTTTTTTCAGTTCAATAATTCGTGAAGAATCGTTAATCCTGACAAACCGAATGGTATCGCACTGATGAAAGAAATAGTTTATTTTAATTGAAACGATCAAATATCTGAGATACATAATATATTTAGTTTATTTTTTTTTCTTTCTTGTGTACCGATTTGTATATATGTCAGACAGTTATTCATATCTAACTGCCAATTATTACTTTGATTTAAATTTGTTTAATATATTAACTTTTTATTTACATGTTATATTGTAAATAACAGAAATTGTGTGATTGTTTATGATATATTATAAAAAACAGTCCTCTTTAAAAAGTGTTCTACAAATATGTATACATGTTAATATTATCTGCAAAATGATATATTGCATATAATTGTGATATAGATTGAACTTAAATTTATTACTAAAACAAGCTTATGTTTAATGTTGTAGTGAAAGAAAATAAAATATTAACTCTCTAAATGGTTTGCCCGTATTTTTTAGTTTCCCTGAAACAATCTAAACCGGTTATAGACAAAAATATTTGTGACAGAGTTGTATTTTTTAATACGTGTAAAATAAAGTGATATGAAATTATTTTAGAATCAAACAGGGAAAGCAAATTTAAGTTAGATTACTTTTAGGAGCATATTTATGAAAATGCTGTGAAGTTCTCAGACGCTTTAACAAATTAAAAATTAAGAAAAGGGTGTAAAATAATGTATTTAAGGATACAAAATCAGTTATAAGTACCTAGATTTTGTTTGTAATTTATTGTTTTGACATTACTTTATCTGTATAAAAATAACAAATGCTTTACTGTATGCATAGTTGTAAAACAATATTGTGAAAATATCGTGCAAATACCATATTTACGGACTTCTGATTTAAAAATTTGTCATTTTAATAATAATAAGCTTAAAGAGTTTCTGTTACAATGAAAATATTGTCTATGTAGTAAAAACGTTGCCGAAATAATATTTTATTGAAAATAATTAAAATGTTGTCCAAATATTTCCAACATGGTTCTTAATTCATCGTAAAATAAATATTTCAGTATCATAGTTTGGATTAAATATTCGTTGAATATTTGGTTATTTAATTAAAAAAGCACTAATAAACTAGCAAATAATTTTTTAAACGTTACTAATACTGTGTTTAGATTTAGAATTAATTCAGCTATGCTTCTTTATATAGAATTGCACGATATTTTAAAATGGGTATATGTTTTTTCAGACGGTTGCCCTAAGTAAATAAAAAAACTCTCTAAGTTTGTGAATATATTATAATTAAATGACTATTACAAATGAAAACAATTGAGTAGTAACCATCTTTGTAGTAGTACTATATTTAAAGATAATACATAGAAAATTTGGGCATTTCGAAATAATCATTCTAAAGAAACATCGAAGCAGTAAAAATCAATATTCGAGATATTAAAAGTTTAAATTAAAAGCCTAGTATAATAAGAGAAAAGCTGTGGAATCTGTACCAATAGATATTCGCAAAACGTAACTTTTTTTTATATGTGTTTAACACTGAGATGATGAAAAATTTCATAAAACAGGATGAGCGCATTATAACTGTTACATTTTATGAACTTAAATTTTTGCTATAGGCCGGTATGTGTGCATATAAACGTGTGTTTGTATGTGTCTATGTATGCACTGTCTTCAAAAATTCAAGATACAATTAATTATTTCTATCCAACATACACATTACAAACACATATACAAACACATTAATAAAACTGAAAGGGAAACATAAAATATTGACGATCAATTTTATGAACTAATTTTCCTTTTTTTTGACATAACACATAATTTAAGAATAAACAATTAAAATTTGGGAAAATTCGCCTTTCTGAAAGATGAGCGAGTGATTGGCATTAAAGTAGACTATGTCCTACTGTAACTTTAATACATATGTGGAATCATATTTGCATGATCACAATCCAGTTGTTAAAAACTGACAAATGACGCAATTAAAATATATTGGGTAATCAACTTTTATATCATTTAAAAACTGAATTTGGGGGAAGATTTAATTTGATCACGTTGCTTCATAGGTAGTCCCAACGCAATACTATATTCCTGCTATATGTTAAGACTCAATATAGCCGTCAAGAAAACAAACTGGTCGGTTATTGTCTGTTAGGATATGTCACCAAACATAGATCTACCATAGCGTCTCAGTTATGGAAGAAAGATTTACTGCCGATGTCTCTGGGTAGTCTAACCTCTTCCGAGGAAGATATGGTGTTATAATTGAGGTGACACTATCATCTGTTAGAGCGAAAGGGGTTCTATCGTTTGGTAAAGTTGGATGGAGGCATTTTATAAATACAATTAGAAATAATAACAACAGGCATAAGTCGATTTAATACCTTAGATAGATGTAAAAATGAAGATAGTTCTTAGAAATACACATTTGAATTTAGGTAGGGGAGACCGGGGAAAGATGATTATGTTAACAATTTTTGTTGTTTATTAATTTATTTTTAAGTATAGTAAAATTAATTTTACATGAACTGTTAGAGTATTCCTTTGTAGTATTAAATATATTACCATTAAATTTTTCAAATAAAAAAATAAAGGATAATTTTATTTTTTCATAACATTAACAAATCGTCATCTTGCCCCAATATTGGGGCAAGATGACTTATTTTATCGTTTGAATATGTTACATGATTTAACAAATGATAACTATGTTTTTACATCTTTCAAAGTATCAAACTAAGCATAATGCATTGTAACGTAATGTTGAAGTGTTTAGTTTTGAAGCTAACAATAGTCAGAAATAAATATGCCTTTTTCATAATTGGAACATTCTGCATGCCAACACTCTTGGCATTTACAGCACTGGATCCATTCTTCTGTTGGTGGGTCACAATATTCCTCGTCACAAGAAGACCATCTGTAAACACCATCCTTTGAAGTTGATGCAACTGGACTGTTTGGCCTGGATTTAATAGACTTAAGCCTACAGGAACTTAGTTCGAGTTATTTTACTCCCTTTTTAGCTTCACGAACTTCTTTTCTCTGTTTTCTTAAACGTTCCTGTTCTTCCTTCTGCTTTTCCATTTGTTCTAACATTTCTTTGATGGGTGTGGTTGTAAGAATGCTTGAACTCAGTGTCTTGATTTTTCTTTTTTTCTCACATTGTGTTGCTTTAGGCAATGGTTTCAAATATCAAAAATACCAACAGGCTTCTTTGGTGCATCGGAATCAGCATTTGCCATAAGTTTTGGTTCTTCTGGAGGGTTTATACGCTGGTTTTCTACTACGAGGATCTGAGGATTAGCACTATTACTTTCAGTTTCATCGTCAACAACATCATACTCAGTAGTTTCTTCAGCAGCAAAGTCATGTTCGGAGGTCTAAGAGGGGGGGGGGGCGGCTTAGCGGATGGCAAAAATGTCTTCCTCTGGTCGCCTCCTTTTGAACAACACCTCCCCGATCCAATGCGCCCCTTAGCCCCAGAGGAGAAAGAAGCGCAAGGTCGTGCGGACAAAAACACAGACAAACAAGTATTTACAGGATTTAAATAGAATTCACAACATAGTTAGTTTAATAAATTCTGAAACACGGGGCAAGATGACGAGACGGACTACTTGTTTAAAAATATTCGTTTTCATTGCCATGAAGGAAGGCGATTAATTGACATTTATTCATGGTAATAGGTAGTATTTAAACTAAGTTACTCATAAATATTAAAGAGAAACGATATATCTTATCTGTATTTGTAGCAGATCTTATTTACACATGCATAAAAGTTGTAATGTGGCAGCGGTAAACTATAAAAGCTTCAGAACTAACACAAAAATGGCGATTTCAGCGTCTCTATACTTATTTAATGAACGGCTGATAGGAGAGCCAGTAGTGTCCTGTTGATTCTGCCAACTAGTGGAAAACGGAAAAATTAAGACATTCATCATCTTGCCCCGGTGTCCCCTATAAATGTAGAAAAACATCCACGGCAAAAGTTTCGCATATGGGAAAGAACGAAGAATAAATAGTTTGTAATCGTCAACCCCACCCATACATTGTTTAAAATTTTGTGCTGGCTTGAAACAACTTGGGATGTTGAAGCAGCCGTTACCAAAAGAGGATGAAAACTAAGATGTTGAAAAATTTTGATAATTCTGTCATCAGATTTACAGATGAGCAGCAGAAAATACTTTAGTTATGCACAGAACAGCTTTCGTCATTGTAAGCAAAAGTCACAATTTTCTCTAAGTCAACTTTTATTATTGGAAAAGTAAGAGCTGGAAAAAGTAGGATAATCAAAGAAATTAGTAAAACAATCATAGAGCAGTTAGGATCAGAAGCTGTCATTCTTTTGGCACTTACAAGTACTGCTGCGCTTAATGTCGAAAGAAAGTTAATTCACTCAGTGCTTAAAAAAAACACCGTGTTTTAAATAGTTTGCTGATTTAAAATGTCAGGCAGAAAGAAATCTACAGCTCAGCATGGATACAGTATTATTTATCTTTACTGACGAATTTTCACTTGTTGTCTTATGGCTGAACTTGAACAAAGATGTCTCAAAGGTACTTTGTTTAAATCCTTGGTGGTATAGGTAGTTACATCGCGTAAAAGATATCCCTCTATATAAGGGACATTCTATAAAAGACATTTTGGCTCTTCGCAGACAAAAATGCTTATAGCTTTTGAAAATTGCTTCACATTAACAAACTCATTGAAAAAAAAAATGACGATCAGCAAAGACAGTTTCGAAAGACTCTGTATTCTCTTTGCCTGGGGGTCAAGTTTCAGACTACTCTCACCCCTTATGCAACGGTGGAAAGCTACACTGCTTCCGACTCAACTTGAATCATTTCAAGATGCTATATGTCTTTTTTTCCAAAAACAAGCAAGCGAAATAAAATAATCAACAAATACTTCTTAAATCAAAGTGGTCAATGACAAGAATGTTAGCAGACCACAATAATTAAAAGTAAGATGTAGTGAAGATGATCACGTGTTTGGACTTCAGGCTGGACTTTTTTCAGTAGTTGGATGCAGAGTTATGTTACACGCCAATATCTGGATAGAGTGGGGATTGATAAGCGGTGTACTGCGTACAGTAAAAGATACTGTATATGACACAAAATTTCAACCCCCAGGCTTGCCACAGTCTATAATGGTTCATATTGTTTATTATCATGCCCACAATGCATTTGAGCATTACCTGAGGCAACGGATGACTGAATTAAACACATGAAAATGAGGATTCAACGGGTGTTATTTCAAATTTAATTTTGCACTATTAAACAGTAATCATGAAAATGAAACTTTTTTTTTAAATTTTAAAATGTTATGTGTTACGTTTATACGACTCCATGCTCCGACATTTCGGCTTGACGGATACTAGTACATTTATCTTTCTTTTAATGTTACGTGAACAAAGTCACGGGTAACAGCTAGCAATTAATATTTCTACTCACTATACACTTATGCCTAATCAATATATTAGCATCTTCTAAAATATGCACTAAACTATATTTAGATTTCACAGAAATTTAAATTTTAAATCATTTAGAAAAAAATTTAATAGAAAACAGAACAGCAAAAAATAGTTCCATTTATAAAATTTATAATAATCACATCAATTTTGTTTAAAAAGCACTTTAAAAGATCATATATATTGAAAAAAAGAGAGAGAATAGTAATATTTTCAAAACAAGCCTTTTTGCCCTATTCAAATGCTTATTTTATAATGACATATAATAAATTTAATTTATATGTATCTGGGAATACGCTTGCATGCCAAAACCTTAAGTACAATTTAATAAACGTATAAAATGTTTAATTGCTTTTAAAAGGTTCGTTATTTTCAGAATAACTTAACATGATTAAGTACGTTGTTGCTAGAATAATAACATCATTATTCTTAGATTCTCATTGGGGATATATATCTTTACAAATATGCATTTCATCAATTTTAAATGAGCTGTTATCCCAGGATGATCTACGAAAGCCTAAAAGTGCCCCATAAACATAATTATTGTAAATCGTAACATAAATAAGCACTCATTTATCTAGCAGTTAAAGTTTATTTATATGTTTTTTTCTTCATTGCAAAATAATATATGTACGTTAAATGATTTGAGGATCATATATCCTAATATATGTTTTGTGCTTTTCATCGGCGTTTAATTTTTTTAATCTGAAGATTTTTCATAGGTGGAAAACACTTTTGAAATGCAAAGTATCTAGTGTTACTATAAGCCAAAAAAAAAAAAAAAAAAAAAGGTAATAGAAGCCATATAAGAACAATCCATTTTTAAACATTATTTATCTTTTAACAGGAACACAGTTGGTACTGTTAATTTTTAATGAACCTATATACGAACAAAATTATACAAAGAAACAAAAATTAAAAAATATATCCAACAATAAAATAATGTCTTATCAAATGAACTCAGTTGAATACAAAACATCATAAAATGTAGTAAACCTTGAAAATTATCAGTTATATTTCAGTTATTATAATTACTTTTACTTTCCATTTAACATAAACACTAAAATAAATTACTGGATCATTATTAGGTTACATAATTACATATAATCAAAAGTTTTGAGAGAACATTTAGGAGGTCATTCCAAAAACATATTTTTCTGATTAAAATATATGAAAAAAATGAACTATTCCACATGACAAGTTTATTTTAGAAAAATATAATTAACAAATGTCTTCATAGTTACAAACAAAAGTTATGGTTAAGAAAATTTAGAAATTGTTTTAAGAAAGTGGATGTAGATTATCGATACCAGTATATTTTAATTCATTTCTTTTTTTTTTTTATATAATTACTGCTTTAGATATTCACATTCATACAAACAGATTTTTTCGTAGTAGCAATCAAACGTCAAAAGCATTTAAACTATGCTTAAAAATGTTTTAGTATTACACATTCAACACAATTTTGGGTGCATCTAATTTCCTGTGATTGCAGAAATAATAAAACGAAGAATGCAGAAAAATAGAGAATTTTAATTAATTAAAAGGTGTTCTTTCACGTAGATTTCGTAAGAAATACTACCTATTGCAATCTCCTCTATGTTCAAATTTAAGAAATCTTTTGCAGATGTACGCCGATCATGATCCCTTAAACCCAAAACCATCCCCAGTTCAAAACATTACATATATAAATATCTATCTATCTATCTATCTATCTATATCTATACTAATAAAAGAACAAATCGCTCTGTCTCTCCGCGTGTCTATGTGCGATGGCTAGCAAAATCTACCTCACATAGAAGACTGAAAATTCAGGAGTGATCAGTCCAACACAGGCCCTGAAGCACCTGAGGCTCAGATTTTTAATTTTTTAAGGGCCGGGGTCTCGGGGCCCCTTTAGGTTTTTATGCATTAAATTCTCTAATAACATGTCTCTTTCAAATGCGCTCTTCGTCGCTTTTGGGGTGAATACTCCTATCAGTTTCTGTCCCATTTCTGCATTTCAGTTAAGACCCTAGCACCCTTGCAAGGGGCCCAGTACAGGCCCATTGAAGTTTTTGTGCACTAAATTGTTAATAAATTGTTTATTTTTTATCCGATCTTTATTTGTGGAATACTTTCTCCATTTAGTTATTCTCCCGTTACTACATTCCAATATAGACCATGGGCCCATCTAGTGTCCCGTTGGACCCGGTCCCCTGATTTTAAGGGCTGGGTCCCCTAGGCCCTTCTAAAATTTTATGAACTAAAATCTTAATAACATGCCTCTTTTAAATCCGATCTTCGTCGTTTTTGGGATGAATTCTCCTTTCAGTTTCTGCCTCATTTCTGCATTTCAGTAAAGAAACTGTCACCCTTGCAAAGGGCCCAGTAAAGGGCCCCTTAAGTTTTAGAGCGCTAAATTGTTAATAACATGCCTATTTCCTATCCCATCGCGATCGTTTTTGGGGTGAATACTCCTAAAAATTTCTACCCCATTTTTGCACTTCAGTTAAGACCCTGGCACTGCTTCAAGGGGTTCGGTACAGGGCCCCTCGAAGTTTTAGTGGACTAAATTGTTAATAAATTGCTTCTTTTTTATCCGATCTTCATTTTTGGGATACTTTCTCCATTTAGTTATTCTCCCGTTTCTACATTCCAGTTAAGACCATGGGCCCGTGTCGGGTCCCGTAGAGCCCGGCCTAGGGCCCCTTAAATTTTTTGTGTGCCATGCGTTTTTCACAGCCTAATTTTCTCACCTTCGCAGTGCGTAATTTTAAAGTTGAGTCTTGAACTCTTCTCCTTAAACCAACACTCACATATTTTTGTTGGGGGCCTAGGGCCCTTTTTAAGCATTTCCCCAATTTTTTGCACGTTTCTTTCAAATTATATTCCAATGATTAATTAATATATGCTTAATCTTGACTAATAGAAGATTTAAAACGCTAAGTACTAAAACGTTTTAACATGTTTTCAGGTTAGTGCCCTGTTCTCAATTATCAGTTGGCCACTATCGGACCCCATATTATAACTCCCTTAAAAATAGTCCGATTCACTAGCTTTTTTTCTCTAACAACATCCTAGGATCTCCAGATATTACATGAACGACAAAAAAAAAAAAAAAAAAAAAAAAAAAAAAAAAAAAAAAAAATCAGACTTAAATTACTACCAATTTTGAATATAAATCTTCTTCTTGGGGACCTTGGTGTATCTTTTTTAAAAATGATCCGAATTCCTTGCAATTTTCTTCACCATAGTTCTAGCGTCCTCTTATTACATTAAAAACAACTAAAAAGTGTATTTATACCAAACTATATGCCATTAAACCCCTTCCCCCTTGAGGCCCGGTACAAGGGCCCTTGAAGCTTTTGCACCATAAATTATTAATAAATTGCTCCTCTTAATCCAATCTTCATTTTTTGAACCATTTTTCCAATTAGTTATTCTCCAGTTTCAGTATTCCAGTTAAAATCCTGAGCACCTTAGAGTCCTTTAGGGCCCGAACCGGGTCAACTTGAACTTTTTGTGTGCTATACATCTTTTACACCCTAATTTTCCCACCTTCTCATTGCATAATTGTAAAATTGAGTCTTGGACTGATAATCTTAGACAAACAGCCTCATATTTTTATTGGTGCTCTAGGGCCCATTTTTAAGCATTTACCAAATTTTTGTTGATTTCATTAAAATAATATTCTAATGATTATTTCATACCCTATGACTGATTTTGACTAATTGAAGATCTAAAACGCTAAATACTAAAACATTTAAACATGTTTTCATGTTAGGGCCCTGCTCTGAACTATCAGTTTGGCTCTTTTGGGCCCCTGTTGTATCTCCCTTAAAAATGGTCCGATTCACGAACTTTTTTTTCCAACAAATTCTTAGGTTCTCCAGCTACTATATGAACAACAAAAAAAATTGCTGAGTTCATCTACCACCAGTTTTGAATATTAATCATCTTCTTGGGGCCTTTGTTACAGCTCCTTTAAAAAGTATTCTAATCCATTGCAATTTTCTTTACCATAGTTTTAGCGTCTTTCAGCTACTTTAAAACCCCTAAAAAATTTTCTTATACCCGATTACATTCCAGTTAACACCCTGGTCCCCAAGGCCCGGTCTTTTTTTATACATCAACCATCACCTAATTCAAGCATCAATCTCCTTTTACAGCATCAAGTTATGTCTATTCACTACAGCAGTAAATTAAAAATCGCGTTACTATAAAGGTGACTTTAGATAACAGATTTCATCCGTTTTTTAAATATCGTGGTAATACTAACAATAATTCATGTAATTTACAAGGTGAGGGGGCATCTTCCACCGCTTGGTGGTGCGTTATTTCCTCGGGTTTAAGGACCCAATTTCAACGGGATTTGCTTACTTCAACTTAGATTAAAATTCAGCTATTTTATGTATTATGAAATTTTATGTTAGACTTTAGCTGCCAACATTTTCTAACATTAATGGTGCATTCTTTATTATTATTATTATTATTATTATTATTATTATTATTATTATTGTTATTATTATTATTATTATTATTATTATTATTATTATTCTATGGTCTTGATTTCTACGAGGTTTGGCTCACTCAATTTGGTTTGGTTTTCCATTGTCTCCGGCACGTGCGGGAACTTCAGGTAAATTATGCCATATGTAGTGGGGATCTAGATTACAGGTTCGTTCGGAAAGAAGTTTGATGGGAAAAAAACTAGACGATGAGGAAGGCAATGGGGACTCCTAAATGAGGTTTATTTAAAAGAACTTCCAAAGATATAAAATCATACAAACTTAAGTTTTTTTTTAAGGCTATTATTTACAAAACCCGGGCAACGGCGGGTGGGTCTGCTAGTATATATATATATGGAAATAGATTTCCTCCTGACATGGAAAAGGGTTATTTTGTATGCACTTTTCAACTAAAAGTTTTGACCATTTACATTTGAACTCAATAATTTCACTCTACAATAGCCTGTTTCCAGTTAAGGATATAGCGGTTATTTCGACATATAAATATACTAAAACACTGGGCAGTATTCTATTTAATTACAGAGAAGTTTCTCATGAACTTGAATCACACCTGTATTTGGAATGTAAATGTGAAGATTATAAAAATTCAATGTTTTCAACGATACCGGACAACATATCGCAACATTATCGAAAACTATAATTTACACTATCTTTTGAATTTCGAAACGGAATTCCGTATTAACAAAAAGTTGAATCCAATTAAAAGTTTTAATAAAGCTGATTTAAATGTTTTATTTTAAATTTGACTTACAGATACAATACACCAATCTCCCTCTTTACAGAGTGGAAGCTACATATTTGAAGTGATTTTAAATCGTTTCAGGGTATTTTCATTAATACTTCTTCTTATACTTATCATAATTTCAGTAGGGATATAAGAAATGAAAAAACCAAATTAAAACATATGTTCATTTTTTGTCAAGTACATAAAGCTGCTGGTAATTTTGCAGTCATATGAAAATCTTTTTATGTTGAAATGCTAAATGCAGAATTAATAATAGTGTAACTTACAGAGTATGTAAATCTTCCGTGCAAACACTTGAAATAAGTATATGGCCTTTTCTAAGCAAACAAAGATTCCTTTCCCATGTAGTAAAAATTTGTCATTTCCATTTCTATTTCTTACTCCAAAATATCATAAAGTACCTATTAAATATAGGTCTATTTGCAGTAATGTCAATAGTATAGGCAATACTTTTAATAGGAAATTTGAAGATTTACTTAAAGAAGTTTTGAAAATGTTAAAACACAAGTATAAAGACAGTAATTGTTTCAGGGTTATTTCCAATAGTTCCGAGATTTCTGAAAAATTAAAAAGTAATTGCATTAATTCTAACCAAACTTATGATTTTGAAAATTTATTTACTACTATTCCTATTAATAGTTTAAAGGAGGCACTTTTAAAATCAGTTAAATTGGTTTTGGATGTTACGGATTTCAACTCTAACTTGTTTAATAAATTATGTCGGTTTTTTCTTTAGAATAATTATGCTTATAAAGGATCTAAAATATACTTACAAATTAATGGAATTGGAATGGGTACTAGCTACTCATCTACAGCTGCTAACTTATTTTTATTTCTTTAATGAGTTTCATCGTAGTATTGATAAAGCTGATGTCCAATTCCTCGCTTATAGATATACTAGTAGACCCTACCGGCGTTGCCCTAGGTTTGTAAATAATAACCTTAAACAAAACTTAAGTTTGCATGATTTTATATCTTTGTAAGTTCTTTTAAATAAACCTCATTTCGGAGACCCCATTGCCAAACCGCAGCGTCTAGTGTGTTCCCATCAAACTTCTTTCCGAACGAACCTGTAAATTTAGATCCCCACGGTATATGGTAGAATTTACCTGAAGTTCCCGCACGTGCCGGAGATAATCGAAAACCAAGTTGAGGGAGCCAAACCTCGTAGGAATCAAGCCCATAGAATGAAAAAAGAATGCACCATTAATGTTAGAAAATGTTCGTAGCTAAAGTCTAAGATAAAATTTCATAATACAGAAAATAGCTGTATTATAATCTAAGTTGAAGGGAGAAAATCCCGTTGAAATTGGGCCCTTAAATCCGAGGAAATAACGCACAACCAAGCAGTGGAAGATGAGCCCTCACCTTGTAAATTTCATGATTTACTGTTAGTATTAAGACGATATTTAATAAACGGATGAAATTCCTTATCTAAAGTTATCTTTAGAGTAACGTGATTTTTAATTTACCGCTGTAGTGAATAGACGTAAGTTGCTGCTGTAAAAGGAGAATAATGTTCGAATTAGGTGGTACCTGAGGTATAAAGAAAGACCGGGTTCAGGGGACCAGGGTGTTAACTGGAATGTAATTGGGTAAAAGAAAATTTTTTAGGGGTTTTAAAGTAGCTGGGAGACGCTAAAACTATGTTAAAGAAAATTGAAATAGCATAGGATAGTTTTTAAAGGAGCTGTAACAAAGGCCCCAAGAAGACGATTAACATTCAAAACTGGTGGCAGCTGAAGTCCGCATTTTTTGTTGTTGTTGTTGTGGTTCATGTATAGCTGTAGAACCTAAGAGTTTGTTAGAAAGTAAAAGTTCGTGAATCGGACCATTTTTAAGGAAGATATAACAGGGGGCCCAAAAGAGCCAAACACATAGTTCAGAACAGGGCCCTAACATGAAAACAAGTTTAAATGTTTTAGTGTTTAGCGTTTTAGATCTTCAATTAGTGAAAATTAATTATAGGGTATGAAATAATCATTAGAATAATATTTAAAAGAAATGCGCAAAAATGGGATAAATGCTTAAAAAGGGACCCTAGAGCCCCAATAAAAATATGAGGGTGTTGGTCTAGGATTAAGTGTCCAAGACTCAATTTTAAAATTATGCAATGAGGAGGTGAGAAAATTAGGGTGCAAAAAATGATAGCACACAAAATGTTCAAGTTGACCCGGATTGGGCCCTAAAGGACCCTAAGGTGACCCAGGATTTTAACTGGAATATAGAAACTGGAGAATAACTATTTGGGAAAATGGTTCAAAAAATGAAGATTGGATTAAGAGGAGGAATTTATTAATAATTCACTGTTCAAAAGCTTCATGGGGTCTTGTACCGGGCCCCAATGGGGAAGGAACTTAATGGCTTATAGTTTGATATAAATACACTTTTTAGTAGTTTTTAATGTAATCAGAGGACGTTAGAACTATGGTGAAGAAAATTGCAAGGAATTCGGATCATTTTAAAGAAGTTACACCAAGGGCCCCCTAAGAAGACTATTTATATTCAAAATTGGTAGTAGTTGAAGTCTGAAAAATTTTTTTGTCATTCATGTAATAGCTGGAGAAAATAAGATGTTAGAAAAAAAATAAAACTAGTGAATTGGACTATTTTTAAGGGAGTTACAATAGCGGGGCCGAAAGGGCCAACTGACAATTGAGAACAGGGTACTAACATGAAAACATGTTAAAACGTTTTAGTACTTAACGTTTTAAATCTTCTATTAGTCAAGATTAAGCATAGAGTATGAATTAATCATTAGAATATAATTTGAAAGAAACGTGCAAAAAATTGGGGAAATACTTAAAAAAGGGCCCTAGGGCCCCAATAAGAATATGTGAATGTTGGTTTAAGGAGAAGGGTTCAAGTCCAAACTTTAAAATTACGCACTGCGAAGGGGAGAAAATTGTGCAGAGAAAAACGCATGGCACACAAAAAATTTAAGCTGCCTAGACCGGTCCCTACGAGACCCTATACTGACCAATGGTCTTAACTGGAATGTAGAAACGGGAGAATAACTAAATGGAGAATGTATCCCATAAATGAAGATCGGATAAAAAAGAAGCAATTTATTAAGAATTTAGTGCACTAAAACTTCAAAGGGCCCTGTATCGAGCCCCTTGCAATGGTGCCGGGGTCTTAACTGAAGTGTAGAGATGGGATAGAAACTGAAAGGAAAATTCACCCCAAAAACGAAGAAGATGGGATAGAAAAGACGCATGCTATTAACAATTTAGCGCACTTAACTTCAAGGGGCCCTGTACTGGTCCCTTGCGAGGGTGCCAGGGTCTTAACTAAAATGTAGAAATGGGGCAGAAACTGAAAGGAGAATTCACCCCTAAATCGAAGAAGAGCGGATAGAAAAGAGGCATGTTATTAAAATTTTAGTGCACTAAAACGTCAAGGGGCTCTGTACTGGGCCGTCTCCAAGGGTGCCAGGGTCTTAACTGAAATGTAGAAATGGGGCAGAAACTGAAAGGAGATTTTAACCCAAAAACGAAGAAGATCAGATACAAAAGAGGCATGTTATTAACAATATAGTGCGCAAAAATTTCAAAGGGGGGTACTGGACCCCTTGCAAGAGTGCCAGGGTCTTAACTGAAATACGGAAATGGGGCAAAACTGAAAGGAGAATTCACCCCAAAAACGACGAATACCGGATTTAAAAGAGGCATGTTATTAACAATTTAGTTCCTAAAAACTTAGAAGGCCCAGGGGACCCAGCCCTTAAAATCAGGGGACTGGGCCCTACGGGACCCTAGACGGATCCATGGAATATAGAAACGGGAGAATAACTAGATGGAGAAATTATCCCCTAAATGAAGATCGGATAAAAAAGAAACAATTTATTAACAATTTAGTGCACAAGAACTTCAAGGGGCCGTGTACTGGGCCCCTTGCAAGGGTGCCAGGGTCTTAACTGAAATGTAGAAATGGGACAGAAACTGAAAGTAGAATTCACCCTTAAAACGACGAAGATCGCATTGAAAAGGAGCATGTTATTAAAAATTTAATGCATAAAAACCTAAAGGGGGCCAGGCACCCAGGCCCTTTAAAAATTAAAAATCTGAGTCTCAGATGCTTCAGGATCTGTGTTGGACTAATCACTCCTGAATTTTCAGACTTCTACGTGCGGTAGATTTCGCTAGCCATCGCAGACAGTCAGAGCGATTTGTTCTTTTATTAGTATAGGTTGACGATTTGAACGTTTTAAATTTCAATAGTGAATTCAATGAAATTTCTCAAGAAATTTAGCCTGATTCCCTAACATTAAAGATAACGAATGTTAATGATTTGAGGCTTATTACCTTGATTTAAAAATAATTTAAATGTGTAACAAAGTACAGATTTCCATCTATGATAAACGGAATAGTTTTCAATTTAGTGTTAATCAGCTTGTTCACTGGTCCTCCAACATTTACGAAGGTATATACATTAATATCATTATCAGTTAAATATTTCGATTTTTTAAGAATTTGTACAGATAAAATACTATTTAAAAAGGAATTATTTCATTTTAAAAGTAATCTATATTACAACAAGTAAAAATTAAATTTAAAAAAATCAAAAAACCCGACTGCGTAAAAATCGAACTAATTAATTATTTCTCATCAATGTAGAACTATTTTTTATATTACTTACCTATTTTTTTATTTACTTGTATTGATGACTTTTAAGTTTGTTTAATTGTTAGTTTCTATCTATAAGCACTTTTTTGATGAGGCCTATAGATGTGTATGAAGGTTAGAGTTAAAGTAAACACAACTTTCATGTTGTATAATATTTAAACGGAGGTAACGGACTGTAAAATAGTCAATGAGACATCGTCTTCCATTTGAATAATCTATCCAATGATATGCCACTCAATTGGTGCGTAATTTTTTCTCGTCTTTACCGCCATTTTTTATTTTACGGCCGCCATTTTGAATTTATAAAAACAAAACACAGCCTGTAACCATCGGACGGTTAAGACGAATTGATAGAGATCTCATTCATTAAAATCCATCCAGTCGTTGGGGATGTTTCGAAGGTATAAAGAAATCCACATACCCAGATACTCGTGAAACAAATTACCCTTCTTGGCATTCGGGTAAAAACACATTCCTCTAAATTTTATTTAAAAGAAATATTCAGATTTTGCAGATATTCTTCATTATTGAACGTTTGCTTTTCGACATCAGTGAATGACTCATATTGCTAAACCCGGTTTAAGGACGGTTTTATGATGATGTGCTGCGTCGATTGGCAACAGACCTGGATCGAACTTGGATTGGTGGTTTTAAAGATGGGTTTTGTCTTGTTTATTTTGTTTTATGTTTTATTTTTTTGTGTGGCAACGTGGTTGATTTGGTGGAGTGTGGTTTTTTTTCAACGAACATAGTTTTGCATCTTTTACTATGTTCCAAGTGAGGCATTCATGTAATAATGTGGCGTAGGGTCCGGTGGGGGAACAAGTGATATGCAACATACGAATGTTTTAACATTTGATTTTGCTACTCACTGTTTTGGTCAAAATCCACTGCCACTAATACATATTTTATGCACATTTTTTAAATTCTCGACTGCTATTGAAAAATAACCCACTGCTGAGGAGGCCGAAGCCTGTTTTTTCTAGTTTTTCTGTATTTACTTGTTGAAATTTTAACTTTTTAAAAACAGTTATATTTTTTCCTTGTTCTGTGAGGGGGTTGCGCTGGTTCAGGCTAAATATACTCTTCACTGGTTTATATTGAATTTATGAGTTTTACTGCAGCATTTTGGCGCATTTGACAGGAATGTAATTTGTTTTCTGTTGGTAATTATTATACTTAGCGCTTATATTTTATGTATTTTAATAGATTTCAGCTTTTAGAGCAATACAAGAATGCAACAGTTGTATTTATTTTATTTGGTTTTAAACTGGCTCGGTTTTCTCATTTTTTTTATTATGCAACATTATAAAATTCTTGATAAAACTCTTGATATAAATATGTTACGCTTATGAATTAAAATAAAAATGGGTTTAATGAAATATAAAAGATAAAAAGATGAAAAACATGACCTAATGGAGAATTGTCTGCAAGCCCTTACACGCGTAGTACAGTTAACGTAAATTTTCACTTTTACAAAATTACACATGTCATTTATTTTTTTTACACATGCATTACACATGTCATTTACAAATGCAAATTACACATGTCATTTATTTCTGTGAGGGTGTTGCGCTAGTTCAGGCTAAATATCATATTTTACTGGTTTATATATATATCAACTCTATATATATATAATCCTAATCAATCGAATTGAAACGAATTTATGTAACGATTCTATTAACCCTCTCACTGACAAGCGCTGTCAGCTGAAATGCTTTTAAATCTAGCCTCAGAGTAGGTGAAATAATTTTACGAAAAACAGAAGTGCCTTTTCCTTTTTCAACTTCGAAACAGGCGGGTGTTTTCCAACCCCCCTCACTATCCAATTAGTGAGAGTAGGGGAGAGGAACTCGGGAGAAGAAATTCTAAGAACTTCCTTATCTCTCCCCTTTCTTATCTCTTACTTTCCATTCTATGCCAGTAGAAAGCATGGACTTCTTATATAATCCAATTTCTCCCTTTAGGTCGAAAATCGAATGTGTTTGTAACATAGATGAATTTGAAACTTACAGATTAATCTAAAATGCTGGATGCAATATTATACAATATTTATCTTGATTTGTTGTATGCTTTCATGGATTTAAAAAACGTTTTAAAATTAATAGTAGAAAAAAAAAATTATTGAGCAGGGTTAGCATATTTTTAAAGCCTTTTTTAAACTTGTTTAAACCAGGTTTATTTATTTATTGTTGCACGTGTTGAGTGTGTGTGTGTGTGGGGGGGGGGGGGGGGAGGAATTATAAATCTGTTTTTTATCACATATACATGTATATTTATTGATAAAACTGAACATTGTCGGATACTACAAAAATAATAATACTCCATTCGAAAATAATTTAAATTAAATAATTACAGTCCAGTCCTGTAGAAAATTTAATTTATTTATAATTGAAACATTATAAATAACGAACAGCTATGTCTTAAGTAAAGTATAAATAAATTAGTCTTCACAACGAAACCTTGATACCTTAACTACATTTACCAAAAAGGAGTTGAGAGTGTATTAGAGTTGTTTTAGAAAAGCAATCAGTTATTATGAGGGAAAAAAAAAACTGTTTAAATCGTGGTTTAAAGCCGGTTCAAACCACTTGGTTTAAATCATATCCAACATAAAATATGGATCTTAGATAGTACTGTAATTCTGTATCCCTGTAATTGAACGATAAATGTTACGCACACTGTGTTTCATAGAAAACATGGGTAGCACACCTCAGTAATGAAATTCAAATTTATTATGTTGAAATTAGTGTAATATCATTAAATTATATTGCATATATATATATATATATATATATATATATATATATATATATATATATATATATTAGATCACATTGTAACAGAATTATTTGTGTGCCCCTGTTAACGAACTATAAATGCCACTCACTCTCTTTTCAATTGAGAATGTCCAATAGTACACCTCAATATCATACACGATTACATGAAAATAGAAGTAAAATATATTTAAGACTATTATAGCACGGACCTTAAAGGAAAGAAAGGAAACATATCTTGCATTTTTTTCTTTTTGTTGTTGTTTTTCTTTCTTAAAAATACATGCTTAGAACAATTTCTAAATTCCATTTATTGAAATATCTTATATATATATATTTCCCTGAACTTGAAGAATATTTAAATAAAAAAGAAACAAAGAGAAAAAGAGAGAGAGAAATTCAACACATTTGCAAGAAAATTGAAAACGTTGTTCGATTCTTTGACAATAATTTTTACAATTTTTATGCATTTCTTCATAGAAAGTAACACTGTGCATGTACCAGAAATATTAGAAATTTTAAGAAAGTGAAAAAAAACCTTTATCGTATGTTTATATTTAAAAAATGTATTGTGTTAGATAAATGTTTCTCGTTTAGAGAGCGGCGATGATCCCCATGACCTCCTCCTTGGATCCGCGTTTGACCATGAAAAGAAAAAATTATGTACTCTTATTAGTAAAAATTAATTTTTGCACATTATTATTATTAATTTTATTGGGGTGTTCGTTTGGGGGAGGGGAGTCTCCACACTAGTCCTTCCAAAAAAATGAACTTCAAAGTTGCTCTACTCAGGCTATTTTTGCTCGGGGACAGATGGTCCAGTTGCTCAGAGACCCCTCTTTGATTGCTCTACATTATGCGATAAATTTTTGTTTCAATATTAACATAATGAAAATCCGCAAATTTTAATGTGAGGAGGTTTTCTGAAACAGACATGAAAGTTTTCAGCTCATCAAAGTTTTTTGACTC
Source organism: Maratus speciosus (assembly GCA_963932465.1). Taxonomy (NCBI): domain Eukaryota; kingdom Metazoa; phylum Arthropoda; class Arachnida; order Araneae; family Salticidae; genus Maratus; species Maratus speciosus. The sequence continues at coordinate 91,048,258 of OZ010800.1, forward strand.
ATTCTTTTAATTTTCATTTTTTTAAAGAAATATTTAACGTCCTTCATCCGGAATTTTTAATCTAAATTCGAAAAAAAAAAGAAAAAAACAAATCTTACAGGCCGCTGAAAGTACGCTGAGATTTCGGTTTTAATACATATTAATATTTACCTCTTGAAAAAAAATTAGTTTCCAGAAGTGAATTCAGCATTTTTTTTTCTGATTGCTTACTTAAAACGTGAATACCCAAGTAGCTTTTGCTCTCGATCGGCTGCCTTTTATCATTAAATATTAGTATTTTAGCACTAAAATTAAGCACAGAGTTCGGAAACATCATATTTTAAATTATGAATTTCAAAGTGTTTGGACAGTTTTTTAAAAAAAAAAACTTTAAATTTATACGATCGTAATCGATTAAAGTGTTAAAGAAAAAAATAAAAAAAACAGAAGAATGCTTTTTTTACTTACATTTTTTACTTTCACTTTTGGAACCAGTACCGAAAGTGAAAGTAATTTTATTATAAAAATCTGCAACAAAAATCGAAAAAAAAAACAAAAACAAAACTAATACACTTGCAATTCAATCTTAGCTAAATAAACAGTCAAGTGCGAGTATTACTCGTGTACAGAGGGTTCCGTAGAATAAATATATGAATTTGTAATTGTATTATTAAAAACAACCGTTGCTAAAAGAATACTAAGACCTTGTAAAAAACTATACAACGTAGTGTTGGGTATCACAGTATATACTAGAAAAGTGTAAATTGATATACCATAAAAGATCAAAGAAATATGGAACCTAAATAATATCAAATATAGCTATTTTGCATAACTCATTTTTTAATATTATCCTAATCTGTTTATGGTGAACTTAATTCGGTACTGAAAATAAAAGCAGTGTATATTTATACTTCATTTGGCATTTCATAAAACTAAATTCAGCGTAGTAATAACTTTTCGTTCTACAGTGTAGCTAAAACAAAACCTTTGTTCAAAGTTAAAATTTCATTTTGCTAAGCACGTTTCGAAAGGAGGTCGCAAAGTTGCAACGCCGCCCTGGTCCGTGCCGATTTTTTACAGGTAGGTTTTTAATTAACTTTTAAAGCTATTCGAGACGTATTGAGAGATCCACTCAATGCAAACTAGTCACGAATCCCATAATATTTGATTCATTCTAATTAAGTGGTCGCTGGATTCTTAAAGCTTAAAAATTTTAGAAATTTTAATTTTTTTAAACGTTAAACTCTTATCTTTTCTGAACATTTGATATAATTGTTTCCTTGAAATTCCCATTAGTACAGAAGTCATGGCTTTTAGAATTATACCCGCATAATAGCTGAAGCGGCATTTCCGAAACTTTGAAGTAATTTTTCTCCAAATGACGTTTTTGGGCATAACGCGCACGATACCTCAAAAACTTCTGAATATTTTTTTCATGAAATTTTCAAAACATATATTCCATGTTAGACTATAAACTGAACCTAAAATTTCCTTTTTATTGATCCAAAAAATTTTTTATTTAGGTGATTATACTGTTGAAATTTTCAAAATTTTGTATTAGCTAAATACAACTTTGCATCAAAAATATAGAGATGCTTTAAATACAAATTTATTTAAGTTCAGGGTAATTATTACAAACTGAAGTATAAGTAAGCATCAAAATTTTCATTCTAGTTGCAATAGTTATTTTGTAATCCTGCAACTAAGTTGTTATGCCAATTTTCTCCTCGACAAATATCTAAGTTTCGAGTCCCCTATAAATACTAATTCTGCATCTTGCAATTTTTTAAATACATTAAATGAAAGAACATACTTATATCTTTCATACCAATAAAAATTATGCTTTAAAATCATATACAGTCGTGGAAAAAAAAAAGTAAACACCCCCTCCTAATTCCTCAACAAATTATCGTAGAAGAAAGTTACTGGTACCGAACGATTGAAAATAAAGTCTACTTTTAAATGATGTATATAAAATTTGCTTAAGGGGCCATCTACATATTAAAACGAACCCAAACTTCATTTTTTTATGGCAATACTCAATTTTAACAAGATTTTTCAAATCTTCGGTTCAAACTATGCCTAGACACCAAACTGCAAGTCATTTGAAAGATACGTTTTTGAATTCTAAACATTCAAAATTTAGTCCTAATGTTAAATTACATTTTCATATTTTTAATCTCCTGAAAATATACTCCTAATGTGCTAATTTTTGTGTAGCAATAATACTAAAATACCCAAACATAAATACGTTGAATTTGCAATATTTATAATTTTATGATATGAATTATGAAATTAATATTTGAAAAGCAATATGAATTGCAGCCTACAATTTTTTTGATGGATTTAGATTTATTAAGTCCTGCTTTATGGGAATCCAAAATTTCACATTTTCTTCCAAGTAGTTTTAAAATTATGCTTAAAAAACGGCAAAATGATGGTTTAAGGGGCAATTTATGATAGAAGTGACTAGATATTTTGATATTTCCTATGTTATCCTGTAATCTAGCAGTCTTCAATGACTGCTTGAGTGGCGCTTAAGATGCCTTGATCCCGAAGGGGGCTCTCTCGGTCAACAATTGAGTACCGAACTTCAATTTGGATACAGCCCCTAAAATACGCTCGTTTTAAAATAATTAATTTCACGAAAACTTATCGTACGAATTGCATAAAAATTTATTTTTAGGCTAATTGAAGGGCATAGAGATCATTTATGCTGTCAGAATTGTGTACTATTATTGAAACAAGAAAGTTATGATTCATTTTAATATGCAGATGGCCCCCTAAGCAAATTTTATATACATCATTTAAAAGCAGACTTTATTACCAATCGTGTGGTACTAGTAACTTTCTTCTACGATAATTTTTTGCAGCGTTAGTAAGGGGTCTTTTTTTCCCACAACTGTACATTTTAAGACATTAAATGTTGAAAATGGTCTCTTTTTTAAAAAAAAATTTAAGAGCACTGAGAGCCCTTAAATTAGTCTGTTTTTAACAATTTGACGTTTATTGCTTTTATACTGCTATTGAACATTACACATATATATTATTAAAAATCGTTAACTAGGCATAGAATACGCCGCCCCTGTCATTATGTATGTCAAAACTGTCCGTATCTTTAAGGGCTAATATCTCGGCTTACTGATGATTTTTTTTCGAAAATCATTATCAACAATGCTTTTATAATTCTGCTGCAATAGGTACCTCCAGTGCTGCTCAACACGTTTGCTGAATGCCCGTAAATCGAAATTTGTGTTAACAGAAAAATGCGATTTTCTTAAAAACTATGTGACCTAGGCTAATCACTATAATTTTCCTTCAAGATTTATATTAACGTCTACGATCTCTAATTTTTTCATAATTTTAGTTTCAGTAGATTCGGAATTAGATGGGGGTGGGGGCATATTTTTGCGTTACATTTTCGACGATATCTTTGAAAATATAATACCTAAAATTAAAAGGAATGTATTTTTGAGTTCAGCGTTACGAAAGATTTCACACGATACCCGACACTATATACAAAGAAATTTTTTTTTTTTCAAGTTGCATAATTATATATCCCCTCTGCATTTTCACTAAATATATTTATGAATGTTTAACAATCTGAAAATATGTGCGTCAATAGTCTTTTTTACATCCCCCAATTTGAACTTTCCACGTTCCATAGTTTACGAGTAAAATGGCTGTGACAGAAAGACACAGGAGTAATCTTATAATGGTTCCGTTTTTACTTTTTAATTACAAAACCCTAAAAAAAAAAAAAAAAAAAAAAAAAAAACTTATTAAAATGTAGGCGAGGAATTTTAAAAGGAACGGTCCCGTATGTTTAAGATTAGCATTCCAGTTCCACAGTATATGCTATTAAGCAGAGCTGAAACTGAGGGGGGGTGGGTGCAGAGGGGGCATGTGCCCCGGGCGCCAGAACGAAGAGGCGCCAAATGAAGGATTATACCTTTGGAATTTATCATTTTCTTCTGATGGTTTAATGGCTTCCATTATTATGAAACAGCCATATAAATAAAAAAAAGTGTGGCCATTTTTCTTCCCCATTCTGACCAGAAAATCAGAGTTCTAACTTTTTACGGCTGCTCTTTCATCTTCACCTAACACTTCATTTATACTGGTTGTTTCATAATAATGGAAGCCACCAGTCCATCAGAAGAAAATAACTCGGTTAAAGCGGAAATTCTGATAATCGGGACTCTACTGTATATTTCATTTTAAAAATGATCTTTAGAATACTTTTGTTGGTATTCAGAAGGGGGAGGGGGGTTATGACCCCCATGACTTCCCCCTTGGATCCGCCATTGTAGATCACGTACTTCAGTATTGCAAATTTTATGAATATATATTTTAAATTTTATAATATGTCGGCTATTAGAAAATTAGTAAAATTCTCTTTGTAAATATACTTTGCGGGAGAGGGGGGTGGGGGGCAAAATCCATGTTTGCCCCGGGTGCAAAAAATGGTAGTTTCGGCCCTGCTGTTAAGAGCCCACAATTGTCATGCGAAAACCCCCGCATACTAATGTTAAACCAATAGGAACGTTCTTTTCAGAAATTTCGCTTGCATTTTAATACGTATTTATATATAATACCTGAAGTGCATATCTAACGATGTGTGATTTTACTTTTTCAATTTTGGTTGCATTTTTAAAAATGTGGATGTTTTTAATATTAGAACCGGTTCCAAACAGTTTCCCAAAACTAAAAGTGTCCGAGTTTATAAAAACTGTAATCAAACTCGAAAAATTACAAACACACAACATTAGATATCGACCTCAGGTGTATCCCATATAAAAAGAACGCTCCCATAGGTTTAACATTAGTTTGCGAATCTCTTCGCGTGATTAGTGTAGACTCTTAATTCATATCACTGTGGCTTTAAATGCTACAATTATAATGTCACAATTACCGTAAAATTTGTGAAAAAGTAATCTGTCTACAATGAAATGCTGTCTTAAATGAAAAAAATATTTATTTACAACATAAAGAATACCAACAATCATACCTGCTAAGATAGAAACCTGTATAAAGCGGAATATTTTTCAGTTCCTTTGGATTCCGTTTTCAAGGTTATAATTAATATTTGGCAAAGCTGATTACTTAGTTCAGCATTATGTATTTTATTATTACATATTTTAAATTGTATAATAACACCGGCTATTAGAAAATTAGCAAAACTCTCTGTAAATTTTCTTTGCGGAGGGGGGGGGGGGGGGAGGCGATTAAATCTATGTTTGCTCTGGGCGCAAAAAAAGGCTAGTATAAGCCTTGGTACAGAAGCCCGTGAAATCATTTCTAAAAAAATTTTTTAAACATAAAATATTCGCACACATCACATTTTTAAACTAATTTTTAACACTTGGATTTCACTCTTGCAGGCTTTTCGTACAAATAAAATTGTAACTATCTATCTGACACAAGAAGGTGATTGCTCCCTGAAACAGGAAGAAGGGGAGACAATATAAGGGAGAAGTGAGACGACCCACCACAAGGGGTGAGGGGGTTGTTGCAATTATCTATTGTTGACAAGGTAGTAGGCAAGATAGAGTGTCTGCTGGGGGGGAGGCAAATTTGTACACACGGCCTTGCCATTATTGAAGGTATTTTCTAAGAACGACTCAACACGGTGTCGCCTGTTTTCAAGCCATTATCGATGAACGTCTTAAGTCGGCCGCACCTGTTTCGAGAGAACTTTTGGTGAACGTGTTAACACGGCCTTGGCAGTCAGGGGGTTAAACGACTGATTAAACAACTGATTACGTTTCACGGTGATTTCTCCTAAAATATGGAATACTTTGCGATGAAATTAACACCAAAAATCCATATTGACACCACAGATCTCAAAACTGGTATTAGAAGTTTAAAATTAGAATTAGTTTTCGAAATATTAATTTTTTTTCTAATTTTAAATGCATTTTTTCTAATGATGGCAAATCAAATTTTAATTATAACAGATATTTTTTTTCATATTTTAGAAAAGGTTATTTTAAATTAATGTGGCGACGAGTTTGGCCTCCCTTAAATGTATGCTAAGAAATGCATCATGTTACTTTTATTCAGAATTCAATTTGTATTTCATTATCATTTTATTTAATACCAAACTTTCATTTAAAATTGAAACCTTTAAAATAAATTGCTTTTACTTCATTCTTTTTTTTAAACGAAACGAAAAGAAAAATATTAGACACAGGTATCATAAACGCAACGGGGTACTTAATTGGCGCCAAAATAGCGTTATTTTGCCTGACATGGTAACCCGGCTATTGTTGCTTATTTATTAATAAATGCTTATTTGAATTTATTTTATTTTTATTTACAAAAATGTTATAAATTATTTTGTTCTATAGTTATTAATTAATTTTCTTATTTATTGTTATTTCATTTTTAAAATAACAGAAAATAATTTAAAAATACATATGTAACAGGTATTTAAAAACGAGGTTTTCGCCAAATTGTAAAAAAAAAAGAATAACACCAAACCCGGTGTGTATGTGACAATACAAAAAATCATGAGATTTAATTTCCACTTAAAAGCAACGTTTTATTGTTATTACGTCTCCCTTCAACCAATTTTGCGAAATTATATAAATAGCCAAATTATACACTGCAAATAGAAGCATCTTAAATTTAGACACATATGTGACTGAAAATGAAATTTAGACACTTAAGTGTCTTAATCTGAAAATTCAGACATTATAGATGTCTTAATTTAAGATACATAAGTGCCTTACTATGACCATGGTGTAAACGAACTGAGAATTATGTCTAAAATATCCGCAAACGTCTTATTTTAAGACACTTCATTGCTTTAAACGTGTCATAATTTAAGACGTTTTGATTCTTCCAACGCAATAACCACCAGGGAGCACTAGCACTCCCAGTTGCGCATGCGTTTTAGATGTCTTCGTTCGAAGTGGTATACGTTGTAATTCAAACAAAGTTTGTTTTTATGTACGCGTGTATTTTAATTCGTTTTTTGCGAAATGTGAAGTACTGCGATTTTAATTCGTATTAACTTGGATTATTTATTTATTGAAGACATATACATCTGACGTGTGTGCTCGACATCAAATGTCTCTTAGAAGCTGTCGTCGATATAAGGGCGGGATAGACACAGAACAGAATTAGACGACGGTTGAAGATTACACCCGGAAATTCTACAAAGCGTGTGCAGTGGGCTTAGTGTTAACTCGTATTAATTTATATCAATAATATTGTGTTCTTCATCTTCGTTCTGTCGAAGCTGGCAAAAAAAAAAGAAACTTTTGTCTGGCGGGTCCTGTTTTGAGGATGAAACATCTCATTCTTTAAATATGGCTAGTCGGATGTATTATGGGATTACATTTTAAACTGATGAAAATCTTTCTCCCTCACTGTGGTTGTGGTAGTTTTTAAAATTTCAAATCGAGGAATATTTCTTACCTCTTGCAAACAGCGATTGAAGTAAGTGTTATAATTTCTTTATAGTACTAAAATTAGTGTCTTTTATGATTTTATTTATTGTACTAAACAAAATCTTACATGAAATTTAATTAGTTTTGAATCTTTTTGCAAAAAAAAAAAAAAAAAAAAAAAAAAAAAAAACACTAATTCTAGAAGTATATATTTTTAAATTTATGACGTTGTTTTTTATTACAAATTATGTATTATTTATTCTCATCTTTTTTCTCAAATTTAAAGTAATAACATCACTAAAAAACAGACATATTTAAAAGTTAAGTTCATTCTCTTGTTTTGTTTTGTTTTCAATATGGCAGTTCTTATTTTCAATGGATCCGGATTGAGATCCCGGGATCCCGCTTTAATTTTAACCCCGAAAATCCCGGAATTTTACTGGAAAACTCCGGGATTTTCGGGATTGCCTTTTTTTTCCATTGAACAATATTCAGCTGAAATTAAAAAATATATTTATAAACTTTCGCTTTTGGAAAAGAAAATCAATTGCTTTTCATGAAATTTATATATAATTGAAAATGAATGTTTATCTCAAGTATGTCTTAGATATATTTCTAAAGCTATTAAATATTTTAATGTGTGAAAACTTTTGAATTGGAAACATAGAAGTAAGCCAGTCAGGAAAAAGGAAATCATTTGTTTATTTAGATTTCGCTGCATGTGTGGATTCGAAGGTCATTTTCCAATTAGACTTTACTGATAAGCATCGCAAGTTTGTATCATAGTGATATCATGTGCTAACTTTTTTTTTTTTTGGCTTTAAAGATATCTTGTTTAGTAGCTCATAGGAATGATAACAATAAGATGTGGCAATATAAATTTTAAAAAAATCTAATTTTTAAATGATAAGGATTTTTATTTTTTTTCGGGGAGGGTGGGGGGGGGGGGGGAGGATTTTGTATGAAATTTTCGTAAAGTTGATACCTTAAATCTTGCACTGATTATAATGAAAGTTTTGAACTTTTAAAGTAGGACAAGATTAAAAAACACAAAATATAAATAAACAAAATACCGAAGTAATTTTTTTCTCAATATTAACCCTTCGCAATCGAGGGCTCCGGAGCGGAGCCATTTAAAATTTGTCTTCAAACTCGAGGTCTCCGCTACAGAGACAATGCAAATAATTTTGTGATATAATGTAATCTTGGGTTTTCTAGACAGGTATCACAAAATTATTTACAATGTCTCCGTAGCGGAGCCCTCGAGTTTGAAGACAAATTATAAATGGCTCCGCTCCGCAGCCCTCGAGTGCAAAGGGTAAAGTAGAATATTTATTTATTTATTCATAGTTAAATAGCTGTTGTGATTATCATCTGATATATATGTAAAATTGCCTATGTGGCAATATAATTTTTAAAAAAATCTATTTTTAAATTATATGAAGTAGAGTAGGACAAGATTATAAGAAATATATATATTTATCCATGTACTTTAAAAGCCCTCAATAGCCCTTGCCGCTGAATTTGTACGATAATCGGAGATGTCTGCTTTTGTGAGGTAAAAATATACAAATATGTATGCCATGCGGATTAAAAAAATATTCGCTAAATAGATGTTTCAGAATAGCTATTCGAGAATGTCCATTAACCTCCACAACGGATACTCCCGAATACCGGACATCTCAATTGAGATAACAATAATGCAGGGTTGCATTTTTTGCAAAAGAACTTCTTGATTAAAGAATGGGCATACTGGGCCGTGCCCCGCCCCCCTACGATTTTAGTGCCCATAAATTTGATGTGCAATATTTGTAAAGCTTATATTTTAAATCTGTTTCGAAATTGTACTGATTATTATCAATATTTTGAACTTTTAAAGTAAAATAAGATTAAAAATAAAACAAATTTTAAAAATCTAATATTTAGATAAATATTTTTTGTTTTAATCTTGTTCTACTCCTGGAGTTCAAAATATTGATTATAATCAGTAAAATGTCGTAAAAGATTTAAATTATCAGCTTAACAAAAATTGCGTACCAAAATTGGGAGCACCAAAAAAATCAGGTTGTGGGGGGGGGGGGGGGGCAGGACCCCTGCCAAATATTTTTCCAGGATTCAACGTGGTCAAACATCGCTACGTATGATGTTTACAAACTGGCGAGTTAAAAAAAGCTATTGGCGAGATTTTCACCCGGCTAACATAAAAGTACCAGGAATTCTTTGTGATCATGGCAACTTTTATGTAGTTTTATTCGAAAAAATAATTTTGATTCTTTAATCAAAATGGAAACCTTTCTTATGAAAAGCGAAGGAATCAGCCCTTTGTTTATGGCAGTTACATGACTTGGACTATTTTAATATAAATGAAATAATGGGGATAGAATAATATTCGGCGACTTATCACACCTGTGGCTGGCTAACATTAAAGTACCAAAATGGCCGCCTGGAATATAAAAAGCGAAGGGATCCGCCTGGAACTGTTGATGATAGTCACATGACTTAGGCTATTATTATAGAGATCGTTTTCAATTTTAAAAACAGAGCAAAGAATAATATTTCCTAACGATTAAAAATTTATTTTCACGTGACTATTAAAAACAGAAAAAAAACTTTAAAATTACTATTAAATAAGTACGTGTTAAACGCAGTAAAATATTGAAAGTTATGTCCTGAAAATTGTATTTACACGTGAATATTAAAAGGAAAAAGAAACTTTAAAATAATAAATACATTAATATGCCTTTAACCCTTTCACGGACAAGGCACTTCTATTCGTAAAATCTTGAAATCAGGGAATAGCATCAGAATTTACAAACAAATTTCGAAATACAAAAATGCTTTTGTTCACTTACTTAATAAAAGGGAAATTTTCATCCCAATATTCTGATATTAATGTGGCATTTAAGAATTAAAATTAAGTGTTCCAAAAATGAACCACCGCCCTTGAAGGGGTTAAAGCAGCAAATTTTAGTAATTGTATTATGTCAGTCGTTTTATAACGCTGTTAAAAAATACTGAGAGACAAAGACTCTGTTTACTTAATTCATTTTATTTTAGTTTCTTTTCAAATGTTTAACTGATCTTCTTTAACCAAACACGAAAACAACAATTGGATGTCTTAACAGCAACTGATTCTACCTTAAATTTTTGCAATCAAAGGGAATTGAATCGAATCCCGTTTACAGGGTGATCGCTACAGGTTTTTTCAATATAATTCAATCTTCTCTAATCTTTTTAAAACCGATCTGATTAGCGTGCTATTAGATTCTACAGTGTCTGAACGGGGGTTGACGAGCGTAGCTTGCAGGGGGCAGAGCCCCCTAGTATATATATATATATATATATATACAGTACAGGGGGGTACACATATATATATGTGTGTGTGTATGTCTAACTTTTTTATGGACATGATAACTTTTATAATTCTGCACAAATCTCTTCCAAACTCATACATAAAATCAAGGGGCAGAAAATCTCGGCCAATATCATAATTGGTAAAAATCGGGCCAAGGGGGTGGAAATAGGCAGGGTTTTTGTGAAAACCGAAAAAAACCCCATAACTTCTTAATTACAATACATATCAAATCAGTTTAAAGTTATTACTTCGAGGAAAATGGCCGAAAATTTAGGTGTCACGGATTTTTGCTAAAATTAAAAAGGGCTCAATGGGCGAAAAAATAGCAATTTAGGGAGAAAAGAATTCATAACTTCGTCAATTCTTAAGATATGAAATTCACTTAAACTTATTATAAATCTTCTTAATATTATCTACAACTTTTAAATTGACTATTTTTTGATAGGATAAACTCTTATCCTCCAAAAAAAAAAAATAAATAAATAAATAAATGAGGGGGGGGGGGGTGGAGGGTTGAACAAGAAAAAAAAACACAAGATATCCAATCTGCTTAAATTCATTATACATCTTCTCCATACTATCTAGAACTTTCATATTGAAATGTTTTATACAGGACCAACTCTTATATGACAACTGTTATAAAAAAATAGGGGTAGATGAAAAAGTTATCTTGTTAAGGGTGTACTCGAATCTAAACGGATTATTTTCTAACTCAATTTTAAATTCATTTCTATTCTCAAACGCATCCAGTTGGCAGCTTCTCGTATTCAGAAACAATATAATGTGTTGCATTGATCGGTTTTTTGATAAAGGCAGAATGTATTACAAAAATTGCTGTCGACTCAGTCGCAATACATATCGCTGTCGTAATACATATCGATTCAGTTTAAAGTTTTTATTACTTCTAAAAAATGGGGCAAAAATTTAAGCATGACAAATTTTTGATAATATTAAAAATGGAAGGGGCGAAAAAAATAGGGTTTTGGGAAGATGAAAATTCATAACTTTGTCAATTCTCAAGATATCAAATCCAATTAAATTTATTATAAATTGTCTTAATATTATTTACAACTTTTACATTGTCAAGTTTTTGATAGGACCAATTTTTACCTCAAAAAAATTAAAAACGAAAACAATAGAGGGGTGTTGAAGAAAAAAACTCATAACTTTGTCAATTCAGAAGATAGCCAATCAACTTAAATTTATTATACATCTTCTGAATATTATCTACAACTTTTATACTGACACGTTTTTGATAGGAACAATTCTTACAGCAAAAACAAATTAAAAATACATAGAGGTTGAGAAAAATAATATCATATTACTCAAATCCAAACTGCTTATATTTTTACTCATTTTTAAATTCCTTTTTGCTTTCAAACGCATTCAGTTGGTGGGTAATCTTATTCAGAAACTATATAATGCGCCGTAAAGATCAATCTTTTGATAGAGGCAGAATATATTTCAAAAAATGTTGTCAAAGTGGGAATTTTGAACCGAATTTCCAGAAGCGATAGTGCTGGAAACGAAAAATATGGTCCTACTGGGAAAATGATTGCTTATAAATCAAGTTCTAATTAACTGAACGAAAAATAAAATACATGTCGCTTATAAATCTCTTCAAAAAATCACGTCAGCATGTTTCATGTTTTTACTTTTAAAAATGATCCTGAAAATATATCAGAAAATTTCCAGTTGTTGAGCGTGGAAAAATATTCTTTTGAATACCGCCTTAATTTGTTTCTGATAAAACTAGCTCTTACGGAAAAAATGAAATTAAATATTCGTCAAAAGCGGCCAGATAAAATTGTTAAACTGGATTTTATCTCTAACCTTGATTTAGATTTTGTTGGTGAAATTAGTACTTAACTTCGAAATCTACCTCCGCTTGTACGCCGAGCAATATTTTTTTTATATTTTTAAATATGCATCATCACAAAATGATGCATGGGAAATTACCAATTCTAAAATTTTATAGTACGGCTAAACATATGAAAATATATGAGGACGTGAGTTTCAAAACTCGCATTATCCAAAATTTAAAAATTCGTGTTTTCTTTATCAATCTATTCTATTGGTAAATCTGCACCGAAAAAACACAACACTCTGTAAAAAAACTTATTTAACTTGTATAAAAAAGTGAGCAAGGATTGCACTTTGTCCCATTATATTAAGAAAGAGAAACAACGTATAAAGACCTATGTATAAAAAGCACACAGCTGTTTCGAAACCTCAAATGTTTCATCATCAGTGCTTAAAAATCAAAGGTAAAATTAAAACTATGGGTAAAATGGGGGGGGGGGGTGCAAAGAACAAGAAAGGCGCACTTTACAGCTTTATTGTCAACGGCGAAATGCGACATACGGCTGACAAACAGCCGCGGAGTTGATCTCACTCGCACACACAGGGAGTCTAATCAAAATCGCCCAATTGCTCCGGAAAAGTTCAAACAAAGAGGAGAAAAAAGAGGGGGGGGGGAGAAGAGAACAAATTATAGAAAGTTAAACTGTATCTTTGAATCTATGAATATTTATATGAATATTTGTTTCTGAATTCTACAGAGTAACATATTCAGAGCACTTTCGAACTAGAAAATAACAACCCTTCCTTGATGTTATGGATTTCCGCAAAAATAACCTGTTTCACACTAACTGTTTACCGTAAACCATTCGCAGTATCTTTACATTCACATCGCCTTTCATTCCATCCACCTAATCAAAAGTTGGCTGCCTTTAACAGTTATGTCTACCGGGCTTTAAATATTTGTTCTTTCGACAGTTTACTAAAAACTGAATTAGATTGAGACCATTGCCATTGAACGTGGTTTTACAGCTGAAATCGTCAATTCCATTCATAATAAACTAAGTAAACGTTCTCACTCCAGGGTGAATACTGTCGGCAATGAAAATTTAATTATAATTCCATCTTTTCCGAAAATAAGCCATCAAATTTCTAAAATGTTGTTAAAATTTGACTTTAAGGTATTTTATACTCATTTTATAAAAATTCAGTTCACAAACATGATACATCCAATTGTGGTATTTACAGGATATCTTGCGAATACAATAAAATGTACATTGGTCAAACGAAGCGAGCCTTTAAAATCTGTATGGGGGACCGTAAAACTTGTGTTAAAGATTGTGATATCAAACGTTCCGCTACTATCAACCACTGCTGGTCCAACAACCGTAACTTTAAATTTTCCGAAGCCTCGATAATGCAGAAATGCTCATCAATTTATGATTTTCACTTCTGGGAAGCTTATCACAGATGGAAAAATTGAAACAATCTAGTTGACGATTTGTACAGTACGCCAGATTTTTCGAAGATATGGTTTACTTTGATATAATTCGTTCTCTTCACTCCCCTCACCCTTTTCTACTCTCTGTTTGAACTTTTCCGGAGCAATTGGGCAATTTTGATTAGACTCCCTGTGTGTGCGAGTGAGATCGACTCCGCAGCTGTTTGTCAGCCGTACACTGTAAAAAAAAATCTGTAAAGTTACTAAAGTTTTTCTAGGAAACTGGGATTCCAAGAACTTTTATGTAACGGCAACAACAAAAATTCCTGTAACAGACGCTGTTACAGGAATTTTTGTTGTTCCCGTTACATGAAAAGTTCTTGGAATCCCAGTTTCCTAGAAAAACTTTAGTAACTTTACAATTTTTTTTTACAGTGTATGTCGCATTTCACCGTTGACAGAAGAGCTGTAAGGTACGCCTTTCTAGCTCTTTGTCTCCGCCCTTTTACCCAGAGTTTTAATTTTAACTTTTATTTTTAAGCACTGATGATGAAATCTTAGAGGTTTCGAAACAGCTGTATGCTTTTTATAAATATTTATATTTGTGTCTTTATACGTTGTTTGTCTTTCTTAATTTAACTTGTATTTCTGTCATTGTAAAATCTTAGTTTACAATGGAAACCAGTGGATGCAGTTAGAGGCTTTTCGTGATTTCCCAGAATTTCATTTTCTGGATAAGGCGAGTTTTGAAACTTACGTCCTCATATAAAGATTTTTTTTTTTTTTTTTTTTTTTTTTTTTTTTTTTTTTTTTTTTTTTTACTTTTTGCCTTAAAAATGTGTGATTATTTTCGGAAAAACATTTTGGTATTTGAAATGTTATATATAAAGTTAAATTGCAATTTAATTACATTCCCGTTTTTACATTAATATCATAATTGCTTTAATTGTTGAAAATATTCTGAAAACGCACTGAAAAGGTTATTTTTTAGCTATTATTTGTAATTTTTATAATAATACTTTATAGCTAAGCAGTTCTCATGTCTCTGACGTCTTAAATGTAGATAATTGATTAAACTATATTTCCAACTGTATTTCTAGAATGTGTCTAATTCCTTTCTTTTATGACTAAGATTTCTCGTCTTTAAAAAATTAAGATTTCAAATATATTTCAAAAACAAGTCTCGTTAGATTTACTTGTATCTCCAGATTATTAACGTGTTGGTAAAACATTATTTTTAGGAATACATCCCTTTTATATTTGCTATTGATGGTAGACACTAAATTTTAGAAAATGTATAAAAAGCAATTTTCCAAAAAGTAACTGCGAAAAAATTTCTTAAACTGATACTTTATATTGTTCATCCCTAGTTGATTTTAAATTAAACAGATATCCTGAATAAATTCTAATAAATATCTAGAACAATGTGTTAAAACTGTAGCGGAATTTATTTTTAAAAAATAATTTATTTTGGTTTCTTTTCAGATTTAATTAATTGTAAAATATTTGTTTCTTATGAAACATTTGAAAAAGTGGCTTGAAACTACGTGTATACACTTAGGTGAAGAAAAAAATCCTGTTTCATCTCGGTTCATATTTCTTTTTATTGAATTTTCCAACAAAACGTATAAAAAGAATCTATCATTCAATGCCTAAAAAGAATCTCTCATTGAAGCGAATTTTCCTTTTTTTTTTCAATTAAATTCAGAAAATTTTCCATTGTAACAAAAGAGATTCTGTTTTGTATTTTAAAATAGAATAGAATTCAATTTATTTTTTACTGTATGCAAATATAATGCAAAAGTTTGTTTTAGATTTTCTAAAAAGTAGAAAACTGACAACTTATAATGCACACGAACCTTTTTTCGAGTTTTATATGTTTTAAAGAAAATGCAAGACTACTGCAAAACAGCTCCAGAAACAACTTTTCTTTTATTAGAAATACTTTTAATAATTTTTTTTGCACACACTATTTAAGCAAATAAGTATTTTGTTCTTTTAAAATTATTTTTTTTATATTTCGTGATATGTTATTTCTTGAAATGATGTTGATTTTCGTTTTCTAGGATTTAAAAAAAACTGAGGATTTTTCTTAATGCATTCGGGCTGCATACACTATGTTCTTATGATTCGATGTTCTTTAAAAATAAAAGGTTGTCGTGCCTCCACTCCTAGGTTCATTTCGACCTATTATATTTTTGATTTTTTTTCTTTTTTTTTTGGTTTAAAATATAAAATCATACAAATTCGAGGTTAGCTTAAAAAAGCAAGCAGGATTGTGCACAGTGTTCTCTAAAAAACAATAGTGGGGCACCTGACAATATTTTCGAAAGATTTTTCTTTAAAAATAAATTCATACAATTTCGGGGTTCGTTTCAAAAGTACAAATGAGTGTTGCTTACACTCTATAAAAAAAAAACTGTAAAGTTACTAAAATTTCTCTAGGAAACTGGGATTCCTACAATTTTTTACGTAACGGCAACAACAACATTTTATGTAACAGATACACTTTTACACCGTAAATCAAATAATCTCTAAGGTTCGTAAGAATTGTTTAGGCAACTGGGATGCCTAAAAAATTTTATGTAACTGCAATCCGGTATACATATAAAATTTTAGTAAGATTACAGTAATTTTAGTAGATTCTTTTGTAAGGCTACCGATTTCTGTAGCTTTACAAAAACTAGTTTTGTAGATTTACATCGTTTTTTTTTTTGTACAGTGTACAGATAACAATGTTAGTAAGCATAGAGATTTCTGCAACTTTACAATATCTCTAGAAGTATATTTTTTTCTTTCTACAGTGTAGCACGCACTGCTGTGCGCTCAAGAAGGCAGTATCGCACGAAACGCTACCAGGGAGAAGACCCGAGATCGGAGTCGCAGAATGCAGCTACCCTTTGTGCATTGATAGAGTAGGGTTGACCGGGAATAGTTGGCCCGCTTTTTCTTCTAATAATTTAAAAAAAAAATTACAATTCAACATTTTAAATTTCTTTTTATGTTAGCACTATCAGTGTACTTTCAAGAAGAAGTCACAATAGTAAAACTTGAAAATACTGAATGTAAATATTAGTTTAGAAGCTCAAATTGACACTAAATCACTTAGGCCAACCAGCAAATTTTGCCAAACCTTAATTTTTATTTATTGCGAACGAAAACACAATATAGCCTCCTAAATAAAAATAAAATAAACATTTTAAATATTAAAATTGTGAATTATTCAAATTATTAACTTCGATCAAAAATTGCTTTAAAAATTGGTTTTATTTTCTCATAAATATTAATTTAATACATTAAGGAACAGTAATAAATTTTAATAAAGGCATGCTAGGTGTTAAAACACCGTAAATCATAGAGTACAGTAATATAAGAAATCATTCATCCTAAATTGGGTATTTATTATAAACACCAGATGATAATTAATTTGTATCAAGACCTCTGTACATCTGTTAAGTGCAATAATTCTTTTCTGTAGTTTATTATATTTTTCTAACGCATCATTCCCTTCAAATTTCTGTCAGTAAACTGTAATATTGCTTCACGATGCCAGCTTCTTTGAAATAATGATAATTTTCGTTTATATAAAATATTAATTCCTAATTAAGTATAAAAAAAAACCAGTTTGCCTATCATGAAATATATATATACTTTTATTACATTCATGATTTATTATTGGTGTAATGAGATTTAGATAATCTAATAAGTTAGGATATAGCAATGTGCTTGATGATATAATTATGTTGGATGATATAATTTTTTTATATTTTTTGTTTCAACTGCTGACCTTTATTAACGGTTCAGGATGTGCAGTTCTACTCTGTCTGTGGAAGGGACAACATGTCTCTTAAAGAAAAATATATTGATTATTTAATTTCAATGAATAGCTATCCAGGTAAGAGGTTTTCACTGCATAAAATATGATGTTATTAAAGCATTATTTGTGGCAAACTCTTCTCTGAACAGGGGAGCAAAAGGATATTATTAATAATTGATAAATATCAGAGCCGTGTAGATTTTGATTGTTAGATTTGTTACTTTTAGTTGTAGTATATAACACTAGGAGGCCGAACTTTTAGGTAGATTTCTTGAGAAATACTACCTATTGCAATCTCCAATATGTTAGATTTTTTGAAAAGCTTTTGCAGATCTACACCGATCATGATCCCTAGAACCCAAAACTACCCCCAGTTCAAAACTTTATCTATCTGTCTGTCTCTCTATATATATGTTTTTTTTTCTATGGACACGAAAACATACCCAATCAGTTTAAAATTTTCAAAACTTCTTGGAAAAGGGCAAAAAAAAAAAAAAAAAGATGCATGACAGATTTTTGATATAATTAAAAATGGCTTCAAGGTGTGAAAAAAATAGGGTTTTCAGAAGGAAAAAATTCATAACTTCGTCAATTCACAAGATATGGAATTCTCTTAAATTTATCAGAGATCCTAATTATCAATATAACTTTTGTATTGACAAGCTTTTGATAGGAGCAACTCATACAGCAAAAATAAATTAAAAACAAAAAAGTGTGTGTGTGTGGGGGGGGGGGGGCGTTGTATAAGAAAAAATCATATTTCCGTTAATCCGTTAAATTCTTGGTGAAATTAGTAGTACTTAACTTCGAAATCTACCTGCACAAGTAAGCCAAGCCAACAGAGATTTTTCGATAATTATGAAAGTTATAAATGTCTTTGTACAACAGGAGCAGCTGATTTATGGAGGTGGTAAACAGTAGTATAACTTCTTTTAAAGAAGATTGACAGGAAGAACCAGGAATTCAATTAATGAAATTATTCTTACTATTAATTAATAATAATTTAATTAAAATAATAATAAATTTTTATTAAAATAATTCATTTAAACTATCAAAATTCCGATACCCTAGAGCGAAATTCCTGCGCCGTGCTAAATGGGCCAACTAACCCCGTATCTCCATTTTTGTTTTTCATGACTGTAAGGAATTATTCTGAAAGTATTTCAATAAAAAAACATGCCCTACAATATCTACGAACAATTATTTTTCTGAATTATTATATATCAAAATCTAAAATGTAATCTACAAACAAATAATAAACGATTATGTATAAGAGAGGAAATTTACTCACATTTGCAAAATTTTGAAAAGTCTCTATAATTCGTTAACGGGCACTCCGATTTCAATGGTGCTGATGTTGGAAGAAAGAAAGTGAACCAACGCATATTTGGCTGGACTGACAATGTCATCTAACGCAAAGTTAAAAAATATCGCGACTGGCCCAACATGCCCCTATGGCCAACTAGTCCCGGTCTACCCTATAGTCAGTAGATAAACATATGACAAGGATAATGTGCAATGTGCAGGGGATGTCTTAAAAACAAGTCCCAAATTTACCCAATTTTGACGCTTTAGTACATCATCAGATAAATTGCACACATTACTGAGTGGCAAGTTGGCACAGTGCCAGAGTGTTCTCTCTCGGAACTCTGTGGGTTCGATACCCCGACAAGTGTTTTTCTTT
The DNA here is from genome assembly GCA_963932465.1 of Maratus speciosus. Classification (NCBI taxonomy): domain Eukaryota; kingdom Metazoa; phylum Arthropoda; class Arachnida; order Araneae; family Salticidae; genus Maratus; species Maratus speciosus. Next base: position 91,067,734 of record OZ010800.1, read on the forward strand.
AATTTTTTTCCATCCGGCTGCCAAAATAATGATTAATTATTTTCGAACTACAATAAAAAAATGATAGAAACAAGTACAATTATTTAAATTTAAGTTAAATGTAAATAAAACATACCTCTGAGCGCACACAAATATACTTACTTATTTACAGAGAAATTTCAATTTTATTGCAGTTTTATGAATCTAATAAAAAATTAAAAAAAATACATATTTTTAATTCATCAGATGGTAAAATATTTATTATATTCACCTTTATGTATAGTTTTTTTTTATACAAAGAAGAAACCTCTTCCTTTATCAGCATAATCAATTAAAATGTGCTATATACAATTAAAACATAATATTTTGATTTCATCTTTTTCTAACCCCGTATATAGGGGTGTTCCCGTGCTCAGATTTGGTCTGATTTTTAGTATGTTATTAAGCAGTAATTCTTGATTAAAAAACGTTGTAAAAAGCTTCTAATACAATTTTGTCTATGTTCAGTTCATTCACAAAATGCCTGAACTAATATTTAACTATAGAATCAATTATACTGTGTATCAGATAATATAACTTTCTCGGTGGTTTAGCGATAAGAATTACATTATATTTCTTCAAAGCATGTCTAGTCCGCTCAAAAAATTTGGAATATGTTCCATACTGCAAAATTTAGTAGGTCTTTCATCATCTTTACTAACATTTGAAGATATTTTATTACTGCGAAACAGCACCGAAAGCTGGCGATATGAAACAATTAAAGTAATAAATCTTTGTAAAAAATCACTATAAAATAAAAACAATACATAGGACGCGTTTCGAACTAAAAATATTAACAGCTCTTCATCAGCTACAGTAAACACGTGTCCGTAAGGGGACAAGGTCAAAAATGAACTAAAAGGTAGAGAATAGATCTTGCAAAGAATGCGACAGATAGCGCTAGCGGAAAGGAGAACATGCAGAAGACGAAAGTGTTGCCAAAATGATAGAAGAGAAATTGATAGGGAAAAATGGAAATAAAAGAAAAAAAATTAAAATAAAATAAAAGAAGTAAATATAAATATAAATATAAATAATAATAATAAATAAAGAAATATAAAAGAATAAAACAAGAAAAAGCCAGAAGATCCCTTTAAAAAAGAAAAGAAAAGAAAAGAAACAAACAAGAGAATAGGGAAAAGAATTGAGAGATCAGCAACAAGATTTTCAGAATTTTTAGAAATAAATTATGCTTCATGAAAATCCAAGTGAGAGGGAGAGGCAGGGGAAGAATTAATTTTAGCCATGGGGAAATTGAAACAATGACTGGAAGACCAACAGTGAGCAGCAATCGAAGATTTAGAGATTTCTTGATTTGCAATATACCTCTGATGCTCACCTAATCTGAATTTTAAAGCTCGCTAAATTGAATACAAGGATCAACAGAGTTGACAAGAGAATCATCTTTTATGTGATATTTATATGCATTTTTTTGAAGAAAAACCCTTCAGTTTATACAAATTTCCTTTCTAGTTTAAGTATGTTGATGATACTTTCATTTTAATTCCCTCTGACCTGGATCTTTCTAATCCCTTTTCTCATTAATTCTGTAGATCCTTGCATTCAATTTACTCTCGAAGTCGAAGAGAACAATTATCTTCCTTTCCTTGACGTCTTGGTTTCGAAACACACAGATCGGCTATCTAGCTCCGTTCATAGAAAACCTTTCACTGTATCTCTTCCTCCTCATGCTCTTTCAAATCATCCTCCTCAACAAAAAGTGGTGTCTTTTTACACTTTTGTTTTTAAGGCGTTACGCATTTTTTCTGACTCTTCCACTCTGAATAATGAAATTAATTATATCAAAATCTCTTGCCATTGCTTGTTGTTACAATCCCTCTTTGTTTGATAAAACTCTGTATAAATTTAATAAGCCTAAACATCCTTTTTCTGATTCATATAATCCTCCTAATTTAACTCTATAATTCTGCCCTTTTATTCTCTTCTCTGTTTTAAAATTGCTAAAATCCTTTCGCGTTTTAGTTTTAAAGTTATATTCAATCCTATGAATAACATTAAATTCTCTTCTTTAAAAGATCCTATTCCTACTGAGAACCGGTGGGGGTATTTATTTTATTCCTTGATTTTGCAATTTAGGTTATATTGGTCAAACAAAGCGAGCTTTAAAATTCAGATTAGGTGAACAACAGAGGTATATTGCAAATCAAGAAATCTCTAAATCTTCGATTGCTTCTCAGTGTCGGTTTTCCAGTCATTGTTTCAATTTCTCCATGGCCAAATTTATTTCTTCCCCTGCCTCTCCATATCACTTGGATTTTCATGAAGCATATTTTTTTCTAAGAATTCTGATAATCTTGTCAATGATCTCTCATCATCTCCTTTCCTCTCTCCTACGTGGAAATTACTTTTGTAATTCTTTTCCATCTTCTCTTGTTTCTTTCTTTTCTTTCTTTTTTTTTTAAAGGAATCTTTTGGTTCTTCTTGTTTTAATCTTTTATATTTCTTTCTTTATTATTATTATTTATATTTATATCATGGAAGACGGTAGTATTCCAGTGACGCAGCCTTAAGTCTAAAATCGTAAAAATGGCGGAATTCATATATACACCTAACTGGAGATCGAAGGAAACGCGAAAAACCGCCACTTCATAACTCAGCAAATAAAACGCATATTGTTCTGATTTCTTAAAAACAGTCTTATATCTGCAGGCTTCTCTTATTCTGAAATTTTTACATTTCTGCATGCAGTATATTTTGAGATCTCGAAACCCATTTTTAAAGTACTTGCGATGGATAAAGTTCCTAATATCCATTTCTGAAAAATGGCTCAGGCGATTTTCTTTAAACTGATATGTAATATGAATTTGTTTTAGATGAAGGGAATGAGATAATACTTGTGTCCGGGGAAATTCTTGTTTCTTATATAATTCGCAATTTTTCCCCTCTAAAATGACCTGTGCGATTTTATTAAAATTAATATATAACATAAATCTGTTTGAGATAAAGCGAATAACATAACACTTATTTGCAGAAAAACTGTTCTTTGTTATATAATCGGTATGAAAAATGAGACTATATTTTTTCGCCATTCTATGAGAATTTACCGCAAATGCGCAAGGAGTTCCTAATGTATTCCTGCGAATGCTTTCTTTTTATTCACTTTTGGAAACAGCTGATTGGTTAAGAGCACTGCTCTCATAGACGCGATATCTCGGGTTCAATACGCAGTGATGCCATTTGGTATTTTTATGAGTTCCTTCGTAATTTTTTATTGCCAATTAGATCATTAAATAAAATTTAAGACTTTTTAAATTTTTTTCAAGTTAAACAAAATTAAATTGCAATTATAACTAAGCTAAATAAAATAAAACTTCATTTTCAATAAATTTCAATAACGAAATGTGCCATATCCTGCAGCTGATAAATGTGGCGCCATCTATATTTTGGATAGAAACCTAAACTCTAACATTTCATATAGAATACAGATATATACATTTAACATTTTTAAATAACGATAACTGGAAAATGTTATTCAATATTCTTTCATAATCCTTTAGATATTTTGAGAGTGTTACTATCACACAGCAAATATATCTAGTGCATTGACTTTATTAACTCCTAAATGTAATTGACTTAAAAATCTTTATCTAAATTTAAGCAATGAAGTTTGTTCTATGCATTTCAAATATTTTGTAACTATGTATCTTATCTCCACAAAAAAATTAAAAATATCAGATTAACTGTTTGAGAAAGTATTTTCATATTTAATTATGTATATATAAATAAATACAGTCTTTTCTTGTCTGATGTATGTTTTTTATATCTTCTAAAAGGAAACAAAAAACTAAAATACTTCCCAAATAGTACTAAATTCAGACATTTTTCTCCGTGAAGATGTGTGTGTGTGTGTTAAAAAAAACTGCAGAAATTACTTTTCCTATATTAAGGAGTATAAAAAATTTAATGTAATTTAAAATAAAAATATCTTGAAATTGTTCCAAATATTTATTAAGGTTATTAACTAACTGTCATATTTATTTTTTATATATATTGAAAATATCATACTTTAGACTAGGTACTTCTTTTTCGTTTTGAGAAATGATGCAAATTAAAATCATTAAAAACTTGCTGTTTAATGTTTTGCATAATAGGGTGAAACCAAAAATACATGTGCTTTTCATGTCCAAAACTTTAATCTTTTTTTTCCATCTAATATACAAAGAAATTTCAAATTTTTTATGCCATCTTTTAGAAAAAACTATACTTAACTGATATGAAATATGCTCTAGCTAATTTTATTGTATTAATTGCACAATTTAAGCACTTTATCTAATCTTAGCTATGAAAATTAGCTGTCCAAATGACTTGAGAGACAACTTTAAACAGACTACAATTCTAAATATTACGAACAACACAATATTTATCTGTTTTTATTTAAATAACAAATATAGTAGTTTAATAAATTTGTACTAATGAATTAAGATATGTATTTTGTAACTGCATGAGTTTAACATTTGGCCATGACAATGAAACCTCTGTTAGTTTATTTACATTTAGCAGAATAAATAATAAAATTTTTGTCCAACAAAGGGCGCTACTAATCTGTATTGCTCAAAGAACTTTCTAGAATAGAAGTCAACCGCCATTTTCATTTTGTCTGCCACATGTTTAGAGTATAGAGCTGTATTATGAAGTGTTTTCTCTTTGTAACTTCTGTTACTCCAATTTTAGGTTTAAATATTGTTTTAAAATTAAAATTTCTCTTTAAATCACAAAGCACTAAGTAAAATAAGTTTACAGTAAAACCTCCATAACGGACACTCCCGAGTAGCGGACACCTCTATTTAACGGAAAATTTCCCAAAACCTACTTTTTTGTAGGTTTAACCTCTTAATAACGGACATTTCGAATAGCGGACAGTAATTTTGGCGACAAAGGATGAGAAATTATTTTTTAACGAGAAAAAAAATAGAAGAAAAACTAAAAAACTTCTATTTTTCGATTCAAACAATGTTTTGGATATTCTTATACAGTGCCAAGAAACAATGGAAAAGAAATCATTTTAGTAGGGCTCGTTCGTAAAATTCAAAAAGGAATTAACTGGATTGCATCATTGCATAACATAGAAGATAGAAATCAGAAACGTCATATGGCGTCATATAATCTGAGCAAATGAAAAATAATCACTGAAAACCTAACATACGATTTTATTTATTTATTTTTACTATTTTATAAAACTATTATACAACTATATATTAACTATATACTATTTTAGAAAATAATTACTCTGGGTCAATCCATTTGAAGTGGTCCAGCACTGGTTGCTCGACCATTTTTAAAAAATCTGAAATTTTTTGTACAACAACCCTAACATGGTGGAAGTTCAAAATGACGATTATTTCATTTTTATTAATTTTTGTTTGTGTTTGGCGGCCATCTTTGTTTCATCGTCTGCAGCAATTTTCTCACAAGAAGGGTTTACGGAATTGTAAATGATTCATCGTTTATTTATCCAATTCAACTGCGGATTAAAGCAATTTGTACAGAATACATTGGGCTAAAAATCTAGTGATGGAGTAGTTTCCGAAACTAAATGCTTATTGGTAAAATTTAAGCATAAAGTTTCAGTTTTTTTCCAAAATTTGTCCGTATACAAGAGGAAATTTTTCTAGCAAGGAATACTGTCAACATGACATAATTTTTTTTATAAATAGGCCGAAAGTACTTGTACTCACACGCCGAGTTCCAGGTCTGGGACTTGCTTTCTCTTCGCAAAAAAAATCTCAAATTTTTCAAAAATGACAAAAATCGCACTTTTCAGGTTTTGATATCTCTGGTGGGGCACGAGATAAAAATCTGATTTTTTTTTTTATTAGAGTATTGTATGGTAGTGCTATGCACAAGAAATTTGAGGATGGAAATTTGACTACAAGCTGAGATATGCCAAGGGGAACACGTCAAAACAATACTCCCAAACTATTGTTTTGTTGTAGTCACAGCTAAGTATTTATCTCAGAGTGTCATTTAAATTTATGTTTTTGATTATCTTTAAATAATAGTAACAGAAAATAAAGCCCTTTTCAAAGCTTAGCAATTAATAAAAAAATAATTATGCCTAAGGCCATACATTTTGTATGGTTTCAGTAATTTTTTTTGTAAGTAATTTTAGTAACTAAAAGAAACCTCACCACTTTTACATAAAGAAAAATAAATATTTTTATACAAGACCTGAGACATAAACAACATAGGGAGAAAGAAAAGCTGTTAATGCTGTATACTTGTTGAGACATGATCAAACGTGTCAAAACACATTCTTGCTTGTTGGTTCAAAAACCACAATTTTGATCTTTCTCAAAATTTTATTTGTAGGAACCAAGTCTTGTCATCTCTTGAAAACTTGATTGAAGATCTTGGCCCTGATGGCTAATAGAAATATGCTTTGAAGTCACTATGTGCAAGTCTCAATTCATTAATAATTCCTAGCTTACTTCTTATGAAAAAATGTGATTTTTCTGCAATATATGTTTTGAAAAGGCTTTGGGTATCTTTATTTTCTGAAAATTACTTGAGGCTGATGCATGGTAACATCGCATAATGTTTCATTTACAGGAACATACTAATGGTAGGAACAAGTTTCAGGTACTGGTAAGCAGCATTAAAATTGTGGTTTTTAAACCAACAAGAAGGAATGTGTTTTGACACGTTTGATCATGTCTCAACAAGTATGCCAACATTAACAGCTTTTCTCTTTCCCCTATTCTGTTTTTTTTCTCAGGTCTTATATATATATATGTATGTATGTAAAAGTGCTGAGGTTACTTTTAGTTACTAAAATTACAACAAAAATTACTGAAATCCTATAAAATGTAGGCCTTAGGCATAATTATTTTTTAAATTAATTGCAAAACGCTTTATTTTCTGTTACTATTATTTAAAGATAATCTAAAAAATAAATTTAAATGATACTCTGAGATAAATACGTAGCTGTGACTACAACAAAACAATAGTTTGGCAGTATTGTTTTGACATGTTGCCCTTGCTATATCTCAGCTTGTAGTCAAATCTCCATCCTGAAATTTCTTGTGCATAACACTATAATACAATACTCTTATAAAAAAAAAAAAAAAAAAAAATTGAGATTTTTATCTCGTGCCCCACCAGAGATATCAAAACCTGAAAAGTGCGATTTTTGTCGTTTTTAATAAATATGGGATTTTTTTTAGCGAAGAGAAAGCAAGTCCCAGATCTGGAACTCGGCGTGTGAGTACTTTCAGCCTATTTGTAAAAAAAATTATGTCATGTTGACTGTTTACCTTGCTAGAAAATTTTCCTCTTGTAAACGGACAAATTTTGGAAAGAAACTGAAACTTTATCCTTATATTTTACCAATACGCAGTTAGTTTCGGAAACTACTCTATTACCAAATTTTTAGCCCAATGTATTCTGTACAAATTGCTTTAATCCGCACTTGAATTCGACAAATAAACGATGAATTATTTACAATTCCGTAAACCCTTCTTGTGAGAAAATTGCTGCAGACGATGAAACAAAGAGGGCCGCCATGTACAAATAAAATTAAAATAATAGTCATTTTGAATTTCCATCATGTTACAATTGTTGCACAAAAAAAAATTCGATTTTTTAAAAATGGTCGAGCAACGAATATCTGATTTTCTGGACCACTTCAAATGGATTGACCCCTCTATTTTATTAACCATTTGGAAAAATGGCTATTGTCCTCTGTCAGGGTAGGAAATCTAAAACATATCTGAAGCATTTTATTGGTTGAATCCGCATGTTATTCGTTTTCTGATTGGTCTATACAGTAATCTGTATTTTCCCTTTACTTTCAACAGATATGGATATTTCTGTTGCCACTATGACAAAAAAGTAATAAAAACAACAACAAAAATAATAACTCAGAAACAAATTGAGATACAGCTTTCAAACAAATCGCATTTAAAAGTACATTTTTTTTCTCTATACGGCGGTATAAAAAGTAATATTGTGGGATGTTTAGAAGTTTAAGAATGAAATTTCATTTAAAATGGGTCGAGGAATATTAATGTTTAATCCATGGCGTACATAATGAATGACCAGCTCCGTAGATGTTTAAATATTTGCTGTACCGAAAAATGTAATCCATGGCGTACGTAATGTATGATCAACTCCGTGCGATTTTTTATGTCTTAAATGTTAGTTTCTGAAAAAATCATTTTCCAAATGGTTGTTGTAATTTGTTAAATTGCATTTTTTTTTAATTGTTAAATTGTCTACTGATTTTTTTGGGAGCGGCAATTAAAGCCGCCAAGTAGGCAATAAGAGCAGGGGAAAAACTATTTTGCAATGTGGATTACTTTTGATTCTTGTTAGTTATTATTTCGGGAATGGCCTCAAAAAGAAAACGATTAACTTTAAAAGAAAAATTTGAAATTGTAAGTGTGTCTGAGAAAGAGAAATTGAGTTTACGGATAATTGCTGAACGTTTTAAATTGGTAAAGCACAGGTGGGAGAGAATTTACGGAATAAAGAAGAAATAAGAAATTTGTAGATTACTAACTCTAACGAGAACACTAAAAATGTGAAATTGAGGAAGACTAATTCCATTGAAATTGATTCTATAATTCTGAATTGGTTTACTTCAGTTCGTTCAAGAAACAATCCTGTAAGTGAGCCTTTGATTCAGGAAAAGGCTGTAGAAGTCGCTAAAGAACTCCGATTACACTATTTTAGGGCTTCCAGTGGGTGGCTGAAAAAGTTCCGATCTCGGCACAACATGTCTTTTAAAACAGTAAGTATCTGCAGAAGCAAAATCTGTAGATCATAAAGAAGTGGAGGATTGGCATGAACGACTGCAATCAATTTGTGAAGGCTATGAGGAGACAAACATTTTTAATGTCGATGAAACCGGACTCTTTTTCAGAATTTTTCCGAATAAGACTTTGTGTTTTAAAAAGAATGATTGTATCGGCGGGAAATTGTCAAAAGAACGACTCACTATTCTATTATATTGCAATGTGTTAGGTGAATTTGAAATCCCTCTTATTATTGGAAAATCTCTGAAACCCAGGTGTTTCCCGAAAAACATTCAATTTAATAAATTTGGTATTGTGTGGAAAGCAAATAAGAAAGCATGGATGACCAGTCCTTTAATGATCGAATGGTTAACTTCCTTTGATAATCGGATGAAAAAACAACAAAGAAATGTTCTCTTGTTTTGGACAATGCAAGTTCTCATCCAAAACATTTGAAATTCGACAATGTTAAAATTGTGTCCCCTCCCACCTAAAACACGACTTTAGTATACCAGCCACTTGATCAAGGTGTAATATACAATTTTAAAGCCTGATACAGAAAGCTTTTATCACGCCATATCCTTTCAAAGTTAGCTTCTATGAATACACTTGAGAACTGCCTAAAACTAGTTAATGCTCTCGATGCTATAATTTGGATTTCCTCAGCTGTAAGAAACATAAAACCGGAAAGTGTACGACAGTGTTTCAGAAAAGCAGGATTTATATTAAAAGAAAATGAAACACTCATTTCAGACATAAATGAAGATGTAAGCGAAATAAGTGAAAATGAAATGTATAAGGAGTGAATAAAGTTCCGAAAATTTCATTAATATTGATGATGAGTGACATACTGAAGAAGAATTAGTTGATGTGTGCGATTATATTCCTTCAGAATTTTCGACAAAAGCTGACTCTATTAGTGACGATGCAAAATATACTGAAACTGGAGATGTTTCCTGCAATATCGAGAATTTCCAAGAAGCGGCAAAATACAGTGAACAGTTGCACAAATGTTTTCTAAAAAAAATTACTCAGAAGGATTAAAACTACTGACAGAGTTAAAACTTCACATTGAAAAACAAATTACATGTAATCGCAAGCAAAAGCAAACTTTTGTAACATATTTTTTTCGTAAAACTGTAATAAACTGTGGGTAAAGGTATGCACAATTTTATTTCTGTTTTATTGCTTTAAAAAAATAATTTTAATTTCTGATGAATCATATAAAAAAGGTTTTAGGACCTATAACAGTCAATTAATGAAAAATTAAGCATTTCTTAGCAATTATTAAAGGTATACATATATTAAGACATACTTTAAATACAATTAAATACAATAAACCCAACTGGAGTGAAAAATTAGCCGGGGCCAGGAATCGAAACTGGGTCGACAGCATAACGTGCTGTTGCTCTACCGTTAAGCTACCCTGGACGATGTCCTAGCCTGGCAATTTCTCACTAATAAACCAAGTTGGGGAACGTCACAGTCCATCTATCAGATAGCATAGGATGACGTGACAACGATGAATAAATTTCTTTTTCCATCGATCCACAATATATATTAAAGCACATAAATTAGCGTCTGAATACCATTTTTAATTATTAAAGGTACACATATATTAAGACAGACTTTAAATACAATTAAATGCAATAAACCCAACTGGAGTGAAAAATTAGCCGGGGCCAGGCTAGGACATCGGCCAGGGTAGCTTAACGGTAGAGCAACAGCACGTTATGATGTCGACCCAGGTTCGATTCCTGGCCCAGGCTAATTTTTAACTCCAGTTGGGCTTATTGTATTTAACTGTATTTAAAGTCTGTCTTAATATATGTGTACCTTTAATAATTAAAAATGGAATTCAGACGTTAATTTATGTGCTTTAATATATATTGTGGATCGATGGAAAAAGAAATTTATTCATCGTTGGCACGTCATCCTGTGCTATCTGATAGCCCAACTTGGTTTATTAGTGAGAAATTGCCAGGCTAGGACATCAGCCAGGGTAGCTTAACGGTAGAGCAACAGCACGTTATGCTGTCGCCCAGGTTCGATTCGCCCGGCTATTTTTTAACTCCAGTTGCGTTTATTGTATTTAATTGTATTTAAAATCTGTCTTAATATATGTGTACCTTTAATAATTAAAAATGGAATCCAGGCGTTAATTTATGTGCTTCAATATTTCTTAGCAATTTTTGAATTTCTGAGGTTCTCCCAATAGCGGACACCTCCGAATAGCGGACAGTTTTCGTGCTCCCGAGCTGACCGTTATTTAGAGGTTTTACTGTATATAAATAGCACAGTTATTTTTTCGAATATTATTATTTAAGAAAAAAAATTGTTTCTCCTTAATGTAACCTCTGTTACAACTCTTGGTAGCAAATGTTACATACAAATAACAGAGATTACATTTTATCCCAGAATATACATTTTTTGTGGTACTTATTGTCATTCTTCTTACTTATTTATATTTATTTTTGCAGTAGTATGTATTATTTATTTGTAGTATTTTCGAGATCTAAAAATGTCGCCTAAGAAAACAAGTTTTCAAGTTCATGAATCTACTGCTGAAGAAAATGAAATTAAAGAAATAACACTAGATAAAATAATTAAAGGAACATACATTCTAATAGAATTTGTAACTGAAAAAAAGAGAAAAATGAAGTATTACTACATAGCCGTTACACAAGATGATTTAGAAGATGGTGAAGTGCAAGTTATGTTTTTGAAAGCTTGTGATGCTGCATCATCTATTTTTAAATTAGATGACAATGATATTGCATACATACAGTTCGAACGGATCCAAAAAAGTTTGTCCATGCCAACTGTAGTACAGAAAGGGGGCAGATTATTTTATAAGTTTCCCCACCCTGTTGACGTATTTGAAAAATAATTGCAGTGTTAAAAATTTGTGAAATTTCTTTGGATAATAAAATTATATCTGGTTTATTCCGTGTGTCTTTATTAGTTGCTAAAAAGTCAGTTTGTTGACATCTTGTAAATTTTTGTAACCTCTGTTACTCGATTTAGCCTCTGTTACAGGATGCAACCTCTGTTACTTGAAGAATTTTTCTATTCCTTTAAAATAATTGTAAACTGATGATAAACCAAATGTATTTAAAACAAAGAATATGTTATGTACTTTAAATACAATTAAAAAACATTTTCTTTAAAACTAAAATAAGTGGTAATTATGTCTTTATTAGTTGCTAAAAAGTCAGTTTGTTGACATCTTGTAAAATTTTGTAACCTTTGTTTCTGGATTTAGCCTCTGTTACAGGATGCAACCTCTGTTATTTGAAGAATTTTTCTATTCCTTTTTAATAATTGTAAACTGATGATAAGCCAAATGTATTAAAAACAAAGAATATGTTATGTACTTTAAATACAATTAAAATAAAATATTTTCTTTAAAACTAATATAAGTGGTAATTATGAACATTGACTTAGTTGTTTTTTCTAACGAGATAAAATTACACATGTAATGATAATTAAATTTTATTATTTATTATTCATCTTTCTAAAACCATTATTTTGAACTAAAGGACATTTTTGCTAAAGTAATATATAAAAGTTATATTTTTTGCTGAAATACTTGTATCATAAATTATGTAAATACTGTCCAGTAACAGAGGTTACATTTTTCACGCTAGATATGACTTTGCAAGGTTATATTTTAATTGTAAAATTGTTTTTTTTCTGTGCGGATGCTAATTTTATGCAGCTTAAATATACATTTAAACAATATTATTGTTATTTAGTAAAATCTAGTAATAAAAAATAACGAAAAAAAATCTTGAAAATCACAAAGAAAATTGGTTTTACCCAATAATTCAAAATTATTTTCTGACTAGCAAAATAATTTTTAAGTCATCATCTTGTCAAATTGTCTTCTATTCAGTAATATGAGTATGTAAAAATATTTTTTAACAATTTTTATAGAAACATGTATAATGATCACTTATAAACAGATTAAGTAAAATAATGCTATAAAGTGATAAAATGCCATTTATTAAGATTGACTATCGTTTCGTCGCACCAACGGTGACATTTTCAAAATCATTCATATATTAAGTTCATAGCAACAAACATAAATTTCTATCAAAATAGCCACATTTTCGAGTAAGATTTAATCATTTAATTTGTACATAAAAAAAAAAAAAAAAAAAAAATAAGTTTTTCTCACTAAAAGTTAAAAAAAAGTAATTGATCATTATATGATTTTTTAATTTTGTTAATTAAAATAGGCATTATCATTTGATATTTTAAAGGCTACAACAAAGAGATTATGTAAACTACAATTTAAAATAATATTTAAAATACAAAAATTTGAACTGAAAAATGCCTTTTTGAAAAATATTAAAATTGCATCCCAAATTTTAAATATTTCAGCATGGAGCATAGATTAAAGTTGCATTGCATTTGTAACAATGAATATATATATATATTAGGTTAAGTCTATAACAAATAAGTAAAATAATGCAATAAATAATAACATAAAGTGATAAAATATCATTTATTAAGATTGACGATCGTTTCGTCGCACCATCGGCGACATTTTCAAAATCATTTTCTATACAATGCACTATAATGCATTTATATGAATAAATCGATTTATCTTTTGTGCCACGCTATCCAAAATCAAAAGTAAAATTTATGTAAATGATGCGTCATTTAATCCAAACTAAGCGAAATGTATGCAAATAGATATTATGACGCAAAGAAATCGTTTACATAAATTTTACTTTTTGTATTGGATAGCGTGGAACAAAAGATAAATCGATTTATTCATACATTACAGTGCATTGTATAGGTTTAGTGAAAGTGATATTTTTAACCGTGAATTGGAAAATTAAATGTTTTGGTTAGATGTGTAAATATATTTAGCCAAACCGAAAACAATTAAAATTGAATTTTAAAACAAATTGTTTAAAGCTACATCAAGGCGTCACTTAAATTTTAATATCATATCTTTAAAAACTCATATTTTGAATTTATGAAAGATGTGAATGATAAAGCATCAAGGAATAAATTTTTATACATCCTTTTAAATTTAACACAATTCTTACACATGCAATTATAAATAAAACAAAAATAAAAAGAACAAATAAATAATATAGCGTCATTTAAAATTTGATATCATTATTTTTAAGTTCCATATTTAAAATCCTTATAGCAATAACATAAAGTGCTGCGTCACAAACTTTTAACCCGCTAAGGGTTTTTTGAATTGATTTTAATTTAGCTCTTTTATTTTATTTTAATATTGTTTTTCCTTTTATTTCCATTTTCCCTTATCAGTTTCTCTTCTATCATTTTGGCAGCACTTTCGTCTTCTGCATTTGCTCCTTCAAGGCTCGCAGCGTTCCTAAAATTTTCACACTTTACTACCACAATTTTAATATGATAATATTTGTTGTAGAATTCTATTGCAGAAATTAAAGGAAACTGCCAGGAAAAATTTTGATTTAAAATACTGGTAGCAAAGTGCGGAAATTTTAGGAACGCTGCGAGCCCTGCTCCTTTCAGCTAACGCAATCTGTCGCATTCTTTGCAAGATCTATTATCTACCTTTCAGTTCATTTTTGACCTTGTCCCCTTAAGGACACGTGTTTACTATAGCTGATGCCGAGCTGTTAATATTTTTAGCTCGAAATGCGTCCTATGTATTGTTTTTATTTTAGGGTGATTTTTTACAACGTTTTATTATTTTAATATTTTATTACTATTTTCATATTCATAAATTAACTTGTTGATAAATGTATTCGAAAATCCATTTTCACAAGCAATCCCTTTAATTGTAATCAATTCATCACTCAGATAAACCTCCGAAGAAACCTGAAAACCTCTTTTAACATAAAATCGATATGCAGCAGCTTTATAGTTGAATGGAACATTACTGTCATAGGATATTTTAGTGTTTGTCCTGCAAGGTTTTCTAAGGTTTCTAGACTTTCATATCGATGCTTAACCAGTTCCACATCTAAAAAGTGCATTGTTCCATTTTCTTCCATTTCATAAGTAAACTTTATATTGTTATCTATACTGTTAGCATGATTCAAAAGCTCAGTTAATGTAGAGATCCCGCGATTCCATATTATCAGTATGCCATCGACATACCTAATCCACAATGCGGGTTTGAGGGTAGAGGAAGAAATGATATGATTTTCCAGAGGTCGTAATTTAAGTTCGGCCAATAATCCAGAGATTGGTGAGCCCATTGGGGCCCCTTCTGTTTGCTTGTAATACTTTCCGTTAAAAAGGAAGACATTATTGTTTGTAATTAAATTTAAGCTTGAAATAAATGTATTTTTTATATCATCGTTTTATATTGGGTTATTTAAAATGAAATCTACAATGATAAGTTTAACCTCATGAACATTAATGGAAGGATATAAATATTTTATATCGTAACTTACTAGTATGCTGTAATCTTCTAATTTATAATCTCTTAGTATCTTAACTTGATCTTCGGTAGAGTTGATTACATGCTTAGTTGAGGGCAAATATCGCTTTAAGTAGAGGCACAAATGCTTTTTCAATAGTGTACGTCGGTCCTAAACACTTTGAAACAATCTGACGGAGGGGAAAGTCTACTTTATGGTCTTTCAACCGCCCATGCAACCGGGGGTGACTGGAGTTTTATTG
This sequence comes from Maratus speciosus, assembly GCA_963932465.1. Lineage (NCBI taxonomy): Eukaryota > Metazoa > Arthropoda > Arachnida > Araneae > Salticidae > Maratus > Maratus speciosus. The sequence continues at coordinate 91,083,153 of OZ010800.1, forward strand.
ATGGAAAGCTTAACTCTTATGTTACTTGGCCAAAAACCGTTTTTAATTAGTTCTTGGGTTTTTCGGTTGATAGTAGTACAGTGAAACCCCGATTTTACGTCCCCCGAATCTACGTTTTTCCCGCATTATACGTTTTTTTCATCAGGTCCCAGTTTTTCCATATTATTGTAATGTTAATTTAACCCGGATCGTAAGTTTGTTATTTATGGAATTTCCCGCATTTTACGTTTTCTCTGGAAAGTAAAAATCGAAAAAAAAAATGTTCTAAAATAAGCAATAATTTTTCCTTTTGTGTTTTTTTAAAGTTAATCCACGTTGTTGAAAGTTATGCAATCTATGAAAGCAAAAACGCATTCTAAAGACTCCTGTCTTCTGAAACTGGTTCCCCCCTTCTTTGTTGAACACCTGCTGTCACGGACTGCTTCCTCCCCCCCCCCGGATAGGTGGCGGGGAAGCAAAATAAAGAAACAACACATTTTATTGGTGTAGGAATGAGATGGGCAGGGGAAGAGACACTCTTGTTACCAATCAGATGGGGTGGCTCATTTCTTTCGTCGGGTTAGGGAAAGGGGTCCTTACCCTTCTTCACGTTTTAAAATTCAGTTGCTGTTTAGCACGCGGTGGTCGCATTTCTAACCTTTTGTGCCAAAATGACGAGTAAAAAACGCAAAAACTTTTCTGTTGCTGAGAAAGACGAAATTGTTAAACATTTTGATGAATTCCACGGAACCAAAGTAGCGTTCGCTCAATTGCAAGGAATTCCCGCGACAAATCTGCAATCTATGCTACAGGGAAAAAAATGCATTGAAGAAAACATCGAGAAAATGTGATAAAAAAATGCCAAGAAATTGAGAACATTGAAAAAATCGCCGTACAACGAGCTGGAAGGTATCTTATTAAAGTGGTTTAAAGAAGCTCGTGCCGCGAATGTACCTGTAAATGGCACAATATTAAGAGAAAAAGCTCTAGAAATTGCCGATAGGCTTGGTGGTTTGAAAGATTTCTCAGCTTCAAATGGCTGGATTGACCGAATGAAAAAAGACATAATCTTGTGTATAGATCGCTTTCGGGAAAATCATCAAGTGTAAATGAAGCTACAATAGAAGATTGGAAGAAAATTCTACAAAATTTGACCAAAGGACATATTCAATGCGGATGAAACCGGACTTTTCTTTAACCTCCTACCGGATAAAAGTTATGTTGCTAAAGGAGACTCCTGCCATGGAGGGAATATGTCTAAATTGCGTCTTACGGTTTTACTGTGCTGTAATTCTGATGGAAGTGAGAGGCTGACGCCGCTTGTTGTTGGAAAGTCGCGCAACCCACGATGCTTCAAAAACGTGAGAAGTTATCCGACAAAGTACGAAGCAAACAAAAATGCGTGGATAACCAAACCCCTTTTCGAAGACTTTTTGCGCAAATTAAACAAAAAAAATGGAGTTGCAAAATCGTAAAATAATTTTGTTCATTGATCAATGCAGTGCACATCCGGTTTTGCAGCTGTCTAATGTGCATGTCAAGTTTTTTCCGGCAATTTGCACAAGCAAATTGCAGTCTTGTGATCTCGGCATTATTCGATCTTTCAAGGTTTTTTATAGAAAGCAACTTGTCCGGAAAGCTGTAGCTGAAATAGAGAATGGAAACCTAAATGACGTCTGCAAGTTAAAGTTAAGTGTTCTAGAAGGCTATGCATTTTACTTCTGCGTCGTGGAGAAACGTTACACAACTGTGCATTTCCCAATGTTTTGAAAAAAGTGGATTCGTAGCATCTAATGAACCGAGAACAGATGAGGAATCAGCTGTGGTAGACTCGAATAATGATAACGAAACAGTTATCTATGATTTCGACGATTACATCCCGGAAAATTTAGCAACATGTGAAGGTGAAAGAGCTACTGCTCCATCCGTAGCCGGCGTTAAGGACTTTTCGTCCACCGATGAAGATGAAGAAGAAGAAACAGAAGCACAGCCTGTCCCTTCTTTCAATATTGCATTGAAGAGCTTACAAACAGTGAAAGACTATTTTCTTTCTCATAAAGACCAGGAAAAAACTTGCAAAATATTTCAATCCTGGAAGATGCTGCATTCACTTTGAACTCAATGACTAAAAAACAATCCACTATTACGAACTATTTTCAACCTAAACGCCAGAATTCGCAATTAAATGTGTTAGTAAAATGATCTTAAAATGGTATGAATAATAATGTTTTTTTCGTAAAATAGAGATTGTAATACCTTTTCGGGGAGTCATCTTTACTACCTTTGTTTTTTTTTCTACGATTTTTTGCCTTCTATGTATTTCCCGTATTTTACGTTTTTCCCGCATTTTACGTTTTTTTACTCAGTCCCTTGAGAAACGTAAAATCGGGGTTTCACTGTATTAGGATCGTTATTTAATTCAGTACAATTCATATCCTTAATGCAGCATTCAATTTTATCTCTATAATCTGTAGTAAGCATAATTGCTAATTTATTCGATTTGTCTGTTTGTATGATGATAATATCTGACCACTCTTTAGGTTGCTTTATTGCATTAGTATGATTATCACGTTTTTGGATATAATTCTTCGTATGTTTTTGAACATTATTATATAGCATACTTCTAATTTCATCTTAATAATAAGATGAAATAGGCAATTGATTTCAATAAGATCAATTGACGTACGCTTATTTTTTTTAAACATGATGTTCCAATTACTTTTGTGCTTTGGGAGCTTCCTTTTTGTCGTTTTTTCTTTCATTTTAGGGTTTACTTTATATATTGAAGATATTAACACACCTGTTTTTTTGGCTTCCTTGTACTTTGACTTAACTAATTTTAGCAACAGAGATAACATTTCTAATAATTCTTTGGATTTTTGGGGGGTTTGCAGCTCTTTACAACTTACGCTTTCTTTTTTGTTTCCTACATCTTTAACACCTTTTGCTGTCACTGACGTTTTTCTTCCAGACTGTTTGTCTCTGTCGTTTTTGTCATTGTTTTTACTTTCTTAGTTTTTGTAGGTTTCTTGTTTACTGAATTTGACTACGAAATCTCACTAGCAGGAGAATCAACTGTTCCATCTACAAGTGCCTATCTCATGGTCAGAAATAAGTAAAAGAAATTCCAAGCAAAATTTATTGCATAAACATGTAAAATATATATTTTATGTTCATATAAGCCTAAACTATGTAAATGAATTGAGCTAGAGCTAGATAGACAAGAAAACATAATTAAAATATTCAAAAGCTTGCATGGAGATAATTAGTAAATAATCAAATTGTTAAAAAAAAGTGTCCAAAGCGTAGAACTCTCGAAATTCATTACTTACTTTTAATATTTATGATCATATAGGGTAAATGCACCAGTAGTCGGCCACACCCCAGTAGTCGGCCACTTTGAGATAAATTACGTTATGAATTGCTTATTTTTGATTTCAAATGAAATATCCCCCTATATGTAGCCATCATTTATACGTCATAAGCCATCAGCAAAGAATTGTGAGTATTTTTATTGCGTTAGTAATCAGCCATTTTTTACTTGGTTGTGGTCAAATAGCCGTTTTTGCTATTTTTTTTTTGTTAACCGATGACAAAATTTTTAAAAGACTGGTATTAATTTATTTTTTATTATTTTCTAAAATTAGAAGACTCTACTATTTTAAAGTTTAATAAACTAATGTTTTTCAGTATCAAAATTCAATAAGTGTGTTTGTATTAATTAATTTTAATGTGGCCGACTATTGGGTATTATATTTACTTACATGTTCAGTAATCGGCCATCACGGTTGACTACTGTCTAAAAGGCTATTTCACTTTTTTGAGTCTACTTTTAATAATTTGATTTTTTTCGTAATTTGATTATCGCAATTTGAGATTTATATAACCTTTTAATTGTATTTTATTTTATGTACACTATATATAAGGTGTTCTGGGGTAATAACGCCACGTTAAGATTCTACCAATTTTTACGGCTTAGTTTTAGATTTTTTTCCCCCAAGCAAACATAGGATTTGATACAGTAACTTAATGATTATGTATACAAGAAAGACAATTTTAGCAGATAGCTATTCATAAAATATAGTGGCATGATTTCTTGACCAATGCTATTAAGCGTTATTACCCACCTGTTGGGTAATAAAATAGCATCTAAATCGCTGCCCTCAAAACGGCTCTTATCACAAATGCGCCCAAGAAATTCCCTTGCATTTTGCCCTGGCTCATACGATGTCATTATTATTTACTTCAGTGTTTCATTTTTAGACTTCATAGTGTTTACAAATAAAAAATGAGAACGAGTAAAATTTTAATTTAAAAAATCAAAAAACCGTAAAAAATTAACTAGTAAACTTTAAAAGTAGCTAGTAAAAGTAACTAATTTATTATTTCCCATCTATGCGAAACTATTTTTTCTTACTTACCTATTTTTTTTATTTGCTTGTATGGATGGCTCTTAAGTTGTGTTTAATTGTTAGTTTCTATCTATAAACACTGTTTTGATGAGGTCTATAGATGTCTATGATAGTTAGGGTTGCAGTCAAGCTAGAGATCCTACCTACACGAATTCCAGGTTCTGTCATATTTAAACGGAGCTTCTGACTGTAAAATAGTCAATGAAACATCGTCTTCATTTTGAAAGACCTATCCAATGGTATGCCACTCAATAAAAAAAAATTTCGTCTCTACCGCCATTTTTTTATTTTACGGCCGCCATTTTGAATCGATAAAAACAATACCTAGCCTATAACTATCGGACGGTCAAGACGAATCGATAGAGACCTCATTCATTAAAATCCATCCAGCCGTTGGGATGTTTCGAGGGTATAAAGAAATCCACATACCCAGATATGCGCAAAACACATAACCCTTCTTGGCAGTCGGGTAAAAAGACTTATAAATATCATTCATGCACAAGTTAAATGAAATTGATTTGCACTAATACGTTCGTCAGTGACTGCAACGTTCACGAATTTCGTTCGTTTGTGATCGCGGATTTCGCGAATTTAGTACGTTTTTGAGACTGCTGCATCCAGTGATATTTTTTTTTTGTTTTCATGAGCGCTACGCTCTCATATGTTCGTAACTTATCGCGGCGTTAACGAATTTCGTTCGTATGTGATTGCGGCTTTCGCGAATTTAGTGCCTTTTTGAGACTGCTACACGACGAAGTTGCTGCATCCAGTAATTTTTTTTTCGGTTTTGATGAGCACTTTGCGCTCATACGTTCGTTACTGATTGCTGTGGTAATGAATTGCGTTCGTTCGAGATCGTGGCTTTCAAGAATTACTGCGTTTTAGAGACTGCTGCACGACGAGGTTGCTGCACCCAGTGATGTTTTTTTTTCTGATTTCATGAGCGCTATTAGCTCCTACGTTCGTTAATGATGACGGCGTTTACGAATTCGGTTCGTTTGTGATTGCGGCTTTCGCAAATTATTGCGTTTTAGAGACTGCTGCACGACGAGGATTCTGCACCCACTGATGTTTTTTTTTTCGGTTTTCATGAATACTATGGATTCATACGTTGTTACGGATTGCGGCATTAACGAATTTCGTTCGTTCTTGATCGTGGCTTTCGCGAATTACTGCGTTTTAGAGACTGCTGCACGACGAGTTTGCTGCACCCAGTGATTCTTTTTTCATTTTTCATGAGCGCTATTAGCTCATACGTTCGTTACCGATTACGGCGTTAACGAATTTTGTTCGTTTGTGATTGCGGCTTTCGCGAATTACTGCGTTTTAGAGACTGTGCACGACGAGGTTTCTGCACCCAGTGATGTTTTTTTTCTGTTTTCATGAGCGCTGTGTGTTCATACGTTCATTACTGATTGCGGTGTTAACGAATTTCGTTCGTTCGTGATCGTGGCTTTCGCGAATTACTGCGTTTTATAGATTGCTGCACCACGAGGTTACTGCATCCAGTGATTTTTCTTTTGGTTTTCATGAGTGCTATTAGCTCATACGTTTTTTACTGATTGCGGCGTTAACGAATTTCGTTCGTTCGTGATCGTGTCTTTCGCGAATTACTGCGTTTTAGAGACTGCTGCACGACGAGGTTGCTGCACCCAGTGATTCTTTTTTCATTTTTCATGAGCGCTATTAGCTCATAAGTTCGTTACTGATTACGGCGTTAACGAATTTTGTTCGTTTGTGATTGCGGCTTTCGCGAATTACTGCATTTTAGAGACTGCTGCACAAAGAGGTTTCTGCACCCAGTGATGTTTTTTCTGTTTTCATGAGCGCTGTGTGTTCATACGTTCATTACTGATTGCGGCGTTAAGGAGTTTCGTTCATTCCTGATCGTGGCTTTCGCGAATTACTGCGTTTTATAGATTGCTGCACCACGAGGTTACTGCACCCAGTGATTTTTTTTTTGTTTTCATGAGTGCTATTAGCTCATACGTTTTTTACTGATTGCGGCGTTAACGAATTTCGTTCGTTAGCGATCGTGTCTTTCGCGAATTACTGCGTTTTAGAGACTGCTGCACAAGTCTGCTGCATCCACGATGTTTTCATCGGTCTTTCTGAGCGCTATGCGTTCATACGTTCCTTACTGATTGCGGCGTTAACGAATTTCGTTCGTTTATGATCGCGGATTTCGCGAATTGAGGGCGTTATTGAGACTGCTGCACGATGAAGTTGCTGCATCCAGTGATTAGTTTTAGTTTTGATGAACGCTATGTGCCCATGCGTTCATCACAAAAAAAATATAGCAAAAAATAAGAATTTTTTTATAAAGTCGCATAATTATATCATAACGACTGTTTCTATAAAATCACAAATCTATAATAATAAGATAACTACTAAAGTAACAATGATAACAAACGATTGCTTTGTCACATGTATTTAAAATATCGAATAGGGGAAAACAACTGAACAAGAAACCATATTTTCCGTTAAATAAGAATTGGCGCCTCATTCTGCTCATTGTTCAAAGATACTACGAGACAGACTGTAATATTTGTAATGTACTATTCGAGATATGCAACTTATTAAAATTACATTTCAAAACTCGATTACGAGATAGTAACGCGAAAATGAAGAATTGGCGCCGCGTTCTGCAAATATCTAACCTCGAAATCCCAAGATAAACTGAAATATTTGCATTGTACTAGTCGAGACATGCAACATATTAAAACTTCATCCCGAAACTCGACGACATGATAGTCACGCTAAAAAAACGATTTGGCGCTCCCTACTACTGATATCACAATAGGATATGCCTCGACAGATCAGTTATTCATGTTCTGTTAATAATCTTGTCCTACATCATAATTTCATTTTGAAACAGGATGACGTAATAATTTTTTCTCTGCCTGCAGCCTAGTCTACGATGGTTAAACAAAAAATTTGAAAGTCCCACTACTAGATAATTTGGTACTTTTAACTTTACTTTCCATATGAAACAAGAATGGAAAATCTTGTATGAAGAAAATATTATAAAAGCATTTCCCATGACTTGCAGAATTTTTCAACGAAATTGAGCTGCTTAATACCGTAAAAAATAAACATTTAAAAAAAGGCATAATACTTCTGAGAACCAGATTAAGTAAACCGAAAAAGTAGTTCAATTCTTTTGCGCAGTCCTGTATTTAATCTAAAGATTTGTATTTCATTCTATACATAGTATGATAAAACTTAGTATAGTAAGAAAATGCATAACAGTTTGAAAATTTACCTTCGGCAATTTCTACCCCTATACGGAAACATACTTGAATTATTTTGTACAGCCCTGTATATTACCAATAGATTTTTATATGCCGCACATATTAAGCTAAAATTTAATTAAGGCTAAAACGTGGTTAAAACTACTGAAATGATACTTCCACACATTATTATCCCTGGGAGGTCATGTATTCAGTTCTTTTCGTGGCTCAGTATATGGTTTTATTTATATTATACAAACATCTCTTAGAATACTAAATGTAGTTCAGCTTGAAAGAGCATAAAAGCCTCTTTTAAGCCATTCACGCTGATACTCCATAAAGCTTAAAAACTCTTTTGTGTAGCCTTGTATATTATCTATATAAGTTATACACACCGCATTGTAAGCAAAGGTTTAATTAAACTTAAAAACGCATGTCATAAACAAAATCACACTTACAGCAATTATCGCTAATTGAAAGATACAGTACTCTTTTCGAATTTTTTGTGTTTCCCTGTAAATGAACGATAAATGCTATGCATATCATGTTATACAACGAGTATTTTGTAGTAAGCCTCAGTTATGCTGTATATCAATTTCATTATATTTGATGTAGCATAAGAGAACTAAAACACGCTGCAAACTGCTTATACCCTGGCACTATTAAGTAAAGGAATTCTTTTGCGGGGCCCTATAAATGAATAATAAGTTCTTTGGACTCCATATTGTCTAGAATGCGTAGTTAAATGCACTTCATAAATGCATATCAATTTCATTATATTTGAAATGGCCAACATCATTAAAATAAAATTGAAGCAATTTTTCTCATTGAACGTAATGCATCGGGATATTTTTGATTGTCCCTGTAGATGAAATATAAATTCTACACACTTTATTTTCAATAGCGATCGTGCTATTGTTAACGTAAAAAACAATACAAAAATTTCAAGGAGATTCGAGTATATTTGCGAGTGTTAGAACTCGGACAGACTGAAGACAATCCAAATTCACAAACACTTTTAAACTGTGTTGGAAAGTGTTATATACTATTATAATATTTTAAATTATTACAGCAACATTATAAGGAAAGAATAAATTAACAAATTTTATCATTAAAACGTTGTTCTGTTTATAAAAGTTATACTTTAAGTTATTTAAATAACAAAGCATTTAAGTTGCCGACTACTGGTCCAGTGATGGCCGAACACTAGAATTGAGTGACCGACTACTAGACCTTTGCTACTTTTAAGTTTAACTTTTTATAAATAAAAACTATAATGAGTTTTTTTTAAACAATTGCTGAAACAGTAAAAGAAAAGTGTACATTAACATGTGTCACTGTTAAAAATGTTGTATTGCTTTTTAAAATTACTCTTTGAGCTCTATACTAAAAGAAAGCGCTTAAGTGGCCCTATTGGTGCTTTTACCCTATATGGTCCAATTTAAGAAACTGAAATTGGTACAATAAAGGCGACTGCGCAATTTTTTAAAGCACATAACCTCAAGACTAAGAACGAAATCGAAAGCAAACAAATCCGCGTGAAAAATGTGCGCAATAAAGACATAAATTCAGTTATGTATATGAAAACATAACAACTTACTTCAGTTTTAAAGTATTCTCCTACATTTAGTGGGAAAAATTAGATCAAAACAGCTAAGTTTAGGGGTTTTTTAAAATTGTCTGAAAAGAGTGAAAGGCGGGTGCTTTTTCTAATCATAAATGACGCCATTCTCATGAGAAAGATTTCAGCGGTAAATGGTGTTTAATTCTGTAATTAACGTGAGAATTGCAGCGGTCCATTTAAAGCGGTTGTCCAAATATGGCTACGCTCCCCTATATCACAAGACGATGGAAAATTCAAAGAATAAGGCTTATATATTTCAATAGTACAGAGAGTAGCGTGCAGTAGATTTGCCACAAGCAACTGTTTCATATTATAAAGAATATTATACTTAATTGTACTATAAAAAACTCTATAATTATTATTACTATGAAAAATAGTGAATAATACTTATTTTTTAATAATTTTTTAAAAATACTACATATAATATATTATTTTACGTTAAAAATAGTCGACGTAGCATTCCTAAATGTTGAGGGTTTTACATATGTGAGCATAAATAAATGTGTTTTTTTGAAGAAATGTTTCTATTTACAGAATAATTACATTTTTCAACTACCGTTAAAACTGTAGCTGTCCTAGAGCTTCATGAAAATTTGTATTACCTGTGAAAGGGTTTGCATGAGAAATCCTCTTTTATCATTTCTAGAGTAAGCTAAACCATCATAATCGGATATATGTATATCTAGAAGAATTTTGATATGTGCGCCGCCACATAAACTGCTGACATAATTTACATGCACTGACAGGGTGGCGAGTGGTCAGGGAAAAACGCAGTAAAAAAAAAGCGGAAAGTACCAGTAGTTTCTTATATAAAATACTTCAAATAATATAAAGGGATTAAAGAAGGTGAATTTCTCTTTAACAAAATACTGGTATTTGACTGTGTTTTTCCCTGACCACTCTCCACTCTGAATGAAATTATTCTGTAAGCAAAATTTTTGTTATTAATAATCATCTATTTATATAAAATCCAAGTCTCTGTGTGTCCCTCACGATTCCGGTAGGACCGCCTCATTGAAATGAGTAATTGTTGAAAAAAACTAATGCAGGGTTACCACAGTAGCGCCAAATGTTAGCCAACTTGGTGATAGCTGGCTAATTTGGCGAAATTCCCATTTAACACCATTAATCTTTCATAAAGGAGGTCACCGAAATTTAATTTAAACTCCGCTCTTTTAAGATATTTTTCAAAATCTATGAGTGAGAATTTAAAGTACATCTTTACATCTTCCTCCCGATGCTACTAATAAAATAACCGCCAATAGACGACGCTGTACTATGTGAGCTCCTAACTGCGCGATTTTAATGTGCTTTAGGTACTTTTCCAATATAGGTGCCTTGGCGAGAAGGAAATTTGTCAACATATTTTCCGGGAACCTATCCACTGTTTCATTTTATATACACACGCATTTTTTCCGATATTCATACGATTTATTTAATATAAAAAAGACGTTTCACTAATTTTATAAAGAAACAGATGTGATTTGTACATAAAAACATCAATAATATACATATAAAATAAACATATAAAACAAACAAAAACGCTCATCAAGTTTGTTTTCATAGCTGTTTATATGATTTGACAACAAATCTCGATATTTTTCCGTTATACGGACACCATGCCAAAATGTATGCTAATGCGCCAATTATTTCAAAATGCTAAAAGATATTTTTAATTTTATGCCAGCAGTTTAATATGAGTTTTATTTTATTGCTTTATTTTATAGCAGTTATTTTTTCACTTATTTTAGGTATATAATTGTGATTTAATGAAATAGTTCGTAAAAGTCTGGAATTTTCAAAAGTTATATTTTTTAAATGCTCACTTTAGTATCGACAATGTTTTTTCTTTTATTTTTCAAATGCTTCAATTCACGTGATTTTCATTTTGCGCCATCTATTACGCTTGGCGACAAAGGTATCCATATAACGGAAACAAACCCAAATCTTACTTTCTGATGCCCAAATTACACCAAGCTTTTTTTAAAAAAACGCCAAAGCTCCTACAGTGGAAAAGTACCAAACTGTCTATTATTTTGCGCTATCTGTGTTATAGTTTGTACTATATGTAAGGGGTGTGGAGCGAAGAGTTTAAAAATTAAATATTAGCGTTTCGGCACAGATGTCATATACGCCCCATATTGGCGCGATTTTTTTCTGACGCTAATGTCATATACTCAACGGGTATTTAACTGGCGGCAAAGTGTCGTTATTTTGCTTGATATGGTAACCCGGATGTTGTTGTTTATGCTGTTGATGTTTTCGCCAAATTGGCGTATATGACAACTGTGCCAAAGTTTCTATAATGCAGTATAAGACTAAAAAATTAAGAATAAAATAAATTCAAAATAAGGCTAAAGAAGAAAGAAAATTCATGCGTTAAGCACAGAATATGAAACACTTTCCAACACATCCTGAATGCTTTAACAAAACTTCGTTATTTGGGGAAATAAGATAACTAAGTAAACATTTTAGAAGACGCATAAAAAATTTTAAAAATTGATTTCAGCAGTTACCGTCTATAGCCAATAGTATCGTTATTACATGCCACTATTTAGCCAAAATTTAATTTAAACTACTCTTGAAACTACTGAAACCACATTTCCAGATATTATCATCCATAGACGGTTATGTATCCAATTCTTTGCGTGACCCTGTACATCATTTTATCTATATTCTACAAACATTTCTTAGTAAACTAAATGCAGTTCAGCGTAAAAACGCATAACTCCTTTAAAAACTACCTTTAAGCAATTTACTCTCATACTCAGTAACCCTTACGAATTCTTTTGTGTAGTCCTGCATATGAACTGTAGCATTTATACGCACAGTATAGTATGCATAAATGTAGTGAAACATAAAAGCGCATATCATAATTAAAAATGCAATTCTAGCAATCATTGCTTATGTACAATACTTCGGAGAAATGTTGCTTGGCGAGAAAGAAGTTTGCCAACGTATTTTCTGACAACCTATTTACTGCTCAACAAACAACAACTGTTCAACTATTTACTCACAAGCAATTTTTTCCATATGTATGCAATTTATTTAGGTACCTGTTAGCTATCCCGTCGACCAGTTTCACCAAATTATATAAATCGCCAAACCACTCGCCAAATTATACAAATTGACAATTTTTATTTTAAACAACGAAAGATCAATTAAATTAGCAAAACATTAATAAAAATACAAATATAACGTCGAATTAAAAATCACTTGATGACGTAAGAAACACATGATCATGTTTAATGTCAACCATTTTTGGCATTTAATCTTACAATTTGGCGACAGTAATTTGGTCGACGAGATAACTAACAAGTACCTTTATTTAATGTAAAAAAAGCTATTTACCCATTTTTTAATTATTTTTTTACTCATTTTTTAACAGAAGTAATTTTGGCACAGATGTCATATTCGCCCCATATTGGCGCGATTTTTTTCCGACGCAATTTGGAGAAAACATCAACAGCATAAACAACAACATCCGGGTTACCATATCAAGCAAAATAACGACACTTTGGCGAGAGTTAAGTACCCGGTGTGTATATGACATTGGCGTCAGAAAAAACATCGTGCCACGATGGGGCGAATATGACATCTGTGCCGTAATTTTTGCACAGATGTCATATACGCATCGGGGTTGGCGTAATTTTTCTCTGACGCCAATTTGGCAGAAATCTCGCTTTCGAATACCAGTTACTTATATATTTTTAAATTATTTGCTATCATTTTGAAAAGGAAATAACAGTAAATAAATAAAAGTTTGAATAATATCTATAGAACAAAACTGTTTATATAATTAAAAACAGAAAATAAAAGTAAATAAACAATTTATTAATAAATAAAAAAAAAATAGCCGGGTTACCATAGCAGGCAAAATAACACCATTTTGGCGCCAGTTAGGTATCCCGGTTCATATCTGAAATCTGTGCCGTAATTTGTATATAAAAAAATATTATATATATTTAGAAACGATTTTTTTATGTATATAAGTGCTTATATAAGCAAAAATAAAAGTTCATTAGATTTGTTTTCATAGCTGTTTATATATTTTGGCAACATATCTCACTATCTGATGTTCGAATTGCGCCAAGCTTTTTTTAAAAATGCGCTATAATAGAAAAGTACCTAAATAAATAATTAACAGAAATAACCAATTATACAAACTAAAACTTTTTATTTCCAGATCAAAGCATTGTTTTTGATTTCAATTAAAAATACATGTATCCTTGGATAACTTTAGTTGAAATTAGGTTCACAGCTTAATATCTCATTCCATAAACCTAAACAAACACAAGTGATTCATTCATCGTGAAACTTAAAAAAAATTTAAATCATTGAGGTAATCATTCACAAAATAAGTTCTCCAACAATCAATGGACAATATTCTAATGACATCATAGTAGATAAAATTGTGGCGGTGTCGTTTGTTTATGGTTTGAAATCACAAAGATTTAATTTTGCAATGTCTCTTAGTTACATTATTTTATTGTCATATTTATGAGCTCAGAACAAAAGCATATTTTTTCATTATTTAGTTATTAAAGACGGAAAAAAATTATAAATGCATGATTTGAAAAATTTAAATAATTTTCTTTCTTAATAGTAAAAAATAACATCGGGAAGTAACACCGGGTTTAAGTTAAATAAGTTTAACTGTTTAATTCTGTTGTAATATTCAAAATAACTGTATTTATTAGATTTCAGTAACCAACATCAGGGCCCGATTAAACTTTGATGTTAGAGGAATTACAATGTCATTTCAGGACCTTTCTTTTGGAGAAGCTTTTCTAAATTTCATATATACATGGAAACTCTTCAGTGTTAGAAATATTATTCTTAGGACTAACATAACATGAGAACGGCCTGCAATTTTACACAAGTTTTTGAAAACTACTTTATATCAGAAATTTTGCTAAAAACTGGTTACTTTTTTGTTATAGCGGCCCACACTATTAGGATTTGGACAAGTTGCAGCCAATTTCGCCAACGTCGTAACCAAGATCGTGAAGCACACACATATAATACCATATAATACCATTTCATGAAATCGTATACGATAATTTAATAGTTTTTACCTTACTTCAAGTGTAAAATTTATTTATTTTTAAGGCTTAACAATCTAAATTGTCCAATATATGAATTTAAAAAAATGTAAACAAAGATTGAACAGACATGACCGCAAAAAGCCTCAAATCTGCATAACACTTGGAACCAAACTGTGCAGATTAGTGGTCTTCTAATGTACACAGTTTTTCATAAATGTGTTTCGTTCTTTAAATGTGTTATTTTCATCAATCACTGCCGAACAAGCGAGAAAACTCATATTCTTGCACATGAGTTGTATATATCTTTATATCTAAATTTCCGTCATTTTTGACGGGCTACCTTTCTAGTATGCAAGATAATTTTGAGCATTTTTGCGAAATTTATGTGGTACTGTTGAATTTTTACTTTGTTGCCATGAAGTATGATATCCATTTCGCATGATATTGACTAAAACTAACAAAGATTCATTTTCTGAGTTGCAACTACTTTAAAATTGTAAGAATTTATTGGCATTACATTAAAAAAAAACATATCAATATTTTAATTACGATTTAATATAAACTTTTTTGACAATGATACTATTTTTACTTGATTAGTTATTAATATTTTAATAAAAAAACTGCTTAATGGTTTATAAATGTATTGGTACATTGCTACATACATTCTGTTGGCCAAAATAAGATATTTTAAAATAGGGTAATTTTTATATTCATTATCATTTATAATGCATAGTAGTCTTTTAAGTTCAAATAAATGAGATCTAACCCAGCAAAGAAAGAAACAGTGGGCCATGAGCTGGAAAACATATGTCAGCCAGCACTGCCATCAGCAGTAAAGTGCAAAGGTGCCATTACTTAAACCAGTACAAAAGTGTCCGTGCGGAATGCAGCTGGACCATCAGTGATAGCCAACAGCAGGCCAGCATTGGTATGCCATCACATTACTTCAATCCGGCACTTTTTCTGCAGTGCTAGCACCTATCCCACTGCTATTCCTTTGCTCGCCCAGCACTTTCCCTTACAAAAATTTCGTATAGGATTCTATAAAAAAAAAAAAAAAAAAGTATTGTAGAATTATGGCTCTTTTTTTCTTCAAGCTAGTTTCACCAAGAGCTATCGAAATATTTGTAGAAGTGCCTACAATAGTAATGTCTATAGAAATATTTGAGCTTGCAGCGGTTTCCATGTGGTCACCCTCCCAAGTAATAACCGCGCTCGATGCTGTTTGGATTTCGTGATCGGACATGCACAAGTACTTTCAGCGTATGCTATGACCGGTCGTAGTTTTCAAGCTCTCATTACACTATTTCAAGTTTGTTTCTTTTGTGATTTACGTTCCCAATCATTAAACTGGTATAGAAATTATTCTATTGTATAGAAATCCTATATATTTTATACGCTTTTTTTTATTATTGATTCTGAATTGTGTAAATTATGAAAACCGAAATTCTTTGTAAGTTAGTAAAACCAGATTTAAGGAGAAAAAAAAGTGCGTTAGTAACGAATTTATTTATTTATTCATTTACTTATTTATTTTGTTGGTGGCAGTGGTGCTATATTATTTACAGTTTAAAAAAAAATAGCTTCAGAGCTTAAATTGTGTTAAGATATTCATTTCCGATTTGTATTCAAATACTCAATGTCTTCGATATTCGCAACGCCACCTAGCGTAAGGGTTCCCAGCAATAATACTGCAAAAGTTCGTGCACTTCCATCGAGTGGTGGGCCAGCGCATGAGATAAAACGGAAGCCCATCAGAATTTTATCTGATTATTTCTAACAGCAAAGTTGACTGAAGCTGTCCAACAGTGGTCATGTAGTGGTAGACCATTAGCCAGCACTTCTCCATCATTGCCAGCATCTATCTTGCTGCTGGCCAGCAATTTCCTCTTTGCTGGGAACTTGAAGCTGAAATAAACAACTTTCACATAAGAAATACTTCTCTCTTTTTACAATATTTACATGCACTTAATATTTATACGTAACTCACTGAACAACAACAAAAATAAACTTTATAATATACTTATAACTACTTAAATGGTGACAAATACATATAAAACCATATAAAAATATTATTTAATGTAACCCGAGATCTATCGAACACACACGCGTTCATTTTCAAAGAGATAAAAGATGATTG
Organism: Maratus speciosus; assembly: GCA_963932465.1. Lineage (NCBI taxonomy): Eukaryota > Metazoa > Arthropoda > Arachnida > Araneae > Salticidae > Maratus > Maratus speciosus. The sequence continues at coordinate 91,099,589 of OZ010800.1, forward strand.
ACTGAATAGAAATACATTTTAAAAACAAAAACAAAAATAGCACGCATGCGCAAGCGGAGTTCAGTCAATTTCTCTGCAGAGGGGTAAAAAGATCAGTTCATATTATTAAGAGGTCGTGAAATATTTAGGATATTGTACCAAATTGCGGGAATATTGTAGGAAAGGACGTCGTTACAATCATTATCACTTCTAAGTAAAATTTCAATGGATTCACGGATTATTGATGAGTGCTTAGACGTTGAAATGATAATTTCAGCTTTTTCGAAGTTTATCTTAATATTTTCTGTTTGATGCAATCTGGATAAAGCTGTATTTGGTTTGTTAAATTTGATATCAGAAATGTGCTCTTTTAATCTTTCCTTAAATTTTCGACATGTCATACCAATATAAAATAAATTCTTATGCTGTGTTCTAGACTGAATGGGATGATGTAGACTCCATCTTTTTCATAATCGGGAATAGGATCAATTTTGCTGTGAATCAATTCTTTCAATTTTGTTGGAGGTTTAGCTATTAAATTAATATTATCTTTTAGTAATGCATATCTTAATCTCTCATAAAGTTGTGAGATATAATCAAAAGTGCAATAAATAGACTTGCTCAAACTTAATTCCTTCTTCTGTCTTGGTTGTTTTGCTTGATTAACTAATTTATTAACGTGTTGAGGAGGAAACCATTCTCATATTTTTTGCTATTGACAGAATGCAAAAAATATCCAACTTAATGAGCTGGATACAAAGATAACGTTTACGTTAGAAATTGAGAAAGAGGGTATTTTACCCTTCCTTGATATTAAATTAATAAAGAATAGTTATGGAAATAAACTGGAGCGTACTATTTATAGAAAACCATGCAGATCTAACAACACTATTCTTTTTTATAGTAATTCACCGTTTTCATATAAAATTGCTGCCTACAGGTTTTACGTTAAACGTGCCTTCGAAGATTGTACAGATAAATAGAAAACGAGATTAGTATAATAAAACAAATTGTTATTGAGAATGATTTCCCTCCTCAACACGTTAATAAATTAGTTAATCAAGCAAAACAACCAAGACAGAAGAAGGAATTAAGTTTGAACAAGTATATTTATTGCACTTTTGATTATATCTCACAACTTTATGAGAGATTAAGAGATGCATTACTAAAATATAATATTAATTTAATAGCTAAACCTCCAACAAAATTGAAAGAATTGATTCACAGCAAAATTGATCTTATTCCCGATTATGAAAAAGCTGGAGTCTACATCATTCCATTCAGCACAGAACAGCATAAGAATTTATTTTATATTGGTACGACATGTCGAAAACTTAAGGAAAGATTAAAAAAGCACATTTCTGATATTAAGTTTAACAAACCAAATACAGCTTTATCCAGATTGCATTAAACAGAAAATATTAAGATAAACTTCGAAAAAGCTAAAATTATCATTTTAACGTCTAACCACTACTCATCAATAATCCGTGAATTCATTGAAATTTTACTTAGAAGTGATAATGTTTGTAACGACGTCCTTTCCTATAATATTCCCGCAATTTGGTACAATATCCTAAATATTTCACGACCTCCTGATAATATGAACTGATCTTTTCACCCCTCTGCAGAGAAATGCACTGAACTCCGCTTGCGCATGCGTACTATTTTTATTTTTGTTTTTGTTTTTAAAATGTATTTCTATTCAGTCAATCATCTTTTATCTCTTTGAAAATGAACGCGTATGTGTTCTAAAGATCTCGGGTTACATTAAATTATATTTTTATATGGTTTTATATATTTTTGTCACTTTTTAAGTAGTTATAAGTATATTATAAAGTTTATTAATAACAAGGTGAAAATTTCCTTCAGGACACTAGTGTTTAAAACAGTGTTTTGACTCTATTGAACAAAAATACAGTTGATTATTTTTAAATGTTTTAATCCTAAATATAAAATACACAAAATAAGAACATTCAACTTAATAACTTTGTATTGCAAACATGTACAGTCTCAGAAGTACAAACCTAACATAAATAATCACCTTTTTACATAAAATTAAGTCTATAAAAATGAAAGAAATAACAGAATCTATACAAAGCTATATATTTATCCTATACCATAATTTCAGGCATTATTATCAAACTAGCTATCACAGTATAGACATTTTTCCATTATCTGTTATTGCAGTTATATAAAAAATAACATGACATATTATGTATTCATTTAAAAATTCTTTATCTTGTTTGTATACATTTACATTCAATTCAATTTCTATAAGACATATTTCGTTATTTTTCATAAAACCTCTAAGGCATATTTCGTTATCTTACTTAAAAACATGTATTCTAACATGTTAAAAGTATGCTATATAACAGGCATATCATGTGCAATGCATCATCTATACTTTTCAGCTCCTTTCTAAAAAAAAAAAATGCTTTCACCATTTTCCGGAGGCTTCCACAGTTTGAAATGATGTTGTTTTACAGTTCGCATGAGACCTTATAGCTTCCATTCTTATCCCCTCTTCTCTCTTCTATTTTCCCCTTTCATCCAACATTTTTCGCCAACCGCTGACTATAGTCGAATGTGCAATGTCGTTGCATTTTTCTTTCTTTTTCTAAGCTGATTTCTATGGTTTCTCTCCTTAGTCTGTTATGGAGATTTTCGTAATTAGCTATTTTTTCTATTTTAATTGTTTGCGATTACAAGGTTTATTTTAAATTTTATATTTGCTCTTGAAAGGGATGTTGCTTGGCTATTGTATTTTAGATCGCTATTATGTTCTTTATATCTTTCATTAATTTTCCTCTTATTCATCCCTATGTATATGTTACTAAAAAATACATTAATTAAATATGCAAAACTACAATAAATACAATAGACTATGCATCTTGTTTAAAAAAATAATTAAATATACAAAACTGCAATAAATTTTCATGAAATACAAATAACTAAAATGCTTAATATGAATTATGATAAGAATCACAAAACACGTTTCAAAAATATGATTAAAACCACGGTAAGTAGAACAGACGGTAGGGTTCACGAAAAGATGCGGAGTAGTTCGTGACGTCACTGGCACCCTACGTCCAGAACTTCATGTATCTGGACATTCATTTTTACTCCTCTCTTTTCTGTTTCTGTTTTCGAGATAAAGAGTGTTATTTTTTCGTTAGTATAATCATTTTATGCCTTATGCTATTTACTATTTTTTGCAAGCAGTGTTTAATTAATGAAAATAATTAGAGATGCCTTGTTGTGTCGTTTCTGATTGTACTAATCATACTAGAAATTCCATAAGCCGGGATATGCCTAACGCAGAAACGGAAATATTTTTAAGGTTCCACCAAAACCAAACTTTTGCATAAGACGGAAAAGAATTATATTTTAAAAATGAAAAGCATTCGGTATATGAAACTTTAAAACTGGTAGATAAATAAAATATGGATGAAATACAAATACAGTAAACTCTGTCTAAGGCAGAATCGACTGGGACCAAGAAAATTTTCCGCAGTAGAAAGTATTCCGCCTTAGACAAATTTTACTCTATGTCTATGGATTCTCAGGGACTTGAAAATCTTTCCGAGTTAGAAAGATTTCCGTCTTACACAGAGTCCGCCTTACAGAGAGTTTACTGTATAAATAAAAACATGTTTTTACGCATTCATTTGTTTACAGAGAAGAGAATTTTAATTATAAAATTTTGCATATTCATGGATTTAATGAAAAAACAAGTAAGAAAAATCATGCGTTAAGCATAGATTATGAAACACTTTCCAACACTTCCTGAATGCTTTAACAAAACTTCGTTATTTAGGGAAATAAGGTATATAAGTGAACTAAGTAAACATTTTAGAAAACACATAAAACATTTGAAAAACTGATTTCAGCAGTTACCGTCCATAGCAAATATGTATTCCAATTCTTTTGAACAGCCCTTTATTTGATCTGTAGGTTGATATATATACTATATAATGGAGAAATTTAGTTTAGCAAGAAAACACATAACAGGCTGAAATTTCTCTTTCAGCAATTTATATTAATAGATTTAAACATACTTGTATACTTTTGTAAAACTCTGCAGTTAACCTAATACCTTTATTACACGCCACTATTTAGCTAAAGTTTAATTCAAAGTAAAACACTCTTAAAACTACAGGAATCACATTTCCAGAAATTATCATTTATAGACGGCCATGTATCCAATTCTTTGCGTGACCCTGTATGTCATTTTATATATGTTTTACAAACATTTCTTATGAAACCAGATGCGGTTCAGCGTAAAAATGCCTAACTCATTTAAAAATCACCTTTAAGCAATTCGCAATCATACCCAGTAACCATTACGAATTCTTTTGAGTAGCCCTGTATATCAATTACAGCATTTATACACACCATATACATAAATATAATGCATAAATATAGTGAAACATAAAAGCACATAACATAATTAAGAATGCATTTCCAGCAATCATCGCTATTTTACAGTACTTCGGGTACAATATAGTATCTGAAATCTTTTGTGTGTCCCTGTAAATGCTCTGCATTTCGTATTATCCATGATATAAGTTATAGTAAACCTTAGCGACGTATATCTATTTCATTATACATGTAATAGTTTAACATAACTAAAATACGCCGGAAAAAATTCCCTCCTCTTTTATATCATTATGTAAAGGAATTCTTTTGTGCGGCCCTGTAAATGAATAACTATTTTTTGGGCCGCATACCCAGCTAGAAAAAGTTTGCAAAAAAAGTGTAAAAAAAAAAGTGCACAAAAAGCGAGCGTATTTGGCACCTCTGCTTATGCATAATGAGTGCACACTGAATTGTGCACAAAAAGTGTATACCTAAATTGTTCACTTTTTATACACAATCAGAGGTGCCAAATACGCTCGGATTGTGTGCACTTATTTGTTTACACTTTTTTTGCATACCTAAATTGTGCACTTTTTATACACAATCAGTGGTGCCAAATACGCTCGGATTTTGTGCACTTTTTTGTTTACACATTTTTTGCATACCTGAGTTGTGCACCTTTTATACACAATCAGTGGTGCCAAATACGCTCAGATTTTGTGCACTTTTTTTTTACACTTTTTTTGCCTATCTAAATTTTACCACAAAAAGGCTTAATTATTGCAGTTCCCGGAACAGATGTCATAAGTTCACACGGCTGCCATCTTGGAATTTTCTTGGTGTGAAAACCCCTTTTCCGCCAAGTAGTAAATGTCACCAAGCACCGGTTCATACGCATGTTTCGCTTAACGAAAATAAAATGTAAATAATAAACAAAATTCGCTAAAGTGGCAATCAGTAATCTTGTATGAGCACTTCGTGCACATTAACCGAAAAAAACCATCACTGCATTCTGCAGTTCTTCCGGTGTAGCATTCTCAAAATTCAGCAGTTCTCGCTTTCTAGCAATCTCAAAATATAAAAACTCTTAAGGCAGCAAAATATACATAAAAAATTAAACTCGCTAGGCAATCAGTAATCTTGTATGAGCGCTTCGCGCACAGTAACCGAAAAAAAATCACTGCATTCAGCAATTCTCCCGGCGTAGCATTCTTAAGATTCCGAAGTTCTCGCTTTCTAGCAATCTCAAAATGTAAAAAACTCTTAAAGCAGCAAAATATACATAAAATTATCAACATACCTTAACAGATATCTGCTTTCTTGAAAGCTCCAGTACGAAATCTTTCTCATAACACCACCATCATTTTCCAAAATAGGCTTATGAATATGCATTGAGACACAATAAACAAACCTACTTTTCTTCTCAAAATTTCCTCATATTTCTTAATTACTTCAGCAAAAGCTTTTAAACAGATTACAGAAACCATATAGTCAGTCAAATACATCCAATAAATTTAACATAAAAATAAAAAGACAGAGCAATACAACACAATATCAAAATCCATCCACAAAATCCACCACTTCTCAGTGGTTGCCAGAACACAACACGTCAGAATACATATGTCACACATGGTTCCACATATCGAGGTTGCCATATTTTAAACACCGCCAACACACCAACAAAAAATCGCCAAACAATTCAAAACAACGGCTGAGGGAACATAAGGCATCTAAGCCCAGTTCCCTTAACCAGAAACGTACCATCTGTGAGATGGTTTTGTCGATATATCTGCCCTTAATATTTTCGCACTCCGGCATTCAAAACTTATTTTTAGGCTGTTATATTAAAAAATTGCTCCTATTAATGCATTACTATTAAAGATTAAATGTTTAAGTTCACTATTTTATAAATTATTAAGTGGTCTGTTTGTGCACGGGATTTTCACATTTCCGGTTAAGGGTTAAACATATTGCTATCACATACATAATTCACACTGCAATATCAATACTGCAAAATCAATAATAAGACCAAAAAACAAGCATAAATTTATTGGTGTACCTGTAATGGAACAGTGGCACAACAGAAAGCTGAGCAATATTCTTATAATATTATGAAATTTAAAAAAAAAAAGATGTTTCTATAAATATAACCTAAAATTGAACCTTATAACATACGATGAAGCTATATTTTAAATTTTAAAACATTATGATGAATTCTTCACAATTTTTTAATTTCTAATTACAGCTGAAGGAAGGTTAAATGCTTGTAATATTTGGTACTTTATTTCGGTTAGCCGGGCACCAATGTTATAGATACATATATAAGTCTATATACATGTTTATATAAATATATATACTACATATATATGTATATAGGTGATATAGACAATATATGTATATACATATGTGTGTGTGTGTATACATATATATGTATGTATATATAACACTGGCGCCCGGCTAAACTAAAACTACCTAATATTTTTACGAGTGGTGCATCAAGTACTCCTGTGAGTACCAAGTAACTGTGTGCAAGAAAAAAGCACTCATGTGCACATGATGTGAGCTTAGGGGTAATACTCCTATGTGTGCATGCGTTTATAAATACACATAAACATTCATCATGAACCAGGGTTGCAAAAAAGTCGGCTAAAATTTAAAAAAGCCACGCCGGCAGCTTTTATTGGTTTTAAACGGCTTTTTTTTGGCCAAAATTGGCCATAATCGGCTTTACAATGAAGCATTGTAATTATAAACTACATATTTTAAAGTGTTTTTAATTAAGAGGACAATAGTTAATTAGTTACATGTTTTATTACTTAATTTTAAGAGCTATTAATATACAAGTCTTATTTTATTTCTAATAAACATTTAAAATTATACATAGTCATATAATAAAAACATCATTTCTCACTATTAAAAAAACATTATGAATAGCATATGCATGAATATGCTTAACAACAAGCTTTTAAAAAATTTATTTAGAGAAATTTTATTTATTTATTTATTTTCTTGTTTAAATGCTCTATTTTTTATACACTTATGTACCTAACTCTCCTCAAATATTATATCCTTTCTAATTTTTCTTTTAACATTTATAAGTTAACTCTCCATATGGACACATAAGAATGTTTCCATTTTGATGTGCTACATTTTGTCATTGTTTAATTAAATATGATCTTTAAAATGTGTAGTATATGTGGAGCTATATAATGTAATATAAAATTTCAAAACACCAGTTTGGAGTCTAACTTAATATTCTTTTCAATATTTATATATATATATTTTTTTTTAATTTTCAGACATAATGCCCTCACAGTTGCCTTCTAGCAGTTAAAGACAGTTATTTGACAAAATTTAATAGAAATTTATAATTTTCTTAGTAGAAAATATTTATAAGTGTATTATAAATTAATTGATCCAAATTTAAAACAAATTAGCTGTAAACAACCTTTTAAAAATAAAAACCGGCTTTTTTTAAGTGCTTAAAACCAAAAAAAGCCAGCCGGCTTTTTTTGGCCTGGCTAAAAGAGGGCAACCCTGTCATGAAAATATAATATTTTTTTTAATTAACTTCAATTCAAAGTTTAATTTACTGTATAACTTTTGAAGATAATTTTTGTAAATTTCCATGCCCTATAAAAAAAACTTTGGGATATTTAGACACCTGATCGACAAAATTCACAATTTTTCCAAAGCCAATCGTTAAAATTCCAATTTTTCCACACCCAATTGACAAAATTCGCTATTTTTTCACACCCGACTGACAGAATTCGCTATTTTTTCACACCCGACTGACAGAATTCGCTATTTTTTCACACTCGACTGACAGAATTTACTATTTTTCTACACCCGATAAAACACAAAATTCCCTTTGTTCCGTGCCTGATCGACGAATTTCGCTATTTTTCCGTGAATCAACGAAATTTGTGATTATTCCACTCCTAATCGACAAAATTTATGATTTTCTACACCTGTTCAACAAAATTTCCTTTTTTTCCAGCGCCTGATCACCGTAGTTCACTATTTTTCCGTGAATCAACGAAATTTGAGATTTTTCCGCACATTATCGACAAAATTCGCACTTTTTCCATGCCCGATCAAACAAATTTGCGATTTTTCTACAACAGATTGACAAATTTCGCTATCTTTTCATACCCGACCAGTGAAATTCGCTAATTTTTCACACATTATTGACAAAATTCACTATTTTTCGACACCCAATCAACAAAATTCCCTTTTTTTCACACCTGATCAACAAAACTCTCCTTTTTCCCCACACCTGATTGACGAAGTTTGCTATTTTTTCGTGATAAAATGAAATTTTGAGATTTTTTCCATTCTGAATCGACAAAATTCACGATTTTCTACACCCTTTCAACAAAATTCCCTTTTTTTCCACACCCGTTCAACAAAATTCCCCTTTTCTGCCGCGCCTGATCGACGAAGTTCGCTATTTTTCCGTAAGTCAAGGAAATTTGAGATTTTTCCGCACATTATCGACAAACCTCGCACTTTTTCTATGCCCGATCAAACAAATTCGCGATTTTTCTACGCCAAATTGACAAATTTCGCTATCTTTTCATACCCGACCAGTGAAATTCGCTATCTTTTCACACCTTATTGACAAAATAAACTATTTTTCGACACCCAATCAACAAAATTCCCTTTTTTTCACACCTGATCAACAAAACTCTCCATTTTCCCCGCACCTGTTTGACGAAGTTTGCTATTTTTTCATGATTCAATGAAATTTTGACATTTTTTCCATTCCTAATCGACAAAATTCACGATTTTCTACACCCTTTCAACAAAATTCCCTTTTTTCCACACCCGTTCAACAATATTCCCCTTTTCTGCCGCGCCTGATCGGCGAAGTTCGCTATTTTTCCATGTATCAACGAAATTTGAGATTTTTCCGCACATTATCAACAAAATTGACACTTTTTCTATGCCCGATCAAACAAATTCGCAATTTTTCTACGCCGGATTGACAAGTTTCGCAATCTTTTCATACCCGACTAGCAAAATTCGCTATTTTTTCACACCCAATTGACAAAATTCACTATTTTTCGACACCCAATCCACAAAATTCCCTTTTTTACACACATGATCAACAAAATTCCCCTTTTTTCCCGCACCTGATTGAAGAAGTTTGCTATTTGTTTTCGTGAATCAATGAAATTTGAGATTTTTCTGTACATTATCGACAAAATTCACACTTTTTCTATGCCCGATCAAACAAATTCGCGATTTTTCTATGCCGGATTGGCAAGTTTAGCAATCTTTTCATACCCGACCAGCAAGATTCGCTATTTTTTCACACCCAATTGACAGAATTCGCTATTTTTCGACACCCAATGTCCTGAACATATAATATTTTTTTTTAATTAACTTCATTTCAAAGTTTAATTTACTGTATAAATTTTTGTAAATTTCCATGCCCTATAAAAAAACTTTGCGATATTTAGACACCTGATCGACCAAATTCACAATTTTTTCAAAGCCAATCGATAAAATTCCAATTTTTCTGCACCCAATTGACAAAATTCGCCATTTTTTCACACCCGACTGACAAAATTTACTATTTTTCTACACCTGATAAAACACAAAATTCCCTTTTTTCCATGCCTGATCGACGAAGTTCGCTATTTTTCCGTGAATCAACGAAATTTGAGATTTTTCCACTCCTAATCGACAAAATTCATAATTTTCTACACCTGTTCAACAAAATTTTCTTTTTTCCATATCCATTCAAGAAAATTCCCCTTTTTCCTGCGTCTGATCAACGTAGTTCACTATTTTTCAATGAAACAACGAAATTTGAGATTTTTTCGCACATTATCGACAAACCTCGCACTTTTTCTATGCCCGATCAAACAAATTCGCGATTTTTCTACGCCAAATTGACAAATTTCGCTATCTTTTCATACCCGACCAGTGAAATTCGCTATCTTTTCACACCTTATTGACAAAATAAACTATTTTTTGACACCCAATCAACAAAATTCCCTTTTTTTCACACCTGATCAACAAAACTCTCCATTTTCCCCGCACCTGTTTGACGAAGTTTGCTATTTTTTCATGATTCAATGAAATTTTGACATTTTTTCCATTCCTAATCGACAAAATTCACGATTTTCTACACCCTTTCAACAAAATTCCCTTTTTTTCCACACCCATTCAACAATATTCCCCTTTTCTGCCGCGCCTGATCGGCGAAGTTCGCTATTTTTCCATGTATCAACGAAATTTGAGATTTTTCCGCACATTATCAACAAAATTCACACTTTTTCTATGCCCGATCAAACAAATTCGCAATTTTTCTACGCCGGATTGACAAGTTTCGCAATCTTTTCATACCCGACTAGCAAAATTCGCTATTTTTTCACACCCAATTGACAAAATTCACTATTTTTCGACACCCAATCCACAAAATTCCCTTTTTTACACACATGATCAACAAAATTCCCCTTTTTTCCCGCACCTGATTGAAGAAGTTTGCTATTTTTTTTCGTGAATCAACGAAATTTGAGATTTTTCCGTACATTATCGACAAAATTCACACTTTTTCTATGCCCGATCAAACAAATTCGCGATTTTTCTATGCCGGATTGGCAAGTTTAGCAATCTTTTCATACCCGACCAGCAAGATTCGCTATTTTTTCACACCCAATTGACAGAATTCGCTATTTTTCGACACCCAATGTCATGAACATATAATATTTTTTTTTTAATTAACTTCATTTCAAAGTTTAATTTACTGTATAAATTTTTGTAAATTTCCATGCCCTATAAAAAAACTTTGCGATATTTAGACACCTGATCGACCAAATTCACAATTTTTTCAAAGCCAATCGATAAAATTCCAATTTTTCCGCACCCAATTGACAAAATTCGTCATTTTTTCACACCCGACTGACAAAATTTACTATTTTTCTACACCTGATAAAACACAAAATTCTCTTTTTTCCATGCCTGATCGACGAAGTTCGCTATTTTTCCGTGAATCAACGAAATTTGAGATTTTTCCACTCCTAATCCACAAAATTCATAATTTTCTACACCTGTTCAACAAAATTTTCTTTTTTCCATATCCATTCAAGAAAATTCCCCTTTTTCCTGCGTCTGATCAACGTAGTTCACTATTTTTCAATGAAACAACGAAATTTGAGATTTTTTCGCACATTATCGACAAACCTCGCACTTTTTCTATGCCCGATCAAACAAATTCGCGATTTTTCTACGCCAAATTGACAAATTTCGCTATCTTTTCATACCCGACCAGTGAAATTCGCTATCTTTTCACACCTTATTGACAAAATAAACTATTTTTTGACACCCAATCAACAAAATTCCCTTTTTTTCACACCTGATCAACAAAACTCTCCATTTTCCCCGCACCTGTTTGACGAAGTTTGCTATTTTTTCATGATTCAATGAAATTTTGACATTTTTTCCATTCCTAATCGACAAAATTCACGATTTTCTACACCCTTTCAACAAAATTCCCTTTTTTTCCACACCCATTCAACAATATTCCCCTTTTCTGCCGCGCCTGATCGGCGAAGTTCGCTATTTTTCCATGTATCAACGAAATTTGAGATTTTTCCGCACATTATCAACAAAATTCACACTTTTTCTATGCCCGATCAAACAAATTCGCAATTTTTCTACGCCGGATTGACAAGTTTCGCAATCTTTTCATACCCGACTAGCAAAATTCGCTATTTTTTCACACCCAATTGACAAAATTCACTATTTTTCGACACCCAATCCACAAAATTCCCTTTTTTACACACATGATCAACAAAATTCCCCTTTTTTCCCGCACCTGATTGAAGAAGTTTGCTATTTTTTTTCGTGAATCAACGAAATTTGAGATTTTTCCGTACATTATCGACAAAATTCACACTTTTTCTATGCCCGATCAAACAAATTCGCGATTTTTCTATGCCGGATTGGCAAGTTTAGCAATCTTTTCATACCCGACCAGCAAGATTCGCTATTTTTTCACACCCAATTGACAGAATTCGCTATTTTTCGACACCCAATGTCATGAACATATAATATTTTTTTTTTAATTAACTTCATTTCAAAGTTTAATTTACTGTATAAATTTTTGTAAATTTCCATGCCCTATAAAAAAACTTTGCGATATTTAGACACCTGATCGACCAAATTCACAATTTTTTCAAAGCCAATCGATAAAATTCCAATTTTTCCGCACCCAATTGACAAAATTCGTCATTTTTTCACACCCGACTGACAAAATTTACTATTTTTCTACACCTGATAAAACACAAAATTCTCTTTTTTCCATGCCTGATCGACGAAGTTCGCTATTTTTCCGTGAATCAACGAAATTTGAGATTTTTCCACTCCTAATCGACAAAATTCATAATTTTCTACACCTGTTCAACAAAATTTTCTTTTTTCCATATCCATTCAAGAAAATTCCCCTTTTTCCTGCGTCTGATCAACGTAGTTCACTATTTTTCAATGAAACAACGAAATTTGAGATTTTTTCGCACATTATCGACAAACCTCGCACTTTTTCTATGCCCGATCAAACAAATTCGCGATTTTTCTACGCCAAATTGACAAATTTCGCTATCTTTTCATACCCGACCAGTGAAATTCGCTATCTTTTCACACCTTATTGACAAAATAAACTATTTTTTGACACCCAATCAACAAAATTCCCTTTTTTTCACACCTGATCAACAAAACTCTCCATTTTCCCCGCACCTGTTTGACGAAGTTTGCTATTTTTTCATGATTCAATGAAATTTTGACATTTTTTCCATTCCTAATCGACAAAATTCACGATTTTCTACACCCTTTCAACAAAATTCCCTTTTTTTCCACACCCATTCAACAATATTCCCCTTTTCTGCCGCGCCTGATCGGCGAAGTTCGCTATTTTTCCATGTATCAACGAAATTTGAGATTTTTCCGCACATTATCAACAAAATTCACACTTTTTCTATGCCCGATCAAACAAATTCGCAATTTTTCTACGCCGGATTGACAAGTTTCGCAATCTTTTCATACCCGACTAGCAAAATTCGCTATTTTTTCACACCCAATTGACAAAATTCACTATTTTTCGACACCCAATCCACAAAATTCCCTTTTTTACACACATGATCAACAAAATTCCCCTTTTTTCCCGCACCTGATTGAAGAAGTTTGCTATTTTTTTTCGTGAATCAACGAAATTTGAGATTTTTCCGTACATTATCGACAAAATTCACACTTTTTCTATGCCCGATCAAACAAATTCGCGATTTTTCTATGCCGGATTGGCAAGTTTAGCAATCTTTTCATACCCGACCAGCAAGATTCGCTATTTTTTCACACCCAATTGACAGAATTCGCTATTTTTCGACACCCAATGTCATGAACATATAATATTTTTTTTTTAATTAACTTCATTTCAAAGTTTAATTTACTGTATAAATTTTTGTAAATTTCCATGCCCTATAAAAAAACTTTGCGATATTTAGACACCTGATCGACCAAATTCACAATTTTTTCAAAGCCAATCGATAAAATTCCAATTTTTCCGCACCCAATTGACAAAATTCGTCATTTTTTCACACCCGACTGACAAAATTTACTATTTTTCTACACCTGATAAAACACAAAATTCTCTTTTTTCCATGCCTGATCGACGAAGTTCGCTATTTTTCCGTGAATCAACGAAATTTGAGATTTTTCCACTCCTAATCGACAAAATTCATAATTTTCTACACCTGTTCAACAAAATTTTCTTTTTTTCCATATCCATTCAAAAAAATTCCCCTTTTTCCTGCGTCTGATCAACGTAGTTCACTATTTTTCAATGAAACAACGAAATTTGAGATTTTTCCGCACATTATCGACAAACCTCGCACTTTTTCTATGCCCGATCAAACAAATTCGCGATTTTTCTACGCCAAATTGACAAATTTCGCTATCTTTTCATACCCGACCAGTGAAATTCGCTATCTTTTCACACCTTATTGACAAAATAAACTATTTTTCGACACCCAATCAACAAAATTCCCTTTTTTTCACACCTGATCAACAAAACTCTCCATTTTCCCCGCACCTGTTTGACGAAGTTTGCTATTTTTTCATGATTCAATGAAATTTTGACATTTTTTCCATTCCTAATCGACAAAATTCACGATTTTCTACACCCTTTCAACAAAATTCCCTTTTTTTCCACACCCGTTCAACAATATTCCCCTTTTCTGCCGCGCCTGATCGGCGAAGTTCGCTATTTTTCCATGTATCAACGAAATTTGAGATTTTTCCGCACATTATCAACAAAATTCACACTTTTTCTATGCCCGATCAAACAAATTCGCAATTTTTCTACGCCGGATTGACAAGTTTCGCAATCTTTTCATACCCGACTAGCAAAATTCGCTATTTTTTCACACCCAATTGACAAAATTCACTATTTTTCGACACCCAATCCACAAAATTCCCTTTTTTACACACATGATCAACAAAATTCCCCTTTTTTCCCGCACCTGATTGAAGAAGTTTGCTATTTGTTTTCGTGAATCAACGAAATTTGAGATTTTTCTGTACATTATCGACAAAATTCACACTTTTTCTATGCCCGATCAAACAAATTCGCGATTTTTCTATGCCGGATTGGCAAGTTTAGCAATCTTTTCATACCCGACCAGCAAGATTCGCTATTTTTTCACACCCAATTGACAGAATTCGCTATTTTTCGACACCCAATGTCATGAACATATAATATTTTTTTTAATTAACTTCATTTCAAAGTTTAATTTACTGTATAAATTTTTGTAAATTTCCATGCCCTATAAAAAAACTTTGCGATATTTAGACACCTGATCGACCAAATTCACAATTTTTTCAAAGCCAATCGATAAAATTCCAATTTTTCCGCACCCAATTGACAAAATTCGCCATTTTTTCACACCCGACTGACAAAATTTACTATTTTTCTACACCTGATAAAACACAAAATTCCCTTTTTTCCATGCCTGATCGACGAAGTTCGCTATTTTTCCGTGAATCAACGAAATTTGAGATTTTTCCACATCCTAATCGACAAAATTCATAATTTTCTACACCTGTTCAACAAAATTTTCTTTTTTTCCATATCCATTCAAAAAAATTCCCCTTTTTCCTGCGTCTGATCAACGTAGTTCACTATTTTTCAATGAAACAACGAAATTTGAGATTTTTCCGCACATTATCGACAAACCTCGCACTTTTTCTATGCCCGATCAAACAAATTCGCGATTTTTCTACGCCAAATTGACAAATTTCGCTATCTTTTCATACCCGACCAGTGAAATTCGCTATCTTTTCACACCTTATTGACAAAATAAACTATTTTTCGACACCCAATCAACAAAATTCCCTTTTTTTCACACCTGATCAACAAAACTCTCCATTTTCCCCGCACCTGTTTGACGAAGTTTGCTATTTTTTCATGATTCAATGAAATTTTGACATTTTTTCCATTCCTAATCGACAAAATTCACGATTTTCTACACCCTTTCAACAAAATTCCCTTTTTTCCACACCCGTTCAACAATATGCCCCTTTTCTGCCGCGCCTGATCGGCGAAGTTCGCTATTTTTCCGTGTATCAACGAAATTTGAGATTTTTCCGCACATTATCAACAAAATTGACACTTTTTCTATGCCCGATCAAACAAATTCGCAATTTTTCTACGCCGGATTGACAAGTTTCGCAATCTTTTCATACCCGACTAGCAAAATTCGCTATTTTTTCACACCCAATTGACAAAATTCACTATTTTTCGACACCCAATCCACAAAATTCCCTTTTTTACACACATGATCAACAAAATTCCCCTTTTTTCCCGCACCTGATTGAAGAAGTTTGCTATTTGTTTTCGTGAATCAATGAAATTTGAGATTTTTCTGTACATTATCGACAAAATTCACACTTTTTCTATGCCCGATCAAACAAATTCGCGATTTTTCTATGCCGGATTGGCAAGTTTAGCAATCTTTTCATACCCGACCAGCAAGATTCGCTATTTTTTCACACCCAATTGACAGAATTCGCTATTTTTCGACACCCAATGTCATGAACATATAATATTTTTTTTTTAATTAACTTCATTTCAAAGTTTAATTTACTGTATAAATTTTTGTAAATTTCCATGCCCTATAAAAAAACTTTGCGATATTTAGACACCTGATCGACCAAATTCACAATTTTTTCAAAGCCAATCGATAAAATTCCAATTTTTCCGCACCCAATTGACAAAATTCGTCATTTTTTCACACCCGACTGACAAAATTTACTATTTTTCTACACCTGATAAAACACAAAATTCTCTTTTTTCCATGCCTGATCGACGAAGTTCGCTATTTTTCCGTGAATCAACGAAATTTGAGATTTTTCCACTCCTAATCGACAAAATTCATAATTTTCTTCACCTGTTCAACAAAATTTTCTTTTTTTCCATATCCATTCAAGAAAATTCCCCTTTTTCCTGCGTCTGATCAACGTAGTTCACTATTTTTCAATGAAACAACGAAATTTGAGATTTTTCCGCACATTATCGACAAACCTCGCACTTTTTCTATGCCCGATCAAACAAATTCGCGATTTTTCTACGCCAAATTGACAAATTTCGCTATCTTTTCATACCCGACCACTGAAATTCGCTATCTTTTCACACCTTATTGACAAAATAAACTATTTTTCGACACCCAATCAACAAAATTCCCTTTTTTTCACACCTGATCAACAAAACTCTCCATTTTCCCCGCACCTGTTTGACGAAGTTTGCTATTTTTTCATGATTCAATGAAATTTTGACATTTTTTCCATTCCTAATCGACAAAATTCACGATTTTCTACACCCTTTCAACAAAATTCCCTTTTTTTCCACACCCGTTCAACAATATTCCCCTTTTCTGCCGCGCCTGATCGGCGAAGTTCGCTATTTTTCCATGTATCAACGAAATTTGAGATTTTTCCGCACATTATCAACAAAATTCACACTTTTTCTATGCCCGATCAAACAAATTCGCAATTTTTCTACGCCGGATTGACAAGTTTCGCAATCTTTTCATACCCGACTAGCAAAATTCGCTATTTTTTCACACCCAATTGACAAAATTCACTATTTTTCGACACCCAATCCACAAAATTCCCTTTTTTACACACATGATCAACAAAATTCCCCTTTTTTCCCGCACCTGATTGAAGAAGTTTGCTATTTGTTTTCGTGAATCAACGAAATTTGAGATTTTTCTGTACATTATCGACAAAATTCACACTTTTTCTATGCCCGATCAAACAAATTCGCGATTTTTCTATGCCGGATTGGCAAGTTTAGCAATCTTTTCATACCCGACCAGCAAGATTCGCTATTTTTTCACACCCAATTGACAGAATTCGCTATTTTTCGACACCCAATGTCATGAACATATAATATTTTTTTTTAATTAACTTCATTTCAAGTTTAATTTACTGTATAAATTTTTGTAAATTTCCATGCCCTATAAAAAAACTTTGCGATATTTAGACACCTGATCGACCAAATTCACAATTTTTTCAAAGCCAATCGATAAAATTCCAATTTTTCCGCACCCAATTGACAAAATTCGCCATTTTTTCACACCCGACTGACAAAATTTACTATTTTTCTACACCTGATAAAACACAAAATTCCCTTTTTTCCATGCCTGATCGACGAAGTTCGCTATTTTTCCGTGAATCAACGAAATTTGAGATTTTTCCACTCCTAATCGACAAAATTCATAATTTTCTACACCTGTTCAACAAAATTTTCTTTTTTTCCATATCCATTCAAGAAAATTCCCCTTTTTCCTGCGTCTGATCAACGTAGTTCAATAATTTTCAATGAAACAACGAAATTTGAGATTTTTCCGCACATTATCGACAAACCTCGCACTTTTTCTATGCCCGATCAAACAAATTCGCGATTTTTCTACGCCAAATTGACAAATTTCGCTATCTTTTCATACCCGACCAGTGAAATTCGCTATCTTTTCACACCTTATTGACAAAATAAACTATTTTTCGACACCCAATCAACAAAATTCCCTTTTTTTCACACCTGATCAACAAAACTCTCCATTTTCCCCGCACCTGTTTGACGAAGTTTGCTATTTTTTCATGATTCAATGAAATTTTGACATTTTTTCCATTCCTAATCGACAAAATTCACGATTTTCTACACCCTTTCAACAAAATTCCCTTTTTTTCCACACCCGTTCAACAATATTCCCCTTTTCTGCCGCGCCTGATCGGCAAAGTTCGCTATTTTTCCATGTATCAACGAAATTTGAGATTTTTCCGCACATTATCAACAAAATTCACACTTTTTCTATGCCCGATCAAACAAATTCGCAATTTTTCTACGCCGGATTGACAAGTTTCGCAATCTTTTCATACCCGACTAGCAAAATTCGCTATTTTTTCACACCCAATTGACAAAATTCACTATTTTTCGACACCCAATCCACAAAATTCCCTTTTTTACACACATGATCAACAAAATTCCCCTTTTTTCCCGCACCTGATTGAAGAAGTTTGCTATTTGTTTTCGTGAATCAACGAAATTTGAGATTTTTCTGTACATTATCGACAAAATTCACACTTTTTCTATGCCCGATCAAACAAATTCGCGATTTTTCTATGCCGGATTGGCAAGTTTAGCAATCTTTTCATACCCGACCAGCAAGATTCGCTATTTTTTCACACCCAATTGACAGAATTCGCTATTTTTCGACACCCAATGTCATGAACATATAATATTTTTTTTTAATTAACTTCATTTCAAAGTTTAATTTACTGTATAAATTTTTGTAAATTTCCATGCCCTATAAAAAAACTTTGCGATATTTAGACACCTGATCGACCAAATTCACAATTTTTTCAAAGCCAATCGATAAAATTCCAATTTTTCCGCACCCAATTGACAAAATTCGCCATTTTTTCACACCCGACTGACAAAATTTACTATTTTTCTACACCTGATAAAACACAAAATTCCCTTTTTTCCATGCCTGATCGACGAAGTTCGCTATTTTTCCGTGAATCAACGAAATTTGAGATTTTTCCACATCCTAATCGACAAAATTCATAATTTTCTACACCTGTTCAACAAAATTTTCTTTTTTTCCATATCCATTCAAAAAAATTCCCCTTTTTCCTGCGTCTGATCAACGTAGTTCACTATTTTTCAATGAAACAACGAAATTTGAGATTTTTCCGCACATTATCGACAAACCTCGCACTTTTTCTATGCCCGATCAAACAAATTCGCGATTTTTCTACGCCAAATTTACAAATTTCGCTATCTTTTCATACCCGACCAGTGAAATTCGCTATCTTTTCACACCTTATTGACAAAATAAACTATTTTTCGACACCCAATCAACAAAATTCCCTTTTTTTCACACCTGATCAACAAAACTCTCCATTTTCCCCGCACCTGTTTGACGAAGTTTGCTATTTTTTCATGATTCAATGAAATTTTGACATTTTTTCCATTCCTAATCGACAAAATTCACGATTTTCTACACCCTTTCAACAAAATTCCCTTTTTTCCACACCCGTTCAACAATATTCCCCTTTTCTGCCGCGCCTGATCGGCGAAGTTCGCTATTTTTCCATGTATCAACGAAATTTGAGATTTTTCCGCACATTATCGACAAAATTGACACTTTTTCTATGCCCGATCAAACAAATTCGCAATTTTTCTACGCCGGATTGACAAGTTTCGCAATCTTTTCATACCCGACTAGCAAAATTCGCTATTTTTTCACACCCAATTGACAAAATTCACTATTTTTCGACACCCAATCCACAAAATTCCCTTTTTTACACACATGATCAACAAAATTCCCCTTTTTTCCCGCACCTGATTGAAGAAGTTTGCTATTTGTTTTCGTGAATCAATGAAATTTGAGATTTTTCTGTACATTATCGACAAAATTCACACTTTTTCTATGCCCGATCAAACAAATTCGCGATTTTTCTATGCCGGATTGGCAAGTTTAGCAATCTTTTCATACCCGACCAGCAAGATTCGCTATTTTTTCACACCCAATTGACAGAATTCGCTATTTTTCGACACCCAATGTCATGAACATATAATATTTTTTTTTAATTAACTTCATTTCAAAGTTTAATTTACTGTATAAATTTTTGTAAATTTCCATGCCCTATAAAAAAACTTTGCGATATTTAGACATCTGATCGACCAAATTCACAATTTTTTCAAAGCCAATCGATAAAATTCCAATTTTTCTGCACCCAATTGACAAAATTCGCCATTTTTTCACACCCGACTGACAAAATTTACTATTTTTCTACACCTGATAAAACACAAAATTCCCTTTTTTCCATGCCTGATCGACGAAGTTCGCTATTTTTCCGTGAATCAACGAAATTTGAGATTTTTCCACTCCTAATCGACAAAATTCATAATTTTCTACACCTGTTCAACAAAATTTTCTTTTTTTCCATATCCATTCAAGAAAATTCCCCTTTTTCCTGCGTCTGATCAACGTAGTTCACTATTTTTCAATGAAACAACGAAATTTGAGATTTTTCCGCACATTATCGACAAACCTCGCACTTTTTCTATGCCCGATCAAACAAATTCGCGATTTTTCTACGCCAAATTTACAAATTTCGCTATCTTTTCATACCCGACCAGTGAAATTCGCTATCTTTTCACACCTTATTGACAAAATAAACTATTTTTCGACACCCAATCAACAAAATTCCCTTTTTTTCACACCTGATCAACAAAACTCTCCATTTTCCCCGCACCTGTTGGACGAAGTTTGCTATTTTTTCGTGATTCAATGAAATTTTGACATTTTTTCCATTCCTAATCGACAAAATTCACGATTTTCTACACCCTTTCAACAAAATTCCCTTTTTTTCCACACCCGTTCAACAATATTCCCCTTTTTTGCCGCGCCTGTTGGACGAAGTTCGCTATTTTTCCGTGAATCAACGAAATTTGAGATTTCTCCGCACATTATCGACAAAATTCACACTTTTTCTATGCCCGATCAAACAAATTCGCAATTTTTCTACGCCGGATTGACAAGTTTCACAATCTTTTCATACCCGACCAGCGAAATTCGCTATTTTTTCACACCCAATTGACAGAATTCGCTATTTTTCGACACCTGATCAACAAAATTTCCTTTTTCTCTGCACCTGATCGACGAAGTTTGCTATTTTTCCATGAATCAACGAAATTTGAGATTTTACCACTCCTAATCGACAAAATTCACGATTTTCTACACCCGTTCAACAAAATTCACTTTTTTCCCACACCAGTTCAACAAAATTCCCCTTTTTTTCCCGTTCCTGATCGACAAAGTTCACTATTTTTCCATGAATCAAAGAAATTTGAGATTTTTCCGCACATTATCAACAACCATTACAAGAGAAGACATGGCACGTTGTTGCAGATCTGCAACAAACAAAAGTTTACGCTTATTTTATACATATAAATTTCTTAGCTCGATAATGGTCTTTAAATAAAGAATTTAAACTTACCTTTGTAAACAATATACTTGTCTGCAGACTTTTTTAACTCCACTATTTCAAAGCTTAATTCAGCAAAAATCACATTTAGCTGATCAAACGACAGGGGTCTGTCCAGACTTTCCTGTCAGGGTCCTGTTTTTATGAAATTGTGAAGAGTTTTTTTTACATTTGTGAAAAATCTAGTCCTAATTTTGTGAATTTGAAATGAACGTTATACTCAGGTTCTTTTTTATATATTTTTAAGAAGATATATGTATGTAAAATACATATATTTTCTTTATATATGTAAAAGTGATAGGTCAGATTTTACTTTTAAATGATTAAATTTGTGAAAGGTTTAATTAAGAGCTGGAAAATTTTTGTAAAAGGCCTATTTTTAAGACAAGGAATTTTGTGAAGGGTCCTTTTTTAAGGCAAAAAGTTTTGTGAAGGGTCCTGTTTTGAGATGAAAAAATTTGTGAAGGGTCCTTTAAAGGACCCAATATTTTCCTAAACAGATCCCTGAACGATAAATGAAACTTTGGCGTGAAAAAAAAAATTATTATTCGCCATCTGTTGCGGATTTAATGACATAATTATACTACTAGCAGTGTAGTAGCATCTTGCAGGTCTTTCGTTATTTCTTCGCACGATACATCTGTGGGGATGCCATGCAGCAGGAACCACGTGGTAATGCTTTCTTGTTGGAGAACAGGTGATACCGGTATTTCTTCCAATTCTTGGATGTCTAAGATTTGTTGCGCTGTTTCTAGAGAGCTTGTCGTTGCTAAGTTTCCTTCGCCAGGTTAGTTTCAATTCATTAATTTGGTCATGACTGAATATTTCCTTGAATTCCGTTCTTTAGACGACGCGGGTGTATGCTTGGGAGAGCCCCATTTGCTTCCAAAAAGATTATAGGGTACTTTTCAGTTAGCCGGGTGCCAGTGTTATGTACACATAAATATATGTATATACACATGTATGTATACACATATTATATATATACACATGTATGTATATACATATATTGTATATATACACATATATCCACATATATGTATATCTATACATATGTATATATACATGTATACATAATACTAGCACCCGGCTAACCGAAAAGTACCGATTTTAATTTCCTCGTACATATCACTCTGCAGCACTTGTATTCAGGCCCTCTTTACGGAATAGGCCCATGAAGCCCGTGCTTACCCACTGAGATACGAAAGGGCCCCCAATTTTACTTTTCAAAACTAATTATTAGAAAAAAGAAACTCAATCAGGGTAAAAATGCATTTTTTTTCTTTTGAAATTTTTTTGTTCTTACTATGTGGCAATTTGTAAATCACAAATGATATTTTGAAATATCCTCAACTGTAGTTCCATATTTGTCATTTACAAAATAAATTGGTTATTTACAATTAAAAATATAATAAAATACTTTTTCATAGTATGTATATATAGGTAGTTAGTTTTAGTTTAATATTAAGTGTTATTTACTCTAAACTTTGATGGTAAAATTTCAAATTATTTAAGCATACGAAAAAGAGATTTAGTAAATAAAAAAGCAATTTGTAGAGTAATAGGGGGTCCTGTGTGACGTCGGGTTTCCCCTACTTCCAAGTGTTAAACGGGCCCTGCTTGTATTATTTCCTTTGGTGAGATATCCAAATAATAAACGTTGTTTTCCTGAACTGAAGATACGCCGTTTGCTACGGTGTCATCCTCCATCTTGCTGTCGTTCATTTGTCCATTATTCTGTGAGGGCATTTGAATCCATTGCACTTTCTTCACTTTCATTTTTAGAAGATATCAATCCCTTTTTCCTAGTATTAGGCTTTATCCTTTTTGAAGTCCGAAGTTTCGATCCAGTTGAGCTCATATTCTAGTAAAAGTTTCTCTTATTTCTTACAAATTTCGCTACTAATAACGCCCGCCACGCCGGCCACGCAGCTCGATGTGTGGCTGTGGCTCTATGCATGTAAACACAAGGAAAGGAGTGTTGAGTTGAATTTCAGCTACACATGCGAAAATAAAAATCAAGGCCGTGATCGAGATAGATTTTCGCTGTTAGCGAAACGAAATCCACTAATCAGAAGCCCGTATTTTTGCGACCTTTTCATTGTTTGCAAATATGCAGGCTTCTGATTGGTCAATCTCGTTTGGCTGATATCGAAAAATGTATCTGGATCTCTGCCCAAATGTTTAAATAGAAATTTGAAAGAAATTAATAAGAAATAAACGTTTTTCATTTGATTTTTGAAAGCAGAAGTAATTTTCATAATAACTGGAATTTATGATTGATCGATGATAAGGGATGCATTTAGTAATCATCAAAAAGAGAGAGTTTGCGTGAGTGTGTGTGTGTGTGTGGGGGGGGGAGTCCACTGCCCTTCCCCCCGATTTTAAAATTTAACTAGCTAATTTTCTTTTTGATAATTTTGAAAACTTCATAAAATTTATTCTTTTCGAAGAATTTAAAATAAAAGAGGAAGTAAGGAATTTTCTGATAGGGCATGGGAGGGCCATTGCCCCTCCCTGCATTTTAAAATTTGATTAATAAAAATTTATTTTTTTCCTATTTTGAAATATACAGTCAAATTTATTATTTACGTGTAACTTAAAATAAACATAAACTAAGAAATTTCCTTTGGGGGACGGGGGCTTAGGAGGGCCATTTCCCCTCCCTCGATTTAAAAATTTAACTAACTAAATTTTATTTTTATCCGATTTTGAAAAAAAAAAGTAAAAATTATTCTTTCAAGTAACTTAAAATAAAAGTGGAACTGTGGATTTTCTGTTAAGGAGGGGGGGGGGGAGGAGAGGTCCATTTTGCCCCTCCCTGGATTTTGAAACTTATTTAATTAAAATGTCTTTTTCACCAATTTTGAAATGCACAGCAAAATTATTTATTTCGAGTACATTAAAGAGGAACTAAGAACTTTTACTTGGGTAGAAGGGGTCATATGAGAGCTATTGCCCCTCCCTCGAATTTGATTTAATCTAAATTATTTCTAAATTTTATTTGCAATGATTTTGAAAAACACAGTAAAATTTTCTCTTTTCGAATAACTTAGCATAAAAGAGGAATTAAATATTTTTCTGTAAAGTTAGAGGGTTTAGGTGAACCATTACCCGTACCGCAGATTATAAAATTTAATTAATTAAAATTCTTTTTTGCTTATTTTGAAAAACATAGTAAAATTAATTTTTTCAAGCGACTTAAAATAAAGGGGAACTCAGGAAATTTCCGTTAAAGAAAGAGGGGGGGGAGGAGCCCCATTGTCTCTTCCTGGATTTTGAAATTTAAATAATTAAAATTTGTTTTTTTCTTATTTTGAAAAACATAGTAAAATGTATTTATTTCGTTTACCTTAAAATTAAAATAGAATTGAGAATTTTCGTTTTTTTTTCGGGGGGGGGGGTAAATATACTATTTAAAATAAAAGTACTAATTTTTACATCCATAAAAAATATATAATTTTTGGAAAATTAGAATCTACAGTTTTTTTTTTTTTTTTTTTTTTTTTTTTTGCATAAAAAATGCACACTTTTCGCGAACACGGAATATTAATTTATTTTATGCAAAAAATGTGCACAGTTTTTGACAACATAGGATATACACTTTTTTGTATGTATAAAAAATACAGACAGTTTGCACAAAAGGTGCATACTTTTCGAAGTGTTCAAAAATAGTCACTTTTTATGCACAAATTGTGTACAATCTATACTATTTTGCAAAAAAAGTGCAAACATTTTCTAGGTGGGTATTGTACAGAAAATGCATATTTTAGTCAACTTGATAAATGCATATCAATTTTATTATGTTAGAAAGCATGTACCATCATTAAAAATCATTTTAAACGATTTTTTCCCATAGGCCGTAATGTAACGGAAAACTTATGGCTGTCCCTGTAAATGAACTAAACATGCTACAAACTTCATTTGCAATAGGGTTCGTGCTATGGTAGAGAACACTAACATCCAAAAATTTCAGAACGATCCGAGTATATTTACGGGAGTTAGAGCGCGTACAGACGGCCAGACAAACCGAAATCATAAACACTTTTCAACTTTGTTGGAAAGTGTTAAAAAGGGGGGGGGGGTTGAGGAATGCGGAATGTGTATTTCTTGAATCACAACATTTTCTTTATTTACAATTTAATTTTTTACACGAATAAATTTCTGTTTTTCTACGTTACATAAAGTTAAAATATGCTATTTTATTCTTTCCATTGTCATAATAATTAAAAAAAGAATACAGATCGCTATTCTAATTTTAAAAATAAGATTCCAATATATTTTTTAAAAAGTCATACATTCAAAATTTATAAAGAATTTTTTTAAAATCATGAGTTTTTAAAAGTTTACTGGGATAATTGAAAAAAAAAAATTAAAATAGTACAACTCACTCCAAAAATATTTATATTAAATAATATTTCACTTTAAAAAACGGTACTAAAGATTACAAATGTGCAAAATGTGTGACAGCCGCTTTTTTTTTTTTTTTTTTTTTTTTTTTTTTTTTTTTTTAACCGATTTCCATAAGGCGGAAAATTGTCTACGACGGAAATTTCTCGATCCCGATCGATTCCGCCTTAGACAAAGTTTACCGTATTTTTTAAATTGTGTAGTAAGTATATAAATAGTGAATACAGTTTTAAAGTATATAGTAATGTTTTGAAAAATTATGTCTTTGAATAACATTCTTAGATCAGCTCTGTGTTTTTTTAATGTTAAATCACGAGTTTGTAAATATATAAATATATAAAATTTCCTAATATATATTAATTTATGAATAAATAATATATATATTTTAAAATATATAACATAATTATAAGCTCATTTTTCTCAAAGATTTATGAATTTAAGAGAAAGTTTTCCGATTTTGGCTCAAAGTAATTTTGAATTAAAGCTAAATTGTAAAATATTATATTGAAAAGATTGTATCTAAAATAATGAAATAGAACTGAGAAAGTAGGAAAAGTTTTGTTTTTGCGCAAACGTGTTTAAATAAATTATTGATAATGTGTCGAAAGTTAACATTTCCAAAAACTAAATGTAAACAGAAGACTGAGCCTTTAAAAAATTCTAAATAATAAAAACATATATATATATTAAATCTAATTTGAAAATGTTCAGTTAGTAGATGTTCCAAATATCATATGCAGGCTATTAAATAAATATATAATACCTTTTTATGAACGGAAAGCTGTATGCAAAGCGAAAAGTGCGTTACCCAAGACTGCAGATGGGTTCCAGTGACGTCATAGGAGAAAACGAAACCTGCGCGTGAACCCTACCGTCTGTTCTACCTACCGTGATTAAAACGTTTCAGAATAAAACTAAATAACTAGAGAACAGCAATTCTGGTTTTTCAGGATTTCGTGTCACCCCCGGCATTTCCATTACTTCATTTTCTTCTGATGGACTGATGGCTTCTATTATTATGAAACAGCCATTATAAATGAAGTGTTAGGTGAAGATGAAAGAGCAACCGTAAAAAGTAAAAAGTCTGATTTTCTGGTCAGAATGTGGGAAAAAAGGGCCGTATTTTTTTTCTTCTTTTTTTACGGCTGTTCTTTCATCTTCACCTAACACTTCATTTATAATGGCCGTTTCATAATAATAGAAACCACCAGTTCATCAGAAGAAAATAACTCGGTTAAGCGGGACTCTACTGCAGTACAAAACATATTTCAATTTTAAAACTTAAAGCACACGTTTTATTTTATGTAAAATGACATCATTCGCATCCGCTTAAGAATTCCACATTTACGATCTACTCATAAACATCTACAGTAAAGCATGCATAGTACATCACTATCGCAAAATAATGCACAAATGCAGCAAAAACATGCCGTCATTCAAGAAAATCGAAAAAAAAAAACTGCTATCTAATGATTCATAGATACTTAAAATTAAATATAGTTTATAATAGCTCCATTGTTTTAACAGAAATCATCCGTTTATATTTTTTTTCAAAATAGCCCGTATTTTAATTACATTTTCTTTCGGTTGTTACAAAAAATGGCAACAAAAATATATAATTACTATTTTAAAACTATTTTTCTTTTACTTTCAACAGAAATGGAGTACTTCTGTTGCCAATATTAAGCAAATGGCTCCAAAAACTACAAAAAAATTAATATTTCAAAAATAAATTGAGGTACAGTTATCAAACAAAATGCATTCAAAAGAACTTTTATTTTTCAAAACGACGGTATAAAAATTGAAAATTTGCAATGCTTAGAAGTTTAAAAAATTGCTAAATAGTATTTAATCGTAACGCTTTGTTTTACGGCTAGCTTCTGTAAGGTAACGTTATTTTTTGGACACAAAATAAGCTAGGAGAAAGAAATAGCATACCGTACTGGAGGCTAATAAATTGTACTATACAATTGAATGAAATTTCCGTTTTTTTTATTATTTGAGAAGCTTTTAAACAATGTTAATCGAATTACCTTATATAATCATCCACCTAAATAATATTTAATAGACAATCGAAATTAAAGAGGGATTATCTTATTTAAAACTAATCTCAAAGTAACAAGCTTTCTGAATCCTAAATTGCATGTCCTGGGTAAAATTCCTCCTTTTAGAATGAAATGGCTGAACGTTAACGAAGTCTATTAAAGTTAATGCGATTATGCAGCCGTGCATTTATTTAAACTAAGAAAGTTATTATGCTCTAGAGAAAAGTTGTGCGTCTTAATAATATAAAGCTTTCATATCTTTTGGAAAAAGATATATTGAATAGGACAATTATAAGCATATTGCAATATACATTAAATAATTTTCCATTATATATTTATTGTATAGAAAGTGGTACTGTTTCTATCCGTAATAATATAGGTTGATCCTTTTTTTTAAAATTGTATACTTCTAATAAAGTTAAATTTAAATTTTTATTTTAATTTGGATATGCATAATCGTTTTATTTAGAAATATGTTGGTCATATAAGAATAAAACTTTGAAAAAAGGTTAATTGAAATTTCAAAATGCAGAATTAATTGCACTACATCAAATGTGAAAGGTTAAACTTAAAAAAATAGTAAAATCGTGCATTTAAAAGCATATATATGAATCTGAGATTATAATATCAGGTGAATAAACAGCAAATCATGCAACAGCATTCAGAAGATTTTTTACAAATTGCAGGCCGTTTTACGTAGGATAAGCTTACCATGATTACTGCCATATTAATAATGGAACTTTGCTCGCATATACAGTAGAGTAGAGGATTGAGTCGTTATCGATCAGCACAATTGTAGGAAAAGGAAGAAAAACACATACTTTTGTATTGGAGGACTGAAGGTAGAATTTTTTTTTAATCAATAAATTTCAAGAACGAGGAAAAGTTTTGTTTTCTCTCTATTTATACATTTTTTTTTTGGTAGAGATCAATACTTCCTCTCCAAATATTAAAATGAAGTACTCATAAAGCAAAGTGTTATTTGTTACTATATAAAACTGAAACTTTGCTAGTGTTCTGCCCTTAAAAACACGTATGGTTATTGTAACTATTTTAACAGAAAATGAGCAAATAATATGCTGCTCATTTATTTGGTTCGTAATGTACTGTTAAGAAAATGTTACACATTATACTAAAAAAAACTATAGCAACAATAAAAATGCTGTAAATGAAGTTTGTAATGTTTAGAAAGCAATAATGTTTTGGAAATAAATTTATTTTAAGTAAACTTAAATAAACGTAGAAACAAAGTGTTAAACACCATACGCAAAGGACCTTTAAATAAACGTAGACGTTAGCCCTTCAAAATCTGCAAACTGATAGAAATGAAGTATCTACTTCTTCGGCATTGTGAGACAGAAATGACATTATTAACTAGCACTGCTAGAATCGTTTTTTGATAAGTTTTATTAAAATTTGCATTTTATAAATGTACAATTTTTTATGCGTTTATATACACGCATTACCATAAAAAAGTGGCGCACAAGAAAGACTTGTCCGAATGAAACGAAATTTTATATATGTGAATACATCGTTGATATCAGTACTAAGTGATTATAAAATTAAAGCAAAGGGTACTTATATTATAAGAAAAATTACAAATAAATGACGATTCAGTATCCTGTTGAGATGCCTCTAGCTTGAATACAGGATAAGATACGGGTGGACATCGATGAATACAGCTTCCGTATGGTGTGCTGCTTCATCTCATTCCATAGTTCCAATAATTGCGACTAAGTTCAGCAAAACTCGTAGCTTGCCCAACCATTCTTCCCAAGTGATACTAGACATGCTCGATTGGCGACAAATCTGGAATCGGACAGGACAGGGTCAAGTGGTAAGATGTTGGAGGTATTCCTGTGATACCCTTGCTGTGTGTTGCCGAGAATTATGCTATTGGAAAATGCCTCATGGAAGTCCTGCCATGAGTGCAACACATGAGGCTCAAGGATTCACGAAAATACCACTGAGCTATAAAGGTGCTGTCGATCAGTATTAGAGGAGACCGAGTGTCGTATGTGATGGCACCCCACACCATCACACCAAATGTGCGAGAGTATGTACCGCTGTAAACCAATGACAGAATTCATGTGTTTTACACGGTGCGTCCACAAAAATACACGGTTGTCTTCACTACGCAAATTGAATCTTTATTCGTCGCTGAAAACAACCTGGTTTCATTCGGTTGCGGCTCAATCTCATCGAGCGCGACACCACTCTAAACCGAACCGACGATTGGCGGGTGTCATAGGTAGCAACGTAATAAACGCCGCGGTACCACATGTACTTCAGCAAGTAGCCATACAAAGGTACGGGCAGATACAGGGGCCTATAGTAAAGGTGTTACCTGTGTTGGGATACAGCATAGTGATGAAGTCGACACTATTCGTGCGTGACGATGATATCACGGTCTTCGCTGCTATTTATCTGGCGAGGGCGTCCTGAGCATGGGCGGCATCTATGAGACCTTCCTCTGGTCCACTGGTCTTAACATCTCTTCACAATGGAGTCAGAACGGCCTATGCGTCTAGCTACTTGCCGAGATGACAACCCAGCTTCCATCATCACAATGATTTTTTCACTCTCTAACTCTAACAGCTGATCGTGTTGTCTTCGATGGCGGTGCAGTAGCATCCTAAAGAGGTAAAAAGTACAGGCAAAATGCTTCTGCGTACACTTTTTATACCCCAGAAATAAGGAATTTCAGCGGCCTCTGGTGACATTACGTAATGCGCATTCACGTTGTATTGTCAATCATTTGCATATCTGACAGGAAAGTACAGTTTCGTTACAATCCAACTATTACGTTTTGGTGCGCCAATTTTTATGGCAAAGAGTGTATTAAGCATATTGTATTCCTTACATTGATAACTTAATTTTATATAATCGTATAAATAAAATATTAATTAAAAATGATAACGTTAAGCGTTTCAAAAGTTAAATCTATCAAGAGGCAGTGACTTCAAAATCTCTCAGTCAGAAGAAGATTGCTGTGAGTGATCGAATGACATTTTTTGGTAAAGATGGTATCGGACTATTTTTCTTTAATTTAAAACTTGGGTTTGAATATTTTAACTTGTATTATATTTGAGTTTAAATGCTATTATACATAAAAAGTTTAAACATTTTAACGTTAAACGATTTAAAACATTTAAATAGTTTTAAAGTTCATATTGTGAATTCTTTTTATATATCATTTTCCAACACTGATGTTGATATGCATTTAAAAAATACATTTAGATATTTTTTGTCTTAAAAAGAATTGAAGCAACAGTAATATTTTTTATTCTGATATTTTGTCTTTTTATGCACATTCTTTATTTGTTCGGCAAATTATTTTCATTAATAATCGTTCTAAGAAAAGAAAAATATATACTATCAGTTTAGCAGCTGATGTAAACATGTTATGAAATACTAATTAAAAGGAAGTTCTTGTATTCACTCTTATTAAATAATTGTCTTTCATTCCTTTTCTTCTAATGTGAATACTGAGCAAGCATAACATATTGTAATTTATATGAATCGGAATACAAAACTATGTAAAGCTATTAAAATGCGGAAAACTTACGCTATTTGTGTTTACATAATTTATATGAAACAAATCAATTTTAATATTAACGTGAAAATATAAAATACCAAATTTACTAAATGGTGTATACAAAATGTTGTAAAGTCAAAAACTAAACAAACTAAAAAAGAAAATTATAACAATCGATGTTTCGGTCATCATGTATGACCATCTTCAGGAAAGAGTGTTA
The DNA here is from genome assembly GCA_963932465.1 of Maratus speciosus. Taxonomy (NCBI): domain Eukaryota; kingdom Metazoa; phylum Arthropoda; class Arachnida; order Araneae; family Salticidae; genus Maratus; species Maratus speciosus. The sequence continues at coordinate 91,131,702 of OZ010800.1, forward strand.
CATTGTTTTTAAAGTTTTAATGAACGAAGCCAAGGCTTGGCTTTATCGTGATTATCTAACATTATCTGCTATTCTCTTAATAAAATCATACGATACTGCCAGCTACACTTTTTATCGAGACGATAGAATGTCGCTGCAAAAAAGTGAAAGCTAGCGTCCATGCCTAAATTTATTTTCAATGCACCCCAATTTTGTTACGAATTACAGGTGAAATTAATTATTTTATTTATCAATGAATTACAGCCGCAAACTTCTGTGAAAACTGTTTGAATAATACAGTGGAATGATGAATTACTATAATTTAATCGTAATTATTTAATTGAATTTATCCACAGTCAGTTAGACGAAAGATAAGCAGATACTATCTCAGAAGTACTAAATGACACCACCCTGTTTTTGCAGGCTATGAAATGAAATATTAATTACACTTTTCTTTTTGAAAATTTTCCTTAATATTTTATATTTAATTAAAAAAAACTATTGTTTATATTTAATAATAACGATGTCACAAGTAGTAACATTTGCATCACTACTTAGATTCCAACGATAATTTCTCTGAAATTTACACTTTGGACGTCAGTTTTAGGACAAAATTTTGCACCTAACATGACATGAATCCTGGTACTGAAAAAGTGGATTTTGTAGATTAAAATCACTATTAACAAATAAATTTTGGTGGGTAATATAATTTTCTGCTTCTACCTTGAAACATGACAATGTTTTTAGAAAATATTACATTTTATAGGACTACAGAGTGATGAATTACTATAAACTTTTTAGAAGAAAATTTGCTTCGCAAAATCACATCCAACAGTGCAATGAAATAACATTTTCCTATATTTTATAAAAAACAAAACAGTTTTTCTGCTACTTAATACAGATAACATTAGTTGCACTATTTCTAATACAAACTATTATTTTTTATACCTTCGCTAATGTTTATATTTTGCGTCTTTGTTAGCTTTGGCGCCAATATTTACGCTTGGAACAAAGGAGTGCCTCACTATACGATTATTACAGACATTTGTTGTGATTGGAATGTTAAATTTTATACATTGTTTAATTCATTTTATTTTTCTTGACTTAAATCAATTGCAATTTTCTAGGGTGCATCAAATTTTGATATGACCGTGGAATGATGAAATATTAAAATTCATTTCGAAGCAAAACTGCTTCGTAAAATCAAACGGAATCAGTCGTATTATGAAGAAAACATGCATAAATATCTATCTTACACACAATCACTTTCCTACACGCTTCCTACCCAGTTGCAACATAGTCATACAAAAAGACTTATTCAAGGCTTTCACAATGAAACAGTTGAGATTATTTGCTGATGTTTTATTAACTAAACAACGTGTTTTAACCAAATTTGATTTTACTATGCCAAAAGCCTCTTAAACATTCTTTCGAATAATAACCCACGCATCGTTCTGCGTCTTGTATTTGCGTAGAAAAAGGGATAATGACATTAGACAGAACATATATGATTATTTCAGCGGTCTGATTGACTTTGAAGTATCATTTCTTGCATATATGCATCATGCACAGAAGTCTGCTTCATTTCAACATCGAATTTACTAATCCAATTATGTTTACAAAGAATATTTGTTTACTAAATCTTATTTTTTATTTTTAAATATTTTAACGTTTATTTTAAAATATTATGCACAGTTGGTAGAAAAATGTTAACTTACTTTGATAAAAGATTATGCATATTTGTAATTCCACGATTTGTAATACCACAATTTTATGAAGATATTCATGGGAAAGTAAATAATAAAATAGCTGTTTTACAGATATAATGTGTATTTTGTACTTTTAAATAAGTAAATTATTATGAACATTAGATATTTTCAGCAGCAGAAAATTACAAATCGTCTTTATCTCTTATTATTTCAATTAAAGCTAAAATCCCTGAAATTCAGTTCAACCAAATAGAAAACATAACAATTTATCATTGGATAATAAATCAAATGTCCCATAAAAATGCATAAAAGTATATTTAGTTTTTGTTTCTTTGCATTTAATAATTTATAAGTAGTATATTTCCTAAATGTTTGAAAGAAAATGAAACATAAATAAACTGAAAAATAAAGATTTGTTTCATCTTTGGCATAAATCCTGTTATGATTTATAAATTTAAATTATATCCTGATATCCCTTTAAATAATATTCGTAGAGCAAGAAAAACTTATTTACGGCTTTACTAAAACGTGCTGTTATGTTGTCTTTTTTTGTGGTAATATATACAGGTTCTAGGTTATGTGCAAGTTTCGTTTGACTCGGAAAAACCGAATGTACTAATACGGTGAAACACAGTCCTAGCATAGTTTTAATCTCTAGTACAGAGTTATTTATTTGATGCGTTTGAGACATGGTAGCATTACTAAACAGACATTTTTTTTTTCTTTTTTAAGAATGATTTAATGAGAAGGGTCGTTTTCTCCTGGTCTAACTTTTAATTTTGTAAAACCGAAAAACAAAAACATGTTATTATTTGATCTTTTATTTTAGATATACAGAGAGGGTAAAAAGTCGCAAGACAGTTTAAATATAGTAGAAAAACAGTCTTTTAATTACAAATCACATTTATGTTTTTGTAAACAATAAATATACAATTTTTGGTATTTTTAAAAATTAGTTTTGTATAAATCTTTTTTCAATGGTACAAGTATTATTTAAATATTTCAGCCACGTGTTTTAAAATTAACGATTTAGATACAATCTTATTATTTTTTTAACAAAACATTTGAAAGTTTAAAGTATATATGTGTATATATAAATTATTCTGCTTTTAGCTTTTTTTCTCACAAAAAAAAGACTATTTTGCTTATATAATTGAATTCTGTACTCTTGATAACGTAATTCAATATATAGGTTTTTCAATTATTTTTATTGGTATCCATACTCTTCTTTTTTTCTTCCATATTAATTCTTGTAATATAGTACAAGGGACTTTATTTTATACATAGCAGCTTGTATATTATGTTTTTGGTATCCATTCAGTGTGTTTGGGGAAACTGTATTATTGTCATTTCATTCATACTATCACAATTTTTGTGGGTTGTCGAAATGTTTAATTAATGGTTATATATATATATATATTACTTTTAACTTTCAAATATTTTGTTTATAATAAAAGAGTGTAAAAAAAAAATATATATATACAATATGGGGCATTCTCACAATCTTTTGATTTTTATGTCCCTTTATGTCCTTTTATGTCCCTTATTTATGTGACTTTACATGATTACATAACAATATTAACGAGATAAATAAGTTTTGGACGATGTTGGGGGTCCAAATACCAAGAAAACTCCTATACCGTCCCGTGTCCCTGATGCCGATTTTTAAGTTTGGAGCTGTCTGTATAAAATTATTTCAATAAAAGTAATTCGATGTAATTTTTTTCCGAAAATGGGACAATTGGTTTATATAAATATGTAGCACAAAATTAACCTGCACACATTTTTACGGTTGATATTATTTTTTGAACTCTGTCCCTGGGTTTTTCATTCTTACCGTCTATCTTGCTAAACGTATATAGAAAATCACTTCATATGCAGCCACAGATTTTTTTTCAAGTTTTTTCTCATGCAGTAGTATGCTAGAGAAAGAATGTTTAAAATTCTTTGACAGGAAATTTACTGCTGAATTTAAATCAACATTTAACTATCAATTTGAAGATAGTGGCTTTATTGGTAGTCTTACCGTCCCCAAGGTTTATTCCTGCACTTTTCGAGGTAAATTTAAAAAAAAAAAATAATTTAATCCAATGTTAACAACTGTTCCTAGAATTTAACGAACATTTTGGCTATCACTTAGTCTTAACATGATTTTCCTAAAAATAGTAGGTAATCCTTAGCGTTCCATCCTTACTGTCCCTTCTTTTTCCCATTTCGTCCCTTTTTTCCTATACCGTCCCCTTTTTTTACGTTACCGTCCCTTCTTTAACACCCCTTTAAGACAATGTTATACAAAAATTCTGTATTAAAAGCACTACATTTTTATTATTTCTTATTTGAATGTCCTGTGGGTAGTATGCAAATTCCTTATAAGTAAAAATTTAGAAGAAAATAAAATGTTATACTGGTAAAATGGTAAGAAAAATGAAACTCGCAAGTTTAACTTAAACCTCAGTTAAAAAAAAATAAATAATAATTCTCTGTTGACCATTTTTTTCTTTATTTTGAATCATTAAGGCATTCGCCTATCAGATTAAAATATTATTTTAGCAAGTTTAATTTCACCAGATTTTTATTCCCGAAAGTCAAATGATTGTGAGAATCCCCCAATATCGTTTTTTACACTCTTTTATTTATCTGAACGTGGTTTTTGTATGTAAGGGAAGAATTTTGTAATCAAAAATGAATCGAGTTAAAAAAAACTCATTTCCTGATATGCTAGAATTATAAAAAAACATATAACAAAGTGTATTTACGATGGCAGTGCAACATTTTAATAGTTAAAAAATTTAAATATAAATAAATAATTTTAAGGAATTTGTACGTTAATCGGACACAAGTGATAAATGTCAAATATTCTTTATCGTTAAGTGTCTACGAGTTACAACAATAAAACGAATTATGAGCCAAATCATGCTCTCCAAAAAAGGCCAACTGATTGTGAAATTCTAAGAAAGAGGTATTTAAAACTCTATAAAGTATAAAGTATAAAGAAAATTAACAATAAAATGTGCATTATCTTTAATAATGAGCTTTAATCAGTTAATAGTTTCACATTTATTAAATTATTATTATACGTTGAAAAATCAATTTAGAAATCCTAAAAAGACAGTTCAAAAACGCTTTTTTTTTTTTTTTTTTTTTTTTTTTTTTTTGTTACCATGTTTAAAATGAGAGCAAAAATTAATTAAAAAAAATAAATAAATAAAGTCGCTAGGTCCCGATTTCTACGATGCGTAGAATAAAATTGGCAATAATCGTGTTTGATACCCACGTCAAATTAACTAATAACAGAAATTTTAATCAACAACATGAATATTGCAGTCATGAAATTAGGCGTGAATTTCAATATGAATATTGAATATATTGAAGATATATTGAATATATAAAAGAAGGGATAAAAAAAAAATACTTTAATACTTATCAATTTTAAAATATCTTTTTCGTAGTTTAATCTTAAAAAAATCATTTAATCTTATGGAAACATTGAGTTACCTTTATGGTTTGATTATTTTTTTGCATTATTTTTTACTTATTGCTCTGCCGCTAATTTCTAAATTACAATTTTCCAAACATTACTTATAAAAAAACCTAAAAAATATTAACAGCTGAAATTTCCAATATTTTTAAATGGTCTAGTGAGTTTTTAGCCAGCCTCTAAAAAAAAAAAAAAAACCCTCCAGCCGCGGGCGATTTTTTAAGTGGGTTACGTTTTTTAATTAAGATTGTGTTATTCCCAACATCTTTTTTGAAGTGTAAATCGTCACTTTATTTAATTACAGATTAAATAAGGCGACAATAAGCCGAATTTGAGCTTTTAACACCTTAACGGTTGAATTGAATTACGGTTTAAAAATCTGCCTATTGCCACCACTTTTTTGAAATAGAAATATTCACCTTACTTAATGACAGGTAAAATGTTGCCAGAATAAACCAAATTATACTATTTTTAAAAACTGGTGGGAATCAAACAATCTGAATAAAACACACAGCCCGTGAATATCACGGGAGCGAGAATTATGCGAGAAAAAAGTGATGGGAATCAAGTAATCTGAATTTTTAAAAAGTAGCCCACTGGAACCCGAAAATAGCGTTTCCCACGGCTGATAGGTTAAGGGATTTGATGATACCTTGAAAAGTGTATTTAATTTTAATTGGGCATAAATTCTCTATTTGATTCAAATTCCTTTACTGCTATAAATTATTAATTACTATCTATATTATAAAGGACCAACGTGTGCGTAAGCTGACGTCATTTTAAGAATGGCAACAGCAACAACAGACGATCAAATGTAATTTTTATTTACTTTTTAACGATATTTTAAATTTCTATATAACACACATTTTCAATTTTTACACCGTCAAATAGAGAAAAAGAATTACTTTCAAATGCAATTTGTTCGAAAACTATATCGCAATTTGTGTGAAAACTTTATTGCAATTTACTCATTTTTTATTGTTTTTAAAATAATTTTTAAGCATAATTTTATTAAATCTATTTCTATCACTTGCAGACAGACGATTACAAAAGACAAATACGTTTGCACTTAAATTAATATAAATTAAATAGTTTATCATTTGTTTTCGGTTTATATTCCATAACGAAATTTAAACTTTATCAATCCATAATATATATACATATATATATATAAATAAAACACAAATTTAACACATGTACACGAACTACGCTTAAATATTGAAATTATCAAAATAATAATAAAAAAAAAATACTCGTGATTCTTGGCACGATTCCAATACGAAAATATCCCTTTCAGTACATTTCAAAATTTATTTAAATAAATAATTGCTAACGTTTAAAAATTATTATTGGTATTGTTAGGGAAGAATCTAAAAAATATATATTAAATGTAAAAAAAATCTATTATAGTTTTCAATTAAAAAAAACCAAATAATTGATTTTAATCTATATTCTGTAAACCTGGGAGCCGGGTTGGAAATCCTTGGTGAATTAAACTCTTAATTACTATTGCATTGAATTCTTAAATACTATTGCGTTGAATTCTTAATTACTGTTGCATTGAATAATTAATTACTATTGCATTAAAATATTGCACACTTACTTTATCAAGTAGAGTATTAAATCACTATTACATTTCTCAGTTTAATAAATGATATTTCTATCTAAGAATGAACCAAATTGCATGGAATTCGTTACACAATCCCTAAAATTTATTTAGAAGCATATAATATTATACGAAAACCATATAATTAGAAACCATATGACTGAAATTTTAATTTCTACAGTCTGAAAAATGTGTTTCAAATACAAAAAATAGGTATTTTAACGTTTCCTAAATGTTACAGTAAGATTAGCTTTAAGTAATATTATAAATAGGATTGTATAATTTTTTTTCACAAATTTTTGGATCATTTATGGTTTCACTAAGAATTTATCATTAATAGTAGAGGTAACGAAACACTACTTAAAGGAATTTCATTGGTTTTTGCAACAATATTGATATATGAAATACTTCTTTAAAATCATATACACCAGCATGAACAGACGCTAAAACCTTTATTTTTTAATTAATTTGAGAGTGTAGTTACGATGAAATTTCATGAAAGTGTATTCGAATATTTATAAAAATGGAGATGAACAGGATTTTAAAGTGTTTAAAATAATTTAGAAGATATTTTTAATCTAAATTCAATTTCAATCTTTACTAACTAAATAAATAGAAGAATATTGATTTTACATTATAAAGAAACTATGCCTCATCCTTTTTCTTGCTGTTCGGAATGTCACGTTCTTCTAACACTTTGCGATTGAATGATTAACCAAAACTCTTGTCATTCAAACACTGTTCAACACGTACGATCGTGCAGTCTAGGTCTTAAAGGGGTAATTCTTGACTTTTAAGCTCCTGGAAACAGAACGGGAACTTAGCATTTCAAACGATTTCTTTCGCTTTAAGAATAATTTAAACAAATACTTTATTTTTATATGTAATATCATGTATTTAACTTAAATAATTTTCATATGTGTGATTCAAATTTAAATCATGATTAATTGATACATATATTTAAAAACCTATCTTAAAATATTCTATAATAATATTTTTCCCTTCCAAAGTGTATTATTAATTTCTTCTATCTTCAATAGAAGAAAGTATTATAATCAAAATTTTTTTCGACTTCCAGTTTACGACGGATTTACACGTTTTAGGGGTGAGAGATCACAAAAAAACATGTTTATACAAAATGTTTGTTTGTCTATCCGTGTGTCCGTCTGTCCATGTGTCGTGTGCCCGTAAGTCCGTGTGTCGCCGCTGTACTATAAAAATTGTATGAAGTTAAGCATGCAATTGAACCAATTTTTGTTTTAAGATTTTGGCTATGGCAAGCAGAACCTCCATTAATTTGGAAAAAATCCGCCGGTAGAGGCCGCTGTAATAGCGATTTTTGTGCATTTTGAATATTTTATCATCGAAAAGTGTATGAAGTTATGCATAGAATTGAAACATTTTTTTTTTGTATGTTTGTGGTAATAGCAAGAAGGTCCTCCCTGAGTTTGGAAAAATTCTACCGGTAGGGGGCGCTGTAATACCGATTTATGTGCATTTTGAATACTGTACCCTCGAAAAGTGTATGAAGTTATGCATAGAATTGAACGAAATTTTTTGTGTATGTTTGTGGTCATAGCAAGAGGTCCTCCCTGAATTTGGAAAAAGTCCGCCGGTAAGGGGCGCTGTAATAATGATTTTTGTGCATTTTGAATATTGTGCCATCGAAAAGTGTATGAAGTTATGTATAGAATTGAACCAAATTTTTTGTGTATGCTTTTGGCCATGGCAAGAAGGTCCTCCATGAATTTGAAAAAATCCTCCGGAAGTGTGCGCTGTAATAGCGATTTTTATGCCATCGAAAAGTGTATAAAATTATGCTTAATTCTAATAAAAATACTAATAAAACTAATTATTATGAAGTATTGACATGAGATAGAAGAAAGTTTTCGGATTTTCACATCCAACTAATAATTGTAAAAGCGATACAGAATTATTACACTTGTATTTTCAATTCTAAAGATTTAAATAATAGAGAAATAAATTATAGATTTTTTTTCAGACTAGTTTTAGGTTTAAAATATTTGTAGTAATTTACGATAAAACAATTGCGCATTCTAAACAGGACGAAAGTAATATGGATTTATTTTCATCAAATGAAGAATAAAATTTTTAACAATTTCCGATATAGTTAAATAGTGTTTATGTTTTCGGTTTGTCTGTCTCTTTGTCTGCTTATCTGTCCGTAAACTAACTGGCGTAAATATAGTCTGAGTGTCATGAAATTGATGTATGTCATTGGTGTTTACCGTGGTATGTTTAGTATTGAAAATAAAGTGTGTAGCATTTACGGTTCATTTGCAGAGATACTCAAAAAAATTCCTTTACATTATGACATATGGGTAAAAATCGTTTGTGGTGTATTTTAATGATGTTACACTATTTTGAATATAGTGTAGTTTGTATATATCAGTAAAGTATACTACAAAACTCTTACTGTAGAATCTGGCGTGCATACGAGGGTTTATCAATAATTTTTTGCCCTCACATAGAAATAATTGAGTGAAATTTATGAAATTGCTACATTGTATTAGTGCTTTTCTAAATAATCACCATGCACAGTAACGTATTTCTGCAAACGGTATTTTAAAGAGAGAGGAGTGGGGGATGTATTCCAGGAAGCGCAATACCAGACCCAAAGGAGGGCATATTTCTAACTTTTTCCTGCCCCCACATGTGTCATATTGTTGGTAAGGCTTCCTACCACCATCTTATCCAATCCCGAAATCCTCCCCACAAATTTGCCCTCCGAGGGGCATGAATGATGGCCGCAAAATTTAGAAAAGTGCTCCCAGGAGGGAAAATTGCCCCACTTTCGGTCTATTATCGCACTCCTGGAACATGTCCTCCCCCTCTCTTTGAAATGCTGTTTGTCGAAATGTGTTACTGTGCACGGTGGCTATATAAAAAGTATTAATACAATGTAGTAATTTCATAAATTTCACTCAATTACTCCTATGTGAGGGCAAAAACTTATTGATACACCCTCGTATAATGTATTGTTCATTCACAGGGACACACAAAAATATTTGGCTACAGTACTGCCTATGAAGAATAATTATTGGTGCGTTTTCAGTTGTGGTACGCGCTTTAAAATTTATCTATTTTTTTGCATATTGCTCGTTGTGTAGAAATTCTATAAATCGCACACAGGGCTACACAAAAGATCTCAAGTGCATTTCCGTTTACTGACGGAAATTGCTGATTTGAAATTTCAACTGCATGCGTTTAATTGAACTAACTTTTAATGCAATATGCATACGAATCTATGGATCATATGCAGGGCTGCACAAAAAACTAGTATATTTATCGAATTCGTACGGTAATTGTTGAAATTCGGTTTTCAAATGCATCGTACATCTTCTAAATAGTTTATCTCGACATCGTGCACCTTAATAAATTATACAGTTGTGTTACAGTATTCAGAATGTGATCGAAAGTGTTTCATAATCATTGGTGGATGCATGATTTTTCATCCATTTTATCTATGTTATGTATGTATTAAAATCTGTCTGAATCCATTTGCCATGATCCTAATACGGCAATTGTCAAGCTGAATTACTTGTAAGATTCCGAGTAAAGTAAAATAGCTCTAATAATTTGCAAACTTGCGCAATTTTAAAAATATTAAATTTTAATATTATTTTTGTAACAAAACACGATAACACGATAGTTTTGTTTATCTTTTGTCACTAAAATAATGAAAAAGTAATGGGAACAATTAAACCTTATTTATATCTCCTATCTCATAAAATGTTTGAGAAAAAAGGTTTTTTATATTTTGTAAAGATCATATTTAGAGACGCTAAGAATTTGGCGATGTCACATATAAAAATCACAGAAAAAAAACATGATTTTATTTAAGTTATGATTTGAAATAATTGTCTGTAATTGCAAAAAAATGTCATTCATCAATGATTCCGATATTATGAGCTAAATGTTCAACAATTTATATGCTTTCACATGTGAAAAGGACGTCAATGAAAAGTGAATTGGCATTCAAAATACTGTATCATTTTACTGTAAATTCATCAGAATAGCGCACTTTTCTATTTATAAATATAGTAAAAAGAATTTCTTACTAATTTAATAGGAATTATAATAAAACTAATCTTTTAAATATTTTCAAAATGGAAATAAATCTTAAATTAGTTTCCCTCAGTTAAAAAGTGAAATATTTAATGGAATGTAAATTTAATAGATCATGTTGCCACTAAGCTGCATTTTTAATAGCCTTGATCAAAATACATCGGCATCTTTAAGAAAATCGATAATCTAAAATTAAGAATGTACTCAATTATATATTTCCCAAATTTATCAATCAATTATTTCTAATGAAATAAGTTGAAACTGGTGTGAATCAATAAGAACTAAAATATCTTCTTAAAACACCTTCAAAAACCTAGGCCGTTCGAAAGATCTCAGACTTTCTTCTTCAGGCGCAAAGAAGATGTGATTCTGCTATGAAACCAGCAGCAAGACTCATGCTTGCAGTCTTGCTGCTGATTTCATAGTAGACGCACGTCTTCTTTGCGTCTGACGAAGAAAGACTAATATCTTTCGAATGGCCTAGCGCATTTAAAAGTTTTTGATGCTGTTTTAAGAAGATATTTTCAGTTCAATTCTTTCTTGTTTAGTGTATCAAATTTTGTACTGTATGCTAGTTTTGCTTCGCTCACGGTAGTAACAAGTCATGTGTACAGTTAAAATTATTTGTAAACGATACTTTTTGCTTTAATAAAAAAGTTCAAAATTAAGTATAATTCAAGAAAGTTTCAGGTTGTGTTTCTCAGTTTACTTTCAATACATTCATGATGATGGTTTTGTCTTTTTAACTTAATGATTAATGCTTTCGTGTAGATATACATTTAACATTATAACTTCCTAAACACGATTTCCTAAATAATTAATTTTAATGAAAAGATTCAATAAAATAGAACTCTCAGTACAAGTACTCTTTGCGTAATTAGAAATCTTTGTACTGCTTTGTGAAATATTAATCACAAATTGCTATCATACAAAGTTATATACAATACAGAAAAAAGAATTTTTAAATGTTCATATTATTTTTAGGGTCCGTACTTAAAAAGTGAAAACGGAACCATTATAAGATCACTCCTGTGTCTGTTTGTTCGTCTGTCACAGCCCTTTTACTCGTAAACTGAGGAACGTGCAAAGTTCAGATTGGGGGAAATAATCAAGACTATTGACCTGCATATTTACAGATTAATAAACATTCACAAATGTATTTAGGGAAAATGTAGAGGGGCAAATTAAGTTACTTTAAAAAATATATTATTTTTTCTTTGTATATCTTGTGGGGAATTGTGTGAAAGATATCATAATGCCGAGCTCAAAAATACATTTCTTTTAATTTTAGGTATTATATTTTCAGACATATCGTCGAAAATGTAGTGCAAAAATACGTCCCCCCAGCTATTTCCAAATCTACTGAAACTAAAATTATGAAAAAATTAGATGTATTAGGTGATAATTTATACCTTGCAGGAAGTTTATAGTGATTACCCTAGGTCATAAAGTTTTTGAGAAATGCGTATTTTTCAGTTACGCACAAAACTCGATTTGCGGGCATACCGCTAACGTGTTGAAGAAAGCTGGAGGTACAGTCGTGAAAAAAAAAAAAAAAAAAAAAGTAAACACCCCCTACCAAATCCTTAACAAATTATCGTAGACAAAAGTGACTGATACCGAACGATTGGAAATAAAGTCTACTTTTAAATGATGTGTATAAAATTTGCTCAGAGGGCCATCTACATATTAAAACGAACCCAAACTTCTATTTTTTCAATGGCAATACCCAATTTTAACGAGATTTTCAAATCTTCGGTTCAAACTATGCCTAGACACCAAATTTAAAGTCATTTGAATAATAAGTTTTTGAATTAGAAACATTCAAAATTTAGTGCTTCCAATGTTAAATTACATTTCCATATTTATATCTCCTAATTTCCATATTTATATCTCCTGAAATTATGCTCCTAATGTGCTAATTTTATGTGTAGCAATAATACTAAAATACCCAAACATAAATACGTTGAATTTGTAATTTTTGTAATTTTATGATATGAATTATGAATTATGAAATTAATATTCAAAAAAATTATGAATTGCAACCTACAATTTTTTTGATGGATTTTGATTTATTAAGTCCAACTTTATGGAAATCCAAAATTTCACATTTTTCTTCCAAGTAGTTTTCAAATTATGCTTAAAAAACGGCAAAATGGTGATTTAAGGGGCCGTCTATGATAGAACTGACTAGATATTTAGAAATTTCTTATGCTGTTCTGTAATCTAGCAGATTTCATTGACTGCTTGAGTGACGCTTAAGGTGCCTTGATCAAGAAAGGGACTCTCTCGGTTAACAATGGAGTACGGAACTTCAATTTGGATACAGCCCTTAAAATTCGCTCGTTTTAAAATAATTAATTTCTCGGAAACTTATGGTACGAATTGCATAAAAATTTCTTTATAGGCTAATTAAAGGGTGCAGAATTCATTTATGCTGTCCGAATTGAGTACTGTTATTGAAAAAAAAGTTATGGTTCGTTTTAATAAGTAGATGGCCCCCTAAGCAAATTTTATATATATCATTTAAAAGTAGACTTTATTTCCAATCGTTCGGTACCAGTAGCTTTCTTCTACGGTAATTTGTTGAGGAGTTAGTATGGGGTGTTTATTTTTTTTCCACGACTGTACTTATCGTAGCAGAAGTATAAAAGTATTGTTGATATTGATTTCTGAAAAAAATCGTCGGTAATTAGCCGAGCTATTAACCCTTAAATTTACGAATGGTTTGAACATACATAATGACGAGGGGCGGTGTATTCTATGCACCATCGGCTTTTAAAGCCTAGATATCATCTTTTTATTGTATCTTTATATAATGCAAGTCCCCGTAGCAATATGAAAAGCAATAAACATTAAATTGTTAAAAACAGACTCTAATTTAATTAAAATTAATCACATAACTACTATGGGATTCGCGACTACTTTCCATTGAGTGGATCCCTCAATACGCTTCCTGTGTCTTTAAAAGTTAATTAAAAACCTATCTGGAAATATCCGGCACGGAACCAAGGCGGCGTTGCAACTTTGCGACCTCCTTTCGAATCGCGCTTTGCACAGTGCCAAGTTTAAACTTTGAACAAGGGTTTTGCTTTAGTTACACTGTCAAAAAGAAAATTTATCGTCACGCTAAATTTAGGTTTGTGAAATGCCAAATGAAGTTTAAATATGCTCTACTTTTATTGTCAGTACCTCGTTAAGTTCATAAAAAAAGACAGATTACAATAAGATTAAAAAAGAGTTATACAAAATTGCAATATTTGATATTATTTAGGCTTCATGTCTGTTTGAACTTTTATGAGATACCCAGCATTCATACTTTGCGGCTATTACATATATAATGTTATGAACATTTTGTTAATTTTGGACCTCATCGCGCCCCTCCCTTACAATATCATACGTTATCACTTTTTAATCCCCCGCTGAAGATCCGATGATATCGTGATCAATGTCTAAAAATTATTTTATTTTTAGATTATTTTTCTCTTTTTTTTTAATATGCTTACAGTGATATACACACATGATTATACATTTATTAGTTACAAACTTTACGGATTCAAGAAGTCAATAAAATATCAATAAATGAAATAAATTTATATCAAATAACATCTAAAAGATAAAGGTATATATAAATATTATACAGACATACAAACAATAAATACAATAAACCCAATTGGAGTGAAAAATTAGCCAGAGCCATGAATCGAACCCGGGACCACAGTATACAAGACTGCTGCTCTAACCACTGAGCTACTCCGGACGATGCCTGAGTCTGCAGTTTCTTACTAATAAACCATGTTGGGGAAGTCACCAGCCATCTATACGACAGCCTTGGATGACCGGACAACGATGAATAGATTTTACTACTACATCGATCTACGATAATTATAATAAAACAATCATACTACAATACATATTAAAACACACATACACACATAAATAACGCCTGCATTCAAAAGTTAAACTAGTTTTAACTATTGAATGCAGGCGTTATTTATGTGTGTATGTGTGTTTTAATATGTATTGTTATATGAGTGTTTTATTATAACATCTAAAATAGTTAGTTGCTATTTAAAAGTATTTAATAATAGCATATTGTTACATAATGTATTCAAAAGTAATATTGCTTTCTTGCCAGGGAGGTTAAAAGCAGAACTTATCAATACAAGGCTGCCACAGTCGACTAATTTTTTAATTCTACCTCACACCAGTCTCTCAAAACAAAAATGATTGACATACTGTTCGAGAGCATTTTCAAGAGAAATGTACTATACAAAATCTGTTTTTTTAAATATAGGTGCGAACAGAATAGAAAAATAGTCGCCTGTGGCAGTCCTATCAATAAAACAGTGGACAGCATTCTTTGTCTTTCTGTACTGGTAAACGCAGGTATCATGTCCTACATATTATGTTCCTGGTTTCTCTAACAACGAATTATATGGGCATATGGCAGAAGAACAGGAATGATAAACGTTGGCATATTCCAAATTTTGGAATGAAATGATTTTATAAACATTTAATGGCTTTAATAATAACTTTGTATTTTCATAAAAACACATAAAAAAATAATAATAAAAGTAACAGACTATTTGGATGTAAAGAAAAATTTTCTGAAAAAAAGAAAAGTTCGGTTGGATCAAAAATGATAACAATATCAAAAAGCAAACCCTCCCCCCGGAGATATCTTGCGAAAACAAGTGTCAGACCTCCCCCCCTCCCGCTAAAGTGATAACGGTATACAACACAACCACTTTTCTAGTATATACAGCTACATCCTATACCCAATCGTACATTGCATAGTTTTTTACGAAATCTTATTATTCTTTTAGCAACGATTTTTTAATAATACTGTTAATAATTCATATATTTATTGTACGGAACCCTCTGAACGCGAGTAATACTCACACTTGACCGTTTATTTTATTTTAATACATAAAACCATGTACACGAATTGTCTCTTTCTTTATGGGAATCAGCTTATTTAAAATAACAATTTTTGGTTCTTTTGAAAAAGTTATAATGTACACTTGAAACAAATTAAAAATATAGATTTAAATTCTAAAACAATTTCGATTCTGTTACATATTCACTGCGTGATGGTGAAAAAAGCACTGCTTTAAATAATCTGGATTACAATATCTAAAAATCAGCACATTTCAAAAACATTTCCAAAGAAAAAATAAAGCTAATACAAAGTACAATTAAGTTGGATGCTAGAATTTGTTCATTAAATAGAGAAAATTGAAATTCCATGTAACACAAGATTTCTTTTTTAAAATGGTTGTGTTCTTATTTGAAAATTAGAAAAATACCCCAATTAAAAATTTCTTTCCTAAGCAGTGAATTTACTACAGGAAATCTCAGTTCTTTTGCATGCGGATTTAAAAAACAAATCCTAAAAATGTTATACGTTTACTATTTATTACTGTTTATGCAAATGGAATATTATAACTTTTGTGATTTATTTTTAAATTTATTATTAAGCTGTCATTATTACGTCATTATTTATTATTAAATCGTTACTTTCATTATTAAACTGCCAGTTTTTGAAGATATTGATAAAAGTTTAAAATTATCTTTTTTGACATATTCTTAAAAATGTAGTTTAAATTAAGGTTTCTTTTATTGGGAATAATGTCGTTTTCCAAACAACGTACACCCACCTCCATATATATTTATATATTTCTTGGCAAATAAAAATTTAATATGCGGTAAACTTTTTTTTTATAAAACGTTCAGTTTTATTAATACTTTCCAACGAAGTTGAAAAGTGTTTATGACTTCGGTTTGTCTGTCCGTCTGGCCACATGACCGACTGTCCACACTCTAACTCTCGTAAATATGCTCGGATCGTTCTGAAAGTTTTGGATGTTAGTGACCTCTACCATAGCACGTTCCCTATTTCAAATGAAGTTTGTAGCATGTTTAGTTCATTTACAGGGGCAGTCAAAAGTTTTCCGTTACATTACGGCCAATGGGAAAAAAATGTTTCAAATGATTTTTAATGGTGTTACACTCTTTCAAACATAGTAAAATTGATATTCATTTATGCACTCCACTAAAATATGCATTTTTCTGAATATGCGGTGCATAGAATAGTTATTGTTCATTTACAGGGCCACACAAAAGAATTTCTTTCATAATGGTATAGGGGAATTGCTTGCGGTGTATTTGAAAAAAATTCAGATGCTGTATTGTATCCGAATAATTGTATATTAATAATGATTGCTCAAAATGCATTTTTAATTAAGATATGTGCTTTTTTCACTATAATTATGCATAATATAAAGTGCGCATAAATGCTATAGTTCATGTACAGGGCTACAGAAATGAATTCGCAAAGGTTACTGAGTATGAGAATAAATTGCTTAAAAGTGAGTTTTAAAGGAATTGTGTATTTTTACGCTGAACTGAATTTAGTTTTCTAAGAAATATTTGTAGAATATAGATAAAATGATATACAGAGCCACGCAAAGAGTTGGATATATAGCCGGCTATAAGTGATAATTTCTGGAAATGTAATTTCAGTAATTTTAAGAGCGTTTAGTTTGAATTAAATTTTAGCTAAATAGTGGCATGCAATAAAGGTACTAGGTAAACTACAGGACTGTACAAAAATATTCAAGTATGTTTCCATCTATTAGTATAAATTCCTGAAAGATGAATTTCAACCTGTTATGCATTTTCTTGCTAAACTAAATTTTCCCATTATATAGTATTATATATCAACCTACACATCAAATACAGAGCTGTTCAAAAGAATTGGAATACATATTTGGCTATGCATGGTATTTACTGAAATCAGTTTTTCAAATGATTTATGCGTTTTATAAAATGTTTACCTAGTTATCTTATTTACCTTATTTCCGTAAATAACGAAGTTTTGTTCAAGCATTCAGGAGTGTTGGAAAGTATTTCATAATCTATGCTTAACGCATGATTTTTCTTTCTTGTTTTAATTATGTCGTTGTTCGCGATAACGGCGATAAGTGCCTGAATTCCATTTATAACTTATTGTTAGAGTTACAAACCTTATTTAAGGGGTCCATGGACCTTTATTTGAGTAAAAATAGAAATTTCTTTTCGGTGTATTATTATTCACCAATTTGTACTGACAAGGGAACCACTTTTGGTGTTGCTCGCACCTAGCATCGAGACCTGGAGCGTTTTGTAGCCCTATACATAAAAGTTAGAGAACCGATAAAATTTCTCTGTTAAAATCATATTTTATATACTTTTTTATACTTTTTTTTATTATTACATATTTATTTGTTTATTTCACGCCAAATGTGAGATAAGTCACCAAATATGGCGCTACAATTTTTCCGTCCGCTTTATCCAAAGAGTAAATGTACAGATCGTATTACTAGAATTATATCAGATTGCGATTCTTTTTTATAATTGGTAGCATAAGAAACAAATGTTAGGTTTTTATTTTTTCTATGCAGACGATAAATATATAAGTAATAAATATAATTCTATAAAGTCTTCGTAGATCATTGAAAACTATTTTTTAGTGAAATACAAAATAAGCAAATTATTTTCTTTTGAAATCGAATGAGTTAAAGTTTCGAATGTTTAAAATGAAATGTTGCTGTATTAAATGATCCTTCGGTAAAATTAATCATAAAGTAAATTAATATTTTTAGACAATTAAGAAAAAATACTGTGGCGAAATTGGTCGGATATTGCAATTTCTAGCTATTACAAATTCAGCTATCACATTTGGCTAGGGTTGCCGGAAAGCTCTGCTTTTGAAAATAAACGCCAACTGTTTCCCCGCCAAAAATATGGATATAATGTTGCAATTTTTCAAATCAAATTCGTGGGTTTTTGAAGGAATTTTCAAATTTTTTTTAATATCTTATACTTATTATTAACTAATTTTTATTTTTAAATGCTTTTATTAAAAAAAATTCAATGTTAATAGTCCAATAAGTGGTCTCGAAATTTGCATTTTCAGAAAGTTATGTTGCTGTATAATCAAGAAATATTATTTTAACAGAAAAATTTTATCGATTCTTAAACTTCATAATATAGGGCTTTGAAATGCACCAGGTCTCAATGCTAGGTGCGAACAACACCAAAATTGGTTCCCTTGTGAGTCATTTGTGAAAATTTGCATGCAGATGCGATGATATTTTGCAAAGTTACATGCGTTTTAATTTTGTACGCAAATATTTTTTGTCCCTTTATTATACTTTAAATCTGTTTTCTCAAAACTGATTTTTCAACTTATTTAGATTTTTTAAATGCTCCGTCCGTGTTAATTTTGATCAAAATTCATCAAATTTCTAAGGAAGAATCCTGATATTGCTTACAAAGAAACTGTGTATGCATTTTAAAATTCGACATTATGAAGACGAGTAAATTTGATAATTTGATTTTTAACTTAGTAAAGGCGAAATTTTGATGAAAATTGATATGGAATTAAAAAAAAAAAAATCTCGAAAAAATTAACTATTCGAGGGATTAAAAAATCCATACACAGTTTGTTTGTAATAAGTTTTAAGTGATAAAAATGTAAAATCGAGGAAATATCTGAAAATTTAAGACGCATGGAGCATTTTAAATTTTCGTTTTAAAATAATTTTTTTATAGAAGAAAGTATTGCAATCGAATTTTTTTTCGACTTCTGGTTTTCGACAAATTTACACATTTGAGGGGTGAGAGATCACAAAAACATGTTTACAAAAGATGTCTGTCTGTCCGTGTGTCCGTGTGTCGCCATTGTACAATCGAAAAGTGTATGAAATTATGCATAGAATTGAGCCAATTTTTTATAAGTTTTTGACTATGGCAAGATTGTCCTACCAAAATCCGCTGGAAGGCGACCCTGTAATAGCGATTTTTGTGCCATTTTGAATATAGTACCGTCCACTCTCAGAAATGAATACTCAGATTTCACGAAATTTTCTTTGTTTTTCACGAAATGGTTTCCTGGAAAATGCTCCGAGCGAACATTTCGTCAAATTGAGGAAATTAGTTTCTTCACTTGCTTGACGATATAAATTTCGTCAATAGTTTCGTCAAAAGAGGGCTGGTGGCGCCATCTCTCAAATAGTTTGGAAGCTCCAGCATTTGACAATGGGAAAGAAAAAAATCACTTCTCTCTCATTCCTCTGCGTGATTCGAACTCACGACCTTTCGTATAGGAGGTAGCTACTCTTCCAACCGGGCTACTGGGGACTTGAAAGTGTTTGCTTTTAGACTGGTGTAATGAATTCCACTTCGTGTTAATATTTTTATAACGTAGATTACAATTTTATCAGCGCTGCTATATTTTCTGAAAGTTTTAAGAAAGGCTAATTTATTTTCATGATTTTCTCGTATCAATGAATAATTATAATATGGCTTTATAAAATAATTTACAACTGAAATTTTCTTTGATCAATGGATTATTAGAATATGGTCTGGTTAATTTGTTTCTCACAAATAACGAATTGTGAAGTGCATATTGCGTGAGATTTTATCACTTTGAGTAGGGGGATACAATTTTAATACTTTACTATTTATAAAGAGGAGAGGGATCAATTATGTTTATTTTTAATTTGATTGAAAACATAATATACTCCTTAAAAAAAAAAAAAATATATATATATATATATATATATATATATCCTAGAAGTTTGAAATTTTATTGGCCTAATTTTCTTATTGAATGGTTTTGAAGAACACAGGAAATTTATTCTTTTCGAATTAAAACATAACGAACGACAACATATAAATAAAATAATAATAATAATAATAAGCATTCCTAAAAATTCTAACAGCTAAAAAATAACTAATGAAAAACAATAACTACCTATATTTCAGTATTTCCTGAAAAGCACTAAGTGCTGTTTTAAAATAAATTATTACAGGACTAACATAAGCCAGCAAATATCTGTTTGCTAAAATCGCAGGATTTGAGGAACTGTTTCCTTAAAATGCATTGAGTTTGACCGTGATTGAGGCAAAACTTTCGTCAAATATTTGAGGGTTTACGTTTCATTATAAGTCACGTGATGTTAATAGGAAACGATCGTCAAAAACGACGAAATACAGCTCGAGGATTTCTGAATCGTCAAAAGAGAGAGTTTTATTTCTGAGAGTGTCGAAAAGTGTATGAATTTATGCATAGAACTGAGCCAAATTGTTTGTGTATGTTTTTGGCTATGGCCAGAAGGTCCTCCCTGAATTTGGAAATATTCCGCAGAAAGGGCGATTATTTATAGCGGAAATATTCCGCTATAATGTCGATTTTTGTGTAATTTTCTTGATTTGTCGTAGTACACCGGCGGCTCGTGACAGGAACTTCCCATCCTGATAAATTGACTGTTTCAGAACAATGATGTACAACAGAATAACGAAAACTATTGATTTTAATAAATATCATGATCGAGATTAACTCGTTTTTACTCCGATTAATTGACTGAAACAGAAATTTACGATGAAAGTCAAAGTTGATATAATCTCTCTATTCTAAAAAAAAGTAACTACCGCTGTCACCGCCGCCGCCGCCGCCGCCGCCGCCGCCGCCGGTTTTGAATTTTTTGTGACCGGAGGTCTTTCTTCGTTAATATTAAGAAAAATAATGCATACAAAAATATGAAAATCGGTAGTATTATACAGAAATGTTTGATAAACACGCTGATGCAGACAGTTTTCAGATCGAAGAATTATTTTAAGAGATATTTAATGCTAAAGTTGGACAAAATCGTTCCACTAAAAAAGTTTTATAGGAGCAAAAACTGTTCATAGGAATTTAATCATTTTTAGATCATTTTATGCGTTAGAATTTGCCGGAGTGCAGATTGCATTAATTTTTTTATTTTGACTAATTTTTTGAGGTTTTATTTCTATTTTAAATTCAGATTTTCAGCATTTCTAGAGATATTTTTAACAGATTTTAGAAAGTGATATTAATTTAAACTGTTGCCAACTGTATAAACAGCGGAAGCAATAATGTTTGCTTCAAAAAAAAAATATTTATACGTGTAAATAAATTAAAAATTTATTTACACGTGACTATTATAAACAGAAAAAAACATTTGGAATTAGAATTAAATAATTATGTACAAAAAGCAGGAACTTATTAAAAATTATGTCATAAAAACTATAATTACACGTGAATTTTAAGAGAGAAAGGAATTTGTAAAGCAATAAATTTATTAACATGCGTTAGAAGTCTTAAATAGAAGAAATTACGTCATATTTACGTCACATTACAGTTATTACATAAAATGAACACAAAATAATATTGCAAAACGGTTTAAATTTAGAAATTGCGCTAGACATTTATTTGATATTTTAAGAGGATACTTTTCAACTATTTTTGTTAAGAAAGCGCAAATAATATTTAATTTCTAACACAAGTATTTTCACGTGAATATTAAAAAGAGAAAGAATAGTTTGGTCAAAATTACGTCAGATTAAAAGAGATTAATTTAAAATGTCTCGTTTAAAAGAACTTTCTTTTCACTTTGTTAAAAAATACCAGGAGACAAAGACTCTGTTTACTTAATTCCTTTTATATTAGCTTATTTTGAAATGTTGTTACACGTGTCTACGTCATCAAGTTATTTTTATTTCGACGTTTTATTTGTATTTTTATTAATGTTGTACTAATTTATTTGTTTTTTCGTTATTTAAAATAAAAATTATGTCAATTTGTATAATTTGGCGAGTGGTTTGGCGATTTATATAATTTGGCGAAATGGGTCGACGGGATAATCAAGTAGTACCACAACGGATTTGGCGTTAAAATTCCCCAATCAAAGAGAAATGAATAGAAATACGCTTATAGAGAGATCGCCAGTGTTTTTTAAATTATAATT
Source organism: Maratus speciosus (assembly GCA_963932465.1). Taxonomy (NCBI): domain Eukaryota; kingdom Metazoa; phylum Arthropoda; class Arachnida; order Araneae; family Salticidae; genus Maratus; species Maratus speciosus. The sequence goes on from OZ010800.1 coordinate 91,154,382, forward strand.
CAATCTTTCGAAATCTTTTTAAAGCCTATCAAATTAGCGTGCATTTAGAGTCTACGGTGTCTGGACGGGGGTTGGCGAGCGTAGCTCGTAGGGGGCCGAGCCCCCTAGTATTGAACTAAAAAAATGAAATATTGACATTTGTAAGAACATTTTGAAATATTAAAATATATGAGATAGAAGAAAGTTTTGGGTTTGGCACATTCAACTTGTTTATCTTAAAATGATAATGAGATTGGAAATTTCTTTTAAGCTGTTCTATATACTTATGGTGAAATGCATATTTGCACAAAATTTCATATCTCTATGATGAAAAAAAAATAACGCCCACCGTCCCCTTAGAAACAAAACGAAAAATATTATTTAAAATTAATGTTAAAGGTTCTGTATAATCATTCAAAACTAATACAATGGTTCAATTTGTTTAGTGATGTAATAATGAAAATGCAATAACACATACAAATAATATAAAACATGGATTGCGAATAAGTACTAATAGCATGCATTGTTTATAAATCAAACTAGAAGTGAAATTAAACTAATACATCTATATTTTAAACTTTTTTAGAATATTTTTTCCCATCAGGGAATAGCTGTGTGACAATTTAGCTGCGATAAATACACATAATTTAGTTACTGAATTCGTATGATATACTCATTTGTATAAATTAATTATATATTTTATTTGGATAAATGTTGAATTTAAATATTCTTATAGTATACAACATTTCCTGTAACTAAATATTTTAAACATTTTTAGTATTTTTACGTACCTGAAGTATTATTTTGGAATAAATTTTGCTGATTTGTCAAACCTGAAAATAAAATAATTTTGATATCACAAAATTGCAATGCAAAACTCTTTACAAGTGACAAAAATAAATCAGATTCATGGCCCATTCATAACAGATTCACACAATAAAATAGTAATTGATTATACCGTGTAAACAAAATAGTTCTGTTTAAGTGTTTGTCATATTATGATCGTATCTTACTTATTTTAAGATACAAATTGGCTTGAATTTCTTAATATTTTACAGTACTCGCAAATTTAAAAATATTGGCATTTATGTGCATAAATTAAAAAAAAAAGAAATTAAATGCTCCTAATTAATCACTTGGCAGGATTTCATGTTCCTACATTTTCAAGGTCCATACCTTTATTTAAGAATAATAATATTTGTTTTATTTAAAGATAGAAACTTGCGATTAAATAAGGCGAATATTGTTATTTCAAAATAATGGCAATTAAAAGTTAAAATCCACGAACACCTTATTTTCATTTTCACATAATGGCATATAAATGGAATGCAAAAGCAACAATATTTAATTTTTAACCACTTCAACGTTTGCCCCGAGATATCTCGGGGGTAAAAGCACTGTTTCACTATACCCTTCGCCGGTGAAGTGGTTAAACTTATTTGTAATTATTATCTCACTATTTCACTTAGTTTATGCATTCTGTACAGAGTCAAAATGTTAAATGTTTTATTGTCCCATTGACTTGTACTATTTTTTATTGCACTGTATCTCTTTGCCATTTTTTTTGTTAGGCAAAAGCAACCCAAAATTCAACAATAAATACCGTATGTCCTCAGGTATTGCCGATAGACAGCAATTTGTATAATTAAAATGCAAAGAATTTTGCAAAAAAAAAAAATTTCGAACAAATGATTAAATTATCTAATGATTTAATGATTTAAATATTTACTTCATTTTTATTTGCCTCATTTTTAAATTATTATAATTATCATTTAAATTACGCCAAATTTTCTTTTGAGCTATAAAAGCACTGCCTAAATTTAGTCCCTATTTTTTCTTTTTATTATTATTTTATTCTAAACTAACTTGATGCAAAATCTCTGCGATAATTATGCCCGAAACGGCTGTTTTTTCCTCTTCCTAAATATTAAAATTATGCAAAACAATAAACTTTAGTTTCGATACTTTCAACCGTGTTAATTAAAACCTTGTAAAATACATCATTACAGATGTAACTGTTTGTCTCATGATATTCAGTGCTCGCAGCGTTCGTATTTTTTCAATATTTTCTGTCCCTATCTATGCTAATGTTATAAATAGAGAATTCTTGACTGACTCATCAACGTAGAGCTGAAACGACTAAAGTCTGGATCACGAAATTTGGGCAGTAAATTGCTGTTATAACCTAGGCAAGCAATAAGAGGAGATTTTTGAAAATCCACCCACTAATTGATTTAAAGGGGGGGGGGGTGAAAGTTTATGTCATTACGCCATATAGCAGCAGCAGTTTTAGGTAGGAGCGTAAAATCCATCATAACAAATATTCTTAGAAAAATAGTTAATGAATATAACATGTTACTGAACCTAAAGAGGGAGTCGCGGGCTGTTCACTATCCCGGCATGTGTCCGTACAGCCGGTTTTAAGATCCAAGTACATCTTGGGGTTGACAGAACTGGTAGATAATAATTTGACTCGGAAGCCTCTTTTTAGACCGAACTCATTTATTTGGTGCTCCATCTTACAGTCCGTTTCGCGAGTCCGGTCAGAGGTCCTCGAGTCCGTTACGTGATGATTTTAGGAGCTACATCGTCATAGGTTTTGCAGGCACCTCAAAAGAGCAAATTCTCCCGTTTTCGGCGCGGGTTTTAGCTAATAACTTAGGGTTTATCATATTTTCCAGCAGAGAGCATAGTTGTAAATTTGGGCGGAACATTTCTTTAATTGGTTGATTAGCTTTTGAGTGATTGTCCAGGCTCAGATGCCAGACTTGGGCTTGGCCGGCCTGGGAATCGGCTAACCACAACTGAATGAGAATATTCCGAACGTCAGCATTTTTACTCTTAAAGATCGTCCGAAAATGATATCTGAAAGTAATAGAATGTATTGCTGGGAAACAAAGTTACAAGGGGTAAAACTGGTTTTAGAAGGAGATTTAAAGTTAGAAGAAAGAAACTTCGGATTTTAATTTAACTTTTCGAAATTTAATTTGGAATTTGTTATTTTAAAGGGTTTTTATACTTTCATACATAATATGTGATTTATCACATTGCTGACAAATCGTAGAACCAACAATGTGAAAAATGACCAAGCCGGGAATCGAACCCGGATCCCTTGGAATAGCGCTCCAAGTGCTCTACCATTTAAGCTACGAGGCCGATGCTTAGTACTTCCCACATACGTTGATACAAACATATACCAACATATACTCAACCATATACCAACGTATGTGGGAAGTGCTAAAATGTGCATCGTCTTCGTAGCTTAAATAGTAGAGCATTTGGAGCGCTATTCCAAAGTTTCCGGGTTCGATTCCCGGCTTGGACAATATTCACATTGCTGGTTCTACGTTTCGCTAGCAATGTGATAAATAAGATTTATATTCAGTAATTTCGAGCGCAATTTCACTGCTGAAAAATTAATAAAAAAATATTTAAACTATTTTAGAAATTTATCTACTAAGGTGATTAAGTGTGTGCACGAAAGTTTTAGGGCATTTCACCATATCTTAGAAATTTTAGGAAGAAGTTTTAAAAACAAATCTACTAAAAAATAGTTAGATGCATATTTAAATAATTTGAGAGTCTACAGTAGTAAGACATTTTGACATGTTTCAGCTGCAGTTTAAGATAAAAGCATAAAATACAGTTAAACTAACCTGCCAAAAGTGTAGTTTAACAAGTATTTTAGTGCATTTTAGAGTTATTTTGGCGTATTTTAAAGTTTTCTTAGCGATTTAGTCTTCAATATTGGCTATGAACACGGTTACAAAATATTAGACAAATAACAGAACTAAGGACTAAAGATGAAAACGGCTGAAAGCTCCAAAAAATCGAAAATATTTTTTCTTACGCAAAAATGTCTTAAATGCCAAGCTTAATAAACAGGGGAACACTTGAGTTCCAATCCTAGTAGAAATTGTTCAAAAATGAGTTGAAAAATGTGCCGGTTGAATGTGCCATACGAAATGAAGTGCAGAACGCTGAATGTGCGACATGAAGTGATGTGGAGCACTCTGAAGTGCCAGTGATAAGATGCGCAGCGACTGGTGGCCATTGCAGAACTTGGTCATATTGTAATTCCTTACACCAATGGGGTATTTGTAAGCAAGGTGAAAAATATTAAATAAATAAATTAAACAAATGTTATAAAAGTAGGTATGAAAGTAGCTTAGTTTGGAAAAGAAATGTTTACAAATGATAATATTAGGTATTTAAAAGCTAAACGAAGGAAAGCTAGATTTTAAAGTGTTGAACTAAGAGCCCAAAAGGAGTGAAGTGGAAAAAGTTGTAATTGCCAAAAATAGGCGTTTTTAATTTTTTCGCTCTCCTGAAAAATTTCATCTTTTGGAGTTCCTGCCTTTTCCATTTTTAGTCCTCAACTATTGGTAAAATTTTAAAAGATGTTTTGCGTAAGACACTTCTCGAAGGATGTTTTTAAATATAATTTCATAATCTGTTACAGAAGTGAAACGAAGTAGAGTTTCGCTAAATGCCACCCCACCTGGTGGATTTTTTTTTTCATGTATTCTGGGAAATCGTATATTTTTCTGTTAAATGCACCAAACAAAATGCGCATTCTCATTAATATAGCCGAGTATTTGTTTCTATGATGTGTCAAATTAACTTAATTTGTTCTTTATTTTCTTTTCACAGTTTATGCGCGGGAATGTATAGAGAGATCCATTATTGCGATCGGCATATTATTGAATTTTTATTATTTTCTAAGACCCCTATGGTTAACATGAGTGGAACTAGGTGCTTCTGATTTTTTGTAATAAAAAAATATTAATTGTAGATTCCCTTACCATCTGTAATATATAATAACGATTACTGTTTTAAAATAGTGGCAGAAGTGAGAATATTTTGGTAACTCTCCGAGCTCTAGTTTTGTAACATGTCTACATAAAAGAACAAATATTTTTTTTTTTTTGAGTTTCTAAATTCTACATAGATTACTGCCTTTCGAGTAAGAACGATATACACATTCAAATTTAAACAAAGCGATATTTATGGGCACGCATTAAAAAAAAAATATATATATATATATATAATGTCCGTCTTAACAAAAAATATCTTTATTTTAATCCCAGCAGATTAAAAATGCACTTCTTAAATGTTTTACTCTGTTTTATTAGAAATTTTGTTACATTTTATTACCGCTCACTTTTAGATATCGTAATTAGCAGTCAACTAATACATTTATGCTTCCTTTTTTATATATAATAATAATCAAAGTTTTAATAAATAACCAAGACAGGATAAGAATTTTATATATTAAACAACTCTCAAGAGACATAAATTAAGAATTAATGCTGTTAGCTATATTAAAGAAGAAAAGGTGAAAATTATTTAAAACCGACTTAATCACCACACCGTATGAAAGATAATGAAAGCTATATATCCTTACCTATTTATAACAGAGCAAATGGAAATAATAATACACTAACGGTGGAAGAATTAGTTTTATAAATAGATGTCTACACTAATCACAAAAAAAACTATTTTAAAACTATTCAATGAAATAAAAATAGCGATTGTTTTCTTGTCTCTCTGAGTCTAAACTAATAAAGAATATTTAATAAAAATCAATAAAAGAGGCAGTTATTTCCAATCATCTATTTGGCTATTTTAATGCTGTAAATTTGTTCCACGCTGGACTATTTATAGAACAAAGAATAAGTTAAATTACGTTGTCAATTTTGATTCATATATAAATATTCAAGCTAAATGTCCATTCAGAGTAATGAAGAGATCAGGTCACTGAGAGAGAAAGTAGGCTGGCATGTAGAGTCACCGTAGATGTTCACAATCACCAGATATTTCTGAAACAGAAACAAAAATAAAAAATAAGCCTCTGATTATAACATATCTAGTAAGCTTTAAAGTAGGGGTGTGTGACGTTATCTCGCGTCTCAGGAAACTTTAAAAAACAAGTTGTTTGGCGGGCCGCAGATATTTTTAAATAATTTTAACACCCGCGCAACTTTTTCGTAGCTTGTGGGTAAAAAGCAACATCTTATGGAAATTCGCATAAAAGTATGATTTTAAATAGGTACACTGTATAATTCAAGCCGGGAGTTCCGCCCAGATGCATAGCTTTAAGGCGATGACTGCATAATACGGAAAACGTCATTGGAACATTGAAAATCGTGATTATTCGATAACTCTTCAATTTTCTACTCATGTAACCCTTCAAAATGACTAAATTCCAGTGCCACCACAAGAATGATATTAGAGAATAGTGCTTTGGCATAAGGCACCAAGCGGACAAGAATTTCAATAATGAATAATTATTAACAAATCATCAATGAACAATAGAAAAAAAATCAAAAAATTTTCGCAACATGGACTGAAAAAATTGCTGCGGTGTTTCTACTAACACCATTATAATATTATATAAAAGTATTTGAATTTATTTGAATTTAATAATTTGAATTTAAAAGTTTGAGATTATAGTAGGCATTAAAAATACTGCGAATGAAAAATAATTGAATTATGAGATATTTGTCATTTTTTGGCAGGAAAAAAGTGTCTTCAAATCGACTGGTGTCGCTGTAAAACCCAAGGCAAGAAATAGGTTTTACATTTTACATCTCTGCTGGGATTTAATATGCTTCATCCTGATCAAAAGCTGTTCTCACACGTATGTCATTTGACATTTGACATTTGAAGTCCACGAAGTGGAGAATGATTTGAGGCTATTCTACAATGACTGTCGCCTCGAATGACCCTTATTATACATAGAAACAACAACAAGTCACAATCATTTTCATTTTCCATTACATATATTATATAACTACAATGGGACATTCACAATTACATCCATGTCTTACCCAGGGACTCGAACACGGGCATTCGGGGTGACAGCAGCCTCCGCTTACTGACCAAGCCACCAGACGACTCTCACACGTATGTGTTTCCAAATAATAAATAAATAAAAAGAAGCAAATAATAAAGCCCGTAGTATTTATTTTTATTCCAATAAAATTTTCCAAATTCCCGCAATCCAACTTGCTCAATATGCTCTTTCAATTCCGAATCGCATTTTAATTCACAATCTACAATCTATAAATATCTAATAAGTAAGGAATTTATATCAATTTTAATCATTTATTTACGGAATTATTTATCAAGAAAGTTCTTCACCGCAATAATTATCTTTCTTAATATCTGAAGATATAATGGATTTTTCAAATATTAATAATGTGAAATTCAGATAAGTTTTTCATTAAAACAGATTAAATAAATCGGTAGTTACAATTTTTTTTAATAAAATATTTACAAGCATAAACAGATTAACTAAAAATTCTTTTATTGAAATATCACAATTTTTATAAAAAACAATGTATTTAAATGTATTATTATCCTCTCTTTAAATGGAAAGAAATTTTTGCAGTTGAAAAATTTTTCATATAACGTTTTCAGAAAAAGAAAAGCTATACGTATGTAAATTATTAAGAAAATTACCACTTTTTGAAAATATTTAGTTACGACTCTTTCTCTTCGCTTTCTAAATTTGATCGAGCAGAGTATTTTGTGTGGAAAGAAAAATATACTTTTATTAATAGACAGAGTAAATAAATTTTACATTTAATTTTCTTCAACATTACTTCAAAGTACTGTCAGTGTATAAGGGGTTAAATGGTGTTCAAATAAGGAAAAATATGAGCGAATAAAAATGTGCTAATTTATTTTCAAATTCGAGTTTCATATTCGAAATCAGAATGTGTACCTGCCACAATCAATAACTTCTGATTGAACAGGTAATGTAGGAAAATAAATGCGTTCATTTCTCCTATTTTTTATCGAAGCCGACTGTACCCAGTCGCTAAGAGAAAGAATCTAGGAAGTCTGCTGTCGAGTACCGAGCAACACGGCTCAGCGAAAAGTGCGGAAGATATAAAGACATGTTTCCTTGATTGTAGATTTTTTGCCTAAGCGTAACCACAGGTAGGGAGTTACAACTGACAGCGCCTCTATAGATATCAATATTTATGGCATTTTGGGGCAAATTGACAAATTTCAACTTTTGATTTCGGTTCAATCATTTACGCATATTTTCCTTTGAAAAACGTTAACATTTAAGATATTTTTGCGATTTTTGAAATGGACGGCTGGCTGCGGTCCGCGAATTGGCCAGCTGTAATCTAAAGCACGCTCTTCTGTTTGAAAAAAAAAAAATGATTGTATCCATCACATTTCATTTCTTGATTTATTTCAGCTCATTTTTGCTTTTATTTGCTAATTTTGAGTCCAAATAATTACTGCTTAGTATAAACTTCGTAATTAGCACGCAACTAAAATGTTCTGGCTTATTTTTTGTTATGTAATAATAAGACAGAATTTAAATAAACAACCATCATAGAATAATAATTTCTTATCTTAAACAAATCTCAAGTGACATAAATTAAGAATGAAGGATTTCAGCCACATTCAAGGAAAATAATGAAAAATATTTTAGAATCGAGTTAAACATTTCACTGTATGTAACTACATAAAAGTTATATACAATTAGGGGCATTTAACACTTTGAAGCACAGTTAAAAAGTGTTAATGAATTTGATTTGACTTGGTCTGTATATCTATCGGGTCGTCCATGCTCTAACTCCCAAACATATACTCAAATCGTCATGTAACTAATATACAGTATTGACCAAAATTGTGGAAGCTTTGTTGAAAAGTTGTATTTTCAAAGTTTGATGGTCCATAACACCACTTTCTATTTAAATAATACCATAAAATAATATACCAATTAAAAGATGATTTAATCAAGAATGCAATGCAATATATTTCTTTTATAAATGTTTATCAGAACAGCAGTTACAAGGAAGAAAAGTGAAACATATTGGAAAAATTATCACAATGTGAGTTTATAATTCACGTGGGTAATTCTAACATCTTTACGCCCTTGCCCACATATGCTGACATTTAATTTTTTGTTATGTAATAATAAGACAGAGTTTAAATAAACAACCATCATATAATAAAATTTCTTATCTTAAACAAATATCAAGTGACATAAATTAAGAATGAAGAATTTCAGCCACATTTAAGGAAAATAATGAAAACTATTTAGAGTCGATTTAAATGCTTCACTGTATGTAGCAGCATAAAAGTTATTAGGATGAGCGAAGAGAATCCTCTACTAGGCTATACAAATTACATTTTGTCTATTTCTTTACAAAAAAAAAAAAAAAATATCCAGTATTTTGACTTGAAATTAAACATAAAAATAAAGTATGATCTGTAGAATTGCACAACATTATTTTTTTTACAGAATAGCCTTAAAAAAATTATTATTTTAATTAATTTATTTTACATGTTTTTTTTTCCATTACGGGCGCATTTTTGCAAATAAAATATGAAACACGCATATTTTCAGAAGAAAAAATAAATCATGGGATTAGTCATTATAGATAGAATCATGATTAATTAAATAGTTTCACGATTTCTTTTATGAAAATTTTAAAATACCTTTTTTATAAAAATTATAACATTTTTAATGAATTAAAATTTGTGAAAATTCAATTATTTACATTCAATTATAAAAGTATTTTTCAGTGTTAAGAATTCAATTCAAATACACAATTTATTCTTATTATGTGAAATTATTTACGCAGACGATACTTACGCATTTTAAAAGAATTATATTATGATTTTTTTTGTAAAGTGGCAACAACAGAATTGTAAATGAATAAAATTATTTCTTAAATTCATTATATCATAAATAAAAAAAGTACGAGGAAATTCTTAGTTATTTGGCTGAATTTACATTTCTAAAAATTAAATGCACCAAAACATAAAATAACGTTTTTGCTTAATAATAATGCAAAAATAATATAAAAAAATATTGTTACCTTCAAATATTTATCTTATTAAATATTGCTTCGCGAATCCGAACAAAGCATGTCTTTTGCTAGAACATAATTAGGGGCATTTAACACTTTGAAGCACAGTTTAAAAGTGTTAATGAATTTGATTTGACTCTCTAACTCTCGAAAATATATTCAAATTGTCATATAACTGATATACTGTATTGGCCGAAACTGTAGAATTCTTATTGAAAAGTTGTATTTTTAAAGTTTGATGGTCTATAACATCACTTTCTCTTTAAGTAATACCATAAAATAATATACCAAAAAATGCAATGCAATGTATCTCTTTTATAAATGTTTATCCGAACAGTAGTTGTAAAGGAGAAAAGTGAAACATATTGGAAAAATGATATATACAAAAATTATCACAATGTCAGTTAATACTTTACTTGGGTAACTTTCACTCTAAAATCTTCACTCCCTTGCCCACATATGTGTACGTTTAATTTTTTATAATTATAATTACTGTAATTAATAATAACAAAAAAATTATAATAACTTAAGTACCCCAGAATCCCTCAATAACACAAGTAAAAATTTTATGGTTTGGCTTAACGGATAATGCTATTTCCGATGTACAGTTAGAGATGTAAATGAAAATCATGAAGTAATTTTTCGCAAGCCAGTGTTTTTGGATTAATTGAACAAATCATTAATATTTGATCAAAAATAATATCAGATGTATTAAATATATTAACCTTTAATAATTTGTAGAAATGTAAGAAAGAAATTCACTGTCAGTTTTTTATTATTTCATTTTTCCTCGTTGTTGCGAATTTGATTAATGTTTAGTATTCACAGAGGAAGGCACAATGCTGATATGTACAGTCGTGGAAAAAAAAAGGAGTAAACACCCCCTAATAACCCCTCAACAAATTATCGTAGACGAAAGTTACTAATACCGAATGATTGGAAATATAGTCTACTTTTAAATGACGTATATAAAATTTGCTTAGGGGGCCATCTACATATTAAAACGAATCCAAACTTCATTTATTTCAATGGCAATACCCAATTTTAACGCGATATTTCAAAACTTTGGTTCAAACTATGTCTAGACACAAAATTCCAAGTCATTTGAAGCCATAAGTTTTTGAATTATAAGCATTCAAAATTTAGTGCTTCTAATGTTAAATTGCATTTTCATATTTTTATTTATAACTTCTGAAATTATGATCCTAATTTTTTGTTTAGCAATAATACTAATATACCCTAACCAATTTCTTTTCTACTTAATCTGAACATTCATTTCAAAATTTAAACTAGCATCTAGGTTATTCAGTGTATCTTATTTTACGAATAATCAACATTCTTTACGGCACACAACAAACATTTAATTACAAAACGGAACATGAAAATCTATGAAGTTACATTCGACACATCACATCTAAAGAATTCTAACATCAACAAAAAGATTAATTCGTTTCAGTTCAAAAGTAGACAGTTCAAAGAGAGCATGCGCTGGCTAATTAGCTGTTTTGAAAATTAGCCGGAACATCCCGCCCGGCGTTGGACGGTTGTCCAACATCATTATAAAATGGCAAAGGTACTACTTGTAAGGTACGTGGTGATATTTCGACGTAACATACCTGTAGAGGTCTTGAGATCAATTACATGGACATGTCCATCATCACCTTTATAAGTTTTCAGAATTTGAGCTAGTTTCCAATCTACAAACTTGTCATTTCCTTCCTTCAATAACACAAGCTGTCCAACTTTAAGATTTGGCGAGGACTTTTTCCATTTACTGTGGACTTGCAGCTCATTTAAGTATTCTCGGCTCAAGCGGTTCCAGAATTGCATTTTTAATCTTTGAACTAGTGCCCACCTAGAAGAAAAAGGTAAAGAGTCTAAAATGGCATTATTTTCAGGAACATTCAAAAGAGGACCTCCAATGAGGAAATGACCAGGTGTTAGTGGCTGTAGATCATTAACATCTGCAGACAAGGTGGTCAACGGACGTGAATTCATAACTGCCTCAATTTGCGTCACAAGTGTTGACAGCTCTTCAAAATTTAAGATAAAATCCCTGCCGGCCCGGCCTACAGGCAGAGGTAGATTTCGAAGTTAAGTATACTAATTTCACCAACAAGAACTAAATCATTATTAGGTATAAATCCACTTTAACAGTTTTATGTGTCTGCTTTTGACGAGTTTTTATTTCCTTTTTATAAAATAGCTGGTTTTATCAGAATCATGTTAAGGCGATTTTAAAAAAATATTTTTCCATACTCAACAACTCGAAATTTTCTGGCACATTTTCAGATTAATTTTTAATTAAAAAAAATATGAAACATGCTGACATAATTTTTGGAAAGATTTATAAGCGACCTGTGTTTTTATTTTTCTTTCAATTAATTAAAACTTGATTAATAAACAATTATTTTCTCAGTAGGGCAATATTTTACGTTTCCAACACAATCGCTTCGGGAAATTCTGTTCAAAATGCCCACTTTGACATCATTTTTTTGAAATATATTCTGCCTCTATCAAAAAATCGATCATTACTGTACATTATATAGTTTCTGAATAAGAGAATCTAGCAATTGGATGCGTTTGAGAGCAAAACTGAATTTAAAAATGAGTAAGAAAATAGACAGTTCGGATTTGAATGCATCCTTAATAAGATGATTTTTTTCTTAAACCGCTATGTATTTTTAATTTGTTTTTGCTTTAAGAAATGGCCCTATCAAAAACTTGTCTATATAAATGTTGAACGCAATATTAAGAAGATATATGATAAATTCATGGAGATTTTATATCTTGTGAATTGACGGAGTTATGAAAATTTTTCTTCTTCAACACCCCTTTTTTGTTTTCGTTTTTTTTTTCGGCACGAATTCGTCCTATCAAAAACTTGTGAATATAAAAGTTGTAGATAATATTAAGGAGATATATAATAAAATTATTGGATTTGATATCTTGAGAATTGACGAAGTAAGGAATTTTTTTCTCCCAAAAACCTTATTTTTTGCGCCCCTTGAGTCTATTTTAAATTTTATCAAAAATCTGTGATGCATGAATTTTTGGCGCTATTTTTAGAAGCAATAAAAACTTTAAACTGATTTGATATGTACAAAAATTAAGAAGTTATGGGTTTTTTTCGGTTTTCACAAAACCCCTCCCTATTTCCATCCCCTTTCTCCGCTTTTGCCCATTAACGAACTTGACCGAGATTTTATGTCCCTTGATTTTATGTATCAGTTTGGAAGACATTTGTGCAGAATTGCGGATGTTATCGTGTCCAGAAGAAAGTGATAACACAATTGCTTCGGGAAAACCCGTTCAAAATGCCCATTTTGACATAATTTTTTGAAATATATTCTGCCTCTATCAAAAAATCGATCATTGCGGTACATTATATAGTTTCTGAATAAGCGAATCTACCAATTAAATGCGTTTGAGAGCAAAAATGAATTTAAAAATGAGCCAGAAAACAAGTAGTTTGGATTTGAGTGCATCCTTAATGCAATGATTTTTCCAACACAATCCGCTTCCGGAAATTCGGTTCAAAATGCCCACTTTAACAGCATTTTTAAAAATATATTCTGCCTCTATAAAAAAATCGACCTTTACGGTACATTATATAGTTTCTGAGTAAGAAAACGTACCAATTGGAAGCCTTTAAGAGCAAAAATGAGTCAGAAAGTACGCAGTTTGTATTTGAATACACCCTTACTTAGATGATTTTTTTATTCAACCGCTATGTATTTTTAAAATATTTTTTGCTGTAAGAATTGGTCCTATCCAAAACTTGTCTATATAGATGTTGTAGACAATATTAAGAAGATATATGATAAATTCATGGGGATTTTATATCTTTTGAATTGACTGAGTTATGGATTTTTTACTTCTTCAAACCCCCTTTTTGTTTTCGTTTTTAATTTTTTTTTGCGGTACGATTTGGTCCTATCAAAAACTTGTGAATATAAAAGTTGTAGATAATATTAAGGAGATTTATAATAAAATTAATTGGAATTGATATCTTGAGAATTGAGGAAGTTATGATTTTTTTTCTCCCAAAAACCCTATTTTTTGCGCCCCTTGAGCCCATTTTTAACTTTATCAAAAATCTGTGATACATAAAATTTTGGCCCTATTTTTAGAAGTAATAAAAACTTTAAACAGATTTTATATGTACAAAAATTAAGAAGTTATGGGGGGTTTTCGGTTTTCACAAAACCCCTCCCTATTTCCATCCCCTTGGTCCGATTTTGCCCATTAACGAACTTGACCGAGATTTTATGCCCTTTGATTTTATGTATCAGTTTGGAAGAGATTGGTGCAGAATTACGAAAGTTATCGTGCCCAGAAGAAAGTGATATATATATATATAGAGAGAGAGAGATAGATAGATAGATAGATAGATAGATAGATAGATATAAAGTTTTTTACTGGGGGTGGTTTTGGGTTCTAGGAGTCATGATCGGTGTAGATCTGCAAAAATTTTTCAGAAATTCCAACTAGGAACGATCCCAATAGGTAGTATTTCATACGAAATCTACCTAATAGAGAATTTAGTTATCTTCAAGAGGATTCGCTTCATGGTTTTTATATTTGATTCCCATAATCCGCCGAAATGTGGGGATGCAGGGTGTGTGAAATTCCATTGAATTCGTTCTTCAGCACTAAATAGCTGAATTTCTTCCGAAGAACAGATTTGATAAAAGGATTTCAAAAGAGCACAAGTACCCTTAAAATTTGTGGCATTATCACTCCATATGACACAGGGTTTAGATCTTCGAGCAATGAATCTTCTCAAACAGGCTAAAAATGCTTCTGTGGTCAAGTCCGAAACAACTTCTAGATGAACGGCTTTGGTATAAAAAAATGAATATAGCAATATATGATTTTAGGGTTATCTTTGAACGTTTTAAATTAGGTTTTGTTATAATAGGACCTGCTAGATCAACGCCTGTTTTCTCAAACGATCTAGATGGTACAATTCTATCACGGGGCAAGTCACTCATCAATTGCTGAAGAGTCTGGTGTTTTGTTCGAAGAAAAGTCAAACACCTATTTATAATTTTCTTTACTTGACTTTGACCAGATGGTATCCAATAAAATTGTCTTAATAAAGATAGAGTTGTCTGAGTACCTGAATGTAGGAATTTTGTATGGTAATAATCAATTAAAAGTTCAGTAAAATAGTGAGAGTTTGGTAAAAGTATTTGATGTTTCTGCGATTCTGATAAATTAGAAAATTTCAGTCTTCCACCGACTCTTAACAGTCCATCTGCATCTAGAAATACATTTAAGTTCAAAATCTTACTGTTATTTGGGAGTGGACGTTTTTTTTTAAACGTCGAATTTCAGTTTGGAATGCGGAATTTTGAACAATCTTTATCAGCTTCTTGGTCGCATTCTGTAACTCAGAAGTATCTAAATAATCATATTTTCTAATTCCCGATTTCAATTTACAGTTTTTCAGAAATCTTAAACACCATGCAGCAATTCTTATTAACTTCATAAAAGAAGAATATCGATTAATCAAATCAATGTTTAACTGATATTCATTTACAATAGTTGATTTTAAAACATTGATTTTCTTCAGTTCTAACGGATCTTTAACTTCAGAAATATCTAATTTATCGAATGTATTATCCAATTTTGGCCAAAGAGATCTGTCTTGCTTTAACCATTGGGGGCCTTCTCACCAAAGATGGTTATTTTTCAACTCTGAAATTTTCAAACCCCTAGTAAGGGGACCTAGACCCCCCCTAGACCCCCCTAGCAGGATTATCTTTTCCAGGACAGTGGAACCAATTAAATGGATCACTAAGATTTCTGATTTCTTTTATCCGGTTTCTGACAAACATTTTAAATCTTTCTAGCTCACCTCTAATCCAAAAGAAAGTAATAGTACGGTTGGTCCAAAAGTAGCAAGTTGTAGGAAAAGCTAATTCTTTAGCAATTTTATTACAAAGTCTAGCAGACAAAAGGACTCCTAAAAGTTCCAGACGAGGTATAGAGACAGTTTTTTAAAGGGGCGACTCGACTTTTTGCTGCCACAAAACTATTAACAATGTTCTTATTCTTTAACACTGCTCTAAGGTACACTACCGTACCATATGCCTTCTTTGAAGCATCTGAAAAACTATGTAATTCAAAATAATCAACTTCATCAAGGGCAATATCAGCCAAATAATATCTGGTAATGCTAATACAATTTAGTTCTTTTATTTCTTCAAACCATTCATTCCATAAATTGTCTAAATGTTTGGGTAGGTTTTCATCCCAATCAAGTCCTAAACACCAAATTTCTTGAATTAAACATTTAATTCTAATAGTATAATGACTTATAAATCCAATTAGGTAAAAAATTCGGCCAACAGTTTGCAATAAATAACGTTTAGTACTATATTTATTCGAAAAGAAATTTTCTAGATTTTTAGTCGTAAATGATAACATGTCACTAATTGGCTCCCAAGCAACCCCTAAAACCTTCGAAGGTATCAAATTCTGATTAGTGAGATTTAAGTTATCAGAAATTTCATCAATATGTAAACTCTATTCCTTCCATTTCTCACTCAGTTCATGCGAGTTGGTTTTCCCTTTTCTAAAAGTCATACTAGCTTCTTGAAATCTTTCATAGGCTTCCTTACTAGTTTTAAATGCGTAATCAAGATTTGGTAGACTTGTAATAAAATCGTCAACGTACAACGATGAATTTAAAATTTCAAAAGATTCCGGAAATGTTTCTTCATACCCTTGTAGATGATGCTTGATGGTAGCAGCCAGAAGAAAGGGACTCGATTTCACACCGAAGAGCACTCTCTTTAGCCTGAATATTTTAAATTCCTTACATGGATCATCAATCCATGGTTCATCGTCCCAAAAAATTCTGGTAAAGACCCTATCTGGTTCATCAATCTCGATCTGCAAAAAAGCTTGTTGAATGTATGCAGTAATTGCTATGGGAAAGTTTCTGAATTTGATTAAAAGGCTGAACGATTCGGGAATCAGATTAAATCCGGTATGTAAACAATCATTAAGTGATAGTTCACCCTGAGCATGGGCACTTCCGTCAAAGACAATGCGAACTTTGTTGGTGGACTTATCTTCATGAATTACTGCTCTATGTGGTAAGTAAAATGAGTTTACATCAGATGTTGTCAACAGGTTCGATAATATTCTCTGCTAAATAACTATCTAAAATAGCCTTATATTCTGAGAATAATAAAGGGTCATTTCTAAAGGTTGTTCTCAATTTCAAAAATCTCCGGTATGGGACTTCGCGATTGTTATTAAGAGACATTTTCAAATTTGCCTTCCATGGAAATTTTACTTTATACCGGTTACCCTTAAAAGCAATAGTAGACTGAAAATCAGTCATAATGTCATCGTCCACATTACTAACATTTTGAGTTTCGGATTCAATTCCCAGACTTTCCAATTGCCATAAATTTCTGATTTGATTGGATATATCCTTTTCTTCAACGATAATTTTCATGCTGAACTATTCATTGGCTGACCCCGTATAACTCTGCAAGCACCAGCCAAAAAGGATTTCGGTAGCTACGAGATTATTCTTTAGTCTTTTGATTCTGCCGGTTACAATATTATAATAATTATCAGTGCCGATTAAAACTGCAATTTGTTTACTAGTACATTCATAACTATCATCAAGTTGTAAACCTTTTAATTTATTATACGTTTTCCTAATGTATTTATCAGGGTTATGTAAGCAAGCAGCGGAAATTTGATCTGTTTCCAGAGCTTCAACTTCAATGTGTAAAGACGGATGTTCTCTATTTGCAAGTTTTACATTTACAACATTATACGTTTTCTCAGTTGCCTTTTCAGCTCCAAAATCATAAACAGATAAAGTTTCTTTTCTAATAAACGGCAATTGTAATTTTTGTTAAATGTCTGGAATTATAAATGTTCTTATGCTACCATTAGCTAATAAGACACGAACAGGTTCATTATTACCATTTTTAGGATCTTTTATTATAACAGAACATGCCTGCAAAAATATGTTGCAATGCTTGTTTTCATTCTGTACATTACTAATGGAATTGTTACCACAATGGGAAATAGATACGGCACTTTTATCAACGTTTATTTTGGAATCATTTCCAAATTGAAAACAAATAGCCCTATTATGTTTCTTACTGCAAATATCGCCCATTTTGGTATTTTCACAGTCTTTAATTCTGTGCTTACACTGTAAACATAAAAAAGCATCTTCCCTGCTTTTTTAGTATTTCTTTCTTCTGATCTATGGTTAAATAATTACACACCTCACTATTATGATCAACACTATTACAAAATAAACACGAATTCTTATTTACTGAAGTCATTAATTCAGTAGCTGGAACACTATTTTGTTTATATCCTTTAGTATTAAATTGATATCGCGGCTTACATTTCAATTGTTTATCTGTAAATTTGGGTCGATATTCAAATTTATTATCATTAGAAAATGATTTCTTACCATCTAAGTCATGGATAGTTGACACCCGTTCGCTACTTTCAACTTCATTTTTAAGAAAACTCATAAGTTTATCTATATCCCACACTTCTCCGTCTTTTAGATTTCTATTAAATTCCAAGGTCAAATCTGGGTGTATTAACTTCAGTAAAATTGGTAAAAGTAACCCACTGTATGTATCAGGTTTTACACCTAACGACTCTAAGTTTCGAATTTGCACTAGACATTTATCGTATAAATTTCTTAATCCACCAGAGTCAGAAGAACTTTTCAAACCTTTCATATTTAATAAATTGTTTAAGTGAGCATGTACGAGCATGTCATGTCTACCATACCTTTGCTTCAAAAGCGATATGGCCGCTGCATAATTATTTTCAGTTAATCCAAAACCATTAATCGTGTTGCAGCTGTTCCTGCAACCAAACTTTTCAAATACGTAAATTTTTCGATTTCTGTTAGACTTGGGTTTTTATCTATCGCTAACTCAAACTGGTTACAAAATTCTAAAAATTTGTCGTGTTCCCCAAAAAATCGGTTTATTTGCAGCTTTGTTAATTTTACTCTTTTTAGTTCAGTAAGAGCATGACATGTTCGCACTGAATCAATGTTATTACTAGGTGTAATATCTGCATTAGAAGATAAACTTTTAATTTTAAAGTTTAATTTATTTCTGTAACTTATTATTTTCTGGTCATATTCATCAATATTCAATATTTCATTTTCGACATTTTTCGCATTTATTAGGCTTAAAATGTTATTATCATGATCCTTAATAGTCTTAAATTTAACGTTTTATTTATTGACTTTTTCTACTAATTTTTCTAGAGAATATTCGTTACTTGCTAAATACTGTTCAATTTCTTCAAATAATCTATTTAATAGCGTTCGATGCGTATCACGCATTTTTCATTCCTTGTTTTCGTTCATTTTCAAGAAATAAAATATAATAACAAAAATGAACACTCACCAGTTCCAAATCGTAACAAAACAAAAATATTACGCAGCAATCTTTTCACATCTAGACTTGTCGTCGCGATGCACCACAAATAATCAATTTCTTTTCTACTTAATCTAAACATTCATTTCAAAACAAATCTAGAGTCAACGGTGGTTCAGTGTATCTTATTTTACGAATAATCAACATTCTTTACGGCACAAAACAAACATTTAATTACAAAACGGAACATAAAAATCTATGAAGTTACATTCGACACATCACATCTAAAGAATCCTAACATCAACAAAAATATTAATTCGTTTCAGTTCAAAAGTAGACAATTCAAAGAGAGCATGCGCTGGCTAATTAGCTGTTTTGAGAATTAGCCGGATCATACCCAAACATAAATACTTTGAATTTGCAATTTTTATAATTTTCTGATGTGAATTATGAATTTAGAAATTAATATTTAAAATAATTGTGAATTGCAGCCTACAATTTTTTTTTGTTGGATTCCGATTTGTTAAGTCCTGCTTTATGGAAATCCAACATTTCACGTTTTTCTTCCAAGTATTTTTCAAATTATGCTTAAAAAACGGCAAAATTATGATTTAAGATATGGTAGATACGTCTATGATAGAAGTCACTAAATATTTTGAAATTTCTTATGCTATCCTGTAATCTAACAGGCTTAATTGACTGCTTAAGGTGCCTTGATCAAGAAGGGAGCTCTCTTGGTTAACAATCGAATACCTAACTTTAATTTGGTACAGCCCTTAAAATACGCTCGTTTTAAAATAATTAATTTCTCAGAAACTTATGGTTCGAATTGCATAAAAATTTGTTTTTAGACTAATTGAAGGGTTTAGCGTTCATTTATGCTGTCAGAAATGTGTACTGCTATTGAAGAAAACAAAGTTATGGTTCATTTTATTATGTAGATGCCCCCTAAGCAAATTTTATATACATCATTTAAAAGTAGACTTTATTTCCAATCGTTCGGTACTTGTAACTTTCTTCTACAATAATTTGTTGAGGAGTTAGTAGGGGTGTTTACTTTTTTTTTCCACGACTGTACCTGATTAAATGAAAAGCAGATATTTCATCTACCCCTCTCTCTCTCTGGCAGTTTGAAAATTATGAGCGTGTATCGAAGGTGTAGAAATATCTCTCGTCGCAAAAGATGAAATAAAAATGATGTTGAATTTTACTATAAAATGATTTTAGTTTTATTTTGAGTTAAGATATTATTTTCACGCATTGATTTTAAATGACGATATGATCGGGTAGATTTGATTTTATTGAATCGCATTCTATTTGCGATATTTTGGTCGTCCTTTAAGAGGTTAATCGCGACCATACAACGCTTTTTCACGGAGTAGTTACGTCTTTTAGTTCTGAAGCTGATGTAATTCGATACAAAGATTCAATTATTACTTCTGTGAAATGAAATTTTTTCTGGGTTGGTTCCGTGCAACAAGTTTCTTTAGTCGGCTTGATAGACTTTCGATCGAGTTAAGATCTGGGCTATTCCCGAGACATTCCACACTGGGATATGATTATCTTGAAACCAATTTTTTCACACTTTAGCAACATGTCATAGAGCTGAATGATTCTGAAATATAAATTCGACATTATCTTAAAAAGATCACGTGTGAAAGCTTCACACTGTAAAAGAAAAATCTGTAAAGTTAGTAAAATTTTTTTTAGGAAACTGGCATTCCTAGAACATTGTAACGACAACAACAAAAATTCATGTAACAGACACACGTTTGCACTATAAATCAAAAAATCTGTAAGGCTACGAAGAATGTTTTTTGAAACTGGGATGACTACAACTTTTTACGTAACTACAACCCGTGTTAGAGATCAAATTTTAGTAGGACTAGCAAAAGCCACACTTTGTTTGGATTCGCGAAGCATTATTTAATAAGATAAATATTTTAAAGTAACAATATTTTTTATATTATTTTTGCATCTTTATTAAGCAGAAACGTTATTTTATGTTTTGGCGCGTTTTAATTTTAGAAATGTAAATTCAGCCAAATAACTAAGAATTTCCTCGGAATTTTTTATTTATGATATAAGACTTGTATAAATAAAAATATTTTCGAAGCAAAATTTTACAAAATATTTTTAAATTTTCAACTAAAAGCTCTTTTAAAGAAGTTTTTTTAATTTTTCAATAGCCTCTGATGTTTTCTCAAATGTTTTGAAACAGGTATGTTTCCAATCTTTGTAATTCGCATCAAATAATCTTTGATAGCCATCTTAGAATAATATATTCGAAGTGAGCTTGAAGAAAGCTATACTTCTTCAAAATCCTATTTTCTAAAAAAAAAATTTGAAATCTGATGTTGTTGATACTAAGAATTATTAACAGTAAAACTTTTCATTCTAATTTCTACTTTTTTACTGCCTGTTAGCATATGAGAATTTTTGATATTGTACAATCCATCGTAAGGGAATTTTTTACTGAATGCTAAACCTTGAAGGGTTTTTTACCCTCGAGAATGCTACGTATGCTAAGCCAACTGATATCTCTTTATCCTCAGTATCTACAATTGCTTTATATAATGTTAAACCTTTGGATTTATGAATTGTAACTGCAAAAGCTAACTGCGGATGAAATTGTTTTCTTGAGCAATTTACATTTCCATTTTCGCAGAATTTAGTTATTGGTGGAATCGGAACACAGCCATTCTCATAAGTTGAATGACTATAGTTTTCAAATTTAACCATGATTATTCGCAGCATCTGGTCTGGTGGCCGTGATTTTCTTTATAAATAATATTTGCAACATAGCCTAAAGCCCCGTTTATGAAATATTTTTCGGTCCACAAATTAGAACATTGCTGGGGAGATCCAGGTCCATTTACCGGAACCAACTTAACTACCCAAACATACCTTGAAGGAAGGGGGTAATAATAATTGGGTAATGGGGGTAATTACCCAAGAGAGTAAGAGAGGTTAACTACTCCTCAATTACTGAACCTAAAATACCTGAATTATTATAGTGGGTATTACATTACAATTTATAGACAAACATTTGTGGTCGTAATTATATCATACTGGTCCTGGCTATTCCTGATAATTAAACTAACCTTAATTATCTTAAATTGAGGCGGGAGGAAACACATCTCCAAAAGCCCCAAGCTGCGTTGCGTAATTTTAGTGAAGAAATAGCGTATAGACCGCGCAGTTATATCTAAATAAAATCGATCTAAACTACGCATAAATAGCATCATAAAGCAGACTGTCATCTGAAATAAAACATACATTAAAGTAAAACAATGGACTCATGTTGTATTGAAAACATAGCCAAAAGTTAACAATAAACAAAAGGTTTATTTACAGTAATGTACATATTTACAAAATAATAAAAGAAACAAAATAGAATTGTGTCATAAGACACCAGCGTTCCAAAGAACGAAAATGAATTAGTAATTACATTAAATTTATTTTTTAAATTAACATTACAATTAATACTTAATCGCTTGAGTACCATAAATTGTACCTCCCTAATACAACATCAATTATTCACACAATGGGAATACAAAAAGGTTAAAGAGTACAAACCTTCTGTAGAGAGGGATCACTTGTGGTTAAGGTCACACTTGAATCCTTGACACATTGAATGACTTTTTTTTCACTCACGGTAAAGTTCACTAATTTAAAACACTTAACGACGAATCAATGTCCGAGGACAGTTTATCCATAGGGTCATCCCTTAACGAGAAAACACGACCCAAATAATTCGACATCGTCATTCTGGAACTCAAACTGAACTCTATTTTCAAGACTGCATAGTTTTGGAGTATCCATCGATCTCTTAAGTCGTCCTGGTTTAAAGACTTGAACCGACATCTATGTTTTTAGTCTTCATGGTATAGAAACTTCAATCGATATCTATATTATTTTAGTACTTCATAGCTTTACAACTGGCATCGATCTCTCAGACTTCATGGTTTAGGAACTTGAGTCGAAGTATATTTTAAGTCATCATGGTTCTGCAACTTGAATCGCACTCATATTTTTAAGAAATTTGAATCGATACCTATATTTTATGTCATCATCATATAGAAACTTGAATCGATCTGTATTTTAAGTCATCATGGTTCTGCAACTTGAATCGCACTCATATCTTCATGGTATAGAAATTTGAATTGATATATTTGTAACTTCTTCCTTCAGTTACGACATCACCTCGTGATGACAATGTGGAGGAGGGTCCTCCGCCCCCTCCGTCGAATGATCCTTGCTGACCCCCCATTTCTTCCTTCAACCTGCAAACCTCTGATTCGGTATTGCACTTTTTCCGGGGTATACCATACTCCGCCCCTTGAGCGTCAGCGACCTTGGTTTCGGGCCCCCGAGTCTCGCCTGTGTGGCCTGTTTTATTAGGTATCATAAATAAAGTAGTATCCCGTCATAAATACGACTTGGCATTTTATGTCAAGCTATTCTCAGGCTTGCAGACTCCGTGACTCGCTGAAAAGATCCCCTCGACAGATAGGACTCTTTGTGTGGTCCTACTCTTATTAATACCTTATAGTATAAATACATATATGAGTATATTTATATTAAATAATAATAATAATAATAATAATAATAATACCTATATGTAAGACACACTCTAAATATATATATGCATTTTATAAAATAATAATAATAATCAAAATATATAAATAATAGTATTTTTTTATGACAATAAAATAAAATAATAACCTGCTGAAGTGGTATCAAGGGTATTTATGTAGGTCACATGATACACTTCCAGCAAACATAACATTACTTTAGACCCAATTGATAAACTAAGAAACGGTTCAAGACCGTTTGTCATTTCAGAATCGGCCAACTTTACGTTAGAAGAATTATAATACAACTAATACATTTCATAAATTTTTTTTAAAAGGTAAACATATTAAAAATAATACTAATAGTAATTACTCCGTAATGTTAAATATTTTCATTTGGTTCAATTTTGAACCTTTGAATTCGAATAACACTTTATATAACGAATTTTACAATTAAATTTATTTGTTTGCAATTCTTCTGTTGCCACTTTACAAAACACAATCATAATATAATTCTTTTAAAATGCGTAAGTAAAGTATCGTCTGCGTAAAAGATTTCACATAATACGAATAAATGAGCATTTGAATTCTTAACACTGAAAATTCTTTTATAATTGGACGTAAATAATTGAATTTTCACAAATTTTAATTCATTAAAAATATTATTTGTACTGACTCAGTGATTTTTATTTACTGCAAGAAATACACTGTTTCATTATCGTTTACAAAAATAAATCCGTATAATGGAAAAATATATTCAACAAAATAATTAAAAAAATGTTTTTTGTTAAATCATTCGATAAGAAAATAATATTTTCAGAATCTACAGATCATATTTTATTTCTATCAAGTCCAAAAATATTTCTTTCCTTAATTAAATTTAAAAAACAATTTTTGAAATATTTTGGCGGAATAATGAAAATATATTTTACTTATTTAATTAATCATGATTCTATCTAAATTACTAACTCAATGATTTATTTTTTCTTCTGAAAATGGACATGTTTAATTTTTTATTTGCAAAAATGTGCCCGTAGTAGAAAAAACATGTAAAATATATTAATTAAAATAATAAAAATTTTTAAGGTTATTCTGTAAATATATATATATATATATATATATATATATATATATATATATATATATATATTGTGCAAATATACAGATCATAATTTATTTTTATGTTTAATTTCAAGTCAAAATACTGAATACTTTTTTTGTAAAGTGTACGACAAAATGTAATTTGTGTAGCCTAGTGGAGGATTCGCTTCGCTCATATCTAACTACTGAAATTTTAGTAGTTTCTTTTGTAAAGCTACAGATTTATGTAGCTTTATATACTATGAAATTATATATGCTATATATTTTGAATGGAGTATTTTAACACCAGTGTACTTCTTTAAAATGCCTGAAAATTAACTATCACTATACAGCATTATTTGTATGTCGTCCATGGGCTGAGAAGAAATTTTTTTACACAATGCCTTGTAAATAAAAACAAGCCAGAATGTTTACGTCAAATATCGCAATTGAGGTTCTTTCGTACTATAGCTATTTTTAAAAATATTCAAATCTTGGTGCAATAGCTGTTGCACTCTTATGCAAAAAATGCATGGATACAGTGTTTTACATTTTTATTTTTCTGGAAATTAAATAATTATACATAGTTCAGCCATAATAAAGTCTTTGTGTTTATTCGTAATGCTAGTAACTAAATAAATGCATGTATAAAGAATAAAACTGTGGTAAATGGATTTTTAGTCCGTAAAAAATATTAAGAATACTATGCTAACAAATATGAAACAAATTCAAATGTCTCTTTATATTTTATCCACCTAAGTATTTTTTTTCTTTTAACTTATTTAATTCAGAACTGTCCAAATAACAAATGTCTCATAGGTCAAGATTATGATTTAGAGCACTATTATGTTAATTTACTTAATTATAACATCCTTTCCACGACTTAAAATATAAGCTTGCATTTGATATCGAAATTTCTTTCATAAATACAAATAATGCGAAATTTAAAAAAGTAAGCTGTGGCTTACAATTTTGGAATGAGATTTGTTATTTGATCAGAATACAAATTTATTCCATAACGAAAATTAATTAAAAAAAGCATTAAGTGCCTTTTAAGTATACTTAATTCCCATAATGCTCTAGGCATAATGATGAATATATGTAATAATAAAATTTTCGCCCTTTTATCTTAATTAAACTATTCCAAATTATTATAATATCTACCTTTTTCATTTAGCTTTAATAGTATCTTAAATAACTTTTATCTTTTTTCCATGCTTTAAATGCGTATTCTTTTATTATTCTAAAAACCTTAAATCTATTCGTCTAATCTTTTAAAACCCATTAATTACTTTTTTTTCATTTTAATCTGAAACAAAATTATTTTTGTTTCGAATGTTTTTAATAACATTTGTTCTCAGATGTTTTATTTCCCATAATTCTGCAAAGCCCGCCAACATTAGTTTCGATATTAATCTGACGCCGAGACTAACGAGTTCACATCGACGTCACACGTACTTCCATCCTTCCCCCAGAGCTAGTCCTATCGTAAGCCTGCCTCTCGTCGTGCCCTCCCACTATTTTTACGGGTTGGTTCTTTCCCTTGTAATGTATTCCTACGCGTGCATTTTTCTCAAGTATTTAACCTGTTGCATTGGTTACGAGAGGGAGAAATTTACGTTTACGGAGTTGCTTAAATAACCCATGTCACCTGGAGAGCTTTGTTTCCTGCATCTTCGTCATGTTGTTCGAATAGAAACATCTAGTTGTTTACATTTTATGACGTAGCATATTGCTAGTGGAGTTTGGTGCAATTTATGGTCATCTAATAAATATATGATGAATCTAAAGGCCTGATCTTCCACTCTTAACCATGATTTTATGACTGCACAACTTTGATTTCCCGATTGAGTTAGATAGCGGGTGTATGGCTGCTGCTTAAAACCGATATTTTTATATGATACTAATGAAAACGTATCATATATATATATATATATATATATATATATATATATGTATATATAATATATATTATAGGTATATATATATTATATATGTATATATGTATATATATATGTGTGTCTTTTTTTGAAAATCTTATGCATAAAATTATTAATGCTTTGAGATATTAATTATTATGATTTTTACGGAAAGGAATTGGAGATTAGGGTTACTACATTTAAAGTCAAAATATATCACAATAGATTTCTTTTGTTTCAAATAAAAACAAAACTCGTTACATAATATTCCTATGTATATATATAATGTTTTAATTATAATTCTTAACTTAATAGTATTTGAAATTTAATAATCTTACATGATATTTAAAATGTAAGTTGTTTAATTGGAGTTTAGCTATAAGTTTTCTTTAAAGTTACGTAAGTGAAATGAGTATTGGTTACTAGAAGTTTACTGAGTAGTTACTGAGAAGGTTACTAGACTAGTTACTGAGATTGTTTCTATGTCACAAAAAATACCCCAAAACGAGGGAAGATGAATAGTACGTTCACATAGTAAAATATATTAATATCAAAACTGAAGTTATTTCCAAAAACTAAAAAATAAAGTTTATTTGATTTGAATTTTTTAAATTAACGTAAATATTGGATTTTTGTTTTATACATTGTCCAAAAACTTTTGTAAAGTTATGAAACTAGCTATAGTAATTTCCTGAAAAAACGCAACGTCGGCCAAAAAAAAAAAAAAAAAAAAAAAAAAATTAAACTCTAATTCGCCACAGAAAAACCGAAATAGCCATTCGACTGGAAATAACGTTAAAAAAAATGTAATGTGTCGTTTTCACATTGAAATTGTACCAGTGCCTCATATTTCAATACGAACAACTAATTTTGACATTTTTTGGACTTTTTCAAAAGATGTTGCCTGAGGATAGCAAATGGGAAATTAATGGGTTAAGTAGTTTAGGAACTAAGAAAGTTTAAAATTTGGAAATCCTAATGTTAAATTCATTTACAATATTTGCAAAACAGATTATACATAAATTGGAATAAATGTGTACTAATTATGTCTGGGTGTACATTTTTCAGCTTGGTTTCGCAGAAAAATAGGAGGACTACTGTTCGCGTAGAGCTTTTGACTACTTTCCGAATGTGAATACACAGTTTGGAACTCTCAATGGTTAATTAATTTGTAATATTATCAAAACAGATTGGAATGGCATAAATTTGTTCTAATTAGGTTCTGATTTATAATTTTCAGCATGGTGTCGCAGAAAGATCGGACAAATACTGTTCGAGTGGGGATTTTTGACTACTTTCCGAATATATACAAAGTATGGAACTTGTAATGTTAAATTTATTTGCAATATTGTCAAAACAGATTGGAATGGCATAAATTTGTACTAATTAGGTTCGGATATATGGATGTAACTATGTGTCTCAGCTTGGTGTCGCAGAAAGATTGGAGAAATACTGTTCGAATTGGACTTTTGACGACTTTCCGAATATGAATTCAAATTTTGGAACTCTTTATGTTAAATTAATTTGTAATATTCTCAAAACAGATTGAAATGGTATACATTTACATTTGTACTAATTAAGTTCAGATGTATATTTCTGAATTTGGTGTCTCAGAAATATAGGAGAAATACTGTTCGAATTAAACTTTTGACTACCATCCGAATATGAATACCAAGTTTGGAACTTTTAATGTTAAATTATTTTGAAATATTGTCAAAACAGAATGCAATGGCATAAACTTATAGTAATTAGGTTCGGTTGTGTATTTCTCTGCTTGGTGTCTCAGAAAGATTGGAGAAATACTGTTCGAATTGGACTTTTAACTACTTTCCGAATATGAATACAAAGTTTGGAACTCTTTACGATAAATTCAATTGTAATTTCGTCAAAACAGATTGGAATGGCATAAATTTGTATTAATTAGGTTCGGATGTATATTTCTCAACTTGGTGTCGCAGAAAGATCATAGAAATTCAGTTCGTGTGGACTTTTGTTTATTTGTGGGCCGAATAGGAATGCAATGTTTGTGAAAAGGTAGCCAACATACTAAAAATAATGTAGTAATCTTGAATATTAAGTCTGTGACATTCATTTTTGACAACATATTTAAGTGGATTAAAGCAGCACTGAAAATTGTAATGTTTATGTAATTTTTCTTAAATCTTCAAAATATTAGAAGTATTCAAAGTTTCATCATGCTAATATATAACTATGTGTCAAACGTTTATGTATACCTTTCGA
Organism: Maratus speciosus; assembly: GCA_963932465.1. NCBI lineage: Eukaryota > Metazoa > Arthropoda > Arachnida > Araneae > Salticidae > Maratus > Maratus speciosus. The sequence continues at coordinate 91,183,427 of OZ010800.1, forward strand.
AAGAAAAATCCAATTAAAACTTTCTTTTTTAAAATGAGATACAATTATTAAACTAAACATGTGTCAACTATTCTTTTTCAATTCAAAAACACATATTTCTAATTTGGAAAATTATTAATAAATTCTTACTCTAAAAAATTAGGAATTATCACATTGATCTTCTATCCGTAAAATAATAATTATAACTTGCAAAAATATGGGTGTGTATTTTTGCAGATCATTCAAGTCAACAGTTTCCCTAATATAGTTAAATATTAGTTTTATACAGTCTAGAGAGACCGTCTTCTCTTAGTATAGTGTACCTCAATAACCTTTTTTATTTCCATTATGTTTCTATTGTCGTAAAGTCATTAAAAAGCATAGCAAACGATTTTTCTTATTCGTCATAATATACTAGAATTATTTGTTTTTCGTATCACAATAAATGTACCATAAATGATACAAATTTCGTTTTTAGTTAGCAAGCGGACAGACGGCTATAGATGCAGTTGTACAGACGAACAGGCGGCAGAGAGTCAAACGAAAAATTTCAACTATGTTCAAAAGTTTAAAAAAGACAAAAAAAAATACCCAATATTAAATACTTATTCTCATAGCGCAAAAAAAAAAAAAATTATGTTCGCCAGTGATTATAGATATCATTAACAATCATTCATCTATATATTCTATTTTTCCACTGCTTTCAAAATGATGAAAGATTAATACATTTTTTTTAATTAACAAAATTAACTTATTGAAAAAATATGTTTTACACGGCCAAAAAAAAGTTTTTATTCTAACCAAAATCAACTTTCAAACTAAAACACACACACACACACAAAAAAAAAAAAACAAGAAAAAAAAACAAGTGGGTAAGTGTGATCGCAGATCGCACAGATGGTTTTGTTTAATATCTCTTATAAAACATTCTATCCTTAAATTAATAAATCAAAATTGTAAATTTATAATTATTAAATCCTCACATAAATGGTAGCACCATTACATTTAATTTTAAAATAATTAGAAAAATATTTTAAAACCAAATTAAAACTATTTAAGAAAAATTTAAAAAAAAAAAAAAAAAAAAAAAACGGATATTTTTAAATTCAGCAATTTGAAAAAATTAGCGCAGGTATAAATAAAATATAACATCTCTTTATTCTAAAAAAAAGTAACTACCGCTGTCACCGCCGCCGGTTTTGAATTTTTTGTGACCGGAGGTCTTTCTTCGTTAATATTAAGAAAAATAATACATACAAAAATATGAAAATCGGTAGTATTATACAGAAATGTTTGATAAACACGCTGATGCAGACAGTTTTCAAATCGAAGAATTATTTTAAGAGATATTTAATGCTAAAGTTGGGCAAAATCATTCCACTAAAAAAGTTTTATAGGAGCAAAAACTATACATCGGAATTTAATAATTTTTAGATCATTTTATACGTTATAATTTCCCGGTGTGAAGAATTCATTTAATTTTTTTTATTTTACTCATTTTTCGAGGTTTCATTTCTATTTTAAATTCAAATTTTCAGCATTTCGAGATATATTTTTTACTTATTTTAGAAAATTGTATTAGTTTAACCTGTTGACAACTGTATAAACAACGGAAACAATAATGTTTGCTTCAAATTTAAAATTTATTTACATGTGACTATTATAAACAGAAAAGATACTTTCAAATTAAAATCAAATAATTGCGTATAAAAAGCAGGAACTTATTGAAAATTACTTCATAAGAACTATATTTACACGCGAAGTTTAACAGAGAAAGGATATTGTAAAATAATAAATTCATTAACATGCGTTAGAAGTCTTAAGTACGAGAAATTACGTCACATTTACGTCACATTACACTTATGTAAAATGAACGAAAAATAATATTGCAAAACAGTTTAAATTTAAAAATTGCACGAGAGATTTATTTGATATTTCGAGATGATCTTTTCCACTATTTTTGCTGAGACAGCGCAAATAATATTTCATTTCTAACAAAAGTATTTTCACCTGAATATTAAAAAGAGAAAGAGAAGTTTGGTGAAAATTACGTCAGAAAGAACTTTCTTTTCACTTTGTTAAAAAATAGAGGGACACAAACACTCTGTTTACTTAATTCATTTTATATTAGCTTATTTTGAAATGTTTAATGATTTTATTTAATCAAAGACGAAAACAGCCATTGTATCTTTTAACAGCACCTGATTTTTCCTTAAAATTTCCCAATCAAAGAGAAATGAATAGAAACCCGTTTATAGGGAGATCGCCACTGTTTTTAATTTATAATTCAGTCTTTTAAAATCTTTTTAAAGCCAATCAAATTACCGTGCTTTTAGAAAATGTGGTGTCTGAACGGGGGTTGGCGAGCGTAGCTCGTAGGGGGCCGAGCCCCCTAGTTTTTAAAAAGCAAATTGTTTAAAAGATTTTTAAAATGCTCAAGTAATCCATATTAATTGTTTGGCTTTCCAAACACTAACTGGACGGTGCCAAAAAATAATATTAACATTTATTAAAATTCGAGATAAAAAAGAAAAAACTTTTAAAATTTGCCCGATTTTTTTCCATAACAATGGGCAGCAGATGGCAGTAGTAAACAAAAATACGAGTTCCAGATTGAAATTTCAGATATTCTGTGTCTGAAATAAAAATGTTAAAAATTAAAACTTACCGCTGCCTAAAAAAAAAAAAAATAAATAAATAAATAAATAAAAATAAGCCTTTAAAATTGCCGAGAAAAAGAAATTTTCTTTAATTAAATCTAAAGTGTTAAATATATTATAGTATAATAATTTCAAAAAAAAAAAAAAATGAAGTTCCGCTGAGAGCTTCGTTCCCATAATCCACTGCGTGCAAGACATTTGCATTACTACGACGTGATCGGTGTTCGGGATATTTACTGAATTTATGATTATGTTTTGAAATCGAAAAAGAACGAATTCGCTTAATTAAAATAATATAAGGATTTTTCAAATTTTATGATTTTGGGAAAAAGTTGCAATACAAGTATTTAGATCTGTGTAAAAAAAATCAAGTCAGTAACTTAAGTAGTTCCCGAGTACGAGGTTGCGACGGACGGGCATACAGTTAACTGACAAGGAGAGGGCCAACCTTGTTAATCACAGATTTTGATTATTTTAATATATGTTGTAGAGTAGAGGCCCCTTAGTGTCAGGTTCAACGGATTTTATCCAATGCTCCTTAGTTCTTGAGAAACCGGGGTTTCTAATATTAGTACACAACTTAAATACTTACTTTGCTACACCGATAATAGGTCAGTCGTAGTTCAGTTGGTATGGTGTTAACCGGTTGATTGGCGGGCCCGGGTTCGATACCTGAGTGCGCTACATTTGTTTTTCTCATTTTTTGTTTTATAAATTTACTTGTCAGTGTAACTTAATAATCTCACTGTCAATTAAAATTTTTAATATTGTATATCAATTATAATTTTAACCTATTTAATTTTTTACTTTTAACTGAATAGTTGTAATATAACATCATAAAACTGTTATTTTTTTTTTATAAAAAATCAGTTTTAAAATGTATTTCATATATTCTTTATCGATGCAATGATATTGAGCAATTGTGTCAATTCGTGATTTTAAAGAAACATCATTTACGCATTGCTTTAACAAAGGAAGTCAATGAGATAATACTATTATTCTGTTTTTAAAGTAACAAGCATAATCATATTAAAAATTAGTATCAGAATTAAATTACAACCGATTTTTTGCATATTAAAGATTTTTAAATTTGTAATAAGTATGCTTGCACTTTCAATTATTTTGCTTTCCCCTTTATCTTTTTTCTGCTTTTATTTTATTTGAATATTCCTTTTTTTTTTATCATAACTAGATGGCACCACAACAGAATTTGTCACGATTTTGGATTTTTTATCATTCAATAATAGATCCAATTCTTTTTAAACCTCTTTAATGGATGAGAAATAATAGTTTACAAATAAGAAATGATAAATTTAAGTTTGTTAACATTATAATTCATGTTTGGTGTTAAAATTTTTAATTGAAATTATTAAATTATAATTACAACAATATTTATAAAACAAAAAATGAGAAAAACAAATGTAGCGCATTCAGGTATCGAACCCGGGCCCTCGGATCAGCCGGCAAACGACATGCCAACTGAGCTACGACTAACCTGTCATTTTTGCTGCGAAGTAAGTATTTAACTTGTCTACTAATATTAGACCCCCTGGTTTTCAAGAACTAAGGGGCATTGGATAAAATCCGTTGAACCTGACACTAAGGGGTATCTACCCTACAACATATATTAAAATAATCAAAATCTGTGATTAACAAGGTTGGCCCTCTACTTGTGAGACCATAAAGATTTACTGAGATCAACGTAACCCTAAAAAAGAATGAGTCAAAAGCGCAAATAGTTTCATCATTAAACAATAATTTTAAAACACTTTTTTATGTCTCGTTAAGTTTTAAATACTATTTTTCTTAAATTTCAAAATATGAAAATAAAGTAGCGTTTTTCAATGGCACGAAAATAGCACTGGTATGCAAAAATTAACGACGAGATGGTTTTTCAAATATAACGTCGTACAGAAAATTTCTATATCGACCGAAATCATACCATAAGATCTCCAACATGTAAAAATATGGGACAAGTGATCAAAACCATCTAAACAAAGAATCAAAAGGATACAAAAGGACTTTATTGAAAAGGTAGCTTAATGCACAACAGCAGACAAGAAAAAAAACGTCGATCTGAGAGGCACGTAGCAGGAACAATTCAGTCTTTAAAAGGGGGTATGGTCACGCCTGAATACGATGCAGAATTTACAACATCTATCCATGCTGAAGACTAGGTTACCAAGGTGCTGTTAAGCGTCGATTCCCATTCCTCTTGTAATGCCAATTGCAGCTACGAAATAATTGCTGTCGCCTGGTCAGTAGGTCGGGTCAAAAAAGCGAAATTTTTCAGATCAACTTCCAATAGCGCAGAAAAGTCGCACTTTGCCATTAGAAAAATAACGCAAAAAATATTTTTGAAATAGGTTAATATCTTTAGGTCGCGCATTGCACTTGAATTTTTGAAAATATGATGAAAAGTGACGATTTTTGAAATTAATGATGAAAATTAAAAAATATTCAGAGCTACTTATAATAGTGCGTAAATGTCACCTTTTGGTATTATAATAATAACACAAAAAATTATTTAAAATAGGTTAATATCTTTAGGGCGCGCATTGTACTTGTATTTTGGAAAATATGACCAAAATTAACAATTTTTGAAATTGCATGATGAAAATAAATATATATATATTCAGACCTAGAAAAATATGCAGACCGAAAGAGCGGGAACTGTGTGAGTTTTTGTGACACCAAGTTAAATTTTAGTGCTCATGATTATTCATAACTTAATCACTGGTCTACCTGCAAGGTTAGTTCACCTCCCATATTGCACAGAACAAACTCAGAGAACATTTTGTCTCTTATTGATTCAAAAACTCTCAGACAGTCACAGATTACATTGCTTTCCAAATCCATCTGATTTCCATTTCCCTTATTGTTCTCTTTCATCTGTGATCATAAACAATCACAGGTTTTTGGGATGAGCAAAGACTCCGTTACGCTCAGTAACAGAGTGCATCCTCTCCTCCAATTATTTTTGGTAATTGACGCGATATTGTTATTTTCTTGGAAAGATGCATTTCTCCTAGAATAATAGAATGATCCTTATTAATCTCAAACAATATAGATGCACATGTCTACATGGCGTATAAAACTGTTTCAACTCATTGATAGAGTTTATAATGGATCCATACAGTCTGAGAGTTTTGTTTGTGATCGTTAGTGAGAAATCAGCCCTCGATTTCGGAGAGCGAAATTCCCAGGACAGAATCCTGTCGCACAGCGTTGAATATTTACAGAAGATAAATATTTTAGAACTTAATTGAAGTCATTTGGTTTACTAACATTTATTGTTGGGATACTCTGACTGATTAATATAAATTTGACAACAAATAGTGTTACAAAAGCAGGTAGTTGCTTACACTGTTAAAAATCGGCAGCAAACAACTATCTCTACCGGTTCCAGCTGTAGTAGTTGTATGACCAAAGTATTTTGAACCCGGCTCCTATATTGCAGAAATGTGCCATTTTTGACAATGTTTTCCAAATTTCAAGAGCGATGAAGCGACCTAAAGATATTAATTCATTTTAATAGTTTTTATGCTATTCTTCTAATTTCAAAATGTGATTTTTACGCACTATTAGAAGTATGTCTGAATGTTTTAAAATTTTCATCATGTAATTTCAAAAATTGTCAATTTTGGTCATATTTTCCTAAATACAAGTGCAATGCGCGACTTAAAGATATTAACCGATTTAAAATATTTTTATGTTATTCTTCTAATACCAAAAGGTGACATTTACGAACTATTAAAAGTAGTTAAGACTACTTTTCATCATTAATTTAAAAAATCGTCACTTTTCATCCTATTTTCAAAAATTCAAGAGCAATGCGCGACCTAAAGATATTAACCTATTTCAAAAATATTTTTTGCGTTATTCATCTAATTACAAAGGGTAACTTTTCCGCGCTATTAGAAATTGATTTGAAAATTTTCGCTTTTTTCGACCCAACCTATTTGTCAGGTGCTACCAAGTGTTTCCCGGGAAAATCCAACACGTGTTCTATGGGATTTAGGTCTGGGGACCTTGCAAGCCAATCCCTACGTTGAATATCTTCATTCTCCAAGAAATCTGCAACATCCCTTGTACGGTGAGGTACAGTGTTGTCGTACTTAAATACGAATTTCGGACCCGCAGCATCTCTAAACAGACGCACGTGAGGCAAGATAATCTCGGTACAATAGCGGACACAAGTGAATGAGATTTCTTGGAAGATATAGAGGTCCGTACGGCTACCAAGCAGGATACCACCCCAAACGAAAACTCCGGCACCTACAAAACGGTCCCTATCGTGATGTTGTAAGGGTGGTTGCATGTTCCCTGCTCTCTCCAGGTGTGTCTCCGGAAGTCCAGGATTGCTCGTCAAACTAAATCGGTTCTCATCTATAAAGAGTACTCGATCTCACTCCTGTTATGTCCAGTTCTTGTGTACCTTTCAACATAGCAACCGTCGCCTCCAATGAGCAGGCGTTAATGGTACATATTTCATTGATAGCCGTGTGTATAGACCACATTTATGAAGCCTCCTGGTCACGGCAAAACGTAATGTCCGATGTCCAGAAGTCTGTTAAATGTGCCCCGCAATTTCTCCAACTGTCAGCCGCCTGTTTGTTTTCACATATAGGACAATATAGTGGTCTTCCGCCATTGTTGTTGCTCATGAAAGACCACTGCTGAACGCTCAGACAGCTATTCCTGTTTTCTGACATGCTCTCAAGGCTTGTGAAATGATGTTGTGTGTGATCCCGAAGTCTTCTGCCTCACTTGTCACATTTCGAGCTTCTACCAATCTCCCAATGATGCGACCTCAAGTAAAGTCATCTGAATTGCTTTTGGCCCGGAATTATAAGAAAAGCACTCTTACTCCCATTAAATTTATCATTCTCTTGTTTAAACACAGTTTATTACATATAATCTCACAACTCTCTATTCCGGACACAACTCAAAGCACAATACACACAAAATTCTAAACTAAAACTTATTAACAGCACATTCTCGAAGTAGAACTTCGAACCAAAACTAAAACCAAGAACAATGTCCTTTTCACACAGCTTAGAAAATAACTACAAATTTAAAGGGCCGTGTCTTTATCTCACAGCTTATATATTTCTAGTACAAACATTTTGATATATCTGCAATGTAGCGACATCTGTTGGTATGATAAAAATATATACTTTATCAAACATACTGCCCCTCTTGAAACCTCTGAGGGGGGGGGGGGTTCAAACTAAACCACTACAATTACAACCATTGCAAAGAATAAAATTACAATATAACATAAATGAGTTACAGTTAATTTAAATTTATACAGATGTTTAACACAATTAATAAAGCAATATTACAATAATACACAATTTCTTAGTAAAAAAATGAATTAATTTTCTAGAAGTAATACGGCAATTTTTGACACTGCTCTTTTGAATACTCCATTTGGGGTTTTTACACTCACGACTCTTACTTTATTGTCATTGCCACAAAATACCTCTACAATTTTTCCTAATAACCATTTACAAGCTGGAAGATCATCTTCCTTTATCACAACCATATCTCCAATTTTAAGGTTGTCTTTTGCTATCACCCACTTATTTCTCTGCTGTAATGTACTTAAATAACTATTTTTCCACTTTTTCCAGATGGTCTGAACCATTTTTGTGGTTTTCTGCCATAAGTTTAATCTGTTATTTTCAACATTACTCAAATTAGATTCAGCAATGGCATTAAGTGGGCGACCAATAAGAAAGTGTCCAGGGGTTAAGACCTCCAAGTCATCAATATCTGAACTCAAGGGAGTAAGTGGGCGAGAATTCAAATTGCCTTCAATTTGGTTAATTATAGTTAACATTTCTTCATAGGTTAATTTAGAATTGCCCACAACACGTTTTAAGTGATACTTGAAAGACTTGACTCCTGACTCCCATAAACCTCCAAAATTAGGAGATCTAGGGGGAATAAATTCCCATGCAATATTTTCAGACAACAAGTAATTAGCAAGTTTGTTGTCTGGTTTGTTTACCATATCTTGCAACTGTTTAAGATCTAAATTAGTTTTTACAAAATTGCCAGCGTTATCACTGAATATTTTTCGAGGTTTGCCTCGTCTGGCAAAAAACCTCTTTAAAGTGGCAATAAAGGCCTCCGATGTTAAATCACTAACTATTTCCAGATGTACTGCCTTAGTTACCATACAAATAAAAATACAAACATAAACTTTATGAAAAATACCTTTACGTTGACCTTTATATTTAATCAAAAATGGGCCACAGAAGTCAGTTCCTGTACAATTAAAAACAAAGTCTACATTTACTCTATCTTTAGGAAGCTCGCCCATAATTTGTTCTGATATTTTAGGTTTGGCCCTAAAGCATATAGCACAGTTATGTACAATTTTTCTGCAAATAGCTCTACCGTTTAGAGGACAAAATTCTCTACGAACACAATAAAGTAAATTTTGTGGTCCTATATGTAGATATTTTTTGTGATAACTTTCAATAATTAATTCTGTAAGTTTATGTTTAGAGGGCAGTAAAATTGGATGTTTTTGAACATAACTTAACATGCTATTTTGGAGGCGACCTCCAACTCTGATTACATTATTTTTATCTACGAAAGGATTTAAAGAAATCAATCTACTATTTTTTGGTAATTCCTTACCCTTGGTTAACAATGTGAATTCAGAACTGAATTCTTTTTGTTGCACAGATCTTACCATATATTCTTCAGCTGTCTTCAGCTCAGCAGATGTTAACCTACCTGAACACCTTGCCTTTGGTTCCTTGAGATTCTGAATGAACCTGAAAACATAGCTAAGAATTCTAATTAGTTTAGCATAATTATTACTTAATTGCAAAAAATTGTCAATAAAAGGTGCAGAGTCCGTAATTAATAATGAAGTTTCTGAAACAGTATTTTTAAGTTCACACGAATATAAGTCCTTATCACTTTGCTCCAGTTCAAAACTATTTGAAGAATACTCAGCTCGTTGGGTTAGGAAATGGGGACCATGCCACCATAAGTTTTCCTGAAAAAGTTTGTCGGGATCCACACCTCGAGATACAAGATCAGCAGGATTGTCAGCAGAGGCCACATGACTCCAATGGTTAATGTCAGAAAGATTTTGAATTGAAGATACACGCGATGCCACAAAAGTTTTTAAATCACATGGTTGTTTGCGAAGCCAGCACAACACAATAGTACTGTCTGAATAATAGTAGATAGCTTCTTTAGGAACATTTAAGATTTTGGAAACCTTTACCATCAATTTTGTTAATAAAACTGCAGCACACAGTTCTAAACGTGGGATGGTAATTGTTTTGATCGGTGAAACTCGACCTTTACTGCAGAGCAACTGAGAAGTTTGTTCACCTGAAGAATTTGAAGAAACAACATACAAAACTACACCGTATGCTTTTTCAGACGCATCTGCAAATACACAAATTTTAAATTGCACTGGATCGTTCGTAAAAATATATCTAATAACACTTATGTTGTTGATGGCCGTTAACGATTCTTGGAACTGCAACCAGTCATCAAGCTCGGCTTTAGGTAGAGTATCATCCCAATCAATGTTTAGTCGCCACAGTCAGAAAATCTTTGCTCTCGTTAACACTGGACCTAGCAATCCTAATGGATCAAATATGCGAGCGATATTTGACAGAACACTTCTCTTAGACACCTTAGTTTGATCACTGAACGATACACTAAAAGTAAACGTATCGTCAGGGACTTTCCAACAAAGTCCTAAGGCTTTAGTTTCACTCATTTTTTCAAACGTGTAGTTCTCAGATTTACACACTGGCTCCATTAATTCTGGATGGTTACTGAACCATTTGTGTAACTTCATATCGCAAGTACTTAACAATTGAATAAGTTCAGCTTGCAGTCTCTTAGCCGATTCTAAATCAGCTGCACCAGTCAATACGTCATCCATGTAGAAATCCGACTGCACCACAGCTGAAGCATACGGAAATTGGGATTCACTGTCTATACCAAGCTGTTTAAGACATCGCATTGCTAAATATGGGGCACTAGTCGTTCCATACGTAACCGTACACAGTCTGTAATGTTTCACCTCACCATTTACAGTATCTTTCCAAACTATGCGCTGTAAATCACGTTGACTCTTATCAATAAGTATCATGCGATACATCATTTTCACATCTGCCGTAAAGGCATAGCGATGTGTACGAAATCTAAGTATTATGCTGAACAAGTCATCTTGAATGACACCTCCATTCAATTGTATAGAATTTAGAGATTCTCCGGAAGAAGTTACATGTGAGCCATTGAAGACAACTCTTAGTTTTGTGGAACTTTTATCTGGTCGATAGACACCATGATGAGGAAGGTAATTTGCATGTATCGACTCATTTGGCTCCTCTACTTCCTCCATATGGCCTAATTCTCTATACTCCGACATAAATGCACAATATAACTCTAAGAGATTTGGATTTTTAACTAGCCTATTCCAAAGTGAATTTAATCTATTTTCCGCAAATTGTTTTGATTCTCCCAATGAACTAGGATCCTTTTTCAAGGGCATTTGTACTATGAATTTGCCAGATATGTCTCTCTGATGTGTGTTTATAAAGTGGGTATCGCATGCTTTTTCTTCGGTATTTCTCAATGGTGCGGTATCCTCTACTTGTTCTATTTCCCAAAATTTTCTCATTTCGAAATTTAAATCTGTTTCATTAACTAACCCACAATGTACTTGCTCCTGACCGCTACAGTCGTTAACACTCCCACTCACTATGCAACCAAACACCGTATTTTGCAGTATTAATTTAGAATTTGGTACATTCATACGACCCACCTTTATCAGTTCTAGAAATACTTCTGCTCCTAACCAAAGATGAATTTTTCCTGGCCTTTTAAATTCAGGATCAGCCAGAATAATTGACTCTGGAATTTCTAGCTCCGAAATATTGATATATTTTGAGGGCATAATTTGCGAAATCTTTTCTACGATAAGAAAATCTAACTCCCGACTATAATCTCCCGAATTATTACTAATCAAGGCTGTTGTTTTATTTTTTACTGCCACTGAGGATCCACTTAAACACGATACCGAAACATTATTTTTTTCTTTGCGAATTCCTAATCTTTCAACTAACTGCAAAGTTAAAAAATTGCTCACTGATCCATTGTCCAATAAGGCACGCACTGGAATTTTATTTCCGAATTTATCTCTCATATAAACAACCGCAGTGGAAAGAAGAACTGTTTTAACATTACTCGATCTCACATTCGCAGTACCAGCGAAATTCTGAATTTGGTTATTTATCTCAAAGGGTATCGCGTCAGCATTTAATGTTTGTCTACCTTCATTCGCTGCCAGTGAGTTTCGCGCTTCTTTATCGCTAGAATTTTTTGTGTTTCCCATTGCAGTGGAATTTCTCTCACGCCTATCAAAACAAAGAAGTACAGTGTACCTTTTATGACACTTGGCACACGAAAATGTCGATTTACATTTTTTGACACAGTGGTATTCTGAAAGACAATTGAAACACAAATTATGTTTTTTAACAAATTCTACTCTGTCCTGTACATTAAATTTTTGGAATTTTGGACATTTAAAAACACTGTGATTTTCCTGGCTACATACAACACATTTGCGCATATTTTTCTCATTTAACCCCGTAACCATGGAAGTCACCTTTGAAAAGCTATGCCTTGTATGGCTTTCGTTTTGAAAATTTCGTTTTGTATTTACTTGTTTGGACGCACTTAGTGTACGTGTGTGGTCTCTCAAAAATTCTAGCAACTGAGTTAAACTTGGTAAATTATCCCGCCTAAGATGTCTTTCCCACCACATTTTTGTATTTGCATCTAATTTTTGAGCTAAAATGTAAGCAAACATGGTAGTAGAAAACCCCTCAACTTTTTGTTCTAAAATCTCTAATGACCTAGTGCACTCATTTGTAATGTCTATTAAATTTAATAATGCTGTTGGGGACTCATTCTGAATGACAGGAATATTTATAAAACGTTTTAAATACGCGTAAACCTGTTCTTTCGAATTTGAATACCGTTCCTCTAAAAGCGACCATGCAACTTCATAATTAGCGTCCACAATTGAAATGGATTGAATGATTCTAAAAGCATCTCCCTTTAATGAAGATTTTAAATATTGCAATTTCATTGCCCCTGATAAATTTGAATTATCATGTACAGTGGCCTTAAATATATCTTTAAAAGAAAGCCACTCATGCAAATTTCCCGTAAATATCGGAAGAGTCAACTTCGGCAATTTTATATTATTTTCAGCCTTTGACGCATTTTCCAAATTAACATTCTGAAATTTTGTTTTTGAAAGCTTTTTGCTGAGTTCAAATTCTAAATTCTCTATTGACTCATTTATTTCCTCGTTTTCTTTGATAAAATCATCAATTTCATCTTCTTTACATGCTTTATAAATCGCGTCAAATAATTGAGAAAAAGTTAGAACCAGCTTATTGTGTTTCTCCTTTATGAGAAGTAGTTCACTTGGTTCTAGTTCAGAACCTGACAATCTGTCTTTTAATTTTGTCAAACTAGTTTTATTTGTTTTCTTTTTAGCTTTAAGCTCCTTCAACTCTTTCAAACTCATTTTGACAAAAAATATATAAATTAAATGGGTATACACTTACCCCTCTTGATTCTTTAAATAATTAATACATGAGCGAAAAAGGAAAACACAAGGTCAAAACACGCAGCTGTGATCACACTTTTTGCCGCTTAAGCACTTAAACGATGACATGTTGATCTTTATCACTTTTATAACGATCGCAGTAACTATTTATATCACCCTCCTGGTTTTTCTCCGGCAATGAATACGGACCATAATATGAATCGCTTTTGGCCCGGAATTATAAGAAAAGCACTCTCACTCTCATTAAATTTCTCATTCTCTTGTTTAAACACAGTTTATTACATATAATCTCACAACTCTCTATTCCGAACACAACTCAAAGCACAATACACACAAAATTCTAAACTAAAACTTATTAGCAACACATTCTCGAAGTAGAACTTCGAACCAAAACTAAAACCAAGAACAATGTCCTTTTCACACAGCTTAGAAAATAACTACAAATTTAAAGGGCCGTGTCTTTATCTCACAGCTTATATATTTCTAGTACAAACATTTTGATATATCTGCAATGTAGCGACATCTGTTGGTATAATAAAAATATATACTTTATCAAACATCATCCACATGACATCTATTGGATTGCCTGTTGGCCATACCACACAGTAGTAGCAACAAACCCTCGTTGACGTCACTGTACACCGTGCAATAGATTTCACCGAATTACTGAGTGTCCACTGCCTCTATACTTTATACCCTTCAGACATCCTACTCTTACTTTATATGTCATATTTGTGCATGCCGTACTGCATCGGTCCCACGTCTATCTCTTGATTGATCTTTCAGTCTGCTATGTTGACTTGTTCGGCTTTTATGCTAATTTATCTGCTTCGTCCTTAATTTTTGAACACAGAGTAAGGTAATTTATTTGATTCTGCTACAAGTCCATTTCGACGATTTATTAACTTCCTGTTCTACATACAATATCGGTAATTCCTGCACTCTGGAGTTTCAGTCATTATGTCTTTGATAATGAAAAAATTTCATTTTTAATTATAAATGACGACTTTATAAGTAATAAACAATAGTAAACATGATATCTGTACCTTTGGGAAAAAGATAATTCAATTTATTGACCACTGATTGCCTTACGCAATTCACTTTCATCCTCCAACCCTTATCATTAGCATATCTGATTAACCTATTTTCTGCAATCGTCCAGTATACAGATTTTCATATTATAATACCTCAATTATAGCAACATTTGTCTTATATAATAACAGGATTTTTACTATAAATAAGTCCATATCAATATTCGAAAATAGCGGTGAACAAAACTAATAACTTTCTGGGGGTACATACGTATAATGAATATATAATGAATCTATAATGCACGTGTATGTGAAGTCCTCATACAAGTGGTTTACGTAAAACGTCAAATTACGTTTTGCAGTTATTTTTTATTGAAGTAATTTTCTCATATGAGGTCTCACAATCTTTTGACTTTCATGTCCCTGAATAATAATTTTTATTTTAATACACTTTTTTGTGTTTTTATTTTATTTCATATACTGGAGAACATCCCATTGTATGATTGCACAACACTATTAACGAGATAAATAAGTTTTGAACGACAAAAACCTGGAAAACCCCTATACCGTCCCGTGTCCCTGATGCTGATTTTTAAGTTTGGAGCTGTCTGGATAAAATTGTTTCAATAAAAATAAATCGATGTAATTTTTTTCTCAAACTGGAACTATTGTTTTATATAAATATGTAGCTAAAAATTAACCTGCACACATTTTTAGGGTTGTTATTATTTTTTTAACTCTGTTCCTGGGATTTAGATTCCTTACCACTACTCTTCTGAAATTATACAGAAAATCATTCCAGAGGCAGCCACGGAATTTTTTTTAAGTTTTTTCTCATGCAGAAATATGCTAGAGAAATAATGTCTAACATACTTTGGCAGGAAATTTACTCTAGAATTTAAATCAGCATTTAAATATCAATTTCAAGCATCGTGGTTTTATTGGTAGTCTCACCGTCCCCAAGGTCCTGCACATTTCGAGCTAAATTAAAAAAAAAATTAATTTAATCCAATGTTAACAACTGTTTCTTAAAACCAATGAACGTTGTGACTATCACTTAGTCTTAACACGATTTTCCTAAAAATAGGTGGTAATTTTCCTTACCGTTCCATCCTTACCGTCCTTTTTTTTACCATTTCGTCCCTTTTTTCCATTACCATCCCCCTTTTTTTTTACCTTACCGTCCCTTCTTTAACTCCTCTTTAAGAGAATGTTATACAAAAATTCTGTATTAAAAGTACTACATTGTTATTATTTCTTATTTGAATGTCCTGTGGGTACTATGCAAATTCATTATAAGTAAAAATTTAGAAGAAAATAAAAAGTTATAGGGTTAAAATGATAAGGAAAATTAAACTCGGAAGTTTAATTTAAACCTCAGTTAAATAAAAAAAATTTTCACTGCTGACCATTTTTTCTTTATTTTGAATCATTAAGGCTTTCGTCTATCAGATTAAAATGTTATTTTAGCATGTTTAATTTTGTCTGATTTTTTTCCCCAAAAGTCAAAAGATTGTGAGAATGCCCCATATATATTTAGAATTTCATTTGTTAAACAGAATGCAGAAATTACATCCAATTGCATTTAAATATCATTATTTTTTTTTCAGTTTAAATTATTATTTTTTTAATTACGAGAACAATTAATGGGGAATTCCATTTTATAGAATAAAGTAACTTAGTAATATGCGTATTACATTCAGACCCAGCAGTCTCTCTCTCTCTCTCTCTATATATATATATATATATATACTAGCAAACCCCGCGGCTTTGCTCGCGTACTATTTGAAATATGCCAAGTGATATTTATATGTCTAATTTTTATTAAAAGGTACTAACTAAATTTTTATTTTATTAAAAGGTAATATTTTATTTTATTAAAAGGTTTTTTTATTAAAAGGTACTTATTACGTTTAGGAATAATTCAAAAATTACTATTTAAAACACAGTTTGATTAAACATCATTATTACACTGCATTAGGCAGAAATGAGACTTAAATTAATAAAATGAAATAAAACTAAATAAATGATAATGTAGAAAATATTTTGAAACTTTTATGCTCAATTAATACGCTCATTTCAGTATTCATTCGAAGTTTTGATTTTTTTAGAAACCGTCTTCTTACATCTTAAAATTAACCATTATGTCAAATTCCAAGTCCTACCGAGTCTCTCAACATAAAGGGCTGTGTTGAAACAGGAACTGTCAACATTAATTTGCCAACATTATAGTTTTGTAATCGGTTTGTTATTTCCTAATATTCCACAGAAACGTAATTTAAAAAGCTTTTAAAGCCCTTTTTTAGACCGTTTGTTGTTCCTGTGGTCTAGGTGGTAGAATCACCGGCATAAAATATAGCCTGTGTAGGATCAGAAACTGTTACCATTGATTCGCAACTATTACTTTTATAATCGGTTTATATTCCCTGAAATTGCATAGAATCGTAATTTAGAACTTTTTTAGAATGCTTTTCGCACCTCCTCTTCGCTTCACCCCTTTTTAATTCGAATTTATTTTCGACGTTCCTTCGAGGGCATTTATATTTTATAAGTAACTACCGCGTCATATTTAAAGTTTCTAACCTTTTCAGTATCACAGAAATCGCAATTTAGAAAGTTTTTAGCACCTCCCCTTCGCTTCACCCCTTTTTAATTCGAATTTATTTTCGACGTTCCTTCGAGGGCATTCATATTTTATAAGTAACTACCATGTCATAGTTAAAGTTTCTAGCCTTTACAGTATCACAGAAATCGCAATTTAGAAAGTTTTTAGCTCCTGCAACCCTCTGCTGGTAGTGGAACAGACATAAAATATAGCTTATGTTTGAGCAGATTCTATCACCAAAATTTGTCATCATTATTTTTTTAATCGGTTTGGTAATTTATAAGTTTGCTTAAAAATTGTAATTTATAACGCTTTTCACTCACTTCATTTTTTTAAATTTGAAATTTTCTTTCGACTCTTCTTAGAAAGCAGTTGCATCTTGTAAGTAAATACAATGCCATACTTCAAAGTGTTAGAACCCTTAGTTGTGCAAAAAACGAAAATTAGAACATGTTTCGCTTTTGCAACCCTCAGATGGTAGTGACAGCAACATAAAATATAACCTATGTTATAGCAGGGACTGTCACCATTGATTTGCAACCATTACTTTTGAAATAGCTTTGGTATTTCTGTAGATTGAGTAGAAAACGCAATTTAGATCGTTTTTAGGACTCTATTTGCGCATTTTCACCCCTTTTTAAATTTCCAATTTTTTCGAAACTGTTCTTAAAGATAATTTATATCTAATAAATATGTACCTTGCCTAATTTTAAGTTGCTAGCCCCTACTGATCACAAAAATCGAAATTTAAAACGCTTTTTTGCTCCTGCAACGTCTTGGTGATAGTGATACCGACATAAAATAGCGTCTATGTTAGAGCAGAGGCTGTCAGCATCAATTTCCTACCATTACGTTTAAAATCAGATTCATTCTTCCTGAGATATTGCCGACAAATCGGCATTTAGAACGCTTTTCGCGCATTTTGCTCCTGCATCTCCTCTGGGGTAGTGGAAACAGATATAAAATATAGCCTATCTTGGAGCAAGATCTGTCACCATCATTTTTACACCATTATATTTGAAATTGGTTCAGTACTTCCTGAGAGTGCATAGAAATCGCAATTTAGAAAGTTTTTTACAACGCTTTTTGCGCATTTTGACCCCTCTTTTAAATTTCGATTCTTTTAGGAAATGTCCTTAGAGATCATTAATATCTTATAACTAACTACCATTCCAAATTTCACGATTCTAGGCCCTTCCGTAACGCAAAAGCCGCAATTTAGAACGTTTTTCTCCTGCACTCCTTTTGGGTTAGTGGCACCGACATAAAACGTCGCCTGTGTTGGAGCAAGTGTTGTCACCATCATTTTGACGCCATTATTTTTTGGATTTGTTTGGTATTTCCTGATATTGTGTAGAAACCACCATTAGAACGTTTTTTAGAACGCTTTTAGCGCATTTTCACCCCTTTTAAATTTCGAATTGTTTAAGAACTGTTCTTAGAAATCCTTTATATTTAATAAGTAGCTAATATTTCAAATTTCATAATTCTAGGCTCTTCGGTAACGCAAAAATCGCATTTTTAGAACGTTTTTTGCTCCTGCACCCCCTTTCGGGTAGAATTGCAAAGGGTTGAAAAAACGGGGTTTCTTGGGAAGGAAATTTTCAAAATTTCCGGGAGTTTTCAGAAATTTTTAAGCATGAATATTTTTAATTTATTATTTTTTATGATTTCAATTTTTCTCAATGTAAACCAAACTAATAACATAAAATTAAAAAAAAAAAATAGCACGGTTTGCATGAAAACTAACAAAATACAGGTTTAAGCTGCAGAAATATTAAGTAAGAAAAATTTAAAAATTTGTTATTTTAATCGTCGATAAGTAAAAAGTGAAAGAGGCAAATGAGAGGTCTGACATGAATATAAACTTCACCTCTGTTCTTCGAATCAACGAATGTAAACAAAAAAGAAAATGAACAAAATTAAAAGAATTCAATGCAAAAATACAAAGCAACTCGTTAGAAAATTAATATAAAATATGCCTGAAAACGAGATGTGCGAGCCAACAGAAACTGAAAAAATTCACTTTTTAAAGAAATATTCAAATCCTTACCTATTTACAGCCGCCATTGTTGTAAAGCTAATAAATTATAAAGACTTAGACTGTAAAATCATAAGTTTTGTGAATTCATAAAGTAAATTCTACCTTTTGGAACATTCTTCCCTGAAATTTCTTTAAAATAAAAATTGGAAATTGGAAAATAACTGGTTTTGTTTATCTTCAAAACTCCTTCAAAATTTCCAATATTCCCTAAAATTCCGGGTTTATTCCTCAAAATTCCCGGGTTTATTCCCGCCCCTCAAAAACTGCGGGTTTTTTGCAACTCTACTTTCGGGTAGTGGCACCGACATAAAACATAGCCTATGTTGGAGCAAGGGTTGTCACCGTCATTTTGACACTCTTATTTTAACACCATTATTTTTTAAATCGGTTTAATATTTCCTGAGATTGTGTAGAAACCACCATTTAGAACGTTTTTTAGAACGATTTTCGCGCATTTTCACCCCTTTCAAATTTCGAATTGTTTAAGAACTGTTCTTAGAAATCCTTTATATCTAATACGTAGCTAATATTTCAAATTTCATATTTCTAGGGCCTTCAGTAACACATAAATCGCATTTTTAGAACGTTTTTTGCTCCTGCAAACCCCTTTGGGGTAGTGACACCGACATAAAACATAGCCTATCTTGGAGCAAGCGTTGTCAGTATCATTTTGACACCAATATTTTTTAAATCGGTTTGGTATTTCCTGAGATTTTGTAGAAACCACCATTTAGAACGTTTTTTAGAACGCTTTTTGTGCATTTTCACCCCTTTTAAATTTCGAATTTTTTAAGAACTGTTCTTAGACATCATTTATATCTTATGAGTAACTAATATTCAAAATTTCATATTTCTAGGCCCTTCAGTAACGCTAAAATCGCATTTTTAGAACGTTTTTTGCTCCTACACCCCCTTTCGGGTAGTGGCACCGACATAAAACATAGCCTATCTTCGAGCAAGCGTTGTCACCATCATTTTGACACCAATATTTTTTAAATGGGTTTGGTATTTCCTGAGATTGTGCAGAAACTACCATTTAGAACGTTTTTTAGAACGCTTTTTGTGCATTTTTACCCCTTTTAAATTTCGAATTGTTTAAGAACTCTTCTTAGACATCATTTATATCTTATGAGTAACTAATATTCAAAATTTCATATTTCTAGGGCCTTCAGTAACGCTAAAATCGCATTTTTAGAACGTTTTTTGCTCCTACACCCCATTTGGGGTAGTGGCACCGATATAAGATATAGCCTATGTTCTAAGTTGGTCTAACACCATCATTTTGATACCATTACTTTTGGAATCGGTTTGGTAGTTCCAGAGCTTACCTCCTACAAATAAACAATTTTTTCCTCTTTATAATAGGAGTATAGATATATATATATATATAAAGAAAATATTACGAAACTCATTTGAATTGATTAGATTCAGCGAAACATCCTAATATTTATACTGGAAATAAGAGCTACTACTAAACGACAAGTAATTATATTGAAGTTTTAATTAACGCAAACTTGCACATTGGGGTTTAATTTCCTACTGAGTTTAACTCATTAAGAAACAAAAATTTCTGGAAACATTTGACAATCTTTTGTTTGACTAAGAAATATAATTTTTCTTCAGGATACATGTGTACATTAACCTAGTTAGCTAAGTACTTTCCTTTAGATTTAGAATATTTAACAAAATATTAATTATATTTAATGTAAGCTAGTTTAATGAGCATTGGAAAATAAATCTTAATAAATACACGTATTTTTACAGAAGATGCGGTTACGAAAATGTACTATACTTCAGTACAATAATAGAAAGAATTAAGAACTTTATTTAAAATATTTTATATTATTTACCTGAATATTCAATTTATTGAATGCACGATATCCTTGCAATTTATTTCTTAAGGCTACCCAGAACCCTAAAAATGACAAAAATTTCAAATATTTTTTATGGAATTTTGCAATGGTCCATAAGTTTGTGAATCATGACTCCAAATTGTAGATCTGAAATCCAAATAGTTTTAAAGATATTTGAACTTTTCTGGTTTGGTTTGTATTTATGACGGCCAATTATCAACACGAGGGATATAGGCCCAAGGGGGCGAGGGAGTGCCCTTCGTGGGGGTCTTTCTAAGGGAACCTAACACGTATTTACGCATGGGAATCCACGGTTTCGAAGAAAACCACGAAAACTCCGAAACGGTTATGCCAACGGGCGCGATTGGGTTCAAACCCAGCACCTCCCGTCTACCAGCTTCGAGAGCAGAACCTCTCAGCCACTTGTGTGGCTTGAACTTCTTTGAGTGCTCTCAGTGTGTTCTGAGTTTTCATTTACAAATTTTAAATGCGTTTTTTCAGCCTTTTATTGTTGTTGATATTAGTGGTTGCTATTCCCTAAAGCTTTTTTTCTGTTGCAGATAGAGTGTTGGAATTTTTTGTAGACGGTTATATATGTAGGATTTGAACTTATACGTACTTTATTTTCTACATAACATGCATGATCAGCAAATTAACTGATGCTCTGGTATTTTTATTATCCATTATTTGAAAACACGAGTAATGAAAATTCACGATCACGAGATCAAGGTTTGGACATATTCAACATTAGAAAAGAGTCAGTCTATAAAATAATATTGTTTATGAAGCATCGGCTTACGAGATGCCAAGAAAGGCACTGTTATTCCTAATTAACTTGTTCCAAAGAAGTATATTATGAGTTGTAACTGAGAAATGAACTGTATTTAAAGAAGGTATCAACGAAGTGGTGTAAAATTATCTTTATAGAATTGTATTAAAGTGTATGTGTTGTTATTCCAACGTCTAGTTATTCAAGTCATCTATATATTAACATTTTACATATAATATTCTTACAAATTTGGGGGCTCGATGCCGGGATATTAAGCAACTCTCAGTTGAATAAATAATCAATATCACGCAACGGAATCTTAAAAGGATATTAAACAACTAGTAGTGAAATAGATAGTCAAATATTAATCGAAGAGAAACCGTTGTCAATCGCCAGTGTCAAAAGATGGATTTTGAATAAACAAGGAAAATGTTAAAACCGTAATCGCATTTATCCAAATACAACTTTGAAAAACATGGGATCCTTCAATAAAGCTAAAAGAATTTATCTAATAAATCTCTGCGAGGAATGCGGAATTGAACCACCAGAAAAATCGACAATCCCTTTCCTAATGAAGCTGATTAAAAGCCGGGAGGATTACGATGAAGATTTTATAAAGGATCGCCTAGAAGTAATTATCGCAGCTAGAAAAAAGAAAGCAGAATAGGAAAGAGAAGAGAAGAATCAAAAAGCACAAGCGCAATTGGAACTTGAAGAAAAGAAATTACGAGCTGAGATCGAAGAAAAGAAACTGAAAATGGAAATGGAAGAGAGAAAATGGAGAATAGAATTGGAAGAAAAAGATCGCGAAAGTGAGTTTGAGATTAAGAAAATACAACTACAAGAAAATTCAAGACAGCACATCGATGTGAACAAAAGGACAAATCCAGGTAAACAATAAGAATTGCTTAGATTATTAACAAAATGTGATAGTAGGAATGATATTGGTTTATACTTGGCTTTGTATGAAAGGCAGGTGGCGCAAACTGGCACTGATAAAAAAGAGTGGGTCAGCTATTTAATTAACCTAATGCCATTAGATGTGAATAATATAATAACCAGGGAGAGTAAACCCGAAATGATGATTATGATTACATAAAAATATAGTAAGCCAAGATATTGATGTCCAGATGCCATCATGTCAGGATGACCGATTTGTAGGATTTCAGTTTATACGTACTTTATTTTCTTCATAACGTGCAGGATCAGCAAGTTAACTGATGCTCTGGTATTTTTATTATCCATGATTTGAAAACACGAGTAATGAAAATTCACGATCACGAGATCAAGGTTTGGATATATTCAAAATTAGAAAAGAGTCAGTCTATAAAATAATATTGTTCATGAAGCATCGGCTTACGAGATGTCACAAAAGGCACTGTTAGGCCTAATTAACTTGTTCCAAAGAAGTATATTATGAGTTTTAAGTGAGAAATGAACTATATTTAAAAAGGTGTCAACGAAGTGGTGTAAAATTATCTTTATAGAATTGTATTAAAGTGCATGTTTTGTTATTCCAACGTCTAGTTATTCAAGTCATCTATATATTAACATTTTACACATAATATTCGTACATATATATGATATGAATTCACTAATATGATATAAACATATCGGTCTTAAGCAGCAGCCATACACTCGTTATCTAACTCAACCGAAAAATTAAAGTTTTGCAGTCGTGAAATCATGGTCAGAGTGGAAGATCAGGCCGACGTCCATTTGAAGTTTTCCCGAAAATAACAATTGAAACCAATAGATGCATCAGTTATTTATTAACCCGGGAGAACTCGCTAGTGAGAAAGCCCAATTGCTTTTCTTTTACTTTACATTCATATAATATAAACTTTCTTTGGTTGGCTTAGTACTTTTATTCACAAAATAGGTAAAATAATTGAAAAACATTTTGAAATTTTAATTAAAATGAAAAATGATTAAATAAGAGTCTTAAAAAAGTACGACTGTGAGAGAAAATCTCATGCAGCGAGTTCTCCCGGGTTAAATTATCATAAAATGAACCAACTTAATTAGAAATTGTCTTACCCATAGTCAGGTTGTTGCTACATTGTAACTATAGACCGCTAGATGTTAAATATTAGAACAACTTGACGAAAATGCAAGAAACAAAGCTATCCAGGCGACAGCGGTTCATGAAGTAAAACAATAATCGTAAAATTATGTCTCTCCCAGCCAGTCCAGCAGGTTAAATATTTGAGAAAAAGACACGCACACGTATACCGATCCAAAAGAAGGCCAATTCAGTTAAATGGAAGGGGGGGGGGGAGCGAGGGGAAGCCATGTCAGCGATTGCGAAAGTCCGGAGAGAAGGTGGGGAAAGTGTGACGTTTTCACAGGGACTTAAAAACTGACGCTTCAGTTTTATTGAGAAAACAAGATGCTTGCAAGGCTTTATGGGATATCGAACGAAAAGAATAAATGATATTAAATACATTCGAAAAAAAAAATTAGTCTTAGAATAAAATGAAATAAAGTAATTTAATAGGTTTTTAAGAAGTAAGCTACGAATGGAATTAAGATTTTTAGAATAATAAAAGAATACGCATTTAAAGCATTGAAAAAAGATAAAATATATTTAAGATATTATTAAAAATATGCAAAAAAGGTAGATATTATAATAATTTGGAATAGTTTAAGATAAAAGGGCAATTTTTTTTATTATTACATATCCCCCCCCACACACACTAAAAAAGACTGGATGAATTAGTAGGCCCTGTGACCTGCAGTTCATAGAAGGGAAATGTTACATTAACTTGGATCACAATTTTGTAACTTGGAGTAGGCTTAAAATAAACTTTCGAAAATATTATAAATGCCAATTAAATTTAAATTTTGAAGTTATAACAACGCAAACTAGTGGAATTTGTAACGAAAATACAAGGGCAAGAGGTTAAACTTGTTTACAATTTACAAACATAGTTTTAGTAATATGAATATAGAATAAAGTATATATGAAATTTAAGAGTAATCATTTAACAATCGTTAGATTATTACAGAGGAATGTTTCTATGGAACATTCATGGCTCATATTCACGAGCAAGCATTAGATCATTGACTGTAGTTCGTACATAATAGTACAGTAACAGAGCTTTACTGCCTACCTCTCTATGAGGAAGGACTTGAATCGAGCTATTATAATATGAGTTGGCTAGTGAAATTGTGAAATTACTTTGGACAAATGTCCCCAAAATTAAAGTTCAAATTGGAATTTAAAAATATAATGGTCGTCTAAAAAAAATCTTATCCCTATACTATCAACTCAATCTTTAAGTCTACTTCACATTTCAATTTATATAAATAAATTAAATGTATCACAATAATATTAATAATATCAAATTTAACAATAATAATAACAATAAAAATACAAAACAATTATTTAAACAAACCTATTTACAGCATACTTTATGGTATGACTTTTAATGCTATGACACTTCTGTCTGAAATGCCAGAAAAATCTTTGATATGATATATCATATAGTCATACAGTTCTGTTGGTATGATATTCTTTACCATATGGCCATCATAAGATTTCTAAAACTCTAAACACTGAAAAATTCTGAAATTTCAAAAATCTGAGAATTGTAACTCTTAAACTAGTAACTCATCATTTAATAAAATTCTTAAACCTAATCTCTATAATCAACATTTCCTTTCCTTCTCTCTCTCTTTTTTTTCTCCTTTTCTTTTTGTCATGTTATGTTCTTAGGATTTAGCTAGCTAAACTGTAATTATCTTCCAACTACCTAACCATAGCCATATTCATATCACATTAAGTGGGTCTAGAAAAACTCTATGCTGTATCATAACTTAATGCTATGCGTTATCTACTCAAGTAATGATCAAGGTCAATTTTTGGTGTATTGCATTTATCACAGTAATCAATAATATTTTTCATTCTAAATTTCTACTAAATATCACATAATAATATAACAAGTAATAATAATTATTAACAACAAATTCTAAATCAGCAATCTATAAATTTCAAAAATACCAAGCAAATCATCTTAATATAATTCTTCAAGCATCTATTTAATGTATCAACCATATGAGCGAATGAGGTATGAATTTATGCAGAAGTACTAAATATGAAAAAAGATAATAAAATAAATAAAAAATAAAAATATTTGTGAAACTACTATCATTAAATCAACGTGCTTCGCAATGTCTTTCTTTCGATCAAACTAGAAGCACATAGTTACTGAATGAAAAAGGAAACTCCTGAGAAATCCTTTTATTTCAGATAATTTAAGCTAGCTCTTTTTATGAATATTAATTGTGTTCTGATATATTTTTTCACGGCTTTATTTATTTATTTATTATTATTATTATTATTAATATTATTTATTATTTTTTCATAATATTAAAAGTATTTTCTATCTACAATTATAGTTTTAAGTTTATAAATTAAATTTAGATTCAACACTAAATAGAAAATCTTAATAAAAATAACTAATTTATTCCATACAAACGAATTAATCCACCAGGAATTCCAAACAAATAAATTCTTGAGTCGTCTCCCAAAAATTCATCCGTAATGTTAAAAACAAATAATTTTACTTTAAGCTTTAATTGAAGAAATAATTACAGAAATTTAAATTATAGGAAGTGAAGATTAAGCTAGCGTTTTAACCTGAGTCTGCTGCTGTTGTTATGATAATTGCTCATGTGACAATTTTAAATTATTAGGAGGATAATATAAACGCAATTTTGAAACATGAAAAATTTCGGTGTCTTTAAATTACGTTTTCCTATCAATTTAAAGGTTTACATCTCATATTTTTTAAGGAATTTTAATTGTAAGGTCCTGAAAATACCTGCAAAAGTTTTCTAGTATTTGGATATGGAAACTCTTCATAAATAACAAGATAACCTACTTCAAATTTTGTCTCAACATAATTTTGATCATAATATTTCTTACATTTTAAATGGAATTCATAAGTTCGCGCTTTTTAAATTTAAGGGCTTCCTTAACAGGGGGGTAATAAGTTTGTTGAAGGGGGGAATCATAGGGTAATTGGCCAAAGAGTAAATAAGCAGTAGGAAATTTAGTTATTGATTGGGGGGGGGTATTATTGTATTCATTTACGACTTCAGCAAGAAGTTTAGTCCAAGGAATTTTAGAGATAGTGGAGTTAATTTTACATTTTAGTCCAGTTAGTATCGTTTGATCGGCTCGTTCTTCTAAGAGTTCTATTGAAAATTGGGAGACCAACTTTGACATTGAATGGAAGAACATTCCACTCAAAAAGTCCAAAATCGTTTGCAAAAGCCAATTTTTTAGTATCTGCTGGGTGAATGGGGATGCGCCAGTAGCTAGAGGCTAAATCCAAAGTAGAAAAATACTCAGCACGACTTAATCTATTAAGATTTCCATCTATACGTGGTAGAGTTTCAGCATCATGTATCATTATTGTATTTTATTTACGGTAATCTACATACATTCTGCTTTTTTTACCTTCATCGCGTTTCATAACTAAAGTAACAGGGACGGAATAAGGGCTATAACTCTCTTTAATTAAACTAGCAGCTAATAAAGATTGAACTTGACCTGAAATTTCTTTTTCATCCACTGCAGAAATGCGATAAGGCCTCATAAATATAGGAAGATCATAATTAAGAAAAACGCGCTGAGTCTCAACATTCATTTTTCCAACATCACATTTAATTTCGGAAAAAAATGTCTAAATAATTCCTTGTATTATCCCTTAACGTTTCTTTTTTTTATAGCATTTACCTCCCCAAATAATTTAGAACCATTAGGATTAATTTGATCAAAGGATTCAGGAGCTATGACATTTCCATAATCGGGTTGCACTCTCTGGTAGTTATTATTGACATTAAAATGAAGTAATCATAAATTATCATTGGATATGCTTTGAGATTGATTTAATACAAGGTTTCCTTCTAATACTTCACATTTATTACAATCTATAATCAAGTTAAACTTAGAACAATCTGGCAATCCTAGTGTGGCATAATTTAAATCAGTTTTACATAACAGAAATGAAATACATTTTTGCATATTACCTATTTTAAACAACGAATTACAAGATTGATTTATTTCAACAGTTCCTTTGGCTTGGACAATAATAATAGGGGGAACATTTATAACTTTAGCATTTAACAACTTAATAAAGTTAAAAGGTAAAATTGATATTGCAGAGCCAGAGTCGATTACACAAGGTAAATCCTTGTTATTTGCATATCCATGAACAATTAAATGCCAAATATCATGACAGGATTGTTGGGGCTGACTAGGAGGAGGAACAGAATATTGCATAGGTTCAACATTAAAAATACAAGTCCTCTCCCATTGGAAAGCATCTTGTATACCCCTATTCATACACATTCGACATGGTCGACTGGGATACTTATTCTGAAAATGAACAGTAGGCAATCTAGTACTAACAAATCGAGTATTTTGAACATTTAGAGGGTTTTGTTGTTGAAAATTAGAATTTGTTCTTTGAAAATTCTGGTTTCTGCAATCCCAATGCCTAGGAGCCTGGTTATATTGCTGGGAAGATCCATGACATTGAGAATTATTTCTAATATTAGGGTTGTTTACATGAGACGTGGGAACGACTACTAGTTGTTTAGCCAGTCTGTAGCAGTCTATGGTGCTCTGTGGAGGATTAATAATCATATAACTCTAGTACTCTGGCTTAAAACCATCCGTCAAACCTTGGACTATGATGGTTTCACATAAATGAAGTTGTCTATCAATCTCAATCTTTTTTCTGAAATAATTCTCTAATTCATCTAGATCATTTAGCTTCATAGAAGCAAAATCAGAAAATCGGGGAACATTTACTTTAATAAACTTTTCAGAATGGATTTCAACAATCTTACTAAAAGTAATACATTCTAGATAATCATTAATGAACAGTTTTAAAGCTTCTTCAAAAATCAAGATATATTTTGCATTTTCCTTTCTTCATCATTTTTCTATCAGAAATGCTGGCTTCATCAAAATGCGCCCTCCAGGATTGTATATGCATCCCCGACTCTGGGGCAAAGAAGATGATATTTACTTTACTTTCACTCATTTTTACACTAGAGCGTTTTACAGATCTATTTCTTAACAATATAGAAGAGTGAACTCATTTATTTGCGGGTCCAAAAGACTAAACTTTAATTGTACAAACATAATAAACGCAGATAAAATAATTCTTAAACAAATATAAATATACTGTCTATGATAATAATAATATAAAATAACCTATAAAATAATTCCTTGCTATCAATTTATAATAATAACAATATTGTAAATAATGAACCTAATCATGCCACAGTAATAAAACAGAATACAAATTTTATTTACATATTGTAACCAAAATAATAATACAAGTTTTAACTTACAGAGATGAAAATCCCACCAATGTTGACATAATGATCTAAAAGTTTATTAATTCAAAATAGAAATAGAATTTTTTTATAGTACACATTTGCATATTTCTCACTTATGATAGGTGTAATTTAGTAGATATATCCGTCAAGTGTTCTAATTTGCCACCGGGAGGCGATATTGGATATGAGATTCAACTTACGACGACACTTCCGTATATGAAATTGTAGATGTACATAGTAGACGAAAATTATGCAGAGTACTTCCATTCAGCCAGAATTTCACTGGTTTTATTCTGACCTTGAGAACGCCATCAGCTCCGATTATTATTATATTTCCACACACGTAAGTATCCTGTGCGGCTAATTGATATGAATTCACTAAAATGATATAAACATATCGGTTTTAAGCAGCAGTCATGCACTCCTTATCTAACTGAACCGAGAAATCAAAGTTTTGCAGTCATAAAATCATGGTCAGAGTGGAAGATCAGACCTACGCGACGTCCATTTGCAGTTTTCCCAAAAATAACAACTGAAGCCAATAGATGCATCAATTATTTATTAAGTGATCATAAAATGCACCAACTCCACTAGAAATTGTCTTACCCATAGTCAGGTCATTGCTACATTGTAACTATAGACCGCTAGATGTTAAATATTAAAACAACTTGACGAAAATGCAAGAAACAAAGCTCTCCAGGCGACAGCGGTTCATGAAGTAAAACAATAATCGTAAAATTCTGTCTCTCCCATCCGATCCAGCAGGTTAAATATTTGAGAAAAAGACACGCACACGTATACCGATTCAAAAGAAAGCCAATTCAGTTAAATGGAAGGGGGGAAGCGACAGGAAGCCATGTCAGCGATTGCGTAACTCCGGAGAGAAGGTGGGGAAAGTGTTACGTTTTCACAAGGACTTAAAATTTGACGCTTCAGTTTTATTGAGAAAACAAGATGCTTGCAAGGCTTTATGGGATATCGAACGAAAAGAATAAATGATATTAAATACATTCGAAAAAAAATTAGTCTCAGAATAAAATGAAATAAAGTAATTTAATGGGGGTCAATCCATTTCAAGTGGACCAGCACTGGCTGCTCGACCATTTTTTAAAAATCTGAAATTTTTTGTACAACAACCCTAACATGATGGAAGTTCAAAATGACTATTATTTTAATTTTATTAATTTTTGTTTGTGGATGGCGGCCATCTTTGTTTCATCATCTGCAGCAATTTTCTCACAAGAAGGGTTTACGGAATTGTAAATAATTCATCGATTATTGATCCAATTCAAGTGCGGATTAAAGCAATTTTTACAGAATACATTGGGCGAAAAATTTGGTATTGGAGTAGTTTCCGAAACTAAATGCTTATTGGTAAAATTTAAGCATAAATTTTAAGTTTTTTTTCCAAAATTTGTCCGTTTACAAGAGCAAATTTTTCTAGCAAGGAAAACTGTCAACATGACATGACTTTTTTTACAAATAGGCCAAAAGTACTTGTAGTCACACGCCGAGTTCCAGATCTGGGACTTGCTTTCTCTTCGCTAATAAAAAATCCCAAATTTTTCAAAAATGACAAAAATCGCACTTTTCAGGCTTTCATATCTCTGGTGGGGCACGAGATAAAAATCTGATTTTTTTTATTTTTTTTTTAATAAGAGTATTGTATGGTAGTGTTATGCACAAGAAATTTCATGATGGAGATTTGACTACAAGCTGAGATATGGCAAGGGCAACATGTCAAAATAATACTGCCAAACTATTGTTTTGTTGTAGTCACAGCTAAGTATTTATCTCAGAGTATCATTTAAATTTATTTTTTAGATTATCTTTAAATAATACTAGTAACAGAAAATAAAGCCTTTTGCAATTAATTTAAAAAATAATTATGCCTAAGGCCTACATTTTGTATGGTTTCAGTAATTTCTATTGTAATTTTAGTAACTAAAAGAAACCTCAGCACTTTTACACACACACACACACACACACACACACATATATATATATATATACAAGACCTGAGACAAAAACAGAATAGGCAAAGAGAAAAACTGTTAATGTTGGCATACTTGTTGAGACATGATCAAATGTGACAAAACACATTCCTGCTTGTTGGTTTAAAAACCACGACTTTAATGCTGTTTGCCAGTCCCTGAAACTTGTTCCTACCATAAGTATGTTCATGTAAATGAAACATTATGCAATGTTACCATGCATCTGCCTCAAGTAAAGATATCCAAAGCCTTTTCAAAATTTATACTGCAGAAAAATCTCATTTTTTCTTAAGAAGTAAGCTAGGAATTATTAATAAATTGAGACTTGCATATAGTGATTTCAAAGTATATTTCTATAAGCCAGCAGGGTCAAGATCTTCAATCAAGTTATCAAGAAATGACAAGACTTGGTTCCTACAAATAAAATTTTGAGAAAGATCAAAATTGTGGTTTTTGAACCAACAAGCAAGAATGTGTTTTGACACGTTTGATCATATCTCAACAAGTATGACAACATTAACAGCTTTTCTTTTTCCCTATGTTGTTTTTGTCTCAGGTCTTGTCTAAAAATATTTTTTTTTTTCTAAATGTAAATGTGCTGAGGTTTCTTTTCGTTACTAAAATTACTTACAACAAAAATTACTGAAACCATACAAAATGTATGGTCTTAGGCATAGTTATTTTTTTAAATTAATTGCTAAGCTTTCCAAAGGGCTTTATTTTCTGTTACTATTATTTAAAGATAATCAAAAACATAAATTTAAATGACTTTCTGAAGTAAATACTTAGCTGTGACTACAACAATACAGTAGTTTGGCAGTATTGTTTTGACATGTGTCCCTTGCCATATCTCAGCTTGTAGTCAAATCTCCATCATGAAATTTCTTTTGTATAACACTACCATACAATACTCTTAAAAAAAATCAGATTTTTATCTCGTGCCCCACCAGAGATATTAAAGACTGAAAAGTGCGATTTTTGTCATTTTTGAAAAATTTGGGATTTTTTTTAGCAAAGAGAAAGCAAGTCCCAGATCTGGATCTCGGTGTGTGAGTACAAGTACTTTCGGCCTATTTGTAAAATATATATATATATATATATATATATATATATACGTCATGTTGACAGTATTCCTTGCTTGAAAAATTTCCTCTTGTAAACGGACAAATTATGGAAAAAAACCTGAAAAGTTATGCTTAAATTTTACCAATAAGCAGTTAGTTTCGGTAACTACTCCATTACCAAATTTTTAGCCCAATGTATTCTGTACAAATTGCTTTAATCCGCAGTTGAATTGGATAAATAAACGATGAATTATTTGCAATTCTGTAAACCCTTCCTGTGAGAAAATTGCTGCAGACGATGAAACATAGATGGCCCCCATGCACAAATAAAAATTAATAAAATTAAAATAATAGTCATTTTGAAGTTCCATCATGTTAGGGTTGTTGTACAAAAATTTCAGATTTTTTAAAAATGGTCAAGCAACGAATTGATGATTTTCTGGACCACTTGAAATGGATGACCCATGGGTTTTTAAGAAGTAAGCTACCAATGGAATTAATATTTTTAGAATAATAAAAGTATACGCATTTAAAGTATGGAAAAACGATAAAAGATATTTAAGATATTATTAAAGCTAGGTAAAAAAGTTAGATATTATAATAATTTGGAATAGTTTAATTAAGATAAAAGGGAGAACATTTTTATTATTACATATATATATATGTACTACAATAATTAGTATGGACTTAGGTGTGAGGGTTATAGTTATTAAAAAAATGTCAAAATTAATATTTCCAAATTTGTCGTGTTTTTTCAGGTTCCGCGCTTCACACAAAAAAAAAATAAATAAATAAATAAATAAATAAATAAAATAAAAATAAAATAAATGAAAGTTACGACTTTAATTCGATACTAACGTTTGTTTCCAATAATCAAATGAATATAAGTCATTTAAAATAACTGAAAAATATTAAAAAATAAAAATGTTATAATTTTTTTTAAAAAATTCAAATTTTTCAAAATAATTAAAAATTTAAAAAAAATGGTGGTTGCTAAAATGATTTTTTTTTCAGAATCAGTTTAATTTTATAATCTCAACCAAAGTCATTAATTATTTTAATATAACTGTCTCCTAAAAATTTTTTTTAAAGGGTACTGTGTAGCCTTAATAAATAGACAAATTCCAAAATGTAATGTAAAAATTATGAGCATGTGATTTTAATTTATATAATCATTTGAACTTTATGAAGTAAAATATATATGAGGACCCCAAAAGCCAAAGGATAAAAGTGATAAAATTTAGATTTGGAGAAAATTGAGTTCAAATTTGGAACATCAATAGTAATTTGCTGAATTGTTATATGAAATTCTGGCTTATTTCACCGCAGTCTTTGAACTCTTATTGCAATAACTGTAAAAGAAAAGTGGAGTGCAGTTTTTAAAAAAAAAATTCATGAAAAAATATCCAGACGTTTTTGAGATATCCTGCGTGTCATGCCTAAAAATTCATTTAGAGAAAAATGATTTCAAATTTGCGGAAAGGGCCACTTCAGCTATTGAGCGTGTATAATTCTAAAAGACAAAACTTATTTTCTAACGTGAATTTCAAGGAAAACATTATATCAAAATGTTCAGAAAAGATGGGAGTTTAACATCTAAAAAAATTAAAATTTCGAAAATGTTGAAGATTTGAGACTCCTGAGAGCAGTCAATTTGGAATGGATTCATATTATGATAGATCGACCATTTTAATTTTGTTTGTTATCTAACTGCAGCAAACTAATCTCCTTTTCTCGGATTTCTTTTAATTTTTAAAAAAGTCTAAGATAAAAATGTAATTTATACGTGTATCAGTTTTCCATATACCTGTAAGAAATTCACAGATAATTACAGCGCATAAACAATATGAAGTCGATATAAAATTGCATAAATTTTAAAGTTTTGATGGGTTACTAAAATATATATAAAATAGCTCAAAGTTTTGAAATCGTCTTTTTGGTATTACAAAATAAATTGTTCTGTTCTATATAAATTTCTTTAATATTCTCGTATTCCCTGAAGTCATGTTCATAACAACAAAAGAAAACACATATTATAATATTTCATTTCAAAAACCATTTTTTTTTTCGATCTTTGTTATTTCGTATAAATTAAGTATATTGCACACATTGAGAATTAATTTAATAATATATTATCAATTTTTAAGATACTTACTGGAATTAGAAGTTTATAGAATTCGTTTAATCAGTAATGTTTCTCACAGCTACACGTATCCAAAATTAACAGCTTTTAACTGTAAAACTATAATAATAACATTACCAAACAATAATATACCAGTTTAAGACTAATTAAATTTATATTTTAAAAGTGGCATTAGTTTCTAACGGAATACCAAATATACTTGACTAACGGACACAATCATTATGTTTGAAATATCAATACACTATTCCAATTTTGTTTGAATTAGTTCTTTATTTTGGACGTTATCGTTATGACAATTTTCATTAGATTAGAATATTACAATTGGTTGACTTCTAATAAAACGAACTTAAAAAGCGCTAATGAAAGAAACACTGTGGCATTAAAATTAAAATAAATTTATAAAGCAATTTTAATGGATAAAAAAACATTTGAAAAATAAATTAAGCATCACTCAAATGTTTTACTTCTATATGGGATAAAAGAAAAAAAAAACAGGAGTAGAAAAAATTATATAAATAAATAAACAAGCAACCTTAAAATATGAGGAATATGGTCATAAGGAGTAGTCAAAAAAGTTCGCAACTATAAACAGATCTTTGCATATCTATTCCGCAAACAAACGTTTTTTGAATGTACTAACATTATATATGAAAACGTTTTACAAAATTAAACATATGAAAGAAATAAAACTTCTCCAATTTCCTAATACTAAGAAAGCTGTGCTGGATAAACTATGTTTATCAAATTATAAGATTTCCTGTTCGTACCTGATACTTAACAGTAACATGGATAATATTATTGGTTGCAGTAGTGCACATACAACGTCACTGCATTTACATTTATAAAAAAAATCTGCGAAATGTTTTAATAATAGATGTTAGTTGGCAATAGCAAAGAATACTTGTTCATGCAGAAATAACAAAAAAAGAAACAATCGTACGTCAAGCATAGATTATTAAACACTTTCCAACACATTCAGAATAATGTAACAAAACTGCACCGTTTTAAAAATTAAAATATTACGTCTAATTCAACCCTATGGAAACTCATAATACATTTCAAAACCCAATTTCAGCTGTTCTCATCTACAATGGGAAATGTATCCGATTTTTTCAGCAGCCCTGTATATGATATATACGTTTGTACCTACAAACTGCATGCATACAAAAATTTAGTTCTTAAGAAATACATATGTTACAGTTGAAAATTCCCCTTGAGCAATTTGCTCTAATAATGAGAAGGTTATGTGAATACTTTTGTGCAACCCTGTATATGAGGTATAGGATTTATATATAACGAATAACATGCAAAAAGTTAATTAAATTTAAAAGCGCATACCGAATTTTAAACAGTGCACTCCAGCAATTATTACTGAAAGACAGTAATATAACGGATTTCTTTTAGTATGGTAAAAGATTTCTTTTGTGTGTCCCTGTAAATGAATAAAAAATGCTACGAATACCCTGTTATAACGTGATTGTAGTGAAATTCAGTGATTTATATCAGGTTCAATACATTTGAAATAGCGTAGTCATTAAACTTCTCTGCAAACGGCCCATATGCCATAACACCCATACCATACCATACCATAACATATAACACCCCATATACCATAATGTAATGCAATACTTTTGAGTGCCCTTGTAAATTAACTGTTAATCCTACATACTTCATATACAATACAAAACATGCATTAAATGCAAGTAATTTTATGTATTTTTTTCCAAAACTGGGACAATTGTTTTATATAAATATGTAGCAAAAAATGGAACAGATGTCATAAGTTCCCCCGGCCGCCATCTTGGAAGTCTTCTTGGCATGAAAACCCCTTTTCTGCCAAGTAGTAAATGTCGCCAAGCACCGGTTGCTACGCATGTTTGGCTTAACGAAAATAAAATGTAAATAATAAACACAATTCGCTAAACTGGCATTCAGTAATCGTTGTGTGAGCGCTTCGCGCACATTTACCGAAAAAAAAAAACACCGCCGAATTAAGCATTTCTCGCGGTATAGCATTCTCAAAATTCAGCAGTTCTCGTTTTGTAGCAATCTCAAAGCGTAAAAACTCTTAAAGCAGCAAAATATACATAAAATACGAAACTCCCTAAAGTGGCAATCAGCAATAGTTGTATGAGCGCTTCCCGCACATTTACCGAAAAATAAAACATCACCGAATTTAGCATTTTTCGCGGTATAGCATTCTCAAAATTCAGCAGTTCTCGTTTTGTAGCAATCTGAAAATGTAAAAAACTCTTAAAGCAACAAAATATACATAAAATTATCAACATACCTTAACAGATATCTGCTTTCCTGAAACCTCCAGCGCACGAAATATCTCTCATAACATCGCCGTCATTTTCCAAAATAGGCTTAATACGCATTGACGCGCTATAAACAAACCTCCCTTTGTTGTTAAAATTTCCTCATATTTCTTAATTACTTCAGCAACAGCGTTTAAACGAACTACAGAAAGTATAGTCAATGAAATACATCCAATAAATTTAACATAAAATTAAAAAGACAACGATAGAACACGACATCAAAATACATCCACAAAATTCTAAGCTTCTTATGGGTTGCCACAACACGACGCGTCACAACACACACGTCACACGGGGTTTACATATCGAGTTTGCCATATCCGTAAACACCGCCAACACGTCAACAAAAAATCGCCAAACAATTCAAAACAACAACGGCTGAGGGAAGATACGGCAACTATGCCCAAAAAATTAACCTGCACACATTTTTACGGTTGACATAATTTTTTAACTCTGCCCCTGGATGTTTCGTCCTTACCTTCCCTCTTGCTAAACTTATACAGAAAATCACTTCAGATGTAGCCACAGAAATTTTTTCAAGTTTTTTCTCATGCAGAAGTACGCTAGAGAAAGAATGTCTAAAATTCTTTGACAGGAAATTTACTGCAGAATTTATATCAGCATTTAAATATCAATTTCAAGATCGTGGCTTTATTGGTAGTCTTACCGTCCCCAAGGTTTATTCCTGCAGTTTGCGAGGTAAATTTAAAAATAAATTTATTTTAATCTAATGTTAACAACTGCTTCTAAATATCAATGAACATTGTGGCTATCACTTACAAGGAGAGGGCCAACCTTGTTAATCACGGATTTTGATTATTTTAATATATGTTATAGGGTAGAGACCCCTTAGTGTCAAGTTCAACGGATTTTATCCAACGCCCCTTAGTTCTTGAGAAACCAGGGTGTCTAATAGTCGTACACAACTGAAATACTTACTTTGGTGCCAAAATGGTAGGTTGGTCGTAGCTCAGTTGGTATGGCGTTGGCCGGCTGATCCGTGGGTTCCGGGTTCGGTACCTGAATGAGCTACATTTTTTTTTCTCATTTTTTGTTTTATAAATATATTTGTAATAATTATTTAATAATTTCAATTTAAAATTTTATCATACATTAATTATAATTTTAACAAACTTAAATTTATCTTTTTTTTTTTTTTTTTTTTTTTTTAACTATTATTTTTCATTCTTTAAAGAGGTTTCAAAAGAAATTGGATCTATTATTGAATGATAAAAATTCGAAAATCGTGACAAAATCTGTAGTGGCGTCATCTAGGTATGATAAAATAAAAGAATATTCAAATAAAATAAAAATAAAAGCAGGAAGAAGTTAAAAGAGAAAGCAAAATAATTGAAAGCGCAAGCATGCGTATTACAAATTTAAAAATCTTTAATATGCAGAAAATCGGTTGTAATTTAACTCTAATGCTAATTTTTAATATAATTATGCTTGTTACTTTAAAAACTGAATAATAGTATTGTCGCATTCACTTCCTTTGTTAAAGCAATACGTAAATGATGTTTCTTTAAACTCACGAATTGACACAATTGCTCAATATCATTGCATCGATAAAGGATATATGAAATACATTTTAAATGTGATTTTAAAAAAATTAACAGTTTCATGATGTTTTATTACAACTAATTAGTTAAAAGTAAAAAATTAAATAGGTTAAAATTATAATTTATATGTAATATTATAAATTTTAATTGACAATCAGATTATTAAGTTATACTTACAGGTATATTTATAAAACAAAAAATGAGAAAAAAAAAACCGCACCGCACTCAGATATCCAACCCGGAACCTACGGATCAGCCGGCAAACGCCATACCAACTGAGCTACAACCAACCGATCATTTTGACACCAAAGTAAGTATTTAAGTTGTGTACGACTATTAGACCCCCTGGTTTCTCAAGAACTAAGGAGCGTTGGATAAAATCTGTTGAACCTGACACTAAGGGGTCTCTACCCTACAATATATATTAAAATAATCAAAATTTGTGATTAACAAGGTTGGCCCTCTTCTTGTTAGTCTTAACACGATTTGCCTAAAATAGTTGGTAATTTTCCTTACCGTTCCTTTTTTCCATACTGTCTTCTATACCGTCACCTTACCGTCCCTTCTTTAATACCCCTTTAATACAATGTTATACCAAAATTTTTGACTAAAAATACTACATTGTTATTATTTCTTATTTGAATGTCCTGTGGGTACTATGCAAATTCATTATAAGTACAAATTTCGATGAAAATAAAAAGTTTTAGTGGTAAAATGGTAAGGAAAATTAAACTTGCAAAGTTTAATTTTCTGTAACAATTTTAACATAAACCTCTGTTTAGTAAAAAAAAATTTTCGCTGCTGAACATTTTTTCTTTATTTTAAATCATTAAGGCATTCGTCTATCACATTAAAATGTTATTTTAGCAAGTTTAATTTCACCAGATTTGTTTCCCCAAAAGTCAAAAGATTGTGAGAATGCCCCATAAACACTTTTCAACTTTGTTGGAAAGTGTTAAAAATGGATACTTCGTTAATATTATAATTCTTATGCAGCGGATATCTTGTTTTGAATTGAATGCATCACTGAACTTTCTACATTTCCGAATATGGAAAACTAATAAATCACGTAGTGTCATGCAAACATCAAAGTATTCTACAAAATCAATGTGTGATATTTTTTAATACCCAAGTTTTTTAGAGGATCCTTTTTGGAGGAAGTGCAATATGATAAAACGTATCATATGTTTTATGACAGCAGTCGATGCATGTTTAAGTGAACTAGTTCGAACTACTTCACATATTCCATTAGTGTAATGATTAAAACCTTTTGGAAAAATATTAAGATTTTTTTTATCAGCATTTATTTCTTTTTAATTTCTTATTTTTTTTTTTTATCAGATTAAAAAATGTCTTATTGAAAGACTCTCATTCTTATAAAAATATTAAAATTTTTATGTAAACGAAAAACGAAATGGTTCAATCTTTTTTAACATACATATTGTTTATTAAAATATATGTATGGTATATATTTATTACATAAATTGCATACACTACATTTACTCATTACGTTATCAATTATTTACATTTTACTCGTCGCATACTTATTTTGTTTACTTATTTTTCTTTCACATTTAATTCATACAATTAACGTCCAAGTTATATGAAGTAGGATTCTAGCGACAAACTGAAGCTTTTTTTTATAATTTTTATAAGTTGAATGTTAAATGAATAAAATATTTATTACGTTTTTCATGCGTTCAGATTGGGTACATATACGAATAAAGATACTTTTATTCCAGATTTAATTTAGTAAACAAAAAATGTATGAACTAAGTGAGAAACGTATTTTTACGTATATAAAGTATAAACTTATTACTTCAGCAAGTATTAACACATGAAAACGCTCGTTAATTAAAGAACAAATGAATTTATATGAATAGGAGTATTTGTTACATAAAATAAATGTCACCACGTATGTAATCTTAAAATCAAAACTATGGAATTTCTTTGACACCAATTTATTACTGGAGTAATGTTTTGATGTGTGCTATTATTGTTTAATAGACAAACTGTACTCTGACAAAGAGGAAATGTTTCCAATTTTGTTTCTCGAAAAAGAAAAAAAAAATACATTAATTAGTGCATAAAGTAAAGAAGGAGGTTTTTTTTTAAGCCCCCGGTACGGCATGCTATTTCTTTCACCCAACTTATTTTGTCTCCAAAAAATAACGTTAGCTCGCAGAAGACAGCGATAAACAAAGCTGATGTGTCATTGTGCGATTAAATGCTCTATAGCATTTTTTTTAATTTCTAAGCATCGCACATTTTAAATTTTTATACCGTCGTATTGGAAAAAAAGTACTTTTAAATGCAATTTGTTTGAAAACTGTATCTCCATTTATTTTTGAAATATTAATATTTTTGTAGTTTTCAGCACCATTTGTTTAATTTTGGCAACTCAAGTACTCCATATATATAGAAAGTAAAAGGAAAATAGTTGAAAAATAGCAATTATATCTTTTTGTTGCCATTTTCTCATAACAGCCTAAAGAAAATGTAATTAAAATACGTGCTATTTTGGAAAAATATTAACGAATAATTTCGTTAAAACATGGAGCTATTATAAATTATGTTTAATTTTAAGTATCTGTAGACGATTTCGGTGTGACCTCAGTCATGACGTTTTGGTTGGAAACTGACTCCAAGCAAACGGTTGCTATGCGTCATTTCTTTTTAAATATAAATTGTGGAAAATGTTATCAGTACATATCAAGTATTAAAACACTTAGATGTGAGATATAGATATAAGATATAGCTGCAACACACAAACAAAACAGAAAATACAACATAGCAACCGCTTATTTGGAGTCAGTTTCCAACCAAAACGTCATGATTGACATCACGACTGAAATCGTCTATATTAATGTTACAATTAATGAATGCCTATGAATTATTAGATAGACGTTTTTATTTGTCGAGTTCGTTTAATGACGGCATCTTTTTGCTGCATTTGTGTATTATTTTGAGATAGTGATATCCTCATGCATGCTTTACTGTAGTTATTTAAGAGTGGATCGTAAATGTGGAATTCTTAAGCGGAGCGAATGGCGTCATTTTAGATAAAATAAAAGTGTGTGCTTTAAGTCTTAAAATTGTAATAGGTTTTGTACTATTTATATACACATATATTTTTTTTCTTCGGGGGCGACACTAAATTCTGTAAAGGCAGAATTCTAGTTTTTTTTTTTTTTTTTTTTTTTTTTTTTTTTTTTTTTGCTGTAAATCGCTAATTGCGGATCATTTAATACTTTTTTTAGGTACGTTCGTAATTATATAAATACGTATCTTCTATAGTCGTTGTCAGTCCATCTGTCCGCATATAACAGAGCAAAAACTACACAACCTAATGGTCTGCAATTTTAAATATATGATTGATGCGAAATTTTATCGAGTCATATAGACTTTTATGAAAATCGGATGCAGAGTTTAATTACAGGGACAGTCAAAACTTTTCCGTTACGTTACGGGTAATGGGAAAAAATAATTGCAAGTGCATTTTAATGATGTTACTGCCTTCCAAATGATCTGAAATTTAAAATACATAATTGTTGCAAAATTTTGTCGAGTCATTTCAATTTTATGAAAATCGGATGTATAGTTTAATACCAGGGACAGTCAAAAGTGTTTCGTTACATTACCGTTAATGGGAGAATTGTTGCAAGTGCATTTTAGTGATGTTACAGTCTTCCGAAAGGTCTGAAATT
Organism: Maratus speciosus; assembly: GCA_963932465.1. Classification (NCBI taxonomy): domain Eukaryota; kingdom Metazoa; phylum Arthropoda; class Arachnida; order Araneae; family Salticidae; genus Maratus; species Maratus speciosus. Next base: position 91,225,160 of record OZ010800.1, read on the forward strand.
TTAAATATGTAAAAGTTGCAAAATTTGTCGAGCCGTTTCAAATTTTATAAAAATCGGATGTGTAGTTTAATTACAGGGACAGTCAAAATTTTTTCGTTACATTACGGCCAATGGGGAAAAAAATATTTCAAGTTCATTTTAATGATGTTACAGCCTTTCGAACAGAATGAAACTAATGTGCACTTATGAAGTGCACTAAAACATACTTTCAGTACAATTTGCGGTGCAAACAATATTTATAAAATTAGTTATAGTACCAACGCACCTCATTTGCCACGTTTGACGAACAATTTCCAGCTTGTTTCATAAAAAATTACAAGGATGTTACAAATAATTTATTCATATGGAATCGCTTAGAAAAAGAGATGTTTTTCCTTTAAATCAAAATTTATGTAGAGATATGTTGCTGCTGGTTAACATTTCTTGCTATTAGAAATCGTTTTGTTAAGTAAATGAAGAACATGATATTACAATAAAGCAATGTGTACACATATTTAATTTTGTAATTGCGGCTAAAATATAAAGTTTATTTCGAAACTTTATTTATAATTTAGAATTAGGATGCAAAGTGTGTTCTCAAAAAATTATTCACAAGCATTATGTTGTGTCCTAACAATTACTATAGAAAGTATTAAGGAGAATTTGTTATCGGATTGAATTAAATATGCATACTTGTCAATTCTGCGTCTTTCCATCGACACTTTTGTGGCGAAGCGAAAAAATTATTTATTTGATCGACTTTATCTTCAGACGATAATTGAAAAGAATTGAAACAACTCTTGATCTTTCGACGCGAGAGACAGTGTGTACATTCCAAATGAATAATGGTATCGGCGACATGAAGATTTAAATTTCTTCGTTTTCTGCTTTGTAAATAACTTATTTTAAGATTCTTAATTATAGAATATTATAGTTTCATATTCAAGTCCCAGAGTTTTGTCCCGCTTCACTTTCAAGTAATAAAATTATTGTAAGCAAAAATATGAAAGTTAAAAAAAAAAAAAAAAAAAAATGCAACTGAAAATATTAACCGGATGTATATATTCTGAAAATAAATTATTGTTTTCTTTTTTTTTACAGATTAAATAGTTGATTTAATACATAAATTAACAACTTTAATAATGTCATATTTAAGCCCGTAAGAAAAAAAAAATAATAACTCAAGTACAATTATAATAAAGGGACATTTTGAATCTACTGCATAACAAGAAAAAAATGCTTTAAACCAAATAAACACTTTAATGGATAAAATTTAAGATGATACAAGTCATTTGGAATGAAGATGTTCCAATCGAAAATTATAATTCGCTAACCTTCAACTATATGTAATTAATGCAAAGAAATACATATACACGGTGATTCCGAATTCAAGGTACAAAATATAATAAACAATTGAATTTAAAATATCAAAAAACCCGACTGCGTTAAAAGCGAACTAATTACTTATTTCTCGTCAATGTGAAACTATTTTTTTTTTCAATTCCTACTATTAGCTCATACTCTCACTATATATATATTTTTTCAAATTTTCAATCGTTAATAAAATACTTATTCATCCAATCAAGCTCAAATAAATTTTTTTTAACTTGTAGTGGATGACACTTGATGTTAATCCAGTTTTTGTTTGAAATATTGATTTATTAATTAAATTAAATTAATTAATATTCAATAATCGAGCGAGCCCTTTTCTTGATCAAGGTATTTTAAGACCGAGAGAGCCCTCTTCTTGATCAAGGCATTTTAAGCGCCACTCCAGAGAAAAGAAGAAAAACAAGAATAGGAGAAAAAAAAATTCTTATTGACCTAAGTAGGAATTGATTTAAATATTTTTTTATATTACTTACCTATTCTTTTTATTTACTTGTATTGATGACTTTTAAGTTGTGTTTAATTGTTAGTTCCTATCTATAAACACTGTTTTGATGAGGTCTATAGATGTCTATGAAGGTTAGAGTTACGCTAAAGCTACCTACCTACACAACTTCCAGGTTTTGTAATATTTAAACGGAGCTTCTGACGGTAAAATACTGAATGAAACATTGTCTTCATTTTGAAAGACCTATCCAATGATATGCCACTCCATAGGGTGCGTAATTTTATTCGTCTCTATCGCCATTTTGTATTTTACGGCCGCTATTTTGAATTTATAAAAACAAAACTTATCGTATAACAATCGGGCTATTAAGACGAATTGATAGAGACCTCATTCATTAAAATCCATCCAGTCGTTGGAGTGTTTCGAGGGTATAAAAAATCCACATACGCAGATACGCGTGAAACACATAACCCTTCTTTTCAGTCGGGTAAAAAGTTTGGCACATGACACTGAAAAAATCATTTTTATCGTATAGGAATGTATGGGCGCAAGTGATACGTTGAGTTACAAACTGAAAAATATGACATGAAAGGGATGTTTATTGAGGCGTCACTGATAAGTGCTATGTTTAAAATAAGTGTTCGTTGCGTCAATCAACAGTAAAACATGCCTGGCTGTGTCGATGAAGTGATTGGCGTACAGATTAAAAAATGTCAGGTATTTGAAGCACGTGTGCAGCATGAACGGATATTCGGACAACAAGATCCTCTTGGAGTTGAACAAACGCGCACCTCCAATTCATCACACCTCAAAAGTGACATTGGTAATTACTCACAACAGCGCTGCGATGAACTAGTGTCCAATCATACTGAAATCTCACTCGCTTACAAATGGCAATCACATTATCTTATTCTGTTAAAACTTCTTTCAGAAAAATACAATAACTGCTTGTCTTAGCGTTCTCGATAAATCCATACGCCCCTCATCGATGTTTATCGACTCACTGATTAATTCTTTTGGGGATATCTGAAGAGTCCTGTTTATGCTACTCCAGTTGATTTTGTTGAATTTTTCGTTGCGTGAATATGTATTGATGATGCACGTGTGCTTGTATTACCCGAAATTTTAGAGCCTACACGCCAATCGCACCACCGATGCTGCTAGGAATGTATTATTGTCGGTTAATGCAATTATGAACTATTTTTGTAAAAATGGCACATGCCCAGAATGCTGTCAATAAACGTTTCTTTTATGTATCTTTCCTGTGTTTGTGCTTCAACATGTCACTTGCTCCCATACATTCCTATACAATAAATTATTATTACGGTGTTCTCTATTAACCTTTAAGGTTTCTACAACGAGATCGGAATCACCCTGTATAAATATATTTACCAATGTTTGAGTAATAGATGAACGTGCGGAATGGCGGTACATTTTTCTGACATACGAAGTCTGAGAGACCAAAGCGTTGAGCGAATCTCATTCAAATTTCAGGTGTAAAAGGGCTATTACACGAGGGGTCAAAGTCGCTCCAAATTCCAACCGTCTCTATGTTATCCTATGACTCCATAGGAGTCGCTTTGAAAGCAAGCAATTTTTTTCTGTCGTAGCGTCTTTAACGCCTGAAACGAAGCGAGTCGCCAGTAACAGCCATCTGACGATGGGAAACCCTTTTCAAAGAGCAGCCAATGAAATGCTTGGAAAATACGTAAGTTTCAAGAAATCTGACGAGTCGCAGGCGATTTTTGTCGCTTGCAATTTTTACGTGTAACAATACTATTAGTGTTTCAAAGTATATGCACGAGAATTCGCTGCAGAACAAAATTTAAAATTTTACGGTTATTATTACAACGGGAAATCAAATTCTAAAATTTAACTATTAAACCGAATTGCATATATTGAAATACTATAATGAAGACAGTAGAAAAATCCATATAGTGGCATTATAAAGCATCATCTAGTACCAGGCCCGTAGCCAGGATTTCACTTCGGAGGGGGCTCAATTTTCAGACAAAATATACAATGTTACAAAAGTACAATACGAACACAACAGGATATAGAATGAAACGTAAAATTCCATTATATGTTAAAACTATATTAGATTTTAAACAATAATTGAAAAAATTTCAGCAGCATTTGGGAGCCCTGAAAATCAGGAGTCCCGGGCTCGTGCCCCGAATGCCCTGCCTTAAATCAGACACTGCGCACCATTCCTTTTCACAATTTCCTGCTACTAGTTTTTTTAAATAAAAAGCCTACAGTTAAAACATTTTCAAAGGTACCGTAAAATACCGAAAGTAAGCCCCCTCTCATGTATGTGAATTTTTCCTTTTTTGAAAAAGTGCCATTTATAAGCCATCCTCTTCAAGTTTTATTTTCTGACGTTTACATTCTTTCTGTTTTCTCAGTAAATTCTTTAATATTTTTGTTTCCATATCTCCTAAATGAATATATCTTACGAAATTTATTTTTAAAAAATCTCTTTAGATATCATTGTATGAATATATCTAATAAATTGTTTTTTATCTAATCTCTTTACATATCAATGTATCAGAATGGCAAATATATTCTCTATATTATACTACAATAGACTCCCTCAAATCCGCAAGCCTAAAACCAACAAACGCCTGAAATTCGCACATCATCGCAGATATTAAACAATGGAATTTTCAGTTGAGATGTAGGGGCAAAATTATAGATTTTTTTCAGTTTCCATATGTATTTTAACATGTAATTCTCGATAATATGACTAAACTTGTGTTTTTTCTGAAAGAATTATAAATTTATGTCGGAAAAAAATCAAGATGATATCACTGGTAAATACAATTTTTTATCAAATGTATTTATGTATGAATCAAGTTCTTTTGGTTATTAAGACTGACTAAACCTGAAATAAAACTTCATGGATTTGATGTGAATTAAAAAGGTGCATTTATAAGGAAAGTTTCATTGAATATTTCAAGGAAAATGTATCTCATCTTTATTATGCATTATTAATTATTTACTTGATCTTTATTTTTATTAATTTAAACTTTTTTGAAAGTAACTTACTTTTTAACATTGCATTCAAATTACTTTTTAAAAAATTATAAACAAATCAATGACCTGAAATCTGCAAAATTTTAAAATCCGCATAACCTCTGGCCCGACGCTATGTGGATTTGATGGATTCTACTACATTAATGTTTTCCTTGATTTTTATGCACTTAGATTTAATAGATATTTATAATGAGTTTAAGATTATAATTTTTGTTCATATATCTTTCATATCTGAATTAGTAATTTTATGTAAATTTGTTTCATTAACTTGTTGTTTATATTAATGGAAACTACTTAGGTTTTATGAAAGGGAATTTTAAAGCCAAAAAATGTTAATTTGATCTGATTTTATTTTGCAAATTTTATAAATCCTGTGAAGTTTAAAAAATTCCAAATATACTCCCCCCCCCCCACACACACACCAATTTTCCTTTCCTTTTCACAAAAGTTCCAATTATAAGCCCCCTTAAAATCATTAGAATTTTCTGTCTGATAAAGGCGTCTTATTTTCAGTACTTTACGGTACTTTTTTAAAAAATCATTATTTTTCGCGTAATGTTACGTTAAGGAAGATCATAACATACAACTAAATGTTTTATATTTGACTCTTAAAGTAAAATTACATGCCATACGCGTATTAAACTTACCTTTTCCTAGTCAAATTAAGGATAAAGAATTACACTTATCGAATTTTACTATGTATGAAGTTAAAATGCGTTTTATGAAGAACTGATTTTTTTTTTTTTTTTTTTTTTTTTTTGTGGTAAATACGAATAAAGACCAATGTATCCGAATGAGCGATATAATGAGGAATTGCTATAACTTTAACTGGATAAATTTATATTATTACAACTAAAAATATACAAAGTTCTAATATAATAGCAGTTAAAAACAATAAAACATTGTCAATTTTATATCATTAAGAGTAAATTTGCAAAATATTTTTAAACTTTCGGGAGGGGCTTCAGCCCCCTTAGCCTCCTCCCTGGCTACGTGCCTGTGTAGTACCAAATACAGCGACCGAAAATTTAGTATGTAAATACAGTGGGTAAAACAAGCGATGAAAGACATAAATTAAGAAATACAAAATGTAAGTGGGATAAACAGAACTTTCTAGACATAGACGATGACCCATCGTATGCGGGATACAGAGGCATTATTAATATACTTCTATTATACAATCAACAGAGACTTGCGTTTAATGGGACGTTTCATGACTGGCGAATTTAGGGAGTTCTAAATGAATTAGAAATACCATTTGTAAAATTCTGAATGATCATAAAAAATAATATAGGTTACTTTGTAAGTTTTAAGTGTCGGATTAAGTTTAATTAAGATTCTCTTAGAAATAATTAAATTCTTGCTAATGTTATTGCTATTAATTAACGCTTGGAAACATTTTAAATTGTTTTTTGGGTCATTCCATGTCAATTCAACGAATTTTTTTATGGTTTGTAACCCAACCGACAAGGATTTGGGTGAAACTTTGTCTACATAGTAATTCTATCTTGATATAAATCCATCAGAAATTTTTCCTTACTAGACCTCATAGTTTGTGAGATATGGGGGAGAAGGGGGGGGGGTCAAATTTTTGGATTTTTCTCAAAATCGCACATTTTTCAGTCTGTATTTTTAGACTACAATTCCAATTTCATAAAACTGTTTCTCTAGATCTAAAATGCAAATCATCTTAAAATTATCACTGTAAGTAAATCAAAAGATGCAGATTTTAATAAAATATATTTAAAAATTAATTTTAAATATTTAGGGCCAAACAATTAAACCAAAAATTAAAGTTATGGTTATTTTTCCAAATTTTTGTGACTTTACGAAACACGGAAAGGGAAATAAAATTTCCAATTTATTTTTGTTTTAAATAACAGTTTACACTTTGGATTTTCTAGTTATGAAACAAAAATGATGTCCTTCTCATTAGGCCAGTAAAATTAGCTCGAAACAGGGCCGTTTTATACAATAATTCGCGGAAAGCTGGAAATTGTTTTAATCACTTTGTTTTACATCCAAATGAAGGGATTTTAAGAATGTCCCATTTTTCCTGGTGAGCTTTAGGCGTGGCTCTACAAAAAACATCAAAAATTTCGGACTTTTTTCAGTATTTTGCAAATAACTCAAAAACCGTTCACTATACTGAAACAGTCCTAATTTATAAGTTGTAGAGCACAAAAATCTGCGGCGATTGAGTACGAGTGACTAAAAATTGCATCAATAATAAGCAAGATATGTTAGATGTAAAAAGTGCATTTTTCCTATTTTTCAAATAAATAAATAAATAAATAAATAAACGCATAAAATTTGTTTTCTTTGTGTACCAATTATCGGTTAACAGAATGTTTCTGCATAAATTGCCGAATTGTACTGTTTGATTAACAACTTCAAAACTTAATTATATCAATATGGGAATTTCACCAACCTTTCCAACAGATGATTACACTTGAAATGCAACAGATGTCCTTTGTAAGCAAATTATTATTTGAGGTGAACAAAGGATTATATTTTGAAAATTCTATGAAATGATGAATATAAGGGATAGGTAATTTAAAAATGAAAGAATTGCATGTGTACTTAAAAAAAAATACGTATTTTATAAAATGTTAGAGAACAATATAATAATAACAGAAAATGATGAAACATATTTCTATACATGCCTTGTATAAACACATTCTGACAAAAGGAGGATAAAATTTTTAGTAAACGCAAGTGTTGTCGAATCTGTTAATCAAATTATTATTAGTCTGCTGTTTCTCATAATAGAAGGGTGATCTAATTTTCCTTTTGCTTCAGTAATAGATGAATTTGAAGTAACTGATTATGCTGCAAACAGTCATGACAACTTATGACAGAAAAGAAAATCTTGCCAATGCCAGAAATAAGAAAAGGTAGAGCCACAGCCACAGGTCCAGAAACAATTGAACTAATTGAAACGTTTTATAATTGCAATGAATATTGAAGAATCGTGGCTGAAAAAAATGTAGTTAGCATTGCTAAGAATGTATTATGCACAAAACGATTGATATTGTGTATATGCACATGTGTTGTATTCCCTTTTTAAACAGGAATTTCTGAAAAACTTGAGGATTGTACCTCTAGGTATTCAAACGAGTATTAGAAGCACTGTTCCTTTAAATGAATTTGTAACAACCTTAGTAAAATATTTGGAAAATGTTATTCCACTCTTTTATAACGAAATATAAATCTAATTTCCTAAAAGAAACTAAAGCAAACTTTGGCCCTCAAAGGCTATCATTTTGTTGGGTTTCATCACAAATTTTACTTTTCTTCTTCAAGATGAGGTTTAAAGTTACCATTGGACAAAAGAAGCTGCACTCTTCATCCAGCTGTTATGTACACTCTATCTCTCAGTATTAGATTATCAGCAAACAATGCACACATTTTATCTTATGATATGCAACATGATGTCACTCTTGTGTGTTTAACACAGAAGGGAGTGATATCATTTGTAAAAGAGATATTTCCTGATGTAAAGAAAGTCTTTGACTTTAGTGATGGGCCAATATAAAAATTGCAAATTTTCATAAACCTTTACCAAAATGAAGAGAATTTCCCCTTAAGATATTTAACAATATTTTTTCTGGTGGGTGGGGGGGAGGGGGGGATAGCCACCAATTTTGAAATACAAAGACAATAGTGTTTTAGACATTAAATTACAAAGATTTTCTGACATACCGATGATTTGTTATGTTACTATGTTTAAAGTTGCAGTAAGATAGGAAAATTGAAATACATTAGAAGGTTCTCAATGTTGCTTATCCATAATAAATATAAATTTAAAATTGCGCAAAGAAAGAATGTTGCAAAGTAAGTATAAGTGATACTGCAAAAGTATGTCACTTATCTCTACAGTTATATTTAGTTCAGTGCTATTTTTGAATTACAATCTTTTAAATATAATGTTTATTATGATTTTTTAGTTAAAAAATTTGTAATAAAAATGTCTTTCTCTTAGCTTATGTAAATATTTTGCCCTGATTTGAGAAATTGCACCTATCAAGGAAAAGATATATCTGTGCCTAATTTAAGCAGTGGTACCAAAATAATTACTGTGGTTCCTATGACTTGTTGAATTTATTAAATAAGTGCTTCTTTTTACTTTCTTCTATCTTTACAAGAAAAAAGTATTGGATTCATAAAAATTTTCGACTTCCGGTTTTCCACTGATTTACACGTTTTAGAGGTCCGAAAAACATGTTTTTACAAAATGTCTGTCTGTCTGTCTGTATGTGACACAAATATTGCGGGGACTCTATCTGAAAAAAACTAATGCACGGAATTTAATAAAAATTTATATTCAAGTAGTCCCTAATATAAATTGGAGCTGATTAGTTTTTGGTGTAAATCGCCTAACAGGTGGCGTTGCTATGCTGCATTTTTCTCAACTTCTGCAATAGCGCTATCTCAACAAATAAAGCACGGATTTTCATCACCTTCAGATTCAGTTATTTCTTGATATGAATTGGTGCTGGTAACGTTTTGGTGTAAATCGCCCAAGAGATATGCTGCATTGCTAGCTATGCTGCATTTTGCAGCATTTACACGATTTCTGCAATAGCTCAATCTCAAGAAATAATCCACGGATTTTCATCAAACTTCAGATTCAGTTATTCCTTGATATGAATTGGTGCTGGTAAGGTTTTGGTGTAAATCGCCCAACATGTGGCGCTGCTATGCTGCATTTTTTGTGATTTCCGCAATAGCTCTATCTCAATAACTAATGCTTTAGTATTCAATAAATTTCAGATTCAGGTATACATGGATATCAATTAGTGCTGTTTATGTTTTGGTTTAAAACGCTCAAGAGGTGGCGCTGATATGCAGCATTTTTCACGATTTACACAATAGCTCAATCTCCAGAACTAATGCACGGATTTTCGTCAAACTTCAGATTCAGTTAGTCTTTGATACGAATTGACATTATATACATTTTGGTGTAAATCACTCAACAGGTGGCGCTGCTATGCTGCATTTTTGGGATTTCCGCAATAGATCTATCTCAATAACTAATGCTTGGATTTTCAACAAACTTCAGATTTCCGTATACCTTGATATGAATTAGTGCTGTTTGTGTTTTGTTGAAAATCGCTCAGCAGGTGGCACTGCTAAGCTGCATTTTTCAGAATTCCCCCTCTATCTCTATCTCAATATCTAATGCACGAATTTTCATCAAACTTCAAATTCAGATATACAGTATAATCTCTGAATAACGCTTACCAGTGGGACCGATGAAAAGTGACCGCTATTCAGAGGTGGGTGATATTCAGAGGTTTCATTAAAAAAATTATAATTGCATAAATTTACATAGAAATACACAGTCATTTTAATTAATCCTCGTTGTTTTGATACATAAAAAAATCAGTGATTTGCAGTTGCTTTATTTTTCTGCAAATATCTTTCTCCAAAGAAATAATAGTATGAGTTATTTTTCTGTATAACTCATCATCATTATGATTTAATGTAATTTGTTTGATTTCACGAAGGTTCATCACACATTTTATATATGTGTTAACACAGGAAATTTTGGTTGATTCTATTATTTCTTCCATAATTTTTTTTCTCTTCCTCTCTCCTATTTTCCACCATTTGTAGTAGCATGAATCAAATGTAACTGTAACTGCCAAATCTTTGCCCTGACATGCAAACTTACTGGCGCTCGTGTTATTTATTTTTGCTGTTCTAAGAATATTATCTCAATTTTCCCATCATTATTAATGTCTTCATTTTCTATGTATGGTTTGGAAAATAATTAAGTGTTCAAGAGATTAAGTAAAATTTTGTTGACATACTAAGGAAATTTCGTTTGATCTGCTTCAGATTTTGGTTTGCAAATAAATATCAAATTGTCCCAGAAACTGTTTAAAAAATTTTTCTCGTGACTTTTGGGCGGCCGTTGTTCAGAATTACATATTTTGAGGTTCGTATTAATGTCAGTGCTATGGAATGTGCTTGGTTCCATCAATATGTGGCCGGTATTCGGAGGTTGTCTTTGTTGAGAGGTGGCCGTTCAAGGAGGCTTCACTGTACTTTGATATGAATTGGTGCTAAATTGATGTAATTTCTTGTACTATTTAAATGATTTAATTGACGTGAATTATATAGAAGAAAGTTTTGTGATGGCCACAACATACTAGTTTTTATTTGCAAAGTAAAGTTTTCGCTTTGTTTTTTTCTGAGTAAAATGAGAAAAAAATCTATGAATGCAATATCTCTCGTCCATTAAATATTGTGCATATTTTTTACATACTACCATTGTGAAAGTATTTATAGAAATATACCACTGAATCCAATGATAGATGTGCATTTAAGCGACAAACATATGCGATGAGATTGAGAACAACACAATTTCAGATAATGTGTGACATGTATCAATACTATACGTTACAAATTTTCTACTGTTATAAAAATAAACAAATCAGTCTTATTTTAAGGGTTCATTTTAACAAATAAATCAAAATGATGAATAAATTTAAATTTAAAATGTGCAGCAATTATTTAGGTGCCATAAAGCAAAGTTAGATATTTTTATCTCTTGATAGGTACAGCATCCCAAACTAAGTCAAAATATTCGCATAAGCCATGAGAAAGACTTCATTTTTATTTCATAAATAGAAAGCCCGGAGTGTATACTTTTATTTAAAACAAAATAAAATTGTAAATTTCATTTGCTTTTTTGTTGAGAGCCTTTTTTGTAAAATGACAAAAAATCAGAAAAATAACCATAACTTTCAATTTTGGTTTAATTTTTTGGCTTTAAAAATTACAAATTAATTTTTTACATCTTTTGTATTAGAATTTGCGTCTTTTGATGGACTTACAGTGGTATTTTTAAGCACATTTGGATTTTAGATCCAGAGAAACAGTTTTTTAAAGATGGAACCACAGTCTACAAATACAGACTCAGAAATGTGTGATTAGAGAAAAATCCAAAAATTGGACCCCCCATATCTCACAAACTAAGAGGTGTAGGAAGAAATTTTTTTTATTTGATTATATCAGGGTAGGGCTAGTATGTACATAAAGTTTCACCAAAATCCCTGTCGGTCGGGTTACAAGGTCTGATTGAATTGACTCTGAATAACTCTTTTGTAGAATTTTGTTTTTGCATTCATGGATTCTTCAAACAGTCACTCTTCAAGAAAGAAGATTAGCTTCATAGCTTACGCATTTTCCCTTGTGAGAAGAAAATGTGATTTCCTAATCTGATTAAAATTTCACAATTACGTTAGATGTTAAATAATAAATTTTTCATGGGTATCTTCTACCGTGAAAATGAAATTAAGGAAGTAGAAAGGATGTTAATTGGATATTATCATTTAGTCAGGTAATATCATTATAATTTAAAAGCATATTTAATTTTACAGTTTCGCTATTAATTATACATTTTATAATAAATATTTAAATATTTTTCTGAGTAAATATCTATTGTATTTTCTCAGAAGTATACACTAACTATTACTGTCTTTCCTGTAGATTATTTCATGACTTTTAGCACTTATTAAAATACGTAATGAAAAAAAGGTAAATTTTTTTAAAAAGTAGATAAAAAGAAAAATGATTAGTTAAGTGGTAAACTTCAGAGTTTTCGGCTTAGAAACTTTAAAAATAACTATTTGAAGAGAGGTTCTTGAACACCTCTTTCTTTATATTTATTATTATACACATCAATTGCACTGAAGAATCATTATTACTGGTATGAAAGAAAGGCTATTATTAAAAAATAATGTAATATTTTTTATGATACATATTTATTATTAAATGTAGATGTATATTATTAAATGTATACGTATTATTCTTTTTATGTAATTTTGTGATTTAACAGCCCATTTTTCTTGTTATATGTCGAGATTAATTAAGGTGAAGGTTTCAGAAATAAAATAAAACCGATCTAATTTGTAAAATAAAACTATATATAATAAACAGTAATTTAAATATTTTTTGTTTTTCTGCCTATGATCATTTATATAATTTCTGAAATCATTTATATAATTTCTTTATATAATTTCTCTATAATCTGAAACTACGGCTTTTTTCAGTATTTGATCTTTATACGGATTTAATAATTAGTATGACGCGTTTCATTTTTATAGTTATCACTTCTATTATCAGCCTATTATACAGTTTTTTCCATGCGAAGAAAAAATAATATGAAATATTCCTTTAACAAAATTATATGAAGGTTTATAGTTTTAAAAATGAGAGGATATTTGCAACTTTCAAGTCTTCGATTTATTTTATATATAAACTAATTGAATCTTTTTGAGAGAAATTATCTGAAAATTCATCTCATTCTATTCCTGTTTTGTGATTATAATGACATAAACTTTGATATAAAGTTAATATAAAATATGACTAAACTACTGCTAGTGAGAAAATTATTTAGATACGGGAAGTCAGCAAAACCAGACAGCGGGATATGCAAGATTAGATTTTCTAAATTACATTTTCCGCCATACGCATTTTCCTTAATCAATATATTTTCATATTAGAAATTTCAGTGAGTTTTCAGCAGGATAAATACATGTTATTTTATAGAGCGTTATTCAGACTTAGACTTGGAATATCCAATATAAATGCTTTTCTATACAAGTTACATTTTAAACGTCTTTTTTTTGTTTCATATAATGGAAATTATTAAATACAAATTTAATTTTTTGAGATCTTTTTATTTGCGTTATTTTTATTTTTTTACGCAATACTTACTTTTAACGCAAGCATCGTTTTTAATGCACACCTGTAATTTGTGTTGAAGTGTATACTTTATTACTTCAAATACATAATACTGTGACAGTGGCAGTATTCTCATTTAGAAAGGTAGCATATTGTGTGGCCGTGTTGTCCGACACCTAATATCTGTGTGTGAAAATAGGAGTTGCAAAAAGTCGGTTTATTTACAATGGACTTGGTTTATTCCCCGGTTTATTCCCAAAATACCTGGTTTATTCCCAAAAACCCGCTCTATTTCTAAAAAAACCTTTTTATTCCTAAAACACCCGATTTATTCCCAGGTTTAAAGTGGGTTTTTCTAATCTTTGCAGCTCTAGTGAAAGTGTCTTATGTTTGTCGATTTTCTGACTATCGCATGTACGATTGGGAAAAACTAAATCAGAGATTCACGGTTATTTTTTTATGAGGTCATAAGATAATTGACTTACGTTGATAGGTTCGCGGAGTATAAATATGCGTGTTTGAGTTGAAACGAGCGGATTTGTGTGGAATAGATTGTCTTTTGAAGAAAACAATACTGGAGAATCTACCTTTGAGATTTGTAATTCTAATTACAGCCACGATCTCGAAAGTATCAAAGTCTCGTGTTATCTCAGGATTTTTACTTTTGGTAAAAAATTAAGCCTACATACTTGAATATAGTGAATTTCCGATTCCACGGAATTTTACTTAGTTAAAGATATTTTAAATCTGAAACAGCAAATTATTCTACACCGAGCTTTGGCCAAATTTCATAAAGTAACCGCTTTTCGTCCTAGTGACATCATGCTCCGTGCTCAGTGGAGAGGACTTTGTGTCCGCCCGGCAAACAACTTCTTGATTATCGCATTCCGTCCACTACTGAATGAATTTTGAAGCTTTTTCCTATTAGCGTTCGATCATTTGATCACTTGGGAATCATATACCGTGTGCATTTCCATGTCATATGATTTTTGCCGATTAGGTAATAATATTATACTTAAATTGCTGTTAATCTTTCATTGTAAAATGCAAATAACATTACATTATGAGCTAAAAATCACGTTCTTAATTATGAGTTACTTATACTACTGACATAAAATTATTTTTGTATCTTAAAAAAAATAATTAACGGCAATTTAAATTTGAATTGTAATTTTTATTGTAAATTCATTTAACAGCAATATTTAAACTTTAAATTAAAAAAAAAATTCTTACATTTTAATTAGTTATATCCTCGAGAAGTAAACGTTTTTGTATCTTATAGTGGAGAATATTCCCACTAGTAATACTTATTTTAAGATTTAAAACGAACTTTCAAATATTTTAATTATACAATTTTTACAACTTACACTTAACATTGCTTTTAGCTGTGAAAAACATATTCATTAAAACTTATTATTATACTATGGTTATGCATGAAGAAATATCGGTTATTATTTTCTTTAATACTTAAATAATAATTTTAATGAATAGTAACTTCATTATTTTTATCTTTTAAAAAGCATAAAATTAAAGTCCTCACTAAGTGAAGAAAAAATATGATATACTTCATTATAAGATGATTCACACTAAAAAATTTTTAAAAAAATTCTCAAAAACTTTTTCAGATATCTTTAAAATGCACTATTTCATTTGTTTAAGGTTCGAGCGTTCTATTTTCTTAATTATCAAATTCTGCCTGAATATCCCCCCCCCCCCAAAAAAAAAAAAAGAAAAACTTTTTAACACGTTGAGTGCCACGATGACGGACACTGAAACGCTGAAAATTTACAATGTTTAAAGTAATGTTTAATAAAGTATAATCCTGTAATAAATAAAAGGTAGGTAAATTTGAAATATTTGTTCAGTAATTATTTAAAGCAATGTATATCTTTCAGTTTTGTATCATATTTTGGACGTCAACCATCGGTGAATGACATCGTTTTAAACGAAAAGTTCGCTGTCAGTCACCGGTGGCTGACGTGGCGCTTAACGTGTTAACTCAGACATTTCTGATTCATCATTTAGAGAATACATTTAGAGCAAATTATTTTGTTTTTGTAATAATCTAAATTTTAGATATCTCATACAGTTTAATTTACTTATAAAAAGTCTTTCGAACCACTTGTTTATTCCTTCGAAGTTATATTTTATCCTTATACTATGTTCAACTGTCAGTTTTAAACTGATGTATTCTTGAAATGTAAAAATCATTTTGAGAAGGTTTGTGAGATAATATTATGCAGATTGTGGATGGGTTTATTCACATGACACACTTCTCCTGTCATCATGACATAAGGGGTGTTACCGCTGAGACAAACAATACGCTTCCTCTAAAGGGATTCAGTTGTTATAAATTCGGGATTATCGACCGCTCTCACGCTGGAGAATGCTGGCCGATTAATTGAGTTTCAATATTAATCTGATTTTCTGACGCGACGTTTGTCTTTGACTACTTGAGATATCGCCATCTTTTTTATTTCGAGACGATATTGTGTGAATCTACACGACTAATATTCATTTAGAGACGATTTTTCTTAGAGGCCGAAATTTAGCTAATATCTCTTGCCGCTGGGGCTAGCTTTGACCTACCATTTACGAACGTGTTTTGAGCATCAGGGATTCTTCTATGTAGTAGTCGCCTTGTTACTATCCCTGAGCAGGCATTTTCTTTAAGTAAGGTATTTTTAAATTACCTGAGAATTAGTTGAATCTGTATTCGATCACTGTGGCTAAGTTTCGCTAGTTCTATTGATAACCTCGTCCACTTATAAATTTCAAAGGAACTTATTTGCTCACATTAATTATTTCCTTATTGTTTATTCCATTAATTGTTGGATCTTATAGTTTTGTCACAAATGGAACTTGAAATGTTCAAGATCCAAACCCGTGAGAAGTTGTTCTAAGAATGTTTTTCAGTGATGAGAGTGACTATAATGATATCGACTCGCACCTAGAAGAGTACATTTCATTTAACTGTAGATTTACGGGAATTGTATTACATTAAAAATGTATGTATTTCGTAATAACTTTCGTTCATTATAAACAGATACACGCAATTAGGGAGCGGGTGTAGAAAAAAGGCTTGGTATGTGCATCGTAATGGCTTCTAATTCATAGTGCTGTAAAAAACAGTTATATTTTCGGATGCTTTCAAGCATAAAATTGAAAACCCTTCAAATTGACGGATTCCTTAAATATAGTGTATATGATATACGCAACAAAAAATCCCTCATATTTAGTGTTAAAGAAGTTCTAGATAGGAGATGCGGTATTATGGAAAATCGGTGGTGATTTAATAAATGGTGACGACCAGTGTTATCAACAAACTGCAGTAGAACTTAAAAAGCATTCCCAGCAATTAGAGTTAAAAATGTGTAGCGTATATAATAAGAAAAATTATTTTTCAGAAGACCTCAATATTTTATCAGAGTTCAAAAATAAATTGGGATTTGATTTGACTTTTTATGAACTCGTTGATATCGTTTTCCCACTTTTATGTGTAATTAAAATGAGGGCACCTAAGAATTCTGTTGAGTTATATGTAGTGGTTTTGGCATGACTGTGATAGTGGTGAAGGATAACCCAAGATAAAAACGGTATCATAATAATCCGTTTACTGTTAGGGGGGGGGGGGGAGAAATGGTTTTAGAAGGCTAAATCAAGTGTTTAGATATGGTAATTGTTATACAAATGAAGTTCGAAATTATGGAAATGGTGATAAGGTTAGAGTTAATAGTTACAGAGTTAATCATTTTAATTCTAAAGGTTATCTTGGTAATTATAGGAGTTGAGGTAATGATAATGATTTTCGAAATAATAGTGATAATTTTATAATAGTAATAATGGTAATAAAGGAAGTTTTGTTAATGGTAGGAGAGGCGGCATTCATAATTGGAATCCTCCCCCCCGTCTTACCAAATACAATGCCGTAAACGTCTAACAATGTTTATACTCTTTACAATTTTCTTTCTTTCTAACCGATGTCCAGGCCCTACCTGCCGGGTTGTCCCAGGTTAACGGGTTTAATACCTCGCATCGGGGCGGGTGACCGCCTAATCGCCGCGAGCTGAAATAAACGTGTCTCCATTGCCTTGATCGTCATCCTATCTGCAGTGCCTACTGCTCGTTCTGTGTATACTTTGTCCACAAAACACTTTCTAACAGACTGCCCACTAACACAACTACACAATCTGACTCAAATCACAGCAAACAACTAGCAACTTTGGTATAATCAGCTAGCAATCAATAAACATGTACAAAATAACGACAAAGCAGTTACCAGATGGTTAAAAGAAAACATAGACTCAATCTCTCAATAAAACATAAAAGAACAAAGCTAAACACATATTATCCTAGCGGACATAGCCACCCCAAACTGTCTTATTTTCAGGTTTAATTAAAAAAAAGAGGCCCGAGTTTAACTATTAAGTTGACCGCGGCCGCAGGTGAAGGAACCTTTTACTTGATAAAAAAAAAATCGATTTATCGCACATTTGAGAGGTGGATGACATTTATGATGGACTGATAGCTACGGCTCACTCACACAAACCCAACGAATCATCGGAAGATAGTTAAGTGGATAAGGAAAAGATGTGTTTTAAATGAAATAGAGAAGCCAATAACATACTAAAGCAAGCCAACTACAACAAAGGAGAAATTTTAACGATACATCTTGTGAAAACTGTCATCATAAAAAAAATTGACGGACTAACGGCCATGGAACAAGCCCCATTCCGGTAGTGCACTAATCCTTTTCAAATAGCTCGCAACAATATTGCGTAAAACGTGATAACATACATTAGATTCCAATGGACTGATCGCCATGTGCGCATTCAAGTATCAAGGTGACATACAAACAAAGGAAAATGAACCTGTTAAGTGATAAAAGCCAAATCAAAGGGGCCACAACAAGTCAACCCATCAGCGGTAAGTTCGCAAAGTGACAAAACCTCAAATTTAGAAATCCACCATTAATAGAGTCATAAAGAAAAACAATATATGTAATCAAGGAGAAAGAAAAGACCCACAAGAATGTGTCAAATTATTAAAAAGACAACCACCACGACAGTGACCAAATACCAAGACAAGGAAACCTCCTCAGAAGAACAAGTCCAATGGGTTAGATAAGCGTATTATACTAGACAAATATAATTAATTATAAAATTAAATGTTAATTTAGGTCAAACCCAACCACCATAGCTTATATCTAAGTTACAACCTCAAGCAGATAGCTCAATTAGAAATTAGTATATTAATATCACTAGGTCAGGTCGTTAGTCTCCTATCAATTCCCTCCTAGCTAAGTAATAGTATACCAATTCATAGTTAACTTGCCCATAAGATAATATAAAAAAAAAATAATAATAAATAAATAAAATCCTGATTCTAATGTTAGAAATGGTTAAAAA
This sequence comes from Maratus speciosus, assembly GCA_963932465.1. Lineage (NCBI taxonomy): Eukaryota > Metazoa > Arthropoda > Arachnida > Araneae > Salticidae > Maratus > Maratus speciosus. Next base: position 91,244,123 of record OZ010800.1, read on the forward strand.
TATAAATTCATTTTAAATAGCCAGGCAATATTTAAGTAATCTAAATTACTCTAGTTAGTTTAATGTGACATTAAAACAATATATATAATAAATGATAGTTAAGTAAATAGCTATAAGTAAGTTTTAAGTGTAATAACATGTACAAGCTTACCCCTTTCCCTTTCAGGTTTTTTTCTTTTTTTTCTATTTTTTTTCACTGCCGCCTCTTTATTATTCGTAGTTCCACATAGGCTATAGCATGCACAGCACAAGACCCTCTCCAGTGGGAAGTCTACGGAGCCAGTTTCTACGCGGTAGGATACGGTAGATAGGAGGAGTCTTATGCTCCTGCATCGTTATGTTTGCCTAGCACACTGTAAAAAAATCCGACCAGTTTTCCTGTAGGAATCGGAAAAATAGTTGCCCTTATCGTACAGGAAAATTTTCCGATCCAACGCGGAACAAAATCCGTAAAAAAAGGAAATAGTCACTAAAACGGTATTTTACGGATTTTATTCCGATTTTACGGATTTTATTCCGAGCAGAGTCGGAAATTTTTCCGGTACGATAAGGGCAACTATTTTTCCGATTGCTACAGGGAAACTGGTCGTATTTTTTTTACAGTGCATTTCTGCCAAAAATTAACTTTCGGTTCAACTTGTCCATCTGCGGCGCTCCATTTTTTGTTCTTCCCCCCCCCCCCTCCAAAATCCATTTTCTTACGACAAGTCGGCACAAACAATTCGGCTTATAACCCCAGGTCAATCAGAAGTAGTTCGGGCAGCTTTGGTCCAGTTGGCAGAACATCGAATCCGCAGCTAAAGCCGCAGGATCGAGGCCTACTGCTGGCTATAACCCGCCGCGTACGTTAATGCGCCTGATGCATGGTCCGCTACTCCCGTTATGGATCTTCTGTCGTGGCGTTGGTCAGTGCCCGACCGATGGGGGCAGGGGCGCGAACCGCGGACGTGTGCGTGCCGATTCCTGAGCGAACCCTAGGAACTTCTAGCATAGTTAGGTAGTCGCAGGCCGTGAGTGGTATCCGGGAACTCAAAGTCAGATTAAGATAGTAGTTGTTCCAATAAAGACACAGTTTTTCCGGGGACCTGATTTATTGTTCTTTGGTTACATCCTTTTGAGAAATCAGGCCCCTTTTGGCTTGCTACTTTACTTTATGGACATCGGGCTTGGGAATTAGGTGTACCGCAAAGCGATACTTAGAGAGCCGAGTGTCGTGGAGTTAGTGCATTCTTTTGATGGTAAAAAGCTGTGTCGGGGAACCCGTGCATCGGTATAAATATGCTGTATTTCGCATTATTCCTGCTAGGGGCCGTTGAAGTCAAAGGAGGCGTCTTTAAACTATAATTGGTCGTTAGCTGAATGATTGACTGCCTGATAAAGGCTGTGGCTTGAGTTCGGCCGATAGAATGCAGCAAGACTTACAAATTGCACTTATTCAGCTAAAGTATTCTTATGAGATGTGCCAAAACGATCTTTGAAAGTTATAAAATGCAATGCGGGAAAACTGACTTAACAGGGGCAACTTCATTCAATCAACTGAGACACAATTACAAAAGTATTTTAAAAGTTTTAATTTTAATTTATAAATTTAAATTTTAAAAAGGGACAAAAAGGGGATTTTAAAAAGGGGCTTAGCTTTTATCGTTTCATATCCCCCCCCCCCCACTAAAACAAGAGCCACAGGGATCGCCTGCAAGACCTGTGTGTCTTATCTATCAAATTTAACCCAGAGTGTTTTTTTTTTGTTTTTTTTTTATTGGTTTTAGACTCTGATTTTCTCCAGCTAGCTCTCAAGTCAATTGGACCTATTTTTACATTCATATATGAAGTTTACATAAAAATATTTTTTACACTAAAACATTGGAATTCTTTCAATGGTGCTGCAGCAAAATAATAAAAATATATATCTCGAGACATATCTGGATTATAATTACACCAAACTTTTTCAAAACCAATTGTCTTTTGGATGTTTTCTTTTATAAAGTATTTTTTTTAAATGTTTCTGTGTAGTGTCCATTGGAAAACATCCTTTTTTGGTGTAAAATGGCAACAGTAACACATGTAGTATACTAAAATACTCAATGATAAACATACTGCTAACTGTACAACATATTCAGATGCAAAAAATATTCACACATACAAAATATTCAAAAATATAAAATGTTCAGTAATACACAATATTCAAAAATATAAAATATTCCATAATATAAAATGTTCAAAACTATAAAATATGTACTAATACTATCAACACAAATATATGGTTTATCAAAATGCAATTTGGAAAGTTTGCATTTCGAAAAATACTGAATTGTCACACTGAGATAAAATAAAAGTAAAATACACTGTAATACTAATAACAACAAACACATTTCTTACTAAACCATTCTTGGGTTGTAGGGACTTAATTACTTCTATGATGCAGCCAAGGGTTATCTTTATGAAAAACAAACTAAGTTGTCTAAAAAGAAAAACTGTAGCTAAAAAATTATAAATATACGCTTGCTATAATTTTCACCATACCCAGAGTCAGTGTGACATGGGTTTTAATACTCTGAGGTGAATATCATCCCAAAACTGTGCCACTTGCACGACTGAAAAAGGAAGGTGGGCAATCGACATTCACCTACAGAGGGGAAGCGAAGCAGTTTTGCCAGATTCTCCGTTCAACCTGGAAAGTGAATCTGGGAAAACAGTCCGGCTAAAGATGGGTGGCCACGGAGCGGAGGACCCCTTCATATGTCACAAAATTATCATAATAATATAGTTATAAAAAACAAAAATTCTAACAGTGCTTTTAAACTGTCACCATTATTCTACGCCGCCGGGGAGTTGGGTTACACGCCCAGCTGGGTCCTCGTCCAAATGCTACGAGCAAGGGGGACGATAGGAAAGCAAAAATAAAAAATTGAAAGATGAAAGAGATAGATGGTGTTTATTCATGGTTGAGTTTAAGATTTTGAGGAGGGTGGTAGTATCTTAACTTGGATGAATGGACAATTTCGAAGTTTCTCTTAAAATGTGGACTGGGTTTATCAATTTCAAAGGATATATCAGAAAGTTGTTTTAAAATGGTGTATGGGTCAGAGTATGGCGAAGTCAGTTTACGGGTATTAGGATAATGAAATTCTCATACGTCACAATGTCACCAACTTTAAACTTTACAGGAAGGAAACGGGCATCATAACGGACTTTATTCTTTTTATGGTAAACAATTGTTCTCTCTTTAGCCAATTTTCTAGCTTCATCCACAGGGGGATAATAACTATTATCTGGTAAAAGAGGATCATATGATAATTTTCCTAACAATAAATAACTAGGGGTGAACTGAGTTACACAATGGGGAGTATTATTATATTCATATAAGACTTCATCTAAAAGCTTAGTCAAGGGTATTTTCTTGGTTGTGGAATTGACTTTACATTTTAATCTAGTGACAATAGTCTGATTTAGGCGTTCAATTTTTCCATTCGTTTCTGGGTGATGGCTGCTCGTCAATCTGTGTTTTACATTGTAAGTACGAAGAAAACTTTTAAACCTGGAAGCTGTAAATGCTCCATTTCTGTCGGTTAACAATCTATCTGGTACTTGTATCTTAAATAATTGTTTCGAAATGTTTGTATAAGTTTCGGTAGTTACACTTTTTGAAGGAAAACCCAACACATAGCGAGTTGCATGGTCAACGACTAAATGCAAATATTTTTTTGTAGAATTGTAATAATTAAATCCGCCAACAGAGTCTACTGCCAAACATTCAAAAGGTATATCTGTTGGGGGTATTAATTGCAACAAGCCAATTCTTTTTTGCCTACATTTTTTTTTGTTTATCTGACAGGTGTGACAGTGTTTTACAAAATTTTCAATGTCCTGATTAATGTTAGGCCAATAATACTGCGGAGAGATTAAATTTATCATCTTATAAATTCCAGGGTGGCCAAATTGTGTGTGGGTTTTTTCTAAGAGGGGTAGACGTAAAGACATGGGGACCACAATCTTATACAAACTTTTCTTTTTAATTACAACAACATCATTTATCTCAGTGTACTTTTGACCATCAACTGTTACATTTTCTTTTTTCTAATTGTCTCTTACTTCATTCAAGTCAAGGAGATGTATAATATGGGGTAGATTTTCTAAAACAGGCTGTCTAGATAGCATATCAGCTTCAACATTAGTGGAGCCTTTTTGGTATTTAATTTCATAGTCAAACATACTAAGTTTTAGAGACCAGCGGAAAAGACGTCCTCTTAAAATTTTAACACTTTTGAGCCAGATAAGTGCCGCATGGTCTGTATGTATGACAAATTTTTGGCCATGTAAATAATGATAAAATTTATCTAAAGCACCCACAATCGCCAAACATTCTAATTCAGTAATCGCATAATTTGTTTCATAATCGCAAAGATTTCTAGAGTGATATGCTATAGGATGTAATGTTCCTTCTTCATCAACTTGTTTCACAACACATCACACTCCATGACTTGATGCATCTACAAACAAATGACAAGGTGTTTTGGGATCAAACAACTTTAATATAGGTTTTTCAATTAAAGCATTTTTTAACTTTTCGAAAGAATTTTGACAATTTCGGTCCCATACATAGGGGACATTTTTCTTCAACAAATTGTTGAGAGGGTATCGAATGTTAGCATATTTTGGAATAAATTTGTGATAAACATTTATAGATCCCAAAAAACGTTGTAATTATTTTACATTCGTAGGTGGTGTTAATTTCTTAATTGTCTCTATATTAGGATTGTCAGGTGTGATACAACCATTCGAGACTTCATATCCTAGAAAATTAATTTTGCATTTAACAAAATTACACTTTGACAATTTTAGAATAAGGTTTTCTTGGACACAGATATTAAATAAGGTCTCTAAATGACACAAATGTTCTTCTTCATTTTGGGAAAATACAATAACATCATCAAAGTAACTACAGGCAAAGTCAATTTTGTATTTATTAAGGATTCTTCTGAGGGTACGGTTAAACCAAGCAGGGGCGTTTTTCCATCCGAAGGGTAAACGATTCCACTCATATAACCCAAAGGTAGTGGCAAATGCCAGCTTCTCTCGAGGGTGGATAGGAATGTGCCAATATCCACGGGCCATATCAAGAGTGGAAAAAACTTTAGCATGTGCCAATTTATCTAACAAGGTGTCTATTCTAGGTAAGGGTTCTGCATCTGTTTTGGTAATGGCATTTAATTTCCGAAAGTCAATACATAACCGGGTTTTCTTCCCTTCTTCACGTTTATACACCAAAGTTACGGGTGACGGATAAGGGGAATAGCTTTCTTTAATGATACCGGCTCGCAATAAATTTTGAATTTGTTCTTTAACTTCCTCTTCTTCCTTAGGGGAAGTGCGATATGCTCTTAAAGAAACGGGGAGGCCTGATGTTAATTGTATTCTCTGGGGTTCAATGTTTACACAGCCTACATCATATTTATCTTTAGCGAAAATACAGACATATTTGGCTAGAAGAGCAGGTAATTGTTCCTTGACAGTCTGAACATTTGGCACATGTTCAGTGGTCTCGAACAACTCCGGCTCAAAATTTTCTTCGAATATCTCTGCATTTTCAATTTCTGGCTCGCTAGTATATGTTTCTGATAAATGTAAGGTATGATGAGATGAATTTGTTGAAATATTGCCCATGAGAGGTACTCTCTTATTGTCTTGAGTGATTTGCATTTTAACACAGTCAATATTCAATTTAAACATTTTACAGTGGGGTAGCCCAATCAAAGCATAAGGTAACTTATTATTAATTATAAAAAGTTCAATATTCTTGGAGATACGTCCTAATTTCAAGCTAACAAGGCATTTTTCTTTCAAAGCAAGAACACCTTGTGTTTGTGTGACCGATATACTTTGCTGAGCTTTACATATTTTTAGGTTAAGTTTGTGGGCTAAAGGATAAGGAATAACACTGATAGAACTCCCTGTATCGATCTGTATCCATCAAACAAGGTAGTGAGTCTTCACTTTTTACATCAGTAACTTTTTGACAATTTCTATTTGATTTTTTATAGCTAGCTTTTTCTTTTTGTATATGTCCGGACATAAGAAACCGTCATTGATTACTAGATGCATTTTCGGATGACTCATTAGCTCCATGACCTTGGTTGGGGTTTGCAAAGTTCATATTGGAACTAGGGGTTGGAACTGCTAAGACTTGTTGTCGAAAAGGGCAGTATTCCACCCAATGATACGCATTTGGTATTCCTATATTAAGACAAACTTTGCATGGGGAGGGTGGCAAAGTGGTCTGGTGATGTACATTCGGTCTCGGTTGAACATTTGACGTCGGTCTAAATGTATTTTGAGGATTTCGTGTTTGGTTAGATGCAAAAGGTCGAATGTTGGGTGTCTGATAGAGAACTCGGTAATTCCACTGCCGGTTATAATTCTGTCCTGTCTCATATGGGGGCGAAAAGGTCGCCATTGTCTGTATTAATTGGGGTTTTGCGGGCTTGCGTCAACTTTGCTCTCATTTCCTTTTCTCTCCAGTTGCAGTTTTCAAATTCTGAATACTAATTCACGCCATGAATGTGTAGTTGAGGGGTTGCTTGCAATAACTAACTTTTGCATTTCTAACGGCAAGCCCTCCGTTAGCCCTTCCAGGATAAGTTTCTGGTCTAACCCTAAGGTTCTCCCTATTTTAGTCTTTTTTGATAATATTCATTCAGGTCCTCTCCAATTTTGTACCTAATACGGAAAAAATCAGTTAAAGAAAGAGTGTCAGGAATTTCTTAATACTCATTGAACAAAGTGACAAATTCGGACCAATGTAGCACATTCAGACAATTATTAATGTACAACGTAAGTGCACTGTCCTTTATGTATTTCTGTATGTGCCTAATTTTCCAGAAGTCGTCTTTTTTCTGTTCTATACAGATACCCTCGAAATAGGTCAACAAAGCTGTCCAAACCATATCCGAATTAGGCGAAAACGCAATAATATCAGGTTCTATGGACATTTTCGGGCTAGCGGTTACTGAGTTGTGACCAGACCTAGCTTGAGCTGACAGGATCTGTTCACCTAATGTTGTTACATTATGTTTCTGTGTGACAACCCCGGACTTCTGACTATCTTTCTCTTCAGGACTCTGAACTAGCGTTCCATCATTACTCAGAAGCTGATTTTTCTCTTTCTCAGAGTCCTCTGACTTATTTTCTAAGTCGTTCGTTTCTTTAGGAGGGTCTGGGGTACTCATGTTAGAATACAAATTATCACAAAATTACACAAAAATGTAAGGCACAATTAAAACACATAAGAATAAAAATATAATATTTTTCAAAAAATTGCAACACAATATTTGTAAAAAATGGGCTTAAATCTAAATGAAATTCAAATTTGATACATTTTTTTTCCAAATTGAGATAGATAAAAAAACGAACTTTAAAATAAAATTTTAAAATTCCAAAGATTTAACTACTGTCTAAATTTCAGCCAATTATTCCTCTTTTCTAACCAAAAAAAAAAAAAAAAACCTTATTCTATTTTTTACTATTACAATAACAATCAATTAAAAAAAAAGATTACTTTTTGAACTGTAACTCTTTTTTCTTTTTCCTTTCTTTCCTTTCTTTAATTAATAAAAGAAAGCGCTTACCTGTTATCTTTTTACACATTCAAAATAAAACTAATCGTGTAGTACAAACATCATATACGCAACACCTGTCTATAGAATCTGTTGAAATCCACGTTGTCTTCTGATAGAACGTAAAAAAGTCCCACTATGTTTGTTTTTTCTTTCTTTTTTATCTTTCTAATTGTCTAAAAATCGAAACTAATCTGTTCTGAAAAGAGCTGTTCACTTTGATCTAGATAAGACCTCTCTTGGATGAATCACTGGATCGCGAACTTGACCTAATTTCCACTGATAACGTTCCTTGTTTTCTTTCTTGAAAAGACTGTTTCAGAGTTTTAAAGCTTGTTTTCAGAGTTTTAAGGCTTGTTGGTTGGAGAAAGAATTTATTTCAGGACAAGGATATATCTTTTTTTTTTCTTTATCTTATTACTGACTACTGCAAATGAACATTTTTTTTCTGTTTTCTTTTTCTTTTTCACTAATGGATGGAAGAAAAAAGGCTTGATTAAATATCTTTTTTAGAAATTCCTTCTCACAATTTTCTCTGATGTCATTCTGCCGTAAACATGATATTTCACAACTGTTTTAGGACTTTCAGTGTTACACACCTCAGTAATTTGTACTGGGATTTGACCCGCGTAAATGCACCGTCGTGCCGACTTTTCAATGTAACGAATCAGCCGCTACTCCCATTATGGATCTTCTGTCGTGGCGTCGGTCAGTGCCCGACCGATGGGGGCAGGGGCGCGAACCGCGGACGTGTGCGTGCCGATTCCTGAGCGAACCCTTGAAACTTCTAGCATAGTTATGTAGTCGTTGGCCGTGAGTGGTATCCGGGAACTCAAAGTCAGATTAAGATAGTAGTTGTTCCAATAAAGACACAGTTTTTCCGGGGACCTGATTTATTGTTCTTTGGTTACATCCTTTTGAGAAATCAGGCCCCTTTTGGCTTGAGAGCTGCTACTTTACTTTATGGACATCGGGCTTCGGAATTAGGTGTACCACAAAGCGATACTTAGAGAGCCGAGTGTCGTGGAGTGATGGTAAAAAGCTCTGTCCGGGACCCGTGCATCGGTATAAATATGCTGTATTTCGCATTATTCCTGCTAGGGGCCGTTGAAATCAAAGGAGGCGTCTTTAAACTATAATTGGTCGTTAGCTGAATGATTGACTGCCCGGGATAAAGGCTGTGGCTTGAGTTCGGCCGATAGAATACAGCAAGACTTACAAATTGCGCTTATTCATCAAAAGTATTCTTATTAGATGTGCCAAAACGATCTTTGAAAGTTATAAAATGCAATGCGGGAAAAGTGACTTAACAGGGGCAAATTCATTCAATCTACTGAGACACAATTACAAAAGCATTTTGAAAGTTTTAATTTTAATTTCTAAATTTAAATTTTAAAAAGGGACAAAAAGGGGATTTTAAAAAGGGGCTTAGCTTTTATCGTTTCATATATACTAGGGGGCTCTGTCCCCTACGAGCTACATTCGCGAACACCCGTTCCGTCTCCCCAGATTCTAATAGTAGGATAATTTCATCGGCTTTAAAACGATTTCATTATAACTTTAAAAAACAGTGGCTATCTCCCTGTAAACGGGTTTTTATTCATATTCCTTTGATTGGAGATTTTTAAGGCGAAATCAGCGTCTGTTAAGAGATACAGTGGCTTTTTTCGTCTTTGATTAAAAAAATAGTTACAAATTTGAAAATAAGCTAATGTAAAATGAATTAAGTAAACAGAGTCTTTGTCCCTCGGTTTTTTAACAGCTCTATAAGAAATTTCTTTAAATAACACATTTGAAATCTATGGTTTTATATCTGATGTAATTTTTACCAAAGATTTCTTTCTCTTTTTAACATAAATATGAAAAAACTTTTGTTGTTAGAAATGAAATATCATTTGTACTGTCTTAGAATTCACGATAATAGTTGAAATAATTATCTCAAAATATGAAATAAATGTCTCGCGCAAATATATTTTTTAATTTAAACTGTTTTGCCAACTGTCAGTTATTTGACTTTTTTTAATATGACGTAAATTTCCTAAGTTTGCGACTTTTAACGCATAATAATGAATTTATTATTTAAAAATTTTCTTTCTCTTTTAAAATTCATGTGTAACTATAGTTTTTAGGACGTATATAATATTTTGACGTATTCAAAATTTTCCTGATTTTTAACGCACAATAACTTAATTCTTATTTGAAAGTTTTTTCTGATTGTAATAGCCACGTGTAAATAAATTTTAATTTGAAGGAAATATTATTCTTTCCGTTTTTTTTAAAAATTGGCAACAGTTTAAAATAATACCCTTTTCTAAAATATATAAAAAATATCGCTCGAAATGTTGCAAATTTGAATTTAAAATGGAGATAAATCTTCAAAAAATGGGTCAAATTAGAAAGACAAATGCCGTCTGCACACCGGGAACTAAAGTTTTAAATGTTGTACAAATGTTTACATTCCTACGTATAGTTTTTGTTCAAATAAATTTTTTTATTGAAACGATTTTTACCAAATTTAACATTAAATATCTCTTAAAATAATTATTCAATTTAAAAACTGTCTGTATCAGCGTATTTCTCAAACATTTTTCTATAATAGCTCCAAATTTTACATTTTTGTGTGAAACAGTTTTCTTAATATTAACGAAGAAAGACCCCCGGTCACAAAAAATATGGATGCCGATCTAGGAGTGTACTGGGAAGATCTACGCAGATTTTTATTGGTCCATTTCCAAATCATTACTTTTTTTATATATAGAAGGATATGAGTTCGATAGAGATGTGACTTTTGTTAGGTTCGTCAAATTCATAAATGTATTGCATGCATAAGGAAATGCATGTGTGTTTCCACGAGACTTTAGCTTCATCTGCCACGACTCCTTCTCCTGCATACGCTTCTACATTGTTAATCTGAGATTCTTCTGTGTTCAACGCATTTTGTATAATCTGTCCGATGCACGTTAGGATGACATAGTTGTCAAGGCGAAGATACGCTAGAATGCACGAGAAAAAATACGAATTCGAGCAACTTGATCGGTGTAGGTTTATAGAATGAGCCGAAAAGTATCATGCCGGTTTGTAGAACATCTAACGGTTTTTTTTTTTTTTTTTTTTTTTTTTTTGAGCTAACATTAATTTGATTTTATACAATTTTTGACAAATATATTTAGAGTTAACACAAAAAAATTACGAAACTGGTGTCAAATTTAACATCACATTCCTATAACAGATCACATTGGCATAGCAGTAAGCAAACCTCTGAGCAATACATGCGTCAATCTCATCAAGCAGTCGAACAGCTGCGAAGTGAAAAGTGTTTCTCTAGCACAAATAACGTTGATTAGCACAGGAGATCATCCAAACCACCCTCATACTACCACACTACCACCATCATCAACATCAACTATTGAACCTCAGAATCACAAATGTACACAACATCCAGAGCGACAAAAACCTGCTCTTTAGGAAAAACTAACTAATACTGGTCAAACAAATAGCAAAAGGCTGCAAGAAAATACCTGACAATGACCTCGAACGCCTCAATGCCAGACAAAATATAATGTGTCCACAGTTTGTGGATATAATTACTCCGTAAAATATTCCACCAGGAAGCAACATGGTAAGGGACACGACTTCAAAAAGTGAAGGAGCTCGCGACTGAATTCGCATACTACACCAGATCTAACAAAGCGGTTAATTGTGGAAGGTGACCTAATCCTAGGGCAGAAACTCTTCCGAATTAGATCGTAGAGGCAGCGTTTCTCCTACTGTTATTGTTGGGCTGAAGATTTAAAAGCCACTAGGGCCAGGATATTTTTTACTTTGGTGCTTTATAAAAGATAGACTGTACGTTTCGCCGTTACTTAATGATTTCCAAGAGATAAGACACAGAACTGAAGAATCTTTTGCTTCCATTAATCCGGAATTGTTAAACGAAGTGTGGGAGGAATTGGATTTTATATTGATATGTGCCGTATAACAAAATGTGCATATGTTGAACATTTGTATTAAAAACTAGGTCAGTTTACGTTCAATTTTATGTATGATTTGTTGTAAATAGTCTAAATTAAACTGTTATAATAGAACATTGAAACTGGGACATTCTTTATGGACACCCTGTTTTTTGTAAAATTACATTATTTTTCTCTTTGTTTTTAATTTTTTTTTTTTTTTTTTTTTTTGACTTTCTTCTGTATTTACAAGAAGAAAGTATTGGATTCGCGAAAATGTTCCATTTCCGGTTTTCGATGGATTTATACGTTTCAGAAAGTTCTGAGCACGATTTGATGATATTTAGAAAATGTCCGTCTATGAGTCTGTCTGTCACTCTGTGAGTCTGTATGTGACAAAAATTTTGTGGGCACTCTATCTCCAGAACTAATGCACGGAATTTCACAAAACTTTAGGCTAAGTCAGACCTTGATATAAATTGGTTCTGATTACTTTTTGATGTATTTTGTCCAACAAGTGGCGCTACTGTGCAGCATTTTTTTGCAATTTCCGCAAATAGCTATATCTCAAGAACTAATGCACGGAATTTCATAAAACTTCAGATTCGATTATTCCTTGATAAAATCTAGTTTTGATTACTTTTTGGTGAAAATCGCACAGCAGGTCGTGCTGCTTTACTGCTTTATTCATGATTATCTCAATAGCTCTATCTCAAGAATTAATGCACGCATTTTCATCAAATTTAAGATTTAGTTAATCGCTGATATAAGTTAGTGCTGTTTAGTTTTTGGTGTAAATCTCTCAACCTGCTTTGCTGCATTTTTTGCTATTTCCGCAATATCTGTATCTCAAAAACTAATGAATGAATTTTCAACAAGCTTCAATTTCAGTTAGTCCCTACTATAAATTGGTTCGAATTACTTTTTTGGTGTAAATCGCTCAACAAGTGGCACTGCTATGTGGACTTTTTCACGATTTCCGCGATACTCTATCTCAAAAACTAATGCACGGATTTTCATGAAACTTCAAATTTACTTAGAAATTATCATAAGTTGCTGATGATTAGATTTTGGTGTAAACTAACCGGTGGCTTTGATATGCTGCATTTTGCATGATTTACACGGTTTTAGCGATAGCCTTACCTTAAGAACTAGTACACGGAATTTCATGTGTTTATAATCCTCATGATGTGTATAGATAGCCATTTATTCTCGGCACAGTACTAGAGAATTTTGAAGTATATTAACATGTATGAGATATAATAAAGTTTTGGGATTGGCTTATCCGAGTAGTTTCTTTTTGGCTTTCGTGTAATCAAAATATTTTCTTTTTGTTTCTTGGAAGTTATAGATCTAGAGAATTTTTTGGTTTATGATTCTTCATAATATCTGTATCTTCAGATACCTTTACTTCCAGGTGCGTTTTGAGAGTTATTTCGAATTTTTGCTGAATTTTGTTAAATAACGTGATTTTCGTATATTAACATGTATGAGATAGAATAAAGTTTTGGGATTGGCTTATCCGAGTAGTTTCTTTTTGGCTTTCGTGTAATCACAATATTTCCTTTTTGTTTCTTGGAAGTTATAGATCTAGAGAATTTTTTGGTTTATGTTTCTTCATAATATCTGTATCTTCAGATACCTTTACTTCCAGGTGCGTTTTGAGAGTTATTTCGAATTTTTGCTGAATTTTGTTAAATAACGTGATTTTCGTATATTATATGTATGATATAGAATAAAGTTTTGGGATTGGCTTATCCGAGTAGTTTCTTTTTGGCTTTCGTGTAATCACAATATTTCCTTTTTGTTTCTTGGAAGTTATAGATCTAGAGAATTTTTTGGTTTATGTTTCTTCATAATATCTGTATCTTCAGATACCTTTACTTCCAGGTGCGTTTTGAGAGTTATTATGAATTTTTGCTGAAATTTGTTAAATAACGTGGTTTTCGTATATTAACATGTATGAGATAAAATAAAGTTTTGGGATTTTCTTATCCGAGTAGTTTCTTTTTGGCTTTCGTGTAATCACAATATTTCCTTTTTGTTTCTTGGAAGTTATGGATCTAGAGAATTCTTTGATTTATGTGTCTTCATAATATCTGTATCTCCAGGTACCTTTACTTCCAGGTGCGTTTTGAGAGTTATTTCGAATTTTTGCTGAATTTTGTTAAATAACGTGATTTTCGTTTTTAAAGCATTAATCGTACTTTCTATTTTGATTTGTTCGTGAAACTGTTTTTAACAAATATCTATAAAAAACATGGCATGAATTAGCGTCGGTAATAGTTATTTGTGAGCGTGATTCTCTATTCTCACCAGACTGTTCTTTAATAGAATACGACATATTTAGTTTAGTTTTTTTTTTAAATTCACAATCCTTGTTTCAAAATGTAAAAATTCACATCACTTATATTCCTATCCAATGTTAAATTTGCCTTGACCAACGCATTACACATTATTGGAGAAGTTGTACTGCTACCTTCAAGGTACTTATTATGAAAACATTTGCTGGTGGAACAGTCAGCATTACATGTTAAATCCTCTTAGCCCATCGTTATTAAATCACAGTGAACTTCAAAATCAAAATAAATATAGTACTTCTTAGCAGGAAGATCAAAATTAACCTTTTGGATACAGGGTATTTTCGGGAGTATTTTTATATTCTATCATACCCAATTTACAATGCAATTTCTTTGTGGTGAATATTTCTTTAAATTGTTTTGATGTAGTTATATGGTAGATATTATTTTTCAAAAAGAGATAAACACTAGTCTTGACCGAAGACAAAGTGTTAATAGTGAATTCATTAACATAAAAACATAAACCTTTTCGATAATTTATTGGTAGGAAACATCCCTAAGATTAAATCATCGCTATCAGCTAAACTCCTATCAGATACGTCATTGTTGGGCATGTCTCGTCTAGAAGCACTTAATCCATTTAATTTATTTTTCTGGATTTGTATTTTTTACAGCGCTGAAGGGCATTTGAGTCGAAAAATGATTCGGGACCAGCACACTAATTGATAAAGAAATTTACAGATCTGTTAAATGTTTAAATTTAAATGACTAGGGAGCTCTGCCCCTATGAGCTACGCTCGCCAACCCCCGTTCAGACACCCCAGACTCTAAAAGCACTCTAATTTCATTGGCTTTAAAAAGATTGAATTATAATTTCAAAAAACAGTGGCGATCTCCCTGTAAACAGGTTTTCATTCATTTTCCTTTGATTGTAGATTTTTAAGGCGAAATCAGCCGCTGTTAAGTAATACAATTGTGTTTTCGTCTTTGATTAAAAAGAAAATAGTTAAAAATTTGAAAATAAGCTAATGTAAAATGAATTAAGTAGGTATTCTATGTCTTTAACCCTTAAAAAATACCGAGAGACAAAGACTTACGGCTGTTATTAACGTTCTTATAGCGTTAACGCTATAAGAAAGTGCTTTTAAATAATACACTTGAAATGAATCGTTTTAAATCTATTGTAATTTTCACCAAAGTTTTCTTTCTCTTTTTAATATTCACATTAAAATACTGTTGTTGTTAGAAAGGAAATATTATTTGTGCTCTATTAGAATTCACGATAATAGTTTAAAAGATTATATCAAAATATGAAATAAATGTCTCGCGCAAATATATTTTTTAATTTAATTATTTTGCCAATTGTGAATTATTTGGCCTTTTTAAATATCACGTAATTTCCTCTATTTACGACTTTTATCACATAATAATGAATTTATTATTTAAAAATTTTCTTTCTCTTTTAAAATTCACGTGTAACTATAGTGCTTACGACGTAATTTGCAATATTTTCCTGCTTTTTAAGACGTAATCACTTAATTGTAATTTTAAAGTTTTTTCCTGTTTATAATAGCTATGTGTGAGTAAATTTTTAATTTGAAGGAAATATTATTTTTTGCGTTGTTTTTAAAATTGGCAACAGTTTAAAATAATACCCTTCTCTAAAATATGTAAAAAAAAATATGTCTTTAAAAGCCGAAAATTTTAATTTAAAATAGAAATAAATCCTCAAAAAATGAGTCAAATAAAAAAAAATAAATGCTGTCTGCATAACGGGAACTTTTAATGTGTAAAATGATCTAAAAATGTTTAAATTCCTATGTATAGATTTTGCGCCGATAATTATTTTTATCGGAACGATTTTGACGAAATTTAACATTAAATATCTCTTAAAATAATTATTTGATTTAAAAACTGTCTCCATCAGCGTGTTTATGAAACATTTCTCTATAATACTACTGATTTTTATATTTTTGTATGAAGCAGTTTTCTTAAAATTAACGAAGAAAGACCCCCCGGTCTCAAAAAATATGGATCCCCATCTACCGGAAGTACCCGGAAGATCTACACAGATTTTCATTGGTCCATTTCCAAATCATTACTTTTTTTATATATAGAAGGATGTTTAAAAAAATTTTTTACGACAGTTTGAAAATTTTTACGCATTCAGCCAATGCAAAACACTAGTGCATGACCATCTGGAATTTCCTAATCTATTAATCCTACAAAGCCTAATTAAACAATTTCTGTTTCAAACATAATTTTATTACAGTTCATGAAAATAACACTAGTAATCTGCTAAATCCATCTCAGCATTTGTCGCATCAAAGAGTCACTAATAGATGTCTGAAAATAAGTTAGTCTCCAAAAACCCACAGAATATTTATAACGACTGTAATTTGAAGACGTGTCGAGTTTTGGTGTTTTTACTTCAGGTAGATGATACAGATATTCGATGCCTTAGAGTCTATAGGTTTATTTGATCTTCAACGGTAAAAACACAAAAACCCTGATCCTTGTTACGAGTTTATTTATCGCATATGGAGTTATGTAGTTATGTAGTTTGTATTTATGTAGTTATGGAGACCCTTTGTTAGGGAACGGTGAAGGAAAATACTTTTAAATAACAAGTTTAAATGTAGTGAAATATTTCGCCTTTTGTTACTAAATTTTGGATTGCTCATAAAGCAGATTTTCAAACGATTTTTGCATTAAACTTTTAGGTACAACGGCATCACATCTAAATTCATTGTACCCATTGTACATTTAGACACAGTTATGTTACATAAATTTTAGTAATAAATTCTCACACCTTTGTCGTATTCCTTTATTAATCGCTGGATGATTTGGTGTAATACATCCACAGTTACAAATTTAAACTATTTTTTGTCACGTCTATTTCTGATACTGATCTTTACATTATTTATTTCCAGAAATCTGCGATTCAATATCCCAAAGATTATTATTCGTAAGTAGTTATGACAAATTGAATTTGGCAGCTATGGATACAACTTATAATACATGGTTTTGAATTATAAATATTAATTTCAGTTAATCTAATTCGAACCTAATTCTTCTTTGTAAAATATTTGCAAATGCAAGGAAGTTTACCGTTCTTCGAGAAAAATTTTGAAATAGAATTACTTATTAAAATATATTTGTTAAATTATAGGGAAAGTTAAAAGTGTATGAAGATTTTATCAAACTTTGATTTTGTTCCAAAGTCGGGAACGATTATAGTTTATAAGTAAATTAATTTTGCAGTTTCATAATACGTAGCTAAATTGTATTAATAAATCTCGCACTATTTTCTATAAATTACAAAACCTTCTTCTTACGTATAAAGCGTTAAATAATTTCTGAAATCCGATACGTTCAACTTCTTATTAGATGTAAATTTCCAACTGGGCGAAAAATGTCTGGACCAGGATTCGAACCCGGGACCTCCCCTAGCTGAAGCCGCCAGTGCTCTGCCATCTGAGTTATCCCGGACGATTCTGGTCAAACTTTTTCATCCAGCTAACCTTGATGATTACAGCATCTGGTCTGAAACCTGGTTCAGCTCAACAGAATAAATCTCAGGTAATGGAACTCCAGAAATCGCTGGATACGAAATTACACTATATTAAAGAAATTACACTGGCGGCTTCAGCCAGGGGAGATCCCGGGTTGGAATCCTGGCCCGGACATTTTTCGCCCAGTTGGAAATTTACAGCTAATATGATTTGTTAACCCGAGAGTAGTCGCGACATTTTTTAGAACGTTAGTAGTCGCGCTCGGTCCATTTGCCGCCGTTACCAGCAGGCCGAAAACGAAGGGGAAACTTGCCGGTGTTATCACATGATCGAAAACGGATTATGTAGGGTGAAAATATTGACTTAACTTTAAAAGATTACAGCAATTATTCATTTTACAACCTTTTACAGCAAATTATTTATTTCGCTTAAGTATATATTCAGTTTTCATCTAGATAAATGTTTTTAATAACTCTTTCTTTGTTTTGCATAAATACTTAAAAGTAAATAGTAAATGATTTGATTGAATTTCTGATGTTACTATGAATCAATAATTAGTAGGAAAACATTTACGAATATGAATCTAAATTCGTGATAGGGGTATTTTTATCTTTTTTGGAAGGACAGAATCAGAGTCACGTAGATTTTTATGATACTCCGGCACTCTATATCCATTTAATAAAATAAAATTAGTAAATTTAGCATCAATATATTACACTGACATTAAATTGAACAATTAAACTGAAAATAAAAATGGAACCTATGACATGCAACAGCAAATCAAATACAATACCACTAATTTACCAGCATATTATATATATATATATATATATATAAAGGTAAAAAATACTTAATTTCGAAATTATAAATGTAAATGTTGTAACTACGTTTTATTTATTTATTTTTTGGGGTGTGTATGAGGGGGCAGAGGAGGGGGGGGGGGCTCTCGGGATTTTATGATTAAATGATTAAATCCATTTTTGAAATGAAAATGCACGATTCGTAGTTTTTCTACTTATTTCAGGGTGGGAGCAGCGCCCCTGAATAAAAACTCTGGATACGAACTTCGCTTATATAAAGTAAATAATAAGTTATTGAAATCATATATTTAATTTAAATACATTTGCAATTGTAGATTTAAATCCTAAGATGGATAAATTATTTTAATTAATAGAATCACTGAAAGGTTCATCTTAATAGGGATGTATTTTACAGCAACTATTTAATTAAAATAAATATTCAATTGTACATTTCATAATAAGGTATTATTGTTATAATTTATTGTTTTATAATAACATTCATTAAAATAATAAAAACAATAAGAAATTTTTCTCCGAAATTATAAATATGCAGCAATAATTTTATTTAAAGGAATTTTCTCTCGTATTCTGAAAAACATTATTCTGAAAAATAGTTTGAACAATTGATGAAGGACAACAAATTTAAATTTGTTAGATACCGTCCCCAAGCCCCTATTGGATTTCAATAATAATAAAAAAAACATTTTCTGCGGCATTGTTAAAAGAAAAATGTGATTTTACTTACAGTATGAAAATTTAAAAATAGATAAATTTTAGAAAAATACTTAAAATATTTTTTTAAATCATAATATAAATATTCACTGAATTATCCAAAAGAGATTTTTATTTGCATAATTTCTAACCTACATTATAAAATTCTCATTATTGTGCAAATACATTATATGTATGTTCTTCGCAGATATACATACTACATTTCTGAGAAAACTGTTTTATCTTTCGAGTTTGTTTTATTGTACAAAAATGATACTTTTCAGATTTTGGAGATACGGCAATTTTTTTACTGATTCCCATAAATTTCTCTTCTCTCTTTTTTAATGATTTGGCTGTGTTATTGACTGTTTTTTTTTTCATTTATATGTTCCGGTAATAAATAGAAAGCAACTTCTTTCAAATGATGATGATTAATTTCCCTTTTTTTCCATAGATTAACAATTTGAGAATTTATTCCCGCAATGTTTGACAATGAAAAAAAAAATGTATGTGACAATCAATCAGTTTTTTGTGCGAACTGACTTCACAACTAATATAATAAAACAATTTTAAGTAACATTCTAAAAGTAAAAAAAGTACTCTATGAACGGGTAAAATGGCAGAAAGAAGAAAGAAGAAATAACAACAGACAGAGAGTCCGTACTTCGAAGAAACTTTCCCCCCGCAGATTTCGCGGAAATGGGAAAGGATGAACACGAGAGGAAAAAATTCAACTAACACAAGTGGTCGCAACGCGGTCATTTAGACCGATTGAAACTTAAGAATGCGATAAAATGCTAAGAAATAGCAGGAATGACTTGCAATTTTATTACACAAGAGTGTGAACACTCAAGGTCAGCTACACGGAATTTGGCTATCGTAACTTTAACAGGAAATGAGTTACAAGAAGATAACGAATTTCGGGCGGGGAAAAGACCAACGCGCGACTACTAACGGGTTAACGAATTAGAATAATTGTGTTAATTTTAATCTAGTGACGTTCAACTTCATTTTCAAATGAATTTCGAATTCCCGAATTGTTAATTTGTTTTTTTAATGCCCTCATAAATTAAAAACTAATATTTTCTTTCTTTTTTAAACCAAAGTTGTCTTTAAAATTTTAAATAAAAGTAAATTTTATTCGTTTAGAATCTGTTATATATAGAGTAACGTATGTCCCCGAGTCTCGTCCGAGTATGAATAATTAAAGTTTACCACATGCCTGCTCTAATCAAGACTATATTGTAGATTGTAGTTTCTACTTCTGGTAATACAGCCAAATGTTCTGTCTTTTCTAAACCCAGAATCTTATATTTTCATACTTTTTTGTCAGATATGAGTATCCTTGAAGTAATTTTGAATTTAAAAATTACTGTTAATGAACTTTGTTTAATGCTTATCGTGTATACAGCAATACATAAGTTTTTAATACATTTCCTGATTATTTCATTGGCTTCCCTTTAAGGTAGAATTCATAAGAAATACTACCTATTACAATCGTTACCGTGGTGCGACTTTAAAAAAATAACTACATAACTTTTCATTATATGACCACAGGAACCCCAAACCTCACCCCCCATGAAAAGTTTATATATATATATATATATATATATATATATATATATATATATAGATGTTGATTTGATATTTTATATGTAATTGGTGACTTTCATTAATATTATATTTAGCTTAATTAAAGTTTTATCTTATTTACAAACATTTGTTATTAAATTTTAATTTACTAAGGACAATATCATATTAATTACTAACAGTATGCCATTTTTATAGTGATTAATATCAGTGTTGCGCCTGCTCACAAAAAAAAAAACGAACTAATTCAAACTCAAATTCAATTTCTCAAAAATGAGTCAAGTTCACGCTCAGATTCAATTTTTTTCAAATGAACTCGCTCAACTCAAACTCATCTATAAAAGTGAACGAAGTTCATTAAAAACTCTCTTTTTTTTATATATATATACTTTATCATCCAAATTTACGAAGTTTTATGAACTAATCTTTTGGTTATTCAATCTAAGGATCTTCATGCCCCGGACCAATTTTTCTTCCCTACACTTTGTCCGAGCTTAGATTGGGGATTAATTTTTTCAAGACATTCGGACAGAGATGGGCCTGTACTGGATTTATTTTCCGGCCCAAGTCGGGGCCGGACTGTATTCTTCTTGAGATCTGAACAAGCAGAAATTCTCAGCTTCGGTCCCAACCTAGCTCATATGAAAATCATTGGACGGGCGCAGCTCTGGTTTGTCCAGTAAAAATATCAACAAAATTTGGCCCGGCCCAAACTTTTTTTAATGCACGTACGTATTTTTAAATTGCTATTAATACAGAATTAAAATTAATCTATTACTTTTTCTTTTTTTTTTTTTTAAAGTGGGTAGATGCATTTCTAGGCGATAAAATTAAAGTACGGTAAAATCTGAGAAAAAGAACCTGCCTATGACGGAATCCCGTGTTTAACAATAACAAAAAAATCTTTATCTATGTAAAATGAGGATAACAGTACTTGTGAAAATATATTATACTTGAGGGCTCTGCCCCCTACGAGCTACGTTCGCCAACCCCCGTTCAGACACCGCAGACTCTAAAAGCACGCTAATTTGATCGGCTTTAACCCTTTAACCGTCTGGCCCGGATTTTTCCGTTTCTAGGAATCCTGTTTAAATGGTTGTGGACAAAAATATTTTAAACTGAATTCTATTTTGAACCCTGTATGGAAAGAAGTGATTTTAAAGATATTGTAGCATTTAACTGCGAATAAGAAATGTATATATCCTGGGATTTACAAGCATGCTTATAAAAATACTGGAAAATCCTCGGACGGTGAAAGGGTTAAAAACATCTCAGAAGACTGAATTATAATCTAAAAAACAGTGGCGATCTCTCTATAAACGGATTTCTATTCATTTCGCTTTGATTGGGGAATTTGAAGGCCAAATCAGCTGCTGTTAAAAGATACAATGACTGTTTTCATCTTTGATTAAATAACATCAGTTAAACATTTCAAAATAAGCTAATATAAAATGAATTAAGTAAAGAAAGTCTTTGTCTCTCGGTATTTTTTAACAAAGCGAAAAGAAAGCTCTTTTAAATAAATCATTTTAAATGTATCGTTTTTAATTTGACGAAATTTTCACCAAACGTTTCTTTCTCTTTTTAAAATTCACGTGAAAATACTTTCGTTAAAAATGAAATATTACTTGCGCTGTCCTAACAAAAATAGTTGAAAAGATCATCTCAAAATATCAAATAAATGTCTCGCGCAATTTTTAAATTTAAATTATTTTCCAATATTATTTTTTGTTCATTTTACGTAATAAGTGTAATGAAGCGTAAATGTGACGTAATTTCTCCTATTTAAGACTTCTAACACATGTTAATGAATTTATTATTTTACAATATTTTTTCTCTTTTAAAATGCACATCTAAATATAGTTTTTATGACGTAATTTTCAATAAGTTCCTGCTTTTTATACGTAATTATTTAATTATAATTTGATGGGTTTTCTCTGTTTATAATAGTCACGTGTAAATAAATTTTTAATTTGAAGCAAACATTATTGTTTGCGCTGTTTATACAGTTGGCAACAGTTTAAATTAATACCATTTTCTAAAATATGTAAAAAATATCTCTCGAAATGCTGAAATTTTGAATTCAAAATAGAAATAAAACCTCAAAAAATGAGTCAAATTAAAAAAAATAAATGCAGTCTGCACACCAGGAATTTCTAACGTATAAAACGATCTAAAAATGATTAAATTCCCATATATAATTTTCGCTCCTATAAAACTTTTTTAATGGAACGATTTTGTCCAACTTTAGCATTAAACATCTCTTTAAAAAATCCTTCGATTTGAAAACTGTTTGCATCAGCGTGTTTATCAAACATTTCTCTATAACACCACCGATTTTCATATTTTTGTATGCAATATTTTTCTTAATATTAACGAAAAAAGACCTCCTGTCACAAAAAATTCAAAACCGGAAGCGGCGGTGACAGCGTTGCGTTAGTTACATTTTTTTTTAGAATAGAAAGATAGCATTTACAACAGACAATGAACCTGCTCATAGGGGAACCTGCCCATAATGGATTTTTCTTCTTTCTTATGCAATTCCGTTTTAGAAGAATTTCTTGTGCTGAATTTTTTAATTTTTTAAATCTCCAATCCATAGAATGTGGATTAACGATATTAATGATAACTGAAATTTACATAATCAGATGCATTTAAAAAATAAACATCACAGCTCGTAACACTTTTTTAAAAATGAAGAATATAAACATGAAATAAAAAGACAATTTTAATCTTATAGGTGTAAAAATCTATGCCCAGCTTGATCGGGCTTATCCGAACCAATTACCTTTTTGTGCGGGCTGTGCCGAAGTTTTAGTTTATATACCGAACTTGCTGGTCAATATATATATATATATATATATATATATATATTTGTACTGGCCAAGTTGTGCTGGGATCATTTCTGGCCAAATTCGAACTTTTTTACCGAGTCAAAGGAAAAACTGTCTACGGGCTGCGCTCGGCCTGAAAATTTCTTCCCGTGTATAACGCTAATTCATTGTATTTTTGTGCTTTCAGAAATAATACTCTATGCTCTGCAATACATCCATTTCTTTCCGTATCCCAATATATGAGTTTATTTATAATCTACATACATATCTTATTATATTAAATATAGTTCAGTTGGAAAATATGTAACTCGATTAAAAAACACAGTTAAGCAATTCACGCTCATGCTTTCGAATTCTTTTGTGTAGTCTTGTATATGGTCTACAGAATTTATATACACCACGTAGTACGCAACAAATTATTTAAATTTAAAAACGCATACAAAACTCAGACCGTACTTCCAGTATTTATAGCTCGCAGACAATAGTGCTCTAAATGAATATTAGGTACTTTGCACACCTTATTCTATAGAAAGCATGTTTTAGTGCACCTCAGAAATCCATACAATTTTATTATGTTTGAAATTGTATATCATTAGATTACATCGCAAACGATTTTCGTCAATTGGACATAATGTAACGGGATTCTTTTGAGTGATCACGTAAACGAACCAAAAATTCTATACAATCGCTTTTCAGTCGCAAACATGTCATAGGAAACCTTAATAACACATATCAATTGCATACAATACGAGAAGATTCACAAGAGTTAGGGCACGGACCGGAGGCATGCAGATAAACAAACCAAATTCATGAAC
This sequence comes from Maratus speciosus, assembly GCA_963932465.1. NCBI lineage: Eukaryota > Metazoa > Arthropoda > Arachnida > Araneae > Salticidae > Maratus > Maratus speciosus. Next base: position 91,268,248 of record OZ010800.1, read on the forward strand.
ACTTTACGCTATGTTAGAAAGTTTAAAAAAGAGGTATTCATTAAGAAGAATATATTGCAAGAAGAAGTTATAATTGTTAATTTTCTGATGCGATATTTTAAAAATAGGAATGCATCTCACCCCCATAGGTTTAACATTAGCATGGAGGTTTGAGATCTCACTGATTAACATACATAAGAGGTTATTTCACTAAAACGGAAATACCCACTTGCTAAAGTTAATCCTATAGGACAGCTCTTTTAAAATATCCCGTTTGCATTTGTAATCTTTAAACGTCTCTTTTTAGGGGGGAGGGGGGTGGCATTAGATAGCTGAGATAGTCTCCACAATCGACTTTCACTTTCGGAGCTGGTTTCAAAAGAGATTTTTCTATAAATGTAACATTAGTTTTATGTTATTTTATTGGTGCATTTGAGGTTTTGAAACTCTAAGATAGTAAACTCTATTTAAATAAATCATAACATTAGTTGCTGGTTCCAATATATGAAAAAAAAGTAGTATTATGATTTAATTTATTTAAAAGACTGGTTCGGCGATCCGTTATTCTAACAAGCGAGAACTACTGCACTATCTAGCAACAATTTTAGAGACGATTTCTGGCAGTGCTACTGTCTCCTACATTTATGCCTCCGAAATTTGATAAAAGCCCTGTAAAATTTGGTTTAAAATGACACTAAGATTGCATTAATCAAATTCTGAAATAACTTTTAAAAAATGCTTTAAATATTTTAATTTAATCATATTTAAATTATATTAAGTACGCAAAACCATAAAAAGCTTCATATATGTTTTGTTTTTTTAAATAAAGTCGACGCTTTGACCTCTGGCGTGCCAAAGATGAGGGTTGTTATAATGGAAGGTCGCTATAATGATAATGAACGAAAAAAACCCTTCTAATATCATGTGCATGATAATTAAGGTTTCAAAGGAAATTTTATATAACAACATCATTACTAAATTCTTTTTACTTTCATATCAAATAAATATTAACAATGAATAAATATAAAAATCAATTTAAGAGAATGATTACGTATTTCTAAAGTAAAATTTAAAGTAAATGTTAAATCACACACAAAAATAATAGTTACTTACGTATTAACATTTATTTTCTACAAAAATAATTCGAAACGTTTATTTTTGTGCATTTGATATTTTCTTTAAACAAAATTTTCCATCTCAGTTAGAGATAAGTAAAAAAGGTTTTAACCCTTTCAGGGGCAAGGTACTTCTATTCGTAAAATGCTGAAATCATTGAATAACACCAGAATTTAGAAACAAATTTAATTGAATATAAGTAAACTCTTTTCTTCAAATAAGTTAAGAAAAGGAAAATTTTCTTTTCAAAATTCTGGTGCCAATGTGGCATTTAGGGATTAACATTTGGTGGTACAAAAATGAACCAACGCCCTTCAAGGGATTAAAGTGTAATTTTAAGACATTTTACAATAGACATCAACGCGAAGTGACATTGCCACCTAGAGTATTCTAGATGGCAATGGCTGACCCCCTCCTCCCACACAGTAATCTTGAATATCTCTACCTAGTAAACGTAAACAATAAACCTTCTCAAAAACGCCAGAAAGCGTTACCACCCACGAATTCCCGTAGAACCCTAATAATGCGGCACCTTTTTGTTTTGGAAAATGATTTCGATCTCAAGCTATTTTCACCCTGCCTTGAAATTGAGACTGAAAGTCTACAGATGACCATCCAACTAACTCAACAAAGCTTCGCCTGATAAAGAGAGTGGAAATAGGACTATAGTTGGGGCACGTTTAACTAGTCAATGGGTACTATGCTACGCCGGCCTTTTTACTAACTTTGGCGATGTAGGATCGCCGGATTTGGCTGTTTATCGTTGTTTGGGGGAATAAATTTGAGCGAGTTCATGTTATCAATTATTTTGTTTTTTCATGTTCCACGCAGATTGTTCCGTATTCCTAAAAGAATTTCGGTTCCATTGTTTTAGCCTAATGTACTAAATTTTGTCATCTGTGATATCTGAATTTTTAGCGATTCTTATGCGATTTAATGTTTCTTTTTTGCTTTTGTTTTTCGCGGCGATATTCTACATTATTAAAAATACATCCAATTATTAACTTTTAGTCCAATACAATAATTTTATCCTTTTTTCAATGAAGTTTATTTGGAATTCGCGTACAGCAATTTTTGTGGGTTTTTTGGGGGGTTTGCGCGACGATTTCTCAACATTCGCAAATTGAATCTAGGGGTCGATCCAGGCAAAATTTGGGGCCAATTTAGGGCCCTTTCACAAAAATCTATTCAATAAAATGGGCCCCTTCACAAAAATAAATTTAATAATATGGGCCCCTTCACAAAAATAAATTTAATAAACTGGGCCTCTTCACAAAAATGAACTTAATAAAACAGGCCTCTTCACAAAAATGAATTTAATAAAACAGGCCCCTTCACAAAATTCCTTTTAATGAAATAGGCCAGGCCCCTTTCGTAACAATCTTTTTCATAAAAACTGCTTTAAAATATGTAATTTGTAAATAAAACCAGGTCACGAAAAGCAAAAACTTTAGCGAGGGGATTTAAAGAAGTTTTTGTTAACAAATTCTTGGTTCGAATTTGAGTAACTGGATTTCAACTTTCATTACAAAATGGTATTTTTCACAAAAATATTATAAAATTCACAAAAATAACTTTTACTTTTCACAAAATGGGCCCCAAGAATAAAAACCTGCATCGATCCCTGGAATCCTATTTTTTTCCAATATAGAATTTTTTTTTATCCTGCAATTTTTGAAGTTTTGGTCATTTATAATGCTATTTTCAGCGTTTTTTCGCGAAGATATAAAATGAATGATGATTTAATGTACAAAAATATTCAGAAAGAACTAATTTATAAGAGAAAAATTGTGTTTTAGTTCAGACACCCTCCCACCCAACCAGAAAAAAAAAAGGACAGGAAATTTTATTTTAAAAGTGCGCGAACAAAAATCATATCATATAAAATTAGCTAGCAAGTAGCTATATCGTATTAAATTAAACAGTTTTTTTAATACATTCAATATAGAATTTATTGTAAATCACATGAAACGTGTATAAAATAAAAATTGTTTTCCCCCTTATTTTTATAATAAAAATAAATGGTCTTCGCCGATTTGTTTGTAATAGAAATCTTCTTCGGAAAATCATAAAAGAAAACAGGAATTAATATTTTTAGCTTTTCTTTTCTAAATCAATTATTATTTAGTCCTAGATTTGAAAGCTTTCATTACAATAATAACAATAAATAAATCTACCGGTGTAATAAACTCATAGTAATGAATGCTAAAATTCAAAAGCTGTGCAGTGTTTTATTATGAAGCCGAATAAAAATGTTATTGATATATATGTTAAGATTTTAAATAAAGATAAAATTCTTATTATTTAGCGTTCAATTTTTATGTTTAAAACAAAAGAAAAATTTGAAAATAATCTAATTATATCCTTACAAATTTTATTCCAATTTCATATTCAATATAAATTTCATCCTAAAAATTATTATAATATCACTTTTTTCAAACTTATCTATTAAAATAGAAGGAAACACACATACACACCCTCTCACAATGTTCGTACAACACTTTACTCACAATTTTTTTTTCTCACAATGTTTACAAACAAATGCACATTTTTAGTAGCATTGAAGAAGTTGTTTTAAACTAATCCAATATATTTAGATATTTTGCAATTTCATTTCCAGTTAATTGATTTATGTCAAATTAAATTATAATTTAACTTATCGAATCAAATTAACTTACATTTATGTATAAAAATATAGTATTCATCATGAATAACTGGTGAATTTTTTCTTGTTTTTGTGTCTAAAATACTGTTAAAATATTGAATTTATATCATTGTTTAAAAGACAAATTAATTTAACTTCTGATCATTTCTTTCTAAGTAAAATAAGAATAGTTTAAACTTCTGTATGCGGAGGGATGGAAATTATATCGTGAATGTACTTAAGAAAAGCCGCATAAAAAAGAGGTTCGTTTTAATTCACACAAAAGGAAAATTCTTGTTATTTTACATATTCTTTCCATATGCTTCATATTTATTTGAGGTGAAATTGTCTAGTCCACCAAAATTTTCTATCCAACGCGATTGTCCAGTAAATTAGATAAATAAATAAAAATCCATTCTTAGACAACAATTGCTTGTAATTAATTTACCGGAAACTAAGAAAAACTGTTCGATTTCAAATCCCTTCAAATATCATGCCTGCAAGTATCCTGTTTTTACATTTAAAAAAGAGCCTTAAAATATAAAGTTTCCGGTTTTTGAGCGGGGAAAGATAATTTTTTTTTTTAAACAGCCTTACAATAAAGAGCTTCTTTTATTCGTTTTAATTTGCAAAAGAAAATTTTCTTTGTTATTTTAAATGTTTCATCCATATGTTGGGTATGTACTTGGGGGTGAAATTTTCCGAAAAATTCGAATCCACCGAATTTTTTTCTCTATATGTAATAGCTTAAAAAAAGAAACTTTTGTTTGGACATCAAAAATCTACAATCTCTGATAATAAAAAGAGGCAATATCTATTGACCATCACCCCGCACAGCTCTGTTGGGGGTATAAGGTTGCTAGTTATTTGCGAGCACCGAGCCAAGTACGCGCCAAAAAACTTCCTTGCGTATAAATACATTTCCTTGATTATTATTAGATATTTATCATAAAGATGAATATATGCTAAGCTCAATCGATTTCGATTAATGAGTCAATCATTTTTCCTGTGAAAATGAAGAAAAAAAAGAGATTTAATATGTCATTTCTTTCATATTCAGTACAGAACTATTTATTGTCGCGGACTTACACTCCTCTCTAGTATAATCACCATTGACAACTTAGGTCTTCCTTAGGTATAGTTTTATTAGCTTGTTGACAATTGAATAATAAAAGTTGGAGTCAAGAAGTCTGTGCCTTCATATTGTCACTATTCTTGCCCTGTAGTAAAACCTTTTGAACAATACCTTTATAAATGTTTTTGTTGACTAGATTATATTTTCGAAAGAAAAAACTCTAATGTGGATCTGAATATCGATACTTTTTCTGGCTCTTTCAAAATTAGTATTATTGAATCAGTGCTTTATAATTTTAAATTGCATGATTATTCTTCTTTGTAAAATTTGTCAAGTATATTTGAGACAGAAGCAATCAATTGTATAAAAAATAACAGTTGCACTGAGAATTTTAAATACTTTACATATTTTAAAACATTAATATTTTTTGATAGAAGACAAAAGTGATAAATTTTATGTAGTATTATTTAAATTTATTGTAAATGTTTCCGTGTTAATATATGTGCATTATGTCCAATGAAAAAGAAAAAACAATCTCACCACGTCTTTCTTTAAACACACAAATAGACTTATAATGAGAGAAATAAAATAAACCATTAAAAAGAGTCATTTTAAGACTGTTCTCCAATAAATAAAAACAGTATTCCCCGCACAACAACGCGAATCTTTGACACACTTACAGGTGCATTTTTAAACGTACAAAGCGTAAAATCAACAGCCATGACTTAAGAAAAATTTTGGAATGGAATACAATTTTTGATTTTCGATAAATATATTACATTTTGGGTTATAATAATGGATGGCTGTTTCATGACGAAGTTTGTAGGGCTATCGCGTCAAGAAATTCTGTTCAAGACGCCAACTTTGAAAGCGTTTTCTGAAAGATCCACCAAATTGATCGAAAAATGAAAAATGCTACTCGATTTCTCAATTTCAGAAAAGAGCACCTGCATTTCTATTGCATCTGCTATTCAAAATGTCCTAAGCAGACACTTGGGGTTATTGTACAGTCATTACCAAAACGAAATATTATAGTGTATGCGTGGCTGCACTGGATTTGTTAAACAAAAGTGTGTTTTTCTTGATTAAAATCATGTAGATTATATTAAGTTTTAAACTAATGAGTCAAATAAAATTTATTTCTAAGTTATTAAATGAAATCCGGCTAGTTTTGATTTTTTAAGTGACCCATTTACTTCGTAAAGCACGTGAATGGATGTTTTTTTTTTTTTTCCCGTACTGAAAATAGTCATATCTTGAAAACCAATTTTATCTTTTATATTAAAAAATAAACATATCTATATTGCTTAATATTCAAATGTAGTAAAACCTCTGAATAGTAGACACCTCGGGGTCGTTGAATAGAGTCCTGCATCGGATCGGGATGTACCATTTTTTAAGTGGAGGAGGGGAGGAGGAGTCACTCTTATTTTATTTCTGTACGTTAGGTTGACTCTAGAATAATCCTTAAAGGACAGATTTCGATTTTTTGCTTCTAGGGTTATTGGGATTTTCACAAAGTTTGAGCAAAGTTTCACAAAGTTATGTTCCAAAAAAAAAAAAAAAAAAGAACATGCGTATTTTAATATGAATGAATATATATTCAATTTACTACTTTCATGAGAAGTAAAATACATGTAAGAAATATAATCATAGATTATTCTTTTTTTTACGGTACTGTGAAGAACCATTTCTTCTTCTCTTGTAATATGGAAAATATTATCTATAATTCGTTTTTGACACACTCAAAACACATATGTAGTGTCTGTGATAGTTAATGCACACGTAGGCATATTACGTGTGTATAGATTGTAAGATGTTCAGTATTCATCAATAAAAGCGTACAATACAAATATATAATTTCTTAAAAATGCGAAAATGTTTTCTAAATAGAAGTAAATGCTTTCCTTGTGTGTCCGCTATGGAGTTCTTATGGCATATAGATTTCTAACCTTTTTGTTTTCGACATTCATTTAAAAAAATCGGGGTCACCCGACCCGCAAGTGTCAAAGCCCAATCCAAAACCTATCCGAATCCGAAACAGAAGTAAACCTCTAAAGGTCAAGTCAGACCCTTTTTAACCACTATACAGGTCACAAACAGTGTTGCTAATTCTGGCGGATTTTTTACTCAGAAATTTCGAGTTCGCACTATAATCTATGAGCGGTCCGGGCTTGGTTTTTTTTTTTCATTTACGGCAATCGGGCCGGACCTGGTCTACATTCTTTTCGGGCCGGGCCTAATCACTACTCTTTCCGAGCCGGGCTCGGGCCTTTTTTTCTGAAGGACCGGGCATGGCCTAATTTATTTTTTCCGTAACGAACCGGGACTGGTATCATTCTTTCTAGTCTTCACGGGCCTAAATTGTCAGTCCTGATTTTGACCCAGCCCATATCAAAATCATTCTCTCGACGTGGCCTGGATCATTCAAAGATCAGTAAAATTTGACCTGTAACAAAAAATTTTTGCAAAAAAATGAACACATTTTTAAATCGCCATTATTCTACAATTAAACATTACATTTTATTCTTTATAAAGAACGAGTTGGAACCCGTCGAAATTCGACGAATTAAAATATTTAGAATGGAATTGTTAGATCGAATTTATAATAAACCTACAAAAAAGTTACAACAAAAAATCCACGTTGCATTGGTTATCTAACTCTCAAAACAAATAATGTTTTTAACCTAAAATTACCAAAATATTATTTCCAAAAACTTCAATTGCTTAAATTATTGAAAAATTAAACTGTATTAGAATACGTAATCAAGATGAGTAATTATGTTGAAGTTATCGACTGGGGCTCTTACGTCTGTTTTTACGGGATTAAAAATCAGTAAAAAGGATTTCGCTTTGTCACATCATAAACTTTCCCCCCATAAAATCTAAACTGTACGTTATTTTCACATTCTCAAAATTTACATACGCACCATTCAAATTCACAATTTAAAAGTATTTTAACGCGCAATATATTATTAATGAATGTATTTCCAAACTTAAAGGCACATTTGTCCGATACAACTTTTCATGTGAACATTCGCATAAAATTTAAGTTCTAATCTCAAGCAGCGGTGTAGTCGTAAAAAAAGCAGAGGGCATGCTGATTTAGTATTGGTCAAATATTTAGTTTTATCGAAGAAAATGATCATTTTGTTTTAAATATGACATCATTTTTACACACAGAATCATTTTGCCTATCTTCTCAAACTCAGTATCAGCGTAATGTAAAAATATTGAAATATCTTCTTCAATCTTTTGATTTATGAAGAAGAATGGTGTTTTTTTTTTAATGGCTGACGTAATTTTCTGTTCAAAAATTAGAAAAAAGTTACTTTTATTTGTAATAGGAAAATGGCATCAATAAGGATATAATCAATAAAAATAAATAAACCATGACTATTTTTCTTTTATTATTAATACAAATGAAGTATTTCAATTGCCACAATTACAAAATTGGTACTAAAAACTACAAAAAAATTAATATCTCAAAAATAAATTGAGATACAGCTTTCAAACAAATTGCATGTAAAATAGCAATTTTTTCCTTATACGACGGTGTAAAAATTTAAAATGTGCGATATTTAGAAGTTTAAAAATTTGCAATAGCGAAAATTGCAAACAAAAATTGTATTTCAAATTTCAAAGTGTTGCCATTCGCAAAATGACGTATGCGTTACGCACAGATATGTTTGTCCTTTATAATATAGATAGTACATTTCTAGGTTTATTAAAATGTAGCTAAATTAAAATATAGTAAAAAGTGTGAAAAAGAACCTGCCTATGACGGAATCTTGTGTTAATCTGAAAAATATATTTATCCATCCAAAATGAATGTACTAATATATAAGAAAATAATATATAATACATTTACACCTGCTATAAGATGTGAACTTGTCTATAACGTATTTTTTTTTCTTTCCTATGCAATTCCGTCATAGAAGATTTTACTGCATAGCATTTTTCCGATTTTTAAGTCCCCAGTTCATGGAATATGGATTAACTATATTAATGATAACTGATACATTTGCGTACAACAAATAGCGATTCATTAAAAAAAAATAAATATCACAATAACTTCTACAAATATGAAAACTATAAACACGCCAATAAAAAGCAAAGATAGGTATTTTTGGTCAGAATTCCTCGTACCAGACAAATTTTTAACCAAATCGGCGTAAAAATCAATGTTTTGTAGAAATTTATTCGGGCCGGGACGGGCTTGGACTGAGATTTTAACTTTTTTCCGAGCCGCCGGGCTCGGGCCGAACTTTTAATTTTTATACCGGGCCGGGCCGAATTTTCCTTCTACGGATCGGGCCGGGCCCAGGCCTTGAAATTTCGGCCCGTGCAGACCTCTACCATACACTGCATGGTACAGGAACTCTAATGGATCTCTATTTGTATGTAAATATCTGAATTATTATTAATACCATTAATCCAATTACACGGCTTGGACACTTAAAAATTGGAAAAATTCTATATCGAAAAACCTTCTAAGACGGAATCACATAGTCATAAGAAAAAATCGTTACAGTTTAGTTCCTATTTTACCAAGTCTGTCGTCTCTTGCAACGTACTATTTATATTCAAACGGATTATTATATCCATTTTGCACCGATCAAGAATTTTTTCCGTTTAAAACAGGATTTAGTCATACACAAATTCTTATAACAGGTTTTAGAGTACTGTATATACCCTCACCCCCCTTGAAATGCATATGTATTACTCTTTAAAGGGAATTTTAATTGTAGAATAATGGTAATTTAAAAATATATGCATTTTTGGCAAAAATTGCTGACCCAAGGAGGTTGTTCCTTAAACAGATTTGTGCACGAATCAGACAGGGACGGGTCAATAATTTTCATACAAGCAGGATTGTGAGCATGCCAGAAAATTTCGGTCGATGCCGACTTCCAGGAAGAATAAAGCACTGGCCCAGAAATAAACCCGATTCGGGTCTCCAGAGAGCAAGACACAGAAAAGCGGATGATCAGACTCGACCCGTCCCGAGTCCGTGTGGGCCTCTTAAATGGCATTTGAATGGGAAAAACGTGTTTTTAATAGCTGGAAAATTTTTAAACAAATTATGAAAAAAATTGAGTTTGAGCTGTAAGTTTCGTTCAAACTCACAGATTTTTTGATCTTTCGTTCAGTTCACGTTCGTTTATCAAAAAGTGAATCAAGTTCAACTCAAAGTTCACAGAAAGTGAACTAAGTTCACGAGTTTTCGTTCAATGAGCGCGCTCATACCCAACACTGATTAATATACATATAAGTATATTTAATATAAATAAAGTTATACTGTATGTATTAAAATTGGGTAATTATTTTTATTATTATTCCTCTATTCTTTTTAATATTGATCTATTTTCACTTTGTGTTATAAAATTTATTATCGGTTTTATGTGTTTGAATGTCCCACATTCATACTTTTACGATTTTTATGGCTGTATGAAAATAATCCACACACTATATTTGAGTTTTTTAGGTAATGGGAATTTAAGTATCAGATAATCTTCTATATACTTCCAAATGTTTTTTATTTCCTGTGCATTTTATAATTATCTTATATATAATAGTTATTATTAACGACTTTTATATTATTTTTAATATATATTTATATTAATTATTATTGAATTTATTTTGTTTTATAGCATATAGCTATATATTATCAATGTTATAGAATTATTTAAATTCTTAGTGTAGTTTAAATGAGTAAGATAATAAATATTTTGTATGCTTTTTTTTATTTTATTAACAATAGTTTTTTTAAAAATATATAGTGTGGTTTATATTAGGTTTATAATTATCTATATATAAGGATTTCTTTGGTTTTGCTGTTAATAATTTTTTTTACATTCTAAGGCTTTCAATTGTTCATCTTGTGACATTTGAATAATAAAAATACTACTAGATGGCAGCACCAAAATTTGTCTTTTGACGATAAGTTATAAATTTTGTCTTTTGCAGCTCCTTTTCAGTTATAATTTCCTACACCAGGTGGGATTTTTTAGCTAAATTTTGACGATATTGTTAAATAGTAATTAATTAATTTAATAGTGCATTTTAGTTATTTTAAATAATGTAATTACTTTCTATTTATTTTATTTTATATTATATTAATTCCACCTATCATGGTATTTCAAAATGTATTAACGGCATCATTTGGTATCAATTACTGTGATTTCTTAACTGTTTTATTCACCTTAATCTTTACGATATTTTGGTAGCCATGTGCGCGTGGATATATTGAAAAATACTGAAATTTTAATCGGTATGTTGTGTATTATTTCTATTTTATATCCTATAAATATTTAAACAGGTTTTATTGATTTTTCCATTTCATATTATTTGTTTCTATTCTGTTTTCATTTTTAATCTATTCACTTGATTATAATGGTTGTTCGGGCACAGAGAAAAATAATTTTTAGCTTTAGCTTATTTTTCTCACAGAAAACAACCATATTGCTTATATCATTGAATTATGCGCCCTTGAAAACGTAATTCAATATATAAGCTTTTCCATTATTTGTCGGTGTCCACTTTCTTATTTTTTCTTCCATAATAATTCCTATAATAAATTATTTGGCACTTTTTTTTATACTTACAGCTTTAACTCCTAATATTAAGGTTTTTCATGGTGGTAGGTTATGTTTAATTAATGGTTATATATATATATATATATATATATATATATATATATATATATATATATATATGCATATGTATATTTATATATATATATATGTATGCATGTATGTACTATTTGTTTGCACGATAAAAGTCTCAATTATGCGCGGATCGTCTTCAAACTCACCAAAGACATTGAGATGGCTAATATCTCGGCGGGGATTGCAAATACGCATCGCCCAAGGATCTGGAAATAGGGAAGGAATTTGTGAAAAACGAAAAACACCCATAACGTCTTAATTATAATACATATAAAATCAGTTTAAAGTTATATATATATATATATATATATATACCTCTAGGAAAAGTGCCAAAAATTTATGTATCACAGATTTTTGATAAAATTTAAAATGGGCTCAAGGAGCGAAAAAAATAGTGTTTTAGGGAGTAAAAAATTCATAACTTCGAACATTCACCAGATATCAAATTCAACTAAACTTATTATAAATCTTCTTAATACTATCTACAACTTTTATATTGACAAGTTTTTGATAGGACCAACTCTAACCGCAAAAAAAATTAAAATAAAATAAAATAAAATAAAAAACCTTAAAAAAATTAGGGTGTTGAAGAAGAAAAAAATCCTAACTTCTTCATTTCACAAGATATCCAATCCGATTAAATTTATTATACATCACCTCAATAGTAACTACAACTTTCATATTGACAAGTTTTTTATAGGACAAACTTTTACAGCAAAAATATTAATAATAATAATAATAATAATAATAATAATAAATAAATAAATAAATAAATAAAAACGTAAAAATAGTGAGGTTGAGGCAGGAAAAAATTCGTAACTTCGCCAATCCACAAGAAACCCACTCAGCTTAAATTTATTGTGCATATTTTTAATATTATACACAATTTTTATATTGACAAGTTTTTGACAGGACCAACTGTTACAGCAAAAACAAATTTAAGATAGATAGTGGTTGAAGAAAAAATTATGGTAATAAGGTTGTATTCAAAACCAAGTAGCGCTTTTTCTGACTCATTCTTAAATTCATTTTTGCTCTCAAACACATCCATTTGGCATATTCTCTTATTCGAAAACTGCATAATGTGCCGTATTTTTAGATAAACGCAGAATGTTTTTCAAAAAATGCTGTCAAAGTGGGCATTTTGAACCGAATTTACGGAAGCGATAGTGCTGGAAATGAAACAAAAAACGATCGTAATGAGAAAATTTTGTTTGTAAATAAAGATCTAATTAATTGAATAAAAATTAGAAACACACGTCACTTATAAATCTATTAAAAAAATCACATCAGCAAGTTTCATGCTTTTGAAAATATGTCAAGTCTGAAAATACGTCAGAAAATTTCGAGTTGTTGAGCGTCGAAAAAGTTATTATTTTTTTTTAATACCGCCTTATCATGATACTGATAAAACCAGTTCTTACAGAGAAATTAAATTAAAAACTCTTTAAAAGCGACCAGGTAAAATTGCTAAACTAGCTTTATCTCTAATCTTAATTTAGTTTTTCTTGGTTAAATTAGTACTTAACATCGAAATCTGCCTCCGTATGTAGTTCGAGCTGGCAGGCATTTTTTTTATAAAAGAAAAAAGAAAGTTTTTATAAGATTATAAATATCTTAGTTAAGGATTCATGCGAATTTCTCTGCTACTTTTTGCACATATTTCTTCAAGATTCAGCAGATTTATTATTTAATTTTAGATAAAAAATTTAATTATAACTGCTTTTTACCTATTAAACATATATTTCATGTAGACAACGGTATACCTAATGTATATATTCTATATATGGGTACGAACACTGGTTTGTCAGCTGAACAATCAACTATTAGGTTGAGCAAAAAGTTCTGGGAAATTTTTAATCTAATTGTTACCAGAATTTGTATCGTATATGATGGTCGTGCTATCAATGCCGAGCTCTATTGCCAGCAGATGGATCGCTTCTACGGCAAATTGGTGCAGAAGTATCTAAGATTGGTTCGCCGGAAGCGCGTTTTGTTTCAACAGGACAATGCCAAACGGTACGTGTCCCAGAGAACCAATGACAAGTCTGCGCAGTTGGACAGCGTCGAAATTCTTCCACACCCCACCTATATTCCAGACGTGGCTCCATCCGATTATGGCTTCTTTCGATCAATGTAACACTTCCTCAAGAGCTCTCAGTTTGAACCTTTTAATGAAGTTGAAGAAGCATGTCAAGAGTTTTTCGATTCCAAGAAGCCGCCATCAAACTGGAATATGGCAGAATGATGGCAGTAAGTCGTGGACTATCATGGTCTCTACTTTGAAATAGTCCTTGTTACTTTTGTTGTTAATCTGCGCATAACAACGCAACTTTTACAAATTTCCCAGAACTTTTTGCTCAACCTAGTATAAGATTCTTCTTCATTATTACAATCGAATTTCACCAAATCTTTTATATCACTATAATGATTTAAGACCCGATTATGCCATTATCTTACGACCAAAGCTATCCTAAAATATATAAATTTGCTTTTGATTTAGAAAATAGTCTGATGTAGACAGGTAATTCGAAATTAAAGAGTCTAAGTCATCACCACTTCTCAAATTTCTGAAGGTGAATTATCATTTGAACAGTGCCCAAATTATTCTCACGAGAATATAGATTTACTAAAGAGAACAGTAAAATACACATATGAATTCGAAAAGAACATAGGAGGTACTGAATCTAGTCTATTAAAATCCGTGCATGTACCTATGTAACTTCAAAAACTCGGAAACTACAGGGCGCAGAGCTACGAAATTTGGCTCACGGGTTGCTGATAGGGGGGCCATGAACGATTGGGGCAGAAAATTAAAAAAAAAATTCAATGTTTTTGAAGAATTTTTGCCATTTTTCATGTTCAACCCGTAATCGACTGAGTTTTAACCAGTTATAAATGTTTAGTGCAATGTGAAATGTTCATATTTTGTACATCACGCTGCGATACTAAGAAGCTGTGGTTATTAGTACAATTCTTTTATCTCACTTGCAAATGATTATTTAATTGCGCTTATCATTACCTTTTTTTAAAAAACAAAAAGAAAATAGTTTATCACAAGCATCAACAAAACTTTTTATTCTATTTATTCCCTTATGCTAAAGATATCGTTTTATCATCTGATGCCATAGCAACATGATAAATTAAATTTCATTAAAGAAAAAAAATTGCACAGTAGTAGAAGATTTTTTTCCTAAATCGAATAGTTATTGAACATAAACTCCCTTGCGTAGAACGGGTTAAACAGCCAGTAAATTGTATATTTATTGTATATAAATATTAAACAGACCTACATACAGGGTGTCCCAAAAAGGACTGACTGATTTTAAAATTCAATAACTTCCAAACGGTGACACATATTTAAAAAATTCTTGCAGGAGGGTTATGCATAAAGTCAAAAGTTTTATTACAGTGATTTTCGATTTTAGTTCGAATTACAAACAATAGATGGCGCTGTAAGCAATAGCCGCTAAATACAGGCTCGATTTTTGGTCCTTTCTGTTGTTCCATGCAGAAAAAGGAGATGGAAATGTATTATCCGGGCTACGAAGTACCAAACATCGAGCCTGAATTTAGCCTCTATTGATCGCAGCGCCATCTATTGTTTGTAATTCGAACTAAAATCGAAAATCACTGTAAAAAAGTTTTGACTTTATGCATAACACTCTGCAAGATTTTTTTAAATACCTGTCACCGTTTGGATGTTATTGAATTTTAAAATCAGTCAGTCCTTTTTGGGACACCCGGTACAATAAATACAATAATCCCAACTGGAGTGAAAAATTAGCCAGATCCATGAATCGAACCCGGGACCACAGCATTCCAGGCTGCCGCTCTAACCACTGAACTACTCCGGCCGATACCTGGGTTTGAAATTTTTCACTAATAAACCATGTTGTGGAAATCACCAGCCATTTATTCGACAGCCTTGGATGACAGGACAACGATGAATAGATTTTACTATTACATCGATCTACGATATATAATAAAACACACACACTACAATATATAATAAAACACACATAAATAACGCCTGCATTCAACGGTTAACAGTATATATAAATATTAAACAGACATACATACAATAAATACAATAATCAGAACTGGAGTGAAAAATTAGCCAGAGCCAGGAATCTAACATGGGACCACAGCATTCCAGGCTGTCGCTCTAACCACTGAGCTACTCCGGCCGATATCTGGGCCTGCAATTTTTCACTAATAAACCTTGGTGGGGAGTTCACCAGCCATCTATACGACAGCCTTGGATGACCGGACAACGATGGATAGATTTTACTATTGCATTTACTTGGGATAAATACTTTTAGAAATTTACATCACAGATAATTTTACTCCCTTTTTCTATACATGGATTGTGAAAAATTAAGTTATCGTTCAAATAGGGAAAGTACTAACCATATTTAAGCAATTGTTAAACTCTTCAAACTTTAACATGTTAGTCATTACGTATCTATATTATAAAGGACAAAGTATCTGTGCGCAACGCATACGTCATTCTACGAATGGCAACACTTTGAAATTTGAAATGAAATTTCGGTTTTGCAATTTTCGCTACTGCAAATTTTTAAACTTCTAAACATAGCACAGTTTCAATTTTTACACCATCGTATAGGGAAGAAATGTACTTTTAAATGCAATTTGTTTGAAAGCTCTATCTCAATTTGTTTTTGAGATATTAATTTTTTTATAGTTTATAGTACCAATTTAGTAATTGTGGCAACTGAAATACTCCATTTCTATTATAAGTAAAGGCAAAATATGGTTTATTTATTTTTATCGATTATATCCTTATTGATTTCACATTACAAATAAAAGTAACTTTTTTCTAATTTTTGAACAGAAAATGACGTCAGCCATAAAAAAAAAAAAAAAAAAAAAAAAAAAAAAAACACCCATTTTTCATAAATCAAAAGATTGAAGAAGATATTTCAATATTTTTACATTACTGGGTTTGAGATGCTAGGCAAAATGATTCAGTGAGTAAAAATGATGTCATATTTAAAAGAAAACGATCATTTTCTATGATAAAACTAAATATTTGACCAATACTAAATGGTCAATACTATGGCAACTAAAGGCAAATTTCTGAATGGTAAATTTTCGCGGGTACTGCGATTAGAACTTAAATTTTATGCGAATGTTCACATGAAAAGTTCTATCGGACAAACGTGACATTAAGTTTAGAAATACATTCATTAATAATGTATTGCGCGTTAAAATACTTTTAAATTGTGAATTTGAGTGGTGCGTATGTAAATTTTGAGAATGTGAAAATAACGTACAGTTTAGATTTTATGGTGGAACATTTTATGATGTGACAAAGCAAAATCCTTTTTACTGATTTTTCATCCCGTAAAACAAACGTAAGAGCATCAATCGATAACTTCACATAATTACTCATCTTGATTACGTGTTCTAATACAGTTTAATGTTTCAATAAATTAGGCAGTTAAATTTTTTGGAAATAATATTTTGGTAATTTTAGGTTAAGAACATTATTTGCTTTAAGAGTTAGATAACGAATGCAAGATGAATTTTTTATTGTAATTATTTTTGTAGGTTTATTATAAATTCGATCTAACAGTTCCATTCTAAACATTTTAATTCGTCGAATTTCGACGGGTTCCATCTCGTATTTATAAAAACGTAAAAACTCTTTTCATAATCTATAAGGGAACATTGTACAAGTTAAATCGTCAAAAAGGACGAAAATAGCGATTTTTTTCATTTTTCGCTTAAATAAACTTTTTCATTTCTATTTTTCAAACAATCTGACAAATTTCTTATAAATTTAGTAAAACTTTTATTATTTTTTAAGCTCTTCAAACTACATAAACTGTAATTAAAATAAAATGTTCGCCAATCCATGTGTAAAATCTATAACTTATAGGTATATAAGCAGCAAAGATATCCAATTGGTGTTAAGAAAAAAGGAATACATTTTAATAACTTTTTCTAAGCATAAAATCTTTAAATCGATATTTCTCAATTTGCTCCTTTTTAAAAATATACGGTATTTAAAATGCTAAAACTTCAATATTTTGTTAATGTATTGATTATTGTTTATATATTCCGCATTATCTACATAATAAAATTAGGGGGTGGATTTTGCTATGTAACGAGAAAAAAAATAATTGTAACAGAATATCTTACTTTTTCTAGCATGTTTTCATATGCATATACTTTTTATTTTTTTCCTCATTAACTCATTCTTTAATTGCACAATATTTCTTTAAATTTATAGAGTAGAAATTTATAAACTTAATAAAGGCTCAAGGGCTTATTTTAAATTTAAAGGAGAAGAAAAATTTAAAAATATTTACACATATTTTTTCTAAATCTAAAAAAAATTAAATATTACCAACGAAACGTTTTTTACCATTTAAAATGTGTTTATTATTAACTTCTAATAATATATATACAGAAGAAGTAAATGAACAGTTTTAGTAAAAAAAAGTCACAAGAAACCGAGTCCCCTTAACAAAATTGTAAGTAAAGTTTTTCCCTTTTAAGTGCCAACATATTTTTGAATAACCTTTTCAGTAAAAATTAGGGAGATGTTTAAAATATTAAATTTACGTATAACACATACGTACATAGGAGCATAAGTAAATTTACGTAGAAACATCCAAGCAAATGTACCATCAAATTAAACATTTAAATATAGCATGCAGTATGTCTTATAAAACATAAGTAGATGAAATTTTGCCAGAAACAAGTCTGTATGGCCATTTCGCAAAAATAAAAAATCTGATAGACAATGTCGCCATGATTGTAACATGAATTAGCTTCAATATTTGACTTTTTTCGTTGAGATTTGTGTGTGTCCATACGCAATTCTGTTTCTGATTTTTATATTACGCTTCTATTATTGCTTGAAATTTTACCAATTAAAATACTAAAACAGAATTTGTTTTACTCTTGGCATCTTGGGAATTTTTTTCATTTTATTGGGGGAATTTTCGAATGTAATGCAGATACAGGCTACACATTAGAACTAAGCTGGAAATATTTTCAATGAAATGCCAATATTGTCAAGATAGTGAATTTCAACTACTAAAATGTAAAGCCGATATTTTTACAACAATGGCGTTTCCTTATAAAAACAGCCAATACAATTTACACAATATTGCATAAATGTTCTCTCTGTCATTGGAAATATTTAAAATTTGACAATATTGTACAAATGTTGCATTTTAATTGAAAGTTTTTACAATGAAACGTCAGTAGTGCACAAATATTTTCTTCAAATTAGAAATATTTTTTATGAAAAGCAATATTGCACAGATATGTTTCTGGTTGAAAATATTTCCAATGAAAAGTCAGTATTAGTTTTATTGGCGTTAAGTTGGCTAAATAACATTTATCAATATTGCCAATCTATGAAACATTCCAAGTTTTGGGATATTTTTCATGCCACTGGATGATGTATTGTTTTGTTACTCAGATTGTATGACAAATGTAAGAAACGCAGTCGAAGAAAATCACATATGGATTGTGACATAATTCCAGTTTTTCAGGGTCTACCAACGGAACTTCCGCAAACTTATTTCCTTTTTTTTAACCTTTAAGGAGAAAAAGGACCTTCAAACTCTTTTTATAGGGTAAAAGCACCAATAGTCGGCCACTTAAGCGTTTTATTTTAGTTTGTAGCTCAAAGCGGAATTTTAAAAAGCAATACAACATTTTTAACAATGACACATGTTAATGTATACTTTTCTTTTACTGTTTCAGCAATTGTTTAAAAAAAACTGATTATAGTTTTTATTTATAAAATGTTAAACTTAAAAGTAGCAAAGTCGCTAGTAGTCGGCCACTCAATTCTAGTGCTCAGCCATTATTGGACCAGTTGTCGGTCACTTAAATGCTTTGTTATTGTAAATAACTTAAAGTACAATTTTTATAAACAGAACAACATTTTAACGATAAAATGTGTTAATTTATACTTTTCTTATAATGTTTCACTAATAATTTAAAATATTATAATAGTTTTTAACACTTTCCAACGTAGTTAAAAAGTGTTTGTGAATTTGGATTGTCTCCAGACTGTCCGAGCTGTAATACTCGTAAATACACCCGAATCTCCCTGAAATTTCTGTATGTTATTGCCGTTAACAATAGCACGATCACTATTGAAAATAAAGTGAGTAAAATTTTGAGTTCATCTACAGGGGCAGTCAAAAGTATTCCGATGCATTACACTCAATGCGAAAAAATTGCTTCAAGTTTATTTTAATGATGTTGGTCATTTCAAATATAATGAAATTGATATGCACTATACTATGCATTCTGGACAATCTGGGGTACAAAGTAATTATTATTCATTTATAGGTCCCCGCAAAAGAATTTCTTTACATAATTGTGTCAGAGGAAAAACGGTTTGCAGCGTATTTTAGTTCTGTTACATTATATCAAATATAATGAAATTGATATACTACATTACTGAGGCTTACTGCAATATGCTTGTTGTATAACGTGATATGCATAGCATTTATCGTTCATTTACAGGGACACACAAAAAATTCGGATACAGTGCTGTATCTTTATATTAGTGATAATTTCTGGAAGTGTGATTTCGCTTATGACTATGACATGCGTTTTTAAGTTTAATTAAATCTTTGATTAGTATGCGGTGTGTATAACTGATATAGATCATATACAAGGCTACACAAAAGAGTTTGTAAGCTTTGCAGAGTATCAGCGTGAATGTGTTAAAAGAAGCTTTAATTGAGTGATGCTCTTTCAAGCTGGACTATATTTAGTATACTAAGAGATATTTATATAATATAAATAAAATCATATACTGGACCACGCAAAGAACTGAATACAAGACCTCCCAGGGATAATAATGTGTGGAAGTATGATTTCAGTAGTTTTAACCACGTTTTAGCTTGAATTAAATTTCAGCTTAATATGTGCGGCATATAAAAATCTGTTGGTAATATACAGGGCTGTACAAAATAATTCAAGTATGTTCCGTATAGTAGTAGAAATTGCTGAAGGTGAATTTTCAATCTGCTATGCATTTTCTTACTATACTAAGTTTTATCATACTATGTATAGAAAAATATACAATTCTTTAGATTAAATACAGCACTGCACAAAAGAATTGAACTATTTTTCCGGCTAGGGACCGTAATCCGGTTTACAAATGCATTATGCCTTTTCTAAAATGTTTACATTTTTTACAGTATTAAGCAGTCAAATTTTGTTAAAGTGCTGCAAGTCATGGGAAGTATTTTTGTAATCTATTTTTCATGCATGATTTTTCATTCGTGTTTCTTATAGAAAGCAAAATTAAAAGTATCGAATTATCTAGTAGTCGGCCTTTCAAATTTCTGTTTAGCCATCGTAGACTAAGTGGCGCACAGTGGGACGTTTTGCTGATCTAAGTGGACAAAATTCCTTTTCCCAATTCTCTTGGAATTTGACAAAACTGAGTAAACTGGTAGCTGAAGATCTGTATTTTCAAGATCCGTACGAGTTTTGTGGAAAAAATTCCGAGGTGTCCATTAATTATGACCGTGAAGAAGACATTTGCGCAGTTGATTTGAGGGAGTTTCAAAAGTTGCACTAGCTTCCTCTAAGTCTGAAAACACGTCGTGACTACTCTGTTTTATTATATGTCACAGATTTGGCAAGGTCAGATTTGACCCATTTTTGTTTGAAAATAAGCGATATTAAACCCGCTTAACAGCTTTTTCCAAAGGTTATCTGAACGATCCCTGATGTTGTTTACAAAAATCATCTTGACTTTTAACATATTATTCAACATTATTCTGCAATAAGCATTATTTTAAATCAAAGTGCCATTCCTAAAGTTTTGAAAAATTAAAGAAGCTCCTGCAGATAGCTGTATATCATTAAGTTTTTATTAATGAACAAGCATATTAACTTGCAGTGCATGTATATGTTTAGTTCAAATCTTGCAAGTCAAATTTAAACCGCTTTTAATTATCGAATTGAGCCGAAACAATGAATACATGTGTAATTTCAATGGCAATACAATATTATGGTAATATGGAAACGTAGAAGCTTGTTTAGGATACTGTTTCTACAGGGATTCACAAAATATAGATTAAAACTTGCAAGCTAATTTTAAACCAATTTCAATAGTTTGATTGAACTGAAACTTTGCTGAGGATATGTAGTTCTGATGGCAATGCAATATTATTATAATTTATGGAACGTAGCAGTTACGCTTTTTTTTACAGGGCCGCATAAAATCTAGTTCAAATCTTGCAAGACAATTTTAAACCACTTTCACTTACCTAATTGAGCTGAAACTTTGCCTACATGTGTTTTTTGACAATTCTATTAAATTATAATTTGACGAACGTACAAATTATGCATTTTTTACAGGGTCATACAAAAGATCGCTGAAAGATTGTTGCTAAAAAGCAGAAATTTTAACAAGAATATCACATTAATTAAAATTCAACAAATTATTTAATTAAATTTCAACAAAATAACTATAAGGTATTGAGATACATAATAGCATTTTTTAAATTGAAAATAAAGTGCCTAGCAGTTGTATTTATTTTACAGGGGCGCATAAAATTTTCGGATACATTATCGTCTATATGTAGAAATTTTAGTTCAAATTGAATAAAATTTATATAGGTTATTTACTCACACGATAGCATTTTTTCAACCGAAAATAAAATAGGTAGCATTTATATATTTTACAGGGTAACATATTTTTTATATGATTTTATTTTTAAAATTTTATTTTTCTGGATGACTACACAAATTTATACTGCAAATCTGAATAGACAAAAATAAAATAAGAAATGAATGTTAACTTACATGTGTGAATTAAATTCTTTTTACTTAATAGTAAAATAAGTACGTTTAACGCATTCTTTGTAATTCATTATATTTTTATTTTGAAACATTATTGTTAAATAAACCAATTATTTCTCACTGCTTGAGCTATTTTATTAGGAATACATTCAAAAATCAGCAATAACTAATTAAACTTCAACGAAATAAATTTGTCCACCTAGATCGTCAAAATGTCCCACTGTGCGGCGGGCAAAGAAAAACTATTGCGTCATCTTGTTTCAAAATGAACTTATGATGTAGGACAAGGTTATTAACAGAACATAAATGACTGATCTGTCAATGCATATATTGGTATGATATTAGCAGCAGGGAGCGCCAAATTGTCATTTTAGAGTTACCATCCTGTCATCGAGTTTCGGGATGAAATTTTAATATGTTGCATATCTCGACTAGTACGATGCGAATATTCCAGTTTGTCTTAGAATTTCGTTGTTAGATATGAGCAGAACGCGGCGCCAATTCTTCATTTTCGCGGTATACACTCGTCATCGAGTTTCGAAATGTAATTTTAATAAGTTGCATATCTCGAATAGTGCATTACAAATATTACACTCTGCATCGTAATATCTTTGAACGATGTGAGCAGAATGAGGCACCAATTCATATTTTGGCGGTACTATCTTGTCATCCAATTTCGAAATGAAATTTTAATATGTCTCTTTCGATTAATACGATTTAAGTGTTTCAGTCTGTTCGTGGTATCTGAGTACTATAGAAACATAACTGGTCGCCAACTCATTATTTTGGCGGGGCTATTTCGTTTTCAATTTTGAGCATAAAATGTTAATGTTTAAAGTTACAGATTTGCTTCAGTCTGTTTCGTGATATCTTTATAAGATATGAGAAAAACGGGGCGGTAATTCTTCCTTTTAGTTGTACTCTCGTAACATCGAATTTCGGAATGAAATTTTAATATGTTGCATATTTAGAATAGTACAGTAAAAATATTACTATCTGTTTCGTGATATTTTGGTGTGATACTATCAGAATAGGGCATCCATTTGTCATTCTGGTGGTACTAACAGATCGAGATTCCATGTGAAATTTTAACATGCCATAGATATCGATTATTGATATTCGGTGTAATGTATATTTTAAAGTGCCAGTTCCTTTGAAAATGAATAATGTTAGCTTCAGTTTTTAAAATTTAAGTTCTATAGAAACAGAAGATGGGATTTTAAAACCGAATAGTTAGCCTCTATTTAATAGTGTTTCTGTATATTGAGTTAATCAACCAGATAATAAATTTTATTTTATATTATCGAAAAGTTATCACAATCCGTGCCTTTGTGGTTATTGAAATCTTGCAAATGATATTTGTGTACTTATTAACATTAGGGATAAATTATATTTGTGTGCCTATTCACATCAGGAAGAAGTTATATTTCCGCAGAAAGTTTAAATATTATTAATTAAAACGCAATTTGTTGAACTTTCATCCTAATAACTCGTTAGATGATTGTAAGAAACATTTCACCCCTTAAATTTCGAATATCTTATAACCTACGTTGTGAGAACAATCTCTTAAAAGTGAAACCCGTGTAAAATTTGAAGTTTCTAGTAATAGTCCTGGCAATTCCCAAATAAATCATCGTTTTAAGTATGATTTCCGAACATTTCACGCTTTAAATTTTTCACATTGAAAAAATCCGTTTGTGCGAGTAAGCAACAGCTATATCGAGTTTTAATCCAATATTTAAATTACTTACTTTTACTTCTATCCCTAACAAGTATAACTTTTTTCATTAACTTAACTTTTTAAATTTCAAATTTATCATGACTATTATGCGCAAACATTTGCGTTTTATAAATAACTGTCATTTAATATTTCACGGCTTTATCCTTAACATTTTGATATTAATCATAATTTTCAACGTTTTTACAATCTTTTCTACTCATTTAAGCCTTTTATATTTCGCTTTTGCTTTAGAAACTATTTTCAGTGGGCATTTATCTCTTTAAAAAACACCACGTCAAGTTTTAAATATGTAACACCCTCAGTATTACAAACAAGTAAGAAAAATCGTGCGTTAAGCATAGATTATGAAACACTTTCCAACACTTCTTGAATGCTTTAACAAAACTTCGTTATTTAGGGAAATAAAGTATATAATAGAACTAACTAAACATTTTAGAAAACGCATAAAACATTTGAAAACTGATTTTAGCAGTTATCTTCCATATGTATTCCAATTCTTTTGAACATCCCTGTATTTGATCTGTGGGTTGATATAGATACTATATAATGGAGAAATTTAGTTTAACAAGAAAACATATAACAGGTTGAAATTTCACTTTCAGGAATTTATACTAATATATGGAAACATACTTGTATACTTTTGCACAACCCTGAAGTTAACCTAGTACCTTTATTACACTCCACTATTTATCTAAAGTTTAATTCAAAGTAAAACACTCTTAATACTACTGGAATCACATTTCCAGAAATTATCATTTATAGACGGCCATGTATAAAATTCTTTGCGTGACCCTGTATATCATTTTATGTATATTCTACAAACATTTCTTAGTAAACTAAATGAAATTCAGCGTAAAAATGCATAACTCATTTAAAAACCACCTTTAGACAATTTGCAATCATACCCAGTAACCATTACGAATTCTTTTGTGTAGCCCTGTACATCAATTGGAGCATTTTTACGCACCATATACAATGCATACATATAGTGAAACATAAAAGCACATACCATAATTAAAAGTGCGTTTCCAGCAATCATCGCTAATGTACAGTACTTTGGATACAATATTGTATCTCAAATCTTTTGTGTGTCCCTGTAAATAATTCTATGCACTTCGTATTATACGTGAAATAACTTATAGTAAACCTCAGTGACATATATTAATTTCATTATACATGAAATAATTTAACATAATTGAAATACGTCGGAAAAAATTCTCTCCACCCCTATATCATTATGTAACGGAATCCTTTTGTGTGGCCCTGTAAATGAATAATAACTATTCCTTGCGCCGCATATTCTACAGATTGCATATTTTAGTACACTTGATATTTGCATATCAATTTTATTATGTTTGAAAGCATGTAACGTAATTCAAAATCATTTTAAACGATTTTTTCCCATAGGCCGTAATGTAACGGAAAACTTTTGATTGTCCCTGTAAATGAACTAAACGTGCTATAAACTTCATTTGAAATAAGGTTCGTGCTATGGTAGAGGTTACTAACATACAAAAATTTCAGAACGATCCGAGTATATTTACGGGAGTTAGAGCGTGGACAGTCGGACAGACGGACAGACAAACCGAAGTCATAAACACTTTTCAACTTTGTTGGAAAGTATTAAAAAGGGGTATGGGATATTTTAGAACGTGTTTTGCTTCTGCAGAGACTGCCACCATCATTTTTTTTAACTTTTACTTTTAAAAGTGATTCGGCAGTTTCAAAGATTCCCTCCTACAAAAGAAACAAACAAACGTTTATTATTTATAGCACTAGGGGGCTCGGCCCCCTACGAACCCCCGTCCAGACACCCCAGACTCTAAGTGCACGCTAATTTGATCGGCTTTAAAAAGATTTCGAAAGATTTAAAAAACAGTGGCGATCTCCCTATAAACGAATTTCTATTCATTTCTCTTTGATTGGGGAATTTTAACGCCAAATCCGCTGCGGTACTACTTGATTATCCTGTCGACCAATTTCGCCAAACTATATAAATCGCCAAATCACTCGCCAAATTATACAAATTGATATAATTTTTATTTTAAATAACGAAAGAACAAATACATTCGTACAACATTAATAAAAACACAAATAAAACGTCGAAATAAAAATAACTTGATGACGTATACACGTGTAACAACATTCCAAAATAAGCTAATATAAAAGGAATTAAGTAAAGAGAGTCTTTGTCTCCTGGTATTTTTTAACAAAGCGAAAAGAAAGTTCTTTTAAATGAGACATTTTAAATTAATTCTCAAAATATCAAATAAATGTCTAGCGCAATTTCTAAATTTAAACTTTTTTGCAATATTATTTTGTGTTCATTTTATGTAATAACTATAATGTGACGTAACTATGACGTAATTTCTCCTAAGACTTCTAACGCATGTTAATGAATTTATTATTTTACAATATCCTTTCTCTTTTAAAATTCACGTGTTTACTTTTTATGACGTAATTTTTAATAAGTTCCTGCTTTTTATACGTAATTATTTAATTCTAATTTGAAAGATTTTTTTCTGTTTATAATAGTCACGTGTAAATAAATTTTTAATTTGAAGCAAACATTATTGCTTGCGCTTTTTATACAGTTGGCAACAGTTTAAATTAGTACAATTTTCTGAAATCTGTAAAAAATATCTCTAGAGATGATGAAAATTTGAATTTCAAATAGAAATAAAACCTGAAAAAATGAGTCAAAATAAAAAAATTAATGCAATCTGCACTCCGGCAAATTCTAACGCATAAAATGATCTAAAAATGATTACACTGCCATGTATGGTTTTTGCCGCTATAAAACTTTTTTAGTGGAACGATTTTGTCCAACTTTAGCATTAAATAACTCTTAAAATAATTCTTCGATTTGAAAACTGTCTGCATCAGCGTGTTTATCAAACATTTCTGTATAAAACCACCGATTTTCATATTTTTGTATGCATTATTTTTGTTAATATTAACGAAGAAAGGCCTCCGGTCACAAAAAAATCAAAACCGGCGGCGGCGGCGGTGACAGCGGTAGTTACTTTTTTTTTAGAATAGAGAGATTAGTATATTAGAAGGCTTCATGCTGGTCGATTTTTCCCAAACGAAATCTATCGGTGAATTTAACCTTGTAAATACAAGGTTAAATTCCGTGTTTACATATTTTCTATCGCCGTCATTACAAATTTTAAAACAAAATGAGTCTTTGTCTGAAATATCACTGCGAATTGAAGTAAACTATACGAATACCATTGCACTATTATATGTTTAATTTGTAAAATTTTCACTGATAAGAATCAATGAACAATCATTGAGTTGATCATTTACAGTAGGATTAGTAAATAACGGTAGAACGATATAATGCAATATATTAAAACATCTTTAAAACATTATCTAATTAACAATGAAAATCTCATCAAAATCGTCTAGTGTTTTTTTAAATGCTAATACTTTATAATCGAGTTCATCAGATTATAGAACTTTCCCCCATGATGATATAACTAAGCAACGTAGAATCTCTCTATTCTAAAAAAAAGTAACTACCGCTGTCACCGCCGTCGCCGGCTTTGATTTTTTTGTGACCGGACTTCGTTAATATTAACAAAAATAATGCATACAAAAATATGAAAATCGGTGGTTTTATACAGAAATGTTTGATAAACACGCTGATGCAGACAGTTTTCAAATCGAAGAATTATTGTAAGAGTTATTTAATGCTGAAGTTGGACAAAATCGTTCCACTAAAAAAGTTTTATAGCAGCAAAAACTATACATGGCAGTGTAATCATTTTTAGATCATTTTATGCGTTAGAATTTGCCGGAGTGCAGATTGCATTAATTTTTTTTATTTTGACTCATTTTTTCAGGTTTTATTTCTATTTTAAATTCAAATTTTCAGCATTTCAAGAGATATTTTTTACAGATTTCAGAAAATTGTACTAATTTAAACTGTTGCCAACTGTATAAAAAGCGCAAGCAATAATGTTTGCTTCAAATTAAAAATTTATTTACACGTGACTATTATAAACAGGAAAAAAAACTTTCAAATTAGAATTAAATAATTACGTATAAAAAGCAGGAACTTATTAAAAATTACGTCATAAAAAGTATACACGTGAATTTTAAAAGAGAAAGGATATTGTAAAATAATAAATTCATTAACATGCATTAGAAGTCTTAGGAGAAATTACGTCATATTTACGTCACATTATAGTTATTACATAAAATGAACACAAAATAATATTGCAAAAAAGTTTAAATTTAGAAATTGCGCTAGACATTTATTTGATATTTTGAGAATTGATTTAAAATGTCTCATTTAAAAGAACTTTCTTTTCGCTTTGTTAAAAAATACCAGGAGACAAAGACTCTCTTTAATTAATTCATTTTATATTAGCTTATTTTGAAATGTTATTACACGTGTATACGTCATCAAGTTATTTTTATTTCGACGTTTTATTTGTGTTTTATTAATGTTGTACGAATTTATTTGTTCTTTCGTTATTTAAAATAAAAATTATATCTATTTGTATAATTTGGCGAGTGGTTTGGCGATTTATATAATTTGGCGAAATTGGTCGACAGGATAATCAAGTAGTACCGCAGCGGATTTGTGGTTAAAATTCCCCAATCAAAGAGAAATGAATAGAAATTCTTTTATAGGGAGATCGCCACTGTTTTTTAAATATAATTCAATCTTTCGAAATCTTTTTAAAGCCGATCAAATTGGCGTGCATTTAGAGTCTGCGGTGTCTGGACGCGGGTTGGCGAGCGTAGCTCGTAGGGGGCCGAGCCCCCTAGTGATATACAATAAACTAAAACCTTTCCTGAAAAATTATCTAACTAACGATGCAAGTTCCATCGAAATCTAGTCAGAAAAACTAAAGTTATAAGCCGTCGGAACGAAATTCCCATTTGCATTTTATATCAGGTGTCCTCGGGTATAAACACCATGGTGGGTAATAACGCCAAGGTGCTAATATTAGACGTAGTTATGAAGGAATCCGGGTAAATGGCACTTCGGCTTCTGCGCTCAAAGTATCTGAGTCATCTGAATCACAAACAACGGCTAAAAGTTAATTTGCCACATTTATAGACATTATCGCTGGAATATAGCCCATTTAGATCGGATGTAAGAGTCAACATCCGATCTAAAATTTGCTAGGTAAGTTCTGTGATGTGAAGACTATATCGCTCACCCGTAAGAAAAGTGACACATCTCGCAAAAATTCATTTTACGTTTCATTCCACTAATATGTCTGTCTTAGGTGCATCTAGCTACATTAAAAATTTCGTAAGTGCGGTTACACGAAAAATCACTTTATTACACTATATGTCCATTTGTGACCACAGAAGAGGTGTGGATTGTTCGGAGAGGTAAAATTACGCAACCCTCCAAACCTTATCCTACGTCTCCATTCTTAAGGGCTTTATACATTTATGCACGTTTTTATTGCTGCATGCAGAGCTAGTAATACAATTTCATGTTACAGTAAAATCATGCAAATTTTCCTTTTGTCTCTCCTGTGAAATTTACTTTTGTCGAGATGTGTCATTTTTCTTGCGGGAGAGCGATAGATTTGTTAGGAAATACTTTGCTTATTACATACATTTGTAGTGTATTTCATGTACTTTCAAAATGTTGTGGGAGTTTTTGGATGTATTCACGAGGAATCTTGTAGTTTAAAATATACTGCGCAAAATGCATACCGGGGTAATAATGCCCTCTACTAGTGTTATTACCCAGGTTGATTCTTTTCAGTGGCATAACTGCATTTTTTGTTTTATTTTATTTTATTTTATACACGAGAGACCATTATTGTCATTATTGAAAACTAAAAAAGATAAAGAGAAATTTGTACGTCCGAAATTTGTCAATTTCTAAAGGTGTAGAGTTGGTATCTTTAGAATTAAACAATTTACATACCATTATTCCATGTTATTTTATAGATTTGTTTGCATGGTGTTATTACCCAGCATGTGGGTAATAACGCCTAATAGCATTTGTCAGGAAATCACGACACTACATTTTATGAAGAGATATCTGCTAAAATATTCTTTCTTGTATACATAATCAATAAGTTGCTGTATCAAATCCAATATTTGTTTGCGGAAAAAATCTAAAACTAAGCCGTAAAAATTGGTAGAACCTTAACATGGCGTTATTACCCCAGAATTCTGCAAGCAAAAGGTTATATAAATCTCAAATTGCAAAAATCAAACTACGAAAGAAATCAAATTATTAAAAATAGACTTAAAAAATGTGAAATGGCCTTTTAGCCAGTAGTCAGCCGTGGTGGCCGATTTCTGAACATGTAAGATACCCAATAATCGGCCACATTAAAAATAATTAATACAAACACACTTGTTTAATTTTGATACTGAAAAACATTAGTTCATTAAGTTTTTTAATAATACAGTCTTATAATTTTAGAAAATAATAAAAAATAAATTAATACTAGTCTTTTAAAAATTTTGTCATCGGTTAACAAAAGAATAGCAAAAAGTCCTTCCGGCCACTGCCGGGAGGAAGAGATAGCTTTCATATTTCTTATTTTTAAAAAGCAAGCTTATATTATTCAAACACACGAAGCTCAATTTAGTGGAAACCGATTATAGGAGATTCAATACTAATTTTTATCAATATTAAATCATTATGAATGAGAATTTCGCGAAATTAGTCAGCTTTATCCAAGCTGCTTTTATTTAAAGTAACTTGTATTTGGTTTCCAAATTCAGCGATATCTTGAAGTTCCTGCCATTTTAAGACAACATGGTGGATGAGGCTAACGAGTGAACTTGATCGAGACCTTAGTAATTCCTGTGCACATGCTAACTCACATCGGAATCGGTTGATATATACAAGTGCTCTCGCAGGCAAAAAATCAGATTTTTCAAAATGTCATCCATATTCGTAATTGAAGCTGCTATATCTGAGCCATTTTTTAAGATAACGACAAAACAAAAAATGCTCCGGAATCCTTATATCAGGGTCAAATACTTAAGAAATAAACCTTTTTCAATTTCTAATTTTTTTTTTTTTTTTTTTTTTTTTTGCACCTCAGTTTAAATATAATTTTTTATTTAATTTAATTTCCTCTATTTTGAAACAAGATGGCTGATGAAGCTGGTCAGCGAACTTGGTCGAGACATAACGATATACTATCCACATGCCTTCTTACATCGAAATAGGTTAATAAATACGCGTGTTATCACGTGACAAATATCAGATCGTTTCAAAATGTCAGCCATACGAGAAATTCAAAGTGCTATAATTCAACCATTTTTTAAGATATATACGAAACAAAAACTGCTCCGAAATCTTTGTATGAAGGTCAAACACAAAAAAAAAAATATTTTTCATTTTTTAAATTTTTTGATAACTTATTTTCAATTTTCAATTTATTTTTTTAAATTGCAGACCTTTTGAAACAAGATGTTGAATGAAGCTGGCCAACGAACTCGGTCGATACATTGGTATGTACTATGTACACACCAATCATATCCAAATCGGTTCATAAATACGCCTGTTATCGCATGACAAATATCAGGTCGTTTCAAAATGTCAGCCAAGCTAGAAATTAAAAGTGCTACAACTCAGCCATTTTTTAAGTTATAGACGAAACAAAAAATGCTCCGGAATCTTTGTATCAAGGTCAAACACATAAGAAAAAAATATTTTTCAATTTTCAATTTTTTGGTACCACATTTCAAATTTTAAACTTTTAAAAGGCCGCCATTTTGAAACAAGATGGCGGATGAAGCTGGCCAACGAACTCGGTTGAGGCATTGGTATGCACTATGTATACACGAAGTTACATCTAAATTGGTTCATAAATACGAGAGTTTCAGTGTGACAAAGATCAGATATATATATATATATATATATATCAACTTTTGAACGGAGAGTGGTTTCGGTGTCTAGGGGTCATGATTGATGAAAATATACCAAATTTTTTTGAAATCGCTTTCCTCCGAACGGCTGCAACATGTAGCTTTTTGAAATGAAAGCTACCTAAAACGGTTATTTGACCGCAACCAAATAAAAAATGGCTGATTACTAATGCAATAAAAATACCCACAATTCTTTGCTGTATTTGTTTATGACGTATAAAGGATGACAACCTATAGGGAGATTGTAATATTGCATTTGAAACCAAAAATAAGCTATTCATAACGTATTTTATCTCGAAGTGGCCGACTACTTGTGCATTTACCCTATATTTTTTTAGTTAAACTATAAATGTTATTGAAAGACACACTATATGAATTATGGCATATTTCCATCACACAAGAAATTAAAGAAAAATATTTTTGGAGAAGAATAAGGAATTTTCTTGAATATTTTAAGCGTTATGAAGAACTTTTCAAAATGCTCCTTGCGAATTCCATATGTATTAAAATTCCCAATATTTTTTATGTCTGTTTGGTTTGCATATACAAATAAAACTGTGCATCGAATTTTATGCATCTGAATATAATCGTAACAAACATTTTTTTTTCTAAATTTTATGAAATTTTTAGCATTTTTGCATCCTATACTTGTATCATATAACTTTTCCATTTGTATTTAGTTTCAAAAAACTATGCACAGTTTTATTTGTATATGGAAACGAAACTGGCATAAAAATATTGGGAATTTTAATTGATATAAAATGTGCATTTGACATTTGAAATTTTTTCATATCGCTTAAAATATTCAGGAAAATTACTTTATTTTCTCCAATCTTTTTTTATTATCTCTTATGTGATAAATATATGCCATAATTCATATAGTGTGCCCGTGAATAATAATTAAATTGCAATTTAAAATAATAATAATAATAATAAGTTTGAAAATCCCTTGTCTCCTTAAAGACACGGGCGGCGTATTGTGCAGCATTCAGTGCTAAAACAGTTGCGAATTCTAAAATAATTATATGATTAAAATATGCGCTACATGTATCCTCTTTCGGAAGACGTTTTAATGTTCTACAAATGTTTAAAGTAGAGGATCCAATTTGTTTTCTGGCCCATATAATTAATTATATTGTGCTTCACTGTTGGCGTAAGCCCGTGTATTTGTATATTATTTGTTCAGTTTTCTTTCTGTTTTTTTACAAAAGTGGTGTCTGTTACAAATGTGATGTTTATATTTATACTAGGCATTATAAACTATTCTTCTTTATCATAAAATGTTCTTATTTATGCTTTAAAAGATGTTGGCGCACAAATATGGTGTTCGTGTGTTTATTTCACTACAAACCGACCGTCTTACATTTCGATTAAATAATTTTCTCTTAAATATTTTTATTCTCAATATCTTTTCATTGTACTCATTTTATTTTCTCTTAAAATTTATTATTTTTATGCTACTACTAGACGTTGCATTAAACAACGTATATAATTAAACGTTTTAATTTATTCTCTAAAAATCGATAGCGAATACGGTGCACAACCTGTGTTCTTTAAAGGTAAGTACAATGAACGATAAAAACATTTAAGTTGTCTAATTGAAGATAGGTTTTTAGCAAGCAAACTACACTGCTCAAAACAATTAAAGGATATTGCAGTTTTAGGTGGATTTTGTATCTGGTAAACTGTTTAGCTGATTGATACATGGTCAACAGACATAGTAGGTTATATGAGAATAAATTACACATGTTTGGCAGAAAAAAATGCATTTTATTGCGCATTTGTGTACTAAAGGAAAAAAACACAATTTGTGCATATGAGAAAAAAAGAATAAGAAAAGGTGTTTTCTTCAAAGAAAATCATTTTCAGTAGGGGGTATGGTTTCCACGGACGGCCAGCAACGTTGAACACCTTTGAGGCATGGACTCAATGAGGCTATTAATGACGAGTTGGGGTATTCTGCCCCACTCTTCCAGAAGAGCTCTTTCCAGTTCTTGGAGAGTTTGTGGGGGTTGTTGGCGGCCAGAAACTCGTCTTCTTAGAGCGTCCCAAACGTGCTCGATTGGATTCATGTCTGGAGAACACGCTGGCCATTCCATTCGAACGATTCCTTCCTCGAAAAGAAAATCCTCCACCAGGTTTGCACGATGTGGCCTGCAGTTATCGTCCAGCTGCAGCGTAAGGGACTACAATAGGTCTGAGGATCTCATCCCTGTATCGGCGACCAGTCATAGCTCCATCTCGAATGATGTAGAGGTCAGTGCGCCCGTCAATGGAGATGCCACCATACACCAACACTCCTCCACCGCCAAATCTGACACTTTCGTGCACGAACGCAGGATTATTTCTACTGCCACGGTCCCTCCAGATGAAAATACGCCTATTATCCGGATGCACAGAAAAACGGGACTCGTCAGAAAACAGAATATTGCTCCATTCATTTCTCCTCCAGTTGACATGCTCGGTTGCCCACTCCCTGCGGTCGCGACGATGCCTTGATGTTAATCTTACACATACCATCTGTCGGCGAGCATACAGACTTACAGCATGGAGCCGGTTTCGGACAGTCTGAGTTGAAATCGTCGTGCCTGTAGCCGAGCGAAGGTGTTGTTGGAGAAGAGTAGCGTTCATGGTTCGGTGTCTCCGAGCTGTTAACGCTAAATACCGATCTTCATTGGGCGTTGTTGCCCGTCTACGACCTTGCCCTGGTCTTCAGCCTGCACATCCAATCTCCAAAAAACGGTTCCAGATCCTGGAAATGACACTTTGTGACACTCCAATGGCTTGCGCTACTTCGGCTTGAGTTTGGCCCTCTTCTAACCTACCAACAATTCTCAAAGCTTCTGAATCTGTCAAATGACTTCGCTGAGACATGGTACTCATCGAAACAAAGCAATCACTGAATGCCGATCATCCTTGTCTTCATTCTCTTTTATCCAGTTGAAAGTCAAATTTCATTCGCTGCCGCTGAAGCGACGTTTTTGACGTCGAACTCAAAATTTGCATACTCCACAGTTTGAAAACCAGAAAAATTTGCATTTGTGATTATCTTCTTCTATTTTCGGCAAAAACAAATTTCGTCTATATCTTTATTTTATATAAAACTTCAAATATCCTTTAATTGTTTTGAGCAGTGTATTTTTTTTCTGCATCTATATTGCATGGATTTTTATGATTTTACTCCTAATTGTCCTGTATCTCATATGGCATAACAGATTTCCAGTTCTCTCATATTCCAGGATAAATCGGAGGATTTCGACCATCTTATATTTAGAAAATTAAAATATTCAAATGTGAATACTCACTCAGTCGAGTGATGAAATACATAATTTTACTGAATTAAAAGAAATGTATTACACTGTGCTATTAACCCTTAAATGCTTGGTGTTACTTTTAGGCAACATACCCAATTTAGGCTCAAAATACTATTAGAATAATATTGAAGCTATAATGCCTAATGTTGCCAATAAAACACATTCTGAAATTATTATTAAATCGATTTTCATCATGTAGATGGCAACACTTGTGCCGTTTAAGAATAAATATAAAATTATTTTTTCAATTGTTGCTACTTGTTCTTTTTGTTTTGTTTGGAAGTTTGCGAAATTCCGTATTTTGTGCTGCAGTGAGCAAGTAAAATTTATTTCTTATTATAGTTCCTAAAATTATTGTGTTTTTCATATTATAGAATTTTAGCAAGGATAATTATTTGTTCAATTAAAAACCAGTATTGCCAATTAGTAGCAAACAGTTTTTTAGCCGTAAAGCATACTTAAAACAAAATATGATTTTTTAAAGTGTTTTTCTCATGATTTAATTAAAAAATGAAAGCTATAAAATATTATTAAAATTATTTTTGAAAAATCAGACATTTAAGGGTTAAATGATGTACATTGTGAAAAAAAAATTATTCCCCTAGTCACATTGCACTCGTAAATTATGTGTAATGCCGAAAAAATTTACCTGCCATCGACTTACTATTTTTGCTTCACATCATTGTTTAAAGAGATATCGCTACTGATCGAGTTGAAATAACATCTGTTATTAAATTGTACGCACAAATAATTCTTTGGAATGTCCAAGTGATAAAATTATTTTTATAATTGAATTTTCAGTACACAAACCACTATTTTTATTTAAAGTTTCCCAGATACCACATTTCGAGACATTATTAGATATTTCTTTGCATTACACATATTCTAAAAGGAGGTGGTATGCTAAGGGCTACTTTTCGCCCATCATACACGCGACGAAATAAAGTTTCGGATTCCTACAATTATTCAAAGTTTTTATATAATTAAAAATATGTAATTTTTTGTAATATAAGATTTACATGATAAATAAAACATTAAGTCATAGAAGTTATAGCCCGAAAATATAGTGTTTTGGCTTTTTCCTACATTTTTGTCGTTTTAAAACTTTGAATTACTTTTTTATAAGAAGCGTTCTGTGAACCAAATTAATTTTGACTTGCAATGATACTACTCCTTATAAGCTTTTATATGAGCATTATTTTATTTTGGTTCAGCATGCGCTTCTACCTATTAGAGAAAAAAAAATTGTGCGAGAGTATCAGTTGCACTGGATTCAGAGCAAGTTATGATTTATTTTGCAGCTCTCAAAAAGAATTTACGTTGTTCAGATGTCAATGTTGCGTTCTAAAACTGTTGATGTAATCCTTTATTGAAGAACTTAATAATAAATAATGTTTGGAAGTCAGTGTGATTGTTGTAAAACCTGGCGAAAAACAAATAGTGATTTTCGTATCTATTCTAACAGAAAACTGCATACTACAGAGTGGTTCTAAGCTGTGCTCTAAATGCATATCATATGTATTTCGTGTGATTCGGGCTCGAAATACTCATATTTCTTCTTCTGTGGTAACAATAAGAGATTATGCGTCAACGATTACTACCGACCACACCACAATTAAGAAACGCAATATACATTTATCAATACCTCGTTCTCATAACTCTAACACTTGTTGTACAATATGTAAGGTTAAGATCTGCCCCGTGACTGTATCAAATGCAGCTCAAACTCAAACCTTTATAGAAACTAGAATTTATATTTCGTCGGAAATACGATGGTATAAAACTCATATTACTGGATCGGTATTCAATGAGTTGGCTGTGTAAGCATTACGCCCGATAAGTGGGAATACATCAATCATCGAAAAATATATTGAAAGTCTTTTAAACAATTTCAGAAAGGTACCAGCGAAGAGACTTCGATTTTGACACACCAATACAGCTTTCCGAGTTCGATTATTATACTCTTATGGACATATCCATCCATGTCTGATTTTAACTATATTTTTGAACTAATAAATTCCAAAATGCGTTCCTCGAAAAAGAGGTCATCCCATACTTGCTTGGCAGTGTTACTTGTAAAGCTTAGAAGTGATCTCTCTAATGGTGTTCTGGCCACATTATTCAATGTGGGAAAAATAATATCTTCTGAGCATTATGCACGCCAGGCTCCCATTGAGAACTTTGTTCCACTACACCTTGAAATGAAACACTTCACCAGAACACAGGTTACTGAAAAATATACGAGGCCTTTAGCAAGAAGATTATTTATTCCGGATGACGACAATGATAATCCGATACTTGTTGTTGATGGGCCGTACATTTATATCCAGAAGAGAGCGAACTGTTCATTTCAGGGACGATCTTCCTCGTTATACAAAGGATGACCTTTGATTAAGCCTATTAAGTTTGTCACTACTTCAGGTTACATGTTGGATGTCTTCAGACTTTATTTCGCGGATGCAAAGAACAGTGACGCTAACATACTTACACATATATTAAAAAAAAGATACACACAGTATCAGAGAGTGGGCGAAAATAAATGATATTATGATTATTTATAGAGAATTCCGTGATTTTTTGGAACGACTGCAAGAAATGGATCTCGAACAAGAAAGACCTAGATTCCTAAATAAGCAACAACAATTTTCAACAGAGGATGCTAAGGATACACGTCTCGTGACTAAATTTCGATTGTCCGACACACAAGTGCTGAAAACCATAATATTTGGATAAAACAGAGCGAAGCCGCATCACACAATGGTACTGTCAATGTAAAGTAGGCACAAGGGTCGTAGGATAATGTACGCATGTTGCTCCCGTACTATGGTTTCTGGCTTACTGTCGCCATAACTCAACCGAAGTTAAAAACACAAGTCTTGAATATGTTCATATACTACAAGAGGCCGCCTCTGGGTGGTCCAGTAGTGATTCGGGAGAAGAAAGCAAAGAGGCAAACTAATCTAAAACAAATTGCTAA
Organism: Maratus speciosus; assembly: GCA_963932465.1. Lineage (NCBI taxonomy): Eukaryota > Metazoa > Arthropoda > Arachnida > Araneae > Salticidae > Maratus > Maratus speciosus. The sequence goes on from OZ010800.1 coordinate 91,306,467, forward strand.
AAGTGTCTGAAGCTGTAAGGTTATTTTCGGATATTGATTATTTCCGATATTTCATATATTGAAATAATATTCTTAATAAGCTCCTTTCACCTTAATTTTGCATTTCGTTTTGTATTTATTATTGATTATACGGATTAAAACTAATCACAATAGTGTTTATGATCAATCATGTTCATAATATTTAAAAAATAATGTATTTTTTCCCCATCAATTTTAGAACTTTCATTCCAAATATTTTTCTTATTTATCACACGAAGGGACTGATGGGCAAAAAATGGCCCTTATCAATCCACCTCCTTTGTCCCTTTCATTAAAATAAATTTTATGCATGGCGCAGGTTTTTGTTATTGATTTTTCTTAGATTTTTTAAAAGTCTTTTAACAAAATTTAAGTACACTTTTATAGAACAAATATTTGGCTATAAATTCCCGGTATTTTGAGTTTGTATCTTTTGTAGTGTATGTTTAGCGAAGAAACTGAAGTAAGAGAAAAAAGGTGTGCCAACCTACCCCGTCGCGGGCCAAGTTGCCCATGCCTATGGGGTAAGTTGGCAGACGCTTTTTAAAATTTAAATGAAACTCAAATAAAACATGCAGTTAAGATAAATCAATTTTATTATTACCAGCAAGTTTAAACAAGGGAATTATCCGTGTATAATATAAATTCTAATCTATACAGAGATAAAAATAATGAATAAAACATTAACACTGAGTAACTTTTATCCTACTCGATAACATCATCAGAATTACAGTTACCACAAATATAAAATGATGTGTCACCGTTTGGGCGGAGGACTTATGCGCCAAAATCTTTTACTGCAGCCACTTTTCTCTGTATTTATTATTTTTCAAAATATCAGCGCACACCAAACAATAAAATTCCTCATCATCTGAGCTATTGTTAATATTCGTGATTTTCTCATTTACAAGTTTTTTTTTCTGTATGAGGAAACAAAGTTTCCTTTATTATCTCATTACCTATGATAAACGTTTACCGTTGCCGTTCTTTTCTTCTTTTTTCGTACTACCTCTTTCTCCCTCCCTAAAGCTTACTTTTCCTCTTTCTATGCCTTTGGATTTGGTCATCTGTCAATATCCCTTTTTCCTTGATCTATTTTTTAATATTTTCTTTTTTTATTCTGACATTTTTAATCTTCTAACATCCCCAGTATTGAATGATTTAACATCTTAAGCCAAAATCATAGGAGCCCTATGAGTGCTGGAGATAAAACCAAAAAAAACGGATCTTCAATCTTTTGAACATCTAGCTTATAGCCTGTTAAGGTTAGTTGAGGTAACTGGACCCACGAGGTAACTGGGCCATAGGCTATTTTATAAAAAAAAACTGTTGATGTTTTTTAAGTTTTAGCTTTTGTGAACAATGCACCTTAATCTCTACTTCCTAAAACAACGTGTGTCAACTCAATCATTACTCTCACTCTGCTGTGATAGGTTGTCAAAAATGTACGTTTCATCTTTTAAAAACAACGTCAATATGGTTGAACGTCCTCGGCTTTTTATTAAAATACTGTAAGTATTTTAATTAAACAATCATTTTTTTCAAGATTAGGCATATAACTACATTATTATTATTAGGTATCTAAACATATTCACAATAATGTGGTCAGATAAAGCTTCATAATGGGGTTAATTAACTATTATCTTAAAAAACGGTCAAACACCTAGATAGATCGTTTAAATCACCGAATTCTCCCATGAAAAAACAAATATAACCTAGAGGGAGGTGGCCCCATCAGTGGCTGAGAGGTTCTGCTCTCGAAGCTGGTAGACGGGAAGTGCTGGGTTCGAACCCAATCGCGCCCGTCGGCATAATCGTTCGGAGTTTTCGTGGTTTTCTTCGAACCGTGGATTTCCATGCGTTAATACGGATTAGGTTCCCTTAGAAAGACCTCCACGGAAGGCACTCCCCCTAGGGCCTATATCCCTCGTGTAGATAATTGGCCGTCAACAATCAACCCAACCCTAGAGGGAGGTGGTGCTAAAATTTTTACTTGGTGTATTTTAATATTGTAAAACTTGAAGAATTAAAATTGGAAGATAAAATGTTTATTTAAAAATATTTTTACTTTGTATTAGGAAAAAAATGTTTTTATCATGATAAATATAGTTATTCAAAACTCGCTGTAAATCAGTGTATTAAATGAATTTTATAATAAAATTTTTTTTAATGATACCTTAAAGCACAGTTGGCTCATGCAGGATTAATATAGAGAAATCATAAATAAATAAATAAAAATAAAAGTATCAAGTAACATAAAAGGTATTCAGTTCAGGTATCATTTTTCTTATATTTGGGTATATTAAGTGGGGATAATAATTCCACTACTATTATATTGGATATATATCATTCTAATTCAGAAATTACAAAGAATAAATATGTAGCTTTTCATTTTGTAATTCTCATTATTTGATATTCACATCGACCTGATATGTTTCTAATACATCGAAAAATAGTTTTGTTAAAAACAAAGTATATATATATATATGTGTGTGTGTGTGTGTGTGTGTGTTTCATTGTAAAAAAATAGACAAATAACGAATGCATATTTCAGTTGAATCGTTTACAATCAAATTTACTTGTACAGGGCAATTCCATGGAAAATCATCATTTTGAGGGGGGAATAAAATTTATAATATGTTAAATTTAACAGTGTCATTGGAAAACTTGATATTTTTATATTCTATAATAAAATTCTAATAAAAAGGCATTGTAAATTACTGTTTACAAACTAAGTTAAGAACCATTATTGTCTATATAAAGTCATAATGTTACGTCACTTACACGATAAAAGTTACGTCAGTTAAACGTGTAAATGCCATTTTTTTTCTTTTTTATTATTCAAAAATTAATTAAAGAAGTTACTGTATAATTTGGAATTATTTAGTGTGAGAACGTCAAATCACTTTTTTTTTCAACGGGATAATTTTGATAACTTTTACACTTCAATGAATGCAGAAACAATGTTTGTATATTTTATGTTACTACAGTTACATAATTTTGAATTGCAATTTCTGGGACTCAAAGAGAGATTGAAATAATCTGCAGGTATTTGGGTATTAATTTTTTACCAAGAAATATGTTAAATTGTAAAAATTTGTTCTAGCTTTATTAGTAAATTTTCTACATAGTTTTGAAACCAAAATTCGATGGTAATATGTTACGTCAGTTACGATGGAATTGCCCTACTTCTAAAAGATGTAGATTTGGAATGCGGAATGAAATCTCTAGAGTAAAACTTGAAGATTTATATTCTTATTTTAGTCCATATTTTATTATGTACGTTTCATAGTGACTTTTCTAATTATGAAAAAAATATTTTCTGTAAAAAATAGCAATAACGCATGAGCAGCATTTCTCTTTTTTTTCCACCTCAGCTATTATTAAAATACTTTCTAATCTAAATTTCTGGAAAAGGTATTTCGATAATGTCTTTCTTAAAAAAACAGTTTTTTTTATGAATGCAATTAAAAAAAATTCTTACCATTAGTTTTATATTCGTAATAAGATTTCGGCTTAGTGAAAATGCCATGAAAGGTAGTGACACCCGTGGTGGATATTGCACAGTCGTTGAAAAAAAGTAAACAATGGAACTAATTCTGGAACACATTATTATAGAAGAAAGCTACAGGTACCAGACGATTGGAAATAAAGTCTACTTTTAAATGAAGTATATAAAATTTGTTTAGGGCGCCATCTAAATATAGGAACGAACCCAATCTTTGTTTTTTCAATAGCAATACCCAAGTGTGACACCATAAATAATTTCTACACCCATCAATTAGCCTAGAAACAAATTTTCATGAAATTCGTCCAATTAGTTTTAGAGAAATTAATTATTTAAAAATGAGACTACTTTAGGGGCGTTATCCAAATTGAAAATCGGTACTCGATTGTTGAAACATTACAGAAGTAGTATGTCACTTCGATTAACGTATTACTTCTTCCCAATATGAACATTGCACTCGCTTAATATGTTTAAACTATTGCCAGCCTAAATGTACAATAAAATGAGTAATATATATTTTTTTCAAATTATGTCTTTTTGCACATTATAGGCCGCCCATTAAACTATCATTTAGACGTTTTTTAATCATAATTCGAAAACTAATTGGGAGAAAAAATTGAAATTGAGAATTCGCATAAAGCATACCATAATAAATATAAATCTATTGAAAAAAAGTAGGTTGCAATTAATATTTTTTCGAATATTAATTTCATAATTCACATTATAACATTTAAAAAATTAAAAATTCAATGTATTTGTGTTTGGGATGTTTAGTACTATAAGCAAAAAAATAATTATCAGATTTTAATAATAATTTTAGGAGATATTAGAAAAAATATGAAAATGTAAATTAATATTAGGAGCAGTAAATTTTGATTGTTTATAATTCAAATACTTATCATCCAAATGACTTAAAATTTGGAGTCTAAGCATAGTTTGAAATGATGATTTTATAAATCTTGTCAAAAGTGGGTATTGCTAATGAAAAAAAAAAGTTTGGTCAGATTAATTTGACTTGTAGATGGCCCATTAAACAAATTTTATATAGGGGAGATGGGAGCACAGGTGAACAGTTCGCATAAATATAGTTTTTTCTCATGACTGGATATATTTCTATAAACAAAACCCACCCCATATAGTAAATAGAACTTTCTTTTATACATGGTAATTTTTAAAAAATCACCTGTATAGATCTTCTTACATTTTTAATAGTTTTATAAATTCGAAAAATTGTTCACATGTGCCCCATCAGCGGGGTAGTTGTGAACACGAGTGGGGCACATGTGAGCACAAGGAAAAAATATCCTTTGACGTGCTTTTTATTCTGTTATTCATTTGTCATTGTAATCATTAGTTAAATACCTGTGAAATTCACCTTAAAGAAATATATATATATATATTTTTAGTTTCTGGGTGATATGTTTAAACAAAAGATTATAAAATGAAAATAAGTAGATTTTGGGGCTGGAGGCTTAGATGATTCATTAAGTATTGCTGAAAAAATAAAAATAATAAAGAAGCAATTTAAAAAAAGTAATTAAAACTTTTAAATTTTACTTAGGGGTTTTTGTTTGGGGAAAATTTTAGGGAGGCGGCGTTTACATACTATTTATCTCAAATCTGCCGAAATACGAAAGATTCCCACTGCTGTATTGCCTTCATTTCTTGTAGTCCAGTCAATAGGGAATTTTATCTAGCAAAATTAATGGTAGTTCTGGAAATTGGCTTAGTTTATGTTTTTTGGGTCGCTGAATCCGAATTTGCAACTTCCCACCAAAATTTCCCCCGGAAAACCTCCCAAATTTTGGTAAAAAAAAAAAAAAAAAAAAAAAAAAGGGTTTTATAAAAAAAAATTAATTTTTTATTGTTTTAGGGAAAAAGTATCTAGAAATTCAGAAAGTAGACAAAATTTGCAACACATTAGACATATGACATTTTGACTTAGGATGAAGGGGAAGGGGGGATTTGCCTCGGAACATGCGCGCGGTGTTGCGTGGACAAAGTTGCGCAATTCCACTTAACCACTCACACGATTACATTCGCCCTCCCATCTCCCCTCCGAACTTTCCTTATAAGGTTTACTTTAAGTTTTTTGGGTCGCTGAATCCGAATTTTTAAGTTACCCCCCAAATCCTCCCCCCCAAATAGTTGTTATTCACTTACATTTCTTATTGTTTTAGGGGAAAAGCATTACGAAATTCAGAAACTAAACAACATTTGCAACAAATAGGATATATGACATTATGACGTAGGATAAAAGGGGAACGAGGGGGCAGCCTCGGAACATTACCCGCGCGCTTTTCTCAAAAAACAAATTTTTTCAAAAAATCAATTTTTTGGGGGTTTGCCGGGTGAAATTTTGGTGGGAAGTTACAAATTCACATTTAGCGACCCAAAAAACATAAAGTGAGTCGAGTTCCAGAACTAGCATTAATTTTGCCCGGTAAAATCCCCTATTGCCTGGACTTCATAACTTAGTGCACGTAGCGCCGCAGTGCATGTTCAGAGGCAGACCCTCCCTCCCCGTTCATCCTACGTCATAATGTCATATATCCTATTTTTTGCAAATTTTGTTTCGTTTCTGAATTTCGTAATGCTTTTCCCCGCAAGCAATAAGAAATTTAAGTTAAAAACAACTATTTGGCGGGGTGGAGGTGGGGGGTCGGGGGGGGAACTTTGGGGGGAAGTTAAAAATTCGGATTCAGCGACCCAAAAAACTTAAAGTAAACCTTACAGAGAAGGTTCGGAGGGGAGATGGGAGGGTGAATGTAAACGTGTGAGTGGTTAAGTAGAATTGCGCAACTTAGTTCACGCAGCACCGAGCGCATGTTCCTAGGCAGATACCCCCTACCCCTTCATCGTCAATCATAATATCATGTATCTGATTTGTTGCAAATTTTGTCTACTTTCTGAATTTCTAGGTACTTTTCCCCTAAAACAATAAAAAAATTGATTTTTTTAATAAAAACCTTTTTTTTTGGGGGGGGGGGGGTGCAGGGTGAAATTTTTGTGGTAAGTTAAAAATTCGGATTCAGCGGCCCAAAAAGCATACAGTAAGCCTTTTTCCAGAACTACCATGAATTTTGCTAGGTAGAGCCCCTATACGGTCTCTATTGCCTGGACTATTGAAAATTATAGATAAAGAAGGGTTTTTAATGATTTTAAGAAAATCTCGACTATAACTCCACCCCCTCCCCTAACTTCTTTTGTTTTTGAAAGAGGGAAGGGTTACAATAGGTATTTTATGGTAGTTATCATTTTAAAAATTTTACTTTCTTAAAATATTACTCATATCTATCTCCATTCAAAGCATCATATGCATAACTGTTTTAGATATGGAAGTAATCATCATTGCAAATTTAGAACAAATGTAATAGGAAAATTTGCAAAGTTGTTCAAGGTAATACTCTTCTATTAACAATGCAAAAAAAAATATTGTTGTAAACTGTTTAGTAAAATAATATATAACACTTATTGCATCTTAGAAAACATTAAATTTATTTAAATTATAATTGAATGTAAACGAGCTTGTTGCTCTTTATGTATTTGCTGAAAGATTTGTTTGAGGAAGTTTCAATGCAAAATCAACTTTGTGTGGAGAAAATATCTTCTATTTCAGGAAAATTGTAGATAATGGAACTGACATTATTTATCATTAAATTAACTGAAAGGAACAGAATCACAGAATGATTATTGGGGCACTTGTGTACTGTTCACATCTGCCCCAACTTGACTGTTCACATGTGCCCCATATTGCTGCTTCTATTAAATTGATAAATCATTAACATTTCTCAATTTTAGAAGAAAAAGAACTTTATCAAAAATATTTAATTGTGTTCATAGTATATGTTAAAACACTCAAATTCAAATAAATGAATAAATAAATAAAGTTATACGCTTATCAACTTGTAACTAAGATTTTACTTTTGAGATCTAAAAACAGTGTTTAGGCTACAGAGTACAAAAAAAATGTCAAAAAGTTCATTTTATTTTTTTTTTTTACCATATGTCTACAGCTGCTGTCATCTTTAGTAATTTTTTTCAAATAAAAACACTTATAATAACTATTGAAAAATTGCGATGTTCACATCTGCCCCCATCTCCCCTACATCATTTAAAAGTAGTCTTTATTTCCAATCGTTTGGTATCTGTAACTTTCTTCTATTATAATTAGTTGCAGAGTTAGTAGTGGGTGTTTATTTATTTTTTTTTATTTTTATTTTTATTTTTTTTCACGACTGTACCAGTAATGGGCATTTTTTAATTGGAACTTATAAAATAGGCTTTTAATGTTTCGCAGATATCCTTTCGTAATTTTGCAATTACAACTACCTAACTATAGAGATTTCAAGCAGTCACAGCGAGGTGATTTCGAATCAAACAATGCGACCGCTCCGTCTTTTTATAGTGATTTCTTGAATCTGGGAATAAGATAAAACTGTTGTTTTTGTCTGTACCTACGTTTAACCATTTTTTATGCCTTTTTCTTTAAAATGACTAAACGTGATCTGAAGAATTTATTTATTACGTTTATTTTTGACTTTTTCATAAAGTTCACGTATTTCTTGCGTTTGGTACCGCAGCATAGTACCTCAGATAGTTGTGAACAGCAATGTCGAAAACAGAAATTCTGGAGTCAAGAAACAACATAACGAATACTGAGTGACTAAATAACATGATAGAGCGAACTATTTTATAAATACTCTATAAGAGCAGAAATATTTTAATGCATTTTTGAGAAAGAATATAACAATATTGTCTCAAATAATTCAGAATCAAACAGCAACAAGTGTTTTTTCAATCAAAAAAAGCCGTTCAATTGTTCCATAAGTGTCCCATGCTATGGGTTACAAAAAAGGTGCACGCAACCGATTTTTGAAGACGCAAACTTCCGCTTGTCTTCCACTGACGAAGCAACATTTTTTTCTAAAGCAATTGCTTTAAAAAAGAGAAACATTATTTACCTAAGTTTACTACTTCCAAAATCTAATAGTTCCCTTATTCAACAACAGTAATACATATACAGTATATAAATCACACAATAAAGTAAAGTGTTATACTATTATATTATTTCATCACAGTACAATATAATATAAGGAAAATATTACTATTCGAAATAATGATAGTCATATTGCTGTTGAATTGTTTCTTAAGTGTCCCATGCTATAGGTGTCAATAAATTGCCTTAACGCGATACATGAAGATCCAAGCAGTATGTTCTCCTCTAACGAATTGGCATTTTTTTTAAAGTTATTGTTTTAAAGTTATTGTAAAGTTATTGTTTAAAAATCCAAAAAAAATTATTTTTACTTAAGTTTACTATTTCCTCATTCTAGTCGTTCCCTCATTTAATCACAGTAACTATAACACAATACGTACATCATAAATATAAACACAGTATTATATTATTTAATCACAGTAATATGTAATATAAGGCAAATATTGCTGATCGGTACACTGTTAAAAATTTTGCAGCATTCTGGCAGGTCATTCGACCGTTTTTTGAAAAAACGGTTTCATAATCATAATTTAACTATATTCTGACCATATAATGGCCAATAAAATGGTCAGAATAGTGTTAAAATTACGGTTGTGTAACCGTTTTCGGAATAAACGGTCAAATGACCTGCCAGATGCTGCAAATTTTTAACAGTGGAAATTCAAGGGATAACCGGGAAAAATTTACCTTTAACACTGACCATTTTGTGTCAGCGCGTAGGCGTGGTATTGAGAATATTTTGCAAGACTAAGCCTTTTAAAGTTTCCTTAACAATGCTGTCATTAAAATTCTCTTTATCAATTAAGAATCCATTGCAAAAAAACGCTGTGATTAAATAACTGTTATTAAAATGTTCCATGCTACAAAGAAACATTTATTTATCCTTCATTTAGCTTTGAATACAAGTTATTTTTACCATATGATTACTTTATTAACGTAACAAAAAATACCATTTTTGTTTGTAATATATGTATAATATACAGTCGTTTCATATTTTAAAGAGTTTAAAGGGTAGAAACACGTGAAACACGTTTTCAGCAAGGATTCAAACATGGCTACTACTGGAACATATAGGTGTACGTAAATGCATTACTGGATAATGACTGTCACGACTGGAGCATTTCATGCTTTCCGAGAAATCTTAATTTTCTGTGAAAAATGTATCAGATATTTTTGCAGTTCAAACATGCAAAGAAGAGATAATTGATATACATGACATTCGCTAAATATTCGAGTCTCAAAATTTAAGAACGATACACTAAAAATATGCGAAAAACGTTCTTACTAACTATTTACTTACTCCACTAATGGTACATTACTTATGTGCAATTTACAGATTCAAACTAATTATTATTATTTTATAAAACATAACCCATTTAACATAACATTTAATTGTTAAAACATAATATTACAATGACTCATCTACAACTCTTATTGTTAACTTTGGCTCCGCGTGACGTGGAAAATCAGACATTATGATGTTACTGTGAAGCTGGTATAGCTCATTTTGTGATGTGGGCATAATTTTTGACTTGACATTGGAATGACTTCACAATAGATGCATGAAGTAGATGCACCAGAAGATGCACCATTGATCTGAAGATGGTTATAATTGGAAGAATAAAATGTATCGTATTTTGGTCAAAGTCGTGACGATTTGTGATGTCACAGAGAATCTACGTAGATGGGCTGTGCCATTAGATGAATTTTCTTGAGAATTTGTAGAAAATGTGGAAAAAACACTTTATTTGATAAATTTAAATTTACGAGTTTTGCCTGCATTTCCTAAAGCAAATTTTCGACTAGGAAATTTTATATTTATAAACAGATTACAAAGATATCTATCAGAATGGAAATAGAACCTTTTAATGGATTTTTTCATGCTTCAAATCAATTTTGGGTCATTCCACGTAAAATGAGCAAAAATTAAAAAAAATTCGTGGCCACATAGTAACAGATTTTAATAAAATTTGATATACAGGTTCAATTCATATCCAAATAGAGCTCTGCAAAATATCTTCACAAAAAATAAATTATTTTAGCAGTTTTGGACATTTAAAACACTTGTGATAAAGAATAGCATGTGTGCAATCGTCCACAGTTGCAGGTTTGAAGTTCTGTATCTTGAAAACTATTTAACTGAAATGATTTTTTTTTTTTAATAATGTAACCTCTGAAAAATTATCTTCTTATTTATTGAGCAATAATAATCTGGTAACACCATGATTATTCTTTAATTGGTTGTAAAAATTGAAAATTTGCAAATTTTGAGAAAATTAAAAACGTAATAAAAATTAAAGGAATTAAAAAACATCTGAGAAATTAGTGCCTGATGTTGTTTAACGTATTAAGATCGAATTATTAAAGTTTTTAAGTTGTCATGTATTTTCTTCACCTTTAAAAAAATTTAGAAACTTTAAAAAAAATGACAAAATCGTAATTTTTCCTCTTATTGATAGGTAAAAAAAATAATGAAGGAAATGTCCCACATTGCAGTTATTGCACATACATAAAGATCAATAAGTCCATAATCTGCTAAAAAAATTTCAAGCATGCCTTTTTGATTCCTAACGTCACAAAATTGGGTTAAAAAAGGCAACATTAACTACATTCCATAGCTATTTTTTTTTAAATTCGCGCGCGTTTCTTAAAATATTGCACGATTTAGAGGTGAAAAAATTTAGTGCTGCCATCTATTTTCTGTATCTGAATTTAGATATTAATATATAATTTTCTGCTCAATTGAGCTTTTTTTTCTACTTTAATTAAAAATCTTCTTGAGGAAAAAATAAACTGAATGCAAATATAAAAGGTTTTATATTTAAAATATACACTGTTATCTACAATATGAAAAGAATTAAAAGTTTAAAAAAGCTTTTTTTTACGTCGAAACAAGTGATAGAAATATTGCATTTTATCCTCAACATTTTTTACTATTTATTTTTTTTCTCATTAAGGAATAAAAAAGGCAAGAATGAAAGTTTAAATGTTTAATATATATACTTTTAGCTATGACGTCAAGTAATTTTGATATTGTAGGAGGTGTCCTTCATCTTAATAGAAACGTTGCATTTTTCCCTCAAATTTTTTCAAAAATAATTTTTTTCTCATTAAGGAATAAAAATACAATTACTAACTTACGTCAATCTGTTACTTATTATTCATTCCTAATTATAAATAATTTTTAATATTGTCTTTGCATACTTAAGGCTAATAACCAAAATTGAAACTTCAAGCATGTAGCCAAAACAACGATTTTGCATCCACTTTTAATATAAATTTTAATACTTAAATAAACAATCCTAAAATCTATTATTTTACATTTACTCATAAATAGATATGATCTACTGACAAAATGATTTTCGTTAAAATCTCTGACATGTCTGCCACAGGTGATTTGCTCATTTTGTATGGAATGACCCTTTTTGCAATTAAATTTGATGTAAAACATTAGTGTTTCCGTTATCAGACTGTCTTTTATTAACATTTTTGTCTTTCTTTTCCTTGGACAAAATATAAACGAATTCCTTATAATTATTGGACATAAAAATATATCATTCATATAATTTCTTTCTTTTACGAACAGTTGTAATAACATTTAAGTACTGAAATAAAATAAAAGGATTCACAAACATTCGGATATTGATAAATAAGATTCATATCGTTAAACAACATAAGTTATTTTCAAAGGTAACTGATTAAAAAATTATCGTCTTTTAAAATATAAAGTTTCACAGTAGTAAGGATGTGTTGAAACAGCAAGAAATGAAAGGAAATTTATACAAGCTACTTCATTAAATACGTTCAAATTCATTCAAATTATTTCTTTGGAGATTCTGATTTTAATTACTTCCGATGAAATATAAAGCCATTCTATGTTGGCTTCATTTAGCTTCATTTGAAAAACACTTTTAAAAGAAGAAAATTTAGCGTAGAATAATTAGAACTTAAATCATGTTCAAATGAACTATTGTGAAGCAGAAAATAACTTTTTAAATGGAATAAGGGAGGAAAATCAGAGCAATTGATTTGTGCATCGATTATCTTTATAAATATTTCCAGTCGTTAGTCATGCGAATTGAAAAGTGTTTAAAAAGTATAAGAACTATAAGTCATTTAAATAAAATCGAGATGGATTTAACAATTCAGAACGACCTCTGAATTTTTGGATAGTTACTGAATAATTATTTTATGATACATACATAGTTGAATCTTAAATAAAGTTTTTATTGATTATCAGTTCTGGTCTCCTGCTGATCCGCTTTTTGAACACCAGTATTATTAAATAAAAAAAATCTTGGTAGGTTTCGGTAACAATTGGAAGAAAAACGTCTTTTCAGGTACGTTTCTACGAAATTTATAAAGGAGATTTTTCTTTTAAAAATAGTGGTGTTCAAAAAATGGGCCGAGTCAGTTTTAAGTCTGTGTCAGTTTTAACCCCTTGGGGACGAGCGACACGTATACGTGCCGCATGAAGCGCTCAGAATCCTTATTTTTTCTCACCAGTAAAATTTTACTGTAAAATTTGCCTTATTTAATCAGCGCATTTTCTTGATTCAAGAAGACACAAATTTCTGTTTTTAAAAAACGGTGACAAAAGATTAAAAATTTCGTAAAAGGCTCCCGTCTCGAAGGGGTTAAAAACACAATATACCTATACATGCACAAACATATTAAAAAGGCATTTCCTAAGTCTATTAATTCGTATACATTTGCACTATTCTTTAAAACAAGTTTCGTAATCCTGTACTATGAATCCGATTTTGTAATGCCATATTTATCAATTTAATATTTAAAATGTTTTTATAAATGGATATAAAAATGTCTTGTAAAAATATATATATATATATTATATAAAGCAGAATCTCGATTATCCGAAGTAATTGGGACCGACCCTCTTTCGGAAAATCGAAATTTTCGGTTAATTGAAAATGTTTCCATTTTAAGATTAAGGAGAAATATATGCAATATTTCATATTATGATAACAAGTATCTAATAAAAATAAAGCAACAGTAAAATATAAAAAGAATAAATTACCCGAATTTTAATTTTGAAATTAATTACCTTTTACATGTATCACAAGTGTTTGAAAAAATGTTTTGTTTGTAGCAGTTTCGATTGCCTTTGCTTTGAAACTCTATCACGGAGTTTTAAATATTATTAGTTCACCAGTATCAAAGTCTTTCAGCTGCACCAGCCATGCCAAAACTTTTACAAAACATTCAAATGCTTCAGAATTTGTTCGTTTTCTTCGTTCCACTCCGCAGTTTACGAGAGCTCGAGTTAAATTCAAAAGAACTCAAAAATATTTACAAGTACTTGTAGTTCAGAAAGGATCGCTTGCATACAAGGAGCTATAATAGTTTTTAAAAAAATCTTTTAAAATGGATGGATTTTGCACACAAGAAAGGTAGTAGTAAAAAAAAAAAAGGGCTTTCAAAATGGATTTTGGTTAACCGAGAGTTTCGGTTAAAAGAGCTTCGGATAAAAGAGGTTATACTGTATATGCAAATATTTAAACAATAATAGTACCACTTTACTATTTTTAACTCAATTGTAATGAGTGGTAACGACATCATACGAGCTGAAATTTGTTCATGTTAGTTAACATGTGTCAGGGTTGGGTGTTGAACCTAAACCCTCTGGCTTAAATTGCCAACTCTCTGACCATTGAGGGGAAACCTACAAGCGACAGACACAATTTACTCAGAGATGAGCTTAAAGGCTAAATTTTTTCTCAGTTGAAAAAAAAATGTCAATTCGTATAATTCAACTGTGCATTCAGAAATTAATTCTTCTTAAATACCGGGTGGATCAGGGGTGGCGTTTGAAGGAAAAAAAAAACTCTGAAAGATGGTGGTATGTTTGTGCGAGATATATCATACTAGGTGTACGCGATCTTCATACTGAGTAATTATGGAAAGCTATACTTTCTTAAAGAAGGCGAATACCGATTTAGCAAGACCGATTTAGAAGTTATTCGCAGAATCAAAACAATCACCACCGCTAAGGTACTACAAAAAATATGAGATCACTGTCTCTTTGAAGCCAACTTCTTATATTGCTTGCAATGTGGTGGCGTTTGAAGGGAAAAAAAACTCTGAAAGATGGTGGTATGTTTGTGCGAGATATATCATACTAGGTGTACGCGATCTTCATACAGGGTAATTATGGAAAGCTATACTTTCTTAAAGAAGGCGAATACCGATTTAGCAAGACCGATTTAGAAGTTATTCGCAGAATCAAAACAATCACCACCGCTAAGGTACTACAAAAAATATGAGATCACTGTCTCTTTGAAGCCAACTTCTTATATTGCTTGCAATGTGATCGCATGGTGCAAAACAAAATGATCGAAAACATCATACGATGACATCGCATTCCGTAGGTGTTGGTGTTAGTTATGATGGTCAATTATCTATATCAGAGATATGCGTCCGAAGGGGTGGTGTGCCCCCCGTGGGTATCTTTCTAAGGAAAACTAATCCATATTCAGGCAAGGAAATTCCAAGGTTCAAAGAAAATCACGAAAACTCCAAACGATTACGCCGACGGGCGCCATAAGGTTCAAACCCAGCACCTCCCGTATACCAGCTTTGAGAGCAGAAACTCTCGGCCACTGGTGGTGGTTCTTTCCATAGGAGAAATGTATCCACTTTTAAAACATGATTAAACATGATTTTAGAACTGTAAGAATATTGAAATATCCGGTTTCTTTTACTATGGGAAAACATTTCTGGTTTGTGTCTTTGTTACAGAAACTATTAGGATATAATATAAAAAAGTAGTTTTATTTGTAAAGAGTAGTTCCTTTAATTACCCACTGTACGCCAGAAGTCCATTTGTCTTGAAAACGTAAAAAGTAGACGTTAAATGCACTATACTCTAAAAAATAAATGTGTAAATTAGTCATATAAGTGTGAATAATTAAAATAGCACGCTTGTCATAAAATTTACAATCTTATCATAAAACATTATGCGCATTTTTGTATTTTTATTGGCTTAATGGAAGTATGTAATTTGTTATCCCTTGAAAAAATTAGGAAATTATACGGATTTACACGATCTGGTGTGTTAATGTCAATTAACAAATTTTGCATATTATACAAATGTCTGTGTATTTTGCATACTACAACCAAAATATTTTAAAGAATGCTACATAGATAGACCCGGAAGAACAGATCATTACACAGAAATATGCGTAAAAATTTTACACAGCTATATGTGTAAGAATATCATATTGAAATTGGTGTAAGAACGGAATAGTACACAGACATATATGCTGTTATGTGAACACAATAAATATAGGTACTTAAAAACTTGGCTTTGTCTAACAGTAGCTGAATGGTCAAAGGTAAAGTAAGATCTTTGGAAAGTTGTAGTTTCTTAGTTCGTATCCCGTTTTCGTAAGTATTACTTATTTACTGTAGATCGAATCAGTTAGAGAATTTCTCCTTTTGATGTAAATGCACTTTTGAAGACTTAAGACTGAAATTGATAGAACCCCCCCCCCCCCAAAAAAAAAAAAAAAAAAAAAAATACTTTAGTACTGGCGTAATAAATAGTACTGACGCCACAATTTCCGTATTTAAAAAAAAAATTATTTTACTGTGTCATTATTTTGATTATACAGGTTATGTGCATAAATTGTGTATTCCATTTTAGCACTTCAAAGCAACTGTAACAATTAGATGATATGCAGTAAAATATAATATCATACGATCCTATTTCTTGTATTTAAAAGGTTACACTATTTTGTGGTCTTAAAAGAAATCTGCTGTGAAGTGTACAAACACATTCGAATTTGTTTTGCAACTATAAAAATATTTACTTCAAAATTTATATTCCAAACTGTAAGGTTATGTATTATGTACACAAAATGCCTCGTTTTTGTATATTACACTGATATATGTATACCCATGTATAACTTACACGTCATACTGTGTATTTTAGAGTTATCTGATATATTTTTTAATATTTAAGCTGCTTAATATGTTATCATCAAAATACGGAGAACAATGTGCATTTTGAAATTGACGTACCATGCGTACATTTAACAATTTACAAGTCACGTTACACATGTAGACAAATTGTTTATGTATCATCAATAAATCTATTAAAAGGTGTACATTTACGAATTCATCTTTTAGACTTTAGGGCTTTTAGATTGTTACCTTATATTAAATTATCAAGAAATTCCGTGGGTATACGTAACATTTTGTACCATATTGCAGTAAGATGTGCTTTTGACGGACTTGACACCAATGGCTTCAATATCTATGCATATGTAACCTGGTGCTGCATGTTTCAGTTAAAGCAATGTTACGTTTTTCGAGACTATATTGTCATATAATTCTGCCAAAAAGAACAATTAATTAGGTGTTGTGACTGAAAGTTGTACTTTCGACAGAAATGCACTAATTTTGACTCACAGATGTTTTCAAATAGAAATCGGACATTTACGAATATGGACAAATGTTTAAAATAAATATTTTGTGCACTATTTCTTGTGATTTTTTTCTGATAGCATTAAAATGAGTAATTTTCTTCAACTATATTATTTTTTGTCTTTTAACCGCATGCCTGAAACCTAGAGCTGCTATCGCTGTTGTCTCGAGTAATATTTTATTTACAAAAAACACAACAATTAATGGCTTTACACAAATATCTTTCTTCTTAGATATATCGTCATATTTATTTCTTCATATACATGCTTCCTAGACCAAGATGACATCATTGTTATAGGTATATACGCTTTTTTTTATTGATTCTGAACTGCGTAAATTATGAAAACCGAAATCCTTTGTAACCTAGTAAAATTAGATTTAAGGAGAAAAAAAAAGTGCGTTGAAATAAAGAATTTATTTATTTATTCATTTACTTACTTATTTTGTTGGTGGCAGTGGTGCTATATTTTTTACAGTTTCAAAAAAAAAAAAAAAAAAAGCTTCACAGCTTAAATTGTGTTAAGGTATTAATTTCAGATCTGTGTGTTCAAATACTCAATGTCTTCGATATTCGCAGCGCCACCTAGTTTAAGGGTTCCCAGCAATGATACTGCAAAAGTTCGTGCACTTCCATGTAGTGGTGGGCCAGCGCATGAGATAAAATGGATGCCCACCAGAATTTTATCTGATGATTTCCAACAGCAAAGTTGACTGCAGCTGTCCAGCAGTGGTCATGCAGTAGTAGACCATTAGCCAGCAATTCTCCATCATTGCCAGCACCTATCTTTCTGCTGGCCAGCAATTTCCTCTTTGCTGGGACGGCACAAAATACACAAGCTTTAGGTGATCTGATCTTTCTAAATTCGATTAATTGGAAATCGGAGAATTTTAATTTCGGTTTTTTAAACTACCGTAAATTACCACATTATTAAAAGTGCCAGTGATAAAATTATGGCAACATAGAAATTAATTTCAAAGAAACTGACGTTTGCCTTTTTAATATTTTTTCCATCTGTTTATGTCCGCAAGGTCATAATTTTTTCAATATACAAAAAAAAAAAAAAAAAAAAAAAAAAAAAAAAAACAGTTGACAGCTAAATTCAGCCCAGTTTGCATTCTGTTGAAATTAACTGAATATGAAACTGATATTAATTATTTTTCTTCCAAGGTGCAATAACGCAATTAATCACATAATTTTTTTAATAATTTCTAATATTTAATTGTTTTTATTATTATTATAGTGTAATACCTAACCTGTATGTTACCCATTTTGTAAAAATATTCATAAGTGACTTTTATTCATGATTTTTCGATCGCCCAAATTTGTTGAGACGTCAAGGTTTTGTAAAATATTTTTGAAAACAAATTGGCACGCGGCTATAAAAAGTTCGCCAACCCTGGCCTATACGTTATCGGAACTGGACTGTGTATTTATTTTAAAACTTATGCAAACAAACAAAACAATGTAAACAAAAACTTTACTACACAAATATCAGTTGCTGGTTAATATACGCTATGTCCAATAAATCCTCTTGCCACCCTCTTAACTTCGGAACAGCTGCTGCTATGATCATAAAAGTGGTGTCTAGGTATAGTAAAGTAGCCATTCGCAGATGAATGAAACCGCTCTACGGCGCCTCCTGGTGGTAAACTGCGACCATTCCTATTTTGAAAACGGAAAGAGATAGGGAATAAAGGTGAATTAGAAAATTTTAGAGCATCATCGATTTAGTACGATAAGACACCACGTAGTCATAATTGAGGACAATAGAACTGTTAAAATGCGCATTTGTGTTTTCATGATTTCCTACACTGTGACGTCACGAAACTTGAACGAAAGAAGAAATGATTATAGTCTAACAACTAGCAACGTCAAAAAACGCGTCATTTTATCAAGGGTCATTTCTTTATATGTTCTACCGTTTTATTGTGTAGTATGTTTGTAACAGGTCTGGCAGTCGGGAGACGTTTCGTTTACCTGTGGCAGAAGGGGTTATGCAGGTCAAAAAACTTAAAAATTACGTCATTTTATCAAGGCTCATTTTTCTATATGTTCTTTCCTTTTATGGTGTAGTACGTTTGCAACCGGTATGGCAGTCGAGAGGCGTTGCATTTACCTGAGGCAGAAGGGGTTATGCAGGTAAAAAAACATCAAAATTATGTCATTTTAGCATGATTTTTGTTTATAACATTTGTTTCTACTAATTATTTTTTATATTAATCCATTATTGCTAGACGTTGCCAATGTTGCTAAGACCCTGCGAGATCCACATTTATAGGTAACATATTACGTTTTGGCTATCAGACAATCTATAATTAATTTGCAAGACACAATTTTGGTTTCAAAATTAATGCCAGACGGCATTAAATATGGCAACGAAAGTGCCTGTTTCAAGAGTGGTTTATAGCTTAAAAAATATTAGTCATATTTACGTCTTTGTATCAAGCTTAAAAATTAAGAGATATTACTCGGTGGCTATCAGACAATCAATAATTAATTTGCCAGACACAAATTCGGTTTCAAAGTTAATGTCAGACGGCTTTAAATATGGCAACAAAAGTGCCTGTTTCAGGAGTGGCTTATAGTTTAAAAATTATAAGTCATCTGTACGTCATTTTATCAAGCTTAAAAATTACAAGATATTACTCTTTGGCAAGCAGATAATACACAACTAATTTAACAGACTCAAATTCGGTTGCAAAGTTAATGCCAGACGGCTCTAAATATGGCAACGAAAGTGCCTGTTTCAGGGGTGGTTTATAGTTTAAAAATTATAAGTCATCTGTATGTCATTTTATCAAGCTTAAAAATTAAGAGATACTACTCTTTAGCAACCAGACAACATATAATTAATTTTCCAGGCTCGAATTCGGTTGCAAAGATAATGCCAGACGGCTTTATATCTGACAGCGAAAGTGCCAGTTTGAAGAGTGGTTTATAGCTTTAAAAAAATATGTCCCCTTCAAGTCATTTTAGCAAACTTGAAAATTGCAACATATTATTCTTTGGCTATGAGACAACTTATAATTTATTTTCAAGACACAAATTCGGTTGATAAGTTAATGCCAGATGGCTTTAAATCTGACAGCGAAAGAGTAATATATTTTAATTTTCAAGCTTGCTAAAATGACGTGGCGGGAATATATATATATATATATATACATATATATATTTTAAACCTACACACAACTCTCGAAACAGGCACTTTCTTTGCCATAATTAATGCCGTCTGGCATTAAATTTGCAACCTAATTTGGGTCTGACAAATTAGTTATGGGTTGTCTGATGACCAAAGAGTAATATCTTGTTATTTTTAAGCTTGATAAAATGACGTAAAGATAACTTATAATTTTTAAACTATAAACCACTCTTGAAACAGACACTTTCGTTGCCATATTTAAAGCCGTCTGGCATTAACTATGCAACTGAATTTGTGTCTGGCAAACTAATTATAGGTTGTCTGATAGTCAAAGTGTAATATCTTGTTATTTTTAAACTTCATAAAATCACGTAAAGATGACTAATAATTTTGAACAGTAAACCACTCTTGAAACAGGCACTTTCGTTGCTATAATTAAAGCAGTCTAGCATTAACTTTGCAACCGAATTTGTGTCTGGCAAATTAATTATAAATTGTCTGATAGCCAAAAAGTAATATCTTGTAATTTTTAAGCCTGATAAAATGCCGTAAAGATGACTTATAATTTTAAAACTATAAACCACTCTTGAAACAGACACTTTCGCTGCCATACATAAATCCGTCTGGCATTAAATTTGCAACTGAATTTGTCTCTGTCAAATTGGTTGTGGGTTGTCTGCTGGTCAAAGAGAAATATCTCGCAATTTTTAAGCTTGATACAATGACGTAAAGATGACTTATAATTTTTAAACTATAAACCGCTCTTGAAACAGGCACTTTCGTTGCCATATTTAAAGCCGTCTGGCATTAACTTCGCAACCAAATTTGAGTCTGGTAAATTAGTTGTGTATTATCTGCTTGCCAAAGAGGGTCTTGTAACTTTTAAGCTTGATAAAATGACGTAAAGATGACTTATAATTTTAAAACTATAAACCACTCCTGAAACAGGCACTTTCGTTGCCATATTTAAAGCCGTCTGGCATTAACTTTGCAACCGAAATTGTGTCTTGCAAATTAATTATAGATTATCTGATAGCCAAAAAGTAATATGTTACCTATAAATGTGGATCTCGCAGTGTCTTAGCAACATTGGCAACGTCTGGCAATAATGGATTAATATCACAAATAATTAGTAGAAACAAGTGTTATAAACTAAAAGCAGGCTAAAGTGACGTAATTTTGAATTCTTTTTACCTGCATAACCCCTTCTCCCGCTGGTAAACGCAACGTTTCACGACTACCAGACCGGTTGCAAACGTACTACATCATAAAAGGGATGAACATATAAAAAATTAGCCTTGATAAAATGATGTTATTTTTGAAGTTTTTTGACCTGCATAACCGCTCCTTCCACCGGCAAACGCAACGTCTCCCGACTACCAGACCGGTTGCAAACGTATTACACTATAAAAGGAAAAAAAATATAAAAAATGAGCCTTGATAATGTGACGTAATTTTGAAGTTTTTTGACCTGCATAACCCCTTCTGTCACAGGTAAATGCAACGTCAGGCGACTGCCAGACCGGTTGAAAACGTACTACACCACAAAAGGGAAAAACATATAAAAAAATAAGCCTTGATAAATTGACGCAATTTTGAAGTTTTTTGACCTGCATAACCCCTTCTGCCGCAGGTAAACGAAACCTCTCCCGACTGCCAGACCGGTTGCAAACGTACTGCACCATAAAAGGGAAGAACATATAAAAAAATTAGCCTTGATAAAATGACATAATTTTCAATTTTTTTGACCTGCATAACCCCTTCTGCCACAGGTATATGCAACGTCTCCCGACTACCAGACCGGCTGCAAACGTACTACACCATAAAAGGGAAGAACATATAAAAAATGAGCCTTGATAAAATCAGGTGACGAAACCGTTGCTAGCTCTTAGACTATTATCTTTCGGATAAAACACGACACACTGTGGCACAGTGGTATCTTTAGTGATTCCCAATCAAAAAGACTGCATTCAAACCCCGAGGTTCCATCCTTGGACGGATTGTTTTTATAATCAGGGTAGACGATATGTGGATCGTGTAACCTATAACATCCTATCATCTCAATGCAACTTGCGCATGGTGTTCGAAATTTTCGCAGTATGTAAATACGTATGAAATGTCACGCATGTTCACCTATTACAGGTACAAAATACAAATCTTCTTTAGGTTGTATGTTGCTGCTCAAGGTCATGGAGAGATTTTTCAAAGCTAAGTATTTTAGGATGGTTTTACTTTACGGTGAATGTCGAGGCAGGGCACGATCAGAAGCAAGGTTGCACCGGCAACGTTTCCCTGAAAATTTTGAACATCTCAAATGAAGGTATATTACACACATAAACACGTAAATAAGACCTGCATTCAACAGTTAAAGGTATTTTTGTGTGTATGTGTGTTTTAATGTACATTGTAGTATGAGTGTTTTATTATAATTATCGTAGATCGATGTAATAGTAAAATCTATTCATCGTTGTCAGGTCATCCAAGGCTGTCGTATAGATGGCTGGTGACTTCCCCAACATGGTTTATTAGTGAAAAATTGCAGACTCAGGCATCGGCCCGGAGTAGCTCAGTGGTTAGAGCAGCAGTCTTGTATACTGTGGTCCCGTGATCGATTCCTGGCTCAGGCTAATTTTTCACTTTAGTTGGGTTTATTATATTTATTGTTTGTACGTCTGTATAATATTTATATATACCTTTAAAGGTATATTGTTACAAATAGTTTCTTATTCTTTTAAAGATAGTTTTGTCACGTTACAGTGTAGGAAATCACGAAAAAAAAGGGAAATGCGCGTTTTAACAGTTCTATTCTTCGCATTAATGCCTATAATGTATCTTTTCTTAATAAATCGATAATGTTCTGCAACTTTGTAAATCACTTTGTTATCTTTTTCCGTTTTTGAGATAGGCATGATACCAGCGCAGTCTCCGCCAGGCGGTTTCATACGGTAGCGCATGGTTTCTTTACTATACAAAGACACAACTTTCATGAATATAGAAGCAGCCGTTCGGAAGTTAAGACTTTGGCAAGGGACTTTAGTGGGCATACTATATATATATATATATATGAGCCCTTAAAAATTTACATTTTCTATGTTAAAACATCTATTAAAAATGTATTCTAATATACAGCTTTCACAAATTGGGATAAAGGGATATAATAAAAGTCTACTTTTCTTTTATTGTTACTACGGAATCGCACCCGGGCTTCCCGGGTTACAGAATATAGGTGAAATCCACATTTAAAATTAAAAACTAATATTTTTTTACATGCAACATATTTTTTAGATTGCCTACTAACAATAAAAAAGCATTTTTCATATGAAAAATATGAATTATGCAATCAAATAAAATTTTGAAATTTATCAAAAGGGATATTTTCGTTATTAGCCATTATGGTAAGAGTTATTAACCCAAGATGTTGATACTTACGGCATCTTTTTATATTCTGACATTTTCAGAGCTATAAGCTTGTAGTTAAATTACATGTTTATTAAATTTAAGTTTATTTATATTATTTTATTTATTTATTTGTAGAGGAAGTTTTAAATTTTTAATTGAATATTAGCCGTAAAAATTTGATGAAATCTTTTTGTTGTTTTAAGGGCAAACGAATTAATCTTTCGTAATCGAGTTCCACGCAATATATATTAATTAAAAAATATTTCATTCTTGAATATAAGTTTTAAATCCATAGACAATCAGTAAACTGAGATGCACTTTGAAAACAAATTCCATTTGAAAGATTTTTCTTTTCCTATTTCGCTGTTTAATAATTTTAATTGTTCGATTACAAATATGTTGAATTAGAGTTTTTTTATATTATTCTTTTATTTATTTATAAAGGAAATATTAAATTCGTTATGGAAAATTAGTCAGAATTAAAATCTAAACAATTGTTGTTGCTTTATGTGCAAAATGTTTATTATTGTGTATTGAAGCCGGCACGTGATAAGATAAATTACAAAAAAATCATGCTTGAAAACTATTTTAAATAATACTAGGGGACTCTGCCCCCTACGAGCTAGGCTCGTCAGCTCCCGTCCGCTCACCCCAGACTCTAAATGTACGCTAATTTGATCGGCTTTAAAAAGATTTCGAAAAATTGAATTATAATTTAAAAACAGTGGCCCTATAAACGCCCCAAAAATCCTATACACGGATTTCTATTCATTTCTCTTTGATTGGGGAATTTTAACGCCAAATCTGCTGCGGCACTACTTGATTATCCCGTCGACCAATTTCGCCAAATTATATAAATCGCCAATCCACTCGCCAAATTATATAAATTGAGATAATTTTTATTTTAAATATCGAAAGAACAAATAAATTAGTACAGCATTAATAAAAATACAAATAAAATGTCGAAATAAAAATAACTTGATGACGTAGACACGTGTAACTTGCTTAAAGTCAAGTTAAAGTGACATTTACGATCAACAATTATTGGCATTTAATCTTATAGTTTGGCGAATGATAGATTTTTGGTCGATAACTAAGTAGTACCAAAGATACAATCGCTGTTTTCGTCTTTGATTAAGTAAAATAAGTTAAACATTTCAAAATAAGCTAATATAAAAGGAATTAAGTAAACAGAGTCTTTGTCTCCTGGTATTTTTTAACAAAGCGAAAAGAAAGTTCTTTTCAATGAGACATTTTAAATTAATCGTTTTTAATCTGACGTAATTTTGACCAAGCTATTCTTTCTTTTTTAAATATTCACGTGAAAATACTTTTGTTAGAAATGAAATATTATTTGCGCTTTCCTAATAAAAATAGTTGAAAAATCCTCTCAAAGTATCAAATAAATGTCTAGCGCAATTTCTAAATTTAAACTGTTTTGCAATATTATTTTGTATTAGTTTTATGTAATAACTGTAATGTGACGTAAATATGACGTAATTTCTCCTATTTAAGACTTCTAACGCATATTAATGAATTTATTATTTTACAATATCCTTTCTCTTTTAAAATTCACGTGTATAGTTTTTATGACGTAATTTTTAATAAGTTCCTGCTTTTTGTACATAATTATTTCATTCTAATTCCAAATGATTTTTTCTGTTTATAATAGTCACGCGTAAATAAATTTTTAATTTTAATCAATCATTATTGTTTGCGCTGTTTATACATTTGGCAACAGTTTAAATTAATACCATTTTCTAAAATAATGTAAAAAATATCTCTAGAAATGCTGAAAATCTGAATTTAAAATAGAAATAAAACCTGAAAAAATGATTCAAATAAAAAAAAAGAAATACAGTCTGCACACCGGGAACTTCGAACGTATAAAATGATCTAAAAATGATTAAATTCCCATGAATATTTTTTGCTCCTATAAAACGTTTTTAGTGGAACGATTTTGTGCAACTTTAGCATTAAATATCTCTTAAAATAATTCTTCGATTTGAAAACTGTCTGCATCAGCTTGTTTATCAAACATTTCTTTATAATACAACCGATTTTCATATTTTTGTATGTATTATTTGTATTAATATTAACGAAGAAAGACCTCCGGTCACAAAAAATTCAAAGCATTCGAAGGTAGATTTTTTCGTTATACAACGATCTAATAATTGGAAATATACGGTGGTCATAAGATTAAAAAATTGCAGTAGCGAAAATTTCAAAACAGAAATTTGATCGTGAAACGTTGTCAATCACAAAATGATGTCAGCGTTACGCACAGATACAATTGTCCTTTATAATATAGATACGTAATCCGTAAAATATAATAAATATAAGTTATTATGATGAAGTTATCTCTTGAAGCTCTTATGCTTGTTATTCCGGAAAGAAAAACAGCAAAATTCATTCCACATAACCATGATCATAGAATTTTTCCCCCATAAAATCTAAACCCGAGATCGTTTTCTTCTTCTCAGAATTTACATACGCACATCTCATATCCGTATTCACCATTTTCAAAAAATTGGTATTTTAATTTATCATTTTAACTCATAACTTTAAGTCATGACTGTCAGCAATATTTTTGCATATGAACAGTTGCACCCTTAACTCGAGATTCTAATCTCAGTACCAGAGAGTAAAAATTGACGTAATTTATATTTTTTAGTCGGATTTTTAAAATGTTTAATTTTATCTAAGAAAATGATCTTTTTCTTGACGACATTTTCACTTAAGCATTGCCCCTAGTGTCTGAAACTTAGTATCAGTGCACATGCAGAAGGAAAGAAATATGAACACTTTATGAGGAAAAATGCGTATTAGCAAAGATAGTACGTCACTTTCCGTTCGAAATATTATGTCCCTAATGGGATTTTGCACAAATAAACTCTATTCAACAATTTGTATCAAAAATTATGAATGTTTATCAGAAAATGGCATGAATAAAGAAAGACAAATAAATCTCAATTTTTTTCTCTTTTCTCTGCAGTACCGAAAGCTATGTAATTACCACCATTATGAATAAATTTGATAAATATACATATAAAAATAAATAAAAAAACGGAGATGTTTAAAAAAAAAAACAGTGCGGAATCATCTACAAATGAACAGCTTTTAGTTAAAAAAATTATTAGTAAAATTAGTTCAGCAGAAAGCTCAGGACAGATGACTAAAAAACAGCCTTCTGTTTTAATTATATAGACTATATAAAATTATGAAAAATTAAATTAAGCAAATTATATTATTTTCATAAAATTATAGTAGAATGTCTTAAAGAATAACAATAAAATTTTAATAGTCTAGAGAATTTTGGACAGAAACTTGGAAAACCTCATATTATTTTAAACCTGGAATTATTGCCAATATCTTCATTGTTTACTTGTCTAACCCTGCGAAGCGAATTCATCCAGGCGAGAATCATCCGATCTGAGCATGAACGCTGTATGTCACTGCACTTCTATAAAAACACTCAAAATTTTTGTAAAGCATTGCCAGTGTGTGATTTCGATAAAGTGGAGGATATTCACCTGTGAAGAATTTCAAAGCAGCTGAGGTGAAAATGGAGCACTTATAGAAAACATATTTTACTTTTCTATAATTAATAAGAATTAAAGAATGCGATTTTTTTAAAATATAAAATGACGTCATTTGAATCCGCTAAAGCATTCTACTTTTGCGACCAAGTCTTAAACAAAATCTGTTGAAAAGTATGCATATAACTTCATTAACGCGGAATAATATGCAAACCAAAGAAAATGCAATATCGTCATTAAAGAAGCTCGGCAAAATAAATCGGGTGTCTAATAATTCATACGCCTTCATTTGTTTGTTTATAATAGATCCCTGTTTTATCAGAAATCGTTTATTATTATTTTTTTCAAAATTTGGAAAATGTTATTACACACGATTATTAAAATTGCATTCTTTCAGCTTTTTCATACGAATTATGTAAATACGGAGAAAATAAGTCACACAAATATCCTTTAAAATGCATTTTTATAAAGAAAAAGTGTTGTATCGCTTGTAAAGTTAAATTCAATAAACTAAAAATCATTTCATTGATAAATAAAAACGAAATAAAACCAAAATTCGCTGGGTTTTATAACACATGATATTCTTGACATAGCACGTATAGCACGTATTTTAGTTTAAAATTTGTTTTTCAGTTTTCATGGGACAATGGCAACAAAAATATACAGTAGTCTACTGACTATTTCCCCCTTACTTTTAACAGAAATTGAGTACTTCAGTTGCCACGATTACAAAATTTGTATTGAAAACTACAAAAAAATTAATATCTCCAAAATAAATTGAGATATAACTTTCAAACAAATTGCATTTAAAAACACATTTTTTCTTATACGTCGGTGTAAAAATTGAAAATGTGCGATGTTTAGAAGTTTAGAAATTTGCAGTAGCGAAAATTGTAGAACCGAAAATTCATTTTAAACTTGAAAGTGTTGCCATTCTCAAAATGACGTATGCGTTACGCACAGATATGTTTGTCCTTTATAATATAGACTAGCCGGCTGCGCTGGTCAGTATTTCCAAATAAACCTTGAATTGCGAAATGGTGAATTCGAATTTGTATTTTTTTTTATGGACCTTTAGCATGAATGTCCTTCCGCGTTGCTGAAAAGATGCGAACGCCATTGCGATATTATTATTACCTTATGCGTTGGACAAAATTTAGCTATTAAGAAGCAGTTCTTTTGGTTGATTATTCTCTGTGCACTTTTGGTAGGGAAATGAGGCCGTTAGGGCAATAGGAATTAAAATTTTTTCATATCTGACAATATTAAATTAGGGATGCATTACAATGATTGCAGAGATTTACCATTGGACTTGAATAATGCTCGGTAGTTTATTTTCGTTTGTTTGTCCTTGATCTCCTGGCCTCTCAGCTCGCGCAATATGTGATTCTGGTAGCTTAAATACAATCTCACTGGATGTTAGTTATATTTCTTAAGAAACATCCTCTTGTGCTACTACTGTTTTCCCTCTTTGGATTCTAGCAGAGTAAATACTGTCAAAAAAGTAATAAATTATTTGCCGACAAAGAAGACTGTTTAACTTTCATATTTAAAAGAAAAGTGAAACATAAAAATGTGTATTTTTAAAGATGAATTGCCTGAATAAATCTAAAATGACGTCATTTTCACTGTCTTTTCATTTTGTAGACCAGTTGAAATCATGTAACCGTTAACCCGGGAAAAAACTCGGTGACTTAATCTTGTAGAAAAATAAACCTCATGCATCCGATAAAACTTTTATAATCATCCGTAATCGACGTCATTGTTGGGGTTCACGTCAAACATTAAAACTGAAGAAACAATATTGTTGCACGTGTACAAGGGTTAAGATCTGAGAATGATAAATAAAGTTAGTTATACAAAAATTTTAGCAATGTGCATTTTGGTGAATACCTGAACCGAAGATTTATTTTGCATTTTTCTAAAGAGCATAATAACACGGACAAACAAAAAAGCCTGCTATATTCTTTATATTTAAGAGTAAAACAATCTTCCGTCTGTTGTATAAATGACCCAGATTATGAAAAAACTCTTAATTTGTTGCTGCGTTTAGCTGTTAGAGTGTGCGTCAGGACAATTCGCTTTATACTAATCAAAATTCCAGGTAATTTAATCCTATCTAGGCTGAAATGATAAGTCCACGGGCATTATTCCATTTGCCACCATTTAGTAATCGCTAATTTTAAAATCTGTCTAATCTTTTGAATTTTGATACGCCATCCAATACGCTAATTGGCGAGTGACACGATTCCGTAAGATTAGTCCAATATGTTCAATAAAACATTTTTTAAACAATGGTTAAGCAAAAGAAAGTTATGCAGAAAAGGCTAAAAAAAATGACCAATTAGCAAGCAATATTTATTGCAAAATGTTTATTTTTTTATAGTAATAACGTATAATTGCAGAAATCTTCTTAACAATATTTTTATATCCTAACTTTTAAAGCAGTGAATATTCCTATAAGTGAAATCCACAATAGGTTCGACATGTTAAAAAAATAACGTAATACACAATATTCATTTAATAAGTAATGATCTGAGTTCGAGGATATAAAAAGCACATTCTTGAGGAAAACAAAACGTATGTTTCCATAGTAATTCTGCCCCATAGTATGGTAAAAAATATTTTAAATCTTTGAAAGTAAATTATTTTAGAATATGTGTGTATATGGAAGACATTTGGATTAAAATTTAAATGCTTGACTACATAATTATAATTTTAACTGCTTTTTATGCTGAATTTACGCTTGAATATAAAAATGTACTCTGAAATGCTCTTCTCTCGGCTTATTTCACACTTTTGACTTATTTGGCTTAAAATTTGCATTGTTTGGCGACGAAGGTAATGAATAAATAGCATGTAACTCACTAATACAGCCATTTTTACAAATACTTCTAGTTTTTCCTGTAAATCATATGATGGGAGAATTATATAAAAATAATAATTAAATTGACAAAAAAATAAGAAATAGAGTAAAGAATGTAACCTAGATTTTATTTTATTTCATCAAGTTTTTATTAACCTAGCGCAAGCGATAAAAGAGCTAAAAAGAAAAAAAAATGTCACTCAAATTGTCAAACCAAATTTTCAGATTCATTTTTTTTAACCTATCGCAAGCGATAATTCGCCAAATATTCTACCAATTGCAAAATTGTACTAATTTATACTTTAAGCATTAGAAATATTTATTCCATGTTTAAATTAAATATTTTCGTTTTATAATATTATGTCTTATTAAAACTTTTTTTGTTGTTGTTTTTTAAATTAAATATCAGTATTTTTTTCATTTAATCGCGAGGTGTTTGTATTATTTTCTAACAGATATAGCCATCTTAATTCTTTAATCAACAAACCTTTGGCCAAAAGATAATCACTGGCAACCTTTTCGTTCAAAATAGCAGTAAAATAAGAAATTTATTATCAAAAATCATAGCTATCCCTGCATATTTTCTCATAAACCACCCCGGGAATATTTCCTATCGAATGTGACAATTTGCGAAAAAATCCGCCGGGTAGTTTTTGAAAACACTCGAGCGGAACTTTTAGAGCTTACTGCTTTATAATATATGTGATGATTATACGCATAAAAGTTTTCTAAATAGACAGTTTTTTTAAGTAGAAAGGCCTTTTTAATTAATGTCGAACTGAAATTTATATTATTGCACTTTAAATGTACTGCACAGTGCAATTATAAGATGTTTTTACTGGAACGGTGTTTTCATATTGAAATTTGAGATGCATACGAAATTTAGTTCGCAAGGCTTTTAATGATTTACAACAGACTTTTTTTTTCAACGTAAAAATATATTTAAAGTGATCTTTTATTTAAAACTAAACGAAAATATAATTAATTTTGTGTTCAAATATTTTTGGAATTTTCCTTAAAAATTAAAAAAAAAAAAGAAATAAAAAATAACTGAAGTTATTTTTTAACTTCCACGTAACATAGTGCAGTTTAAATAATATACCGGGTGTCCCAAAAAGGATTGACTGATTTTAAAATTCAATAACTTCCAAACGGTGACAGATATTAAAAAAATTCTTGCAGGAGGGTTATGGATAAAGTCAAAAGTTTTTTTTATAGTGATTTTCGATTTTAGTTCGAATTACAAACAATAGATGGCGCTGCGATCAATAGAGGGGCTCGATTTTTGGTACTTCGTGGCCCGGATAATACATTTCCATCTCCTTTTTCTGCATGGAACAACAGAAAGGACCGAAAATCGAGCCTGTATTTAGCGACTATTGCTTACAGCGCCATCTATTGTTTATAATTTGAACTAAAATCGAAAATCACCGTAATAAAAATTTTGACTTTATGCATAACACTCCTGCAAGAATTTTTTTTTAATATCTGTCACCGTTTGGAAGTTATTGAATTTTAAAATCAGTCAGTCCTTTTTGGGACACCCGGTATATATGTATGTTTTATTTATACAACAAAATGATTTTCGACAAATACTTTCTAAACAGATCGTTATTGCTTTTAATTCTTAGACTTTTATGGTTATAAGATTATTTATGTAGAATCTTAAAAAAAAAAAAAAAAAAAAAAAAAAAAAAAATGAATGGCAAGTGAATTTATTACATAAAAAAATACTCGTAATTCTCCTTTTTAAACAGAATATAGCTAATAAAATTGATTATTTTTTATTTAAATCGCGTAATAAATCATGGATTTTAAACCCTTAATTCTCGCTTCCGTGATAGTCACAGGCTGTGTCTTTTATTCAGGTTGTTTGATACCCACCAGTTTTATAAAATAGTGTAATTAGCTTTATTCTGATATCATTTTACCTGTCTTTAAATAAGGTGAATATTTCTTTTTCGAGAAAGTGGTGCCAATAAGCAACTTGAATTTTTAAACCGTTCTTCAATGCGATTGTTAAGTAGTTAAGAAAACTGAAGTTATGATTTTATATAGCGCAATAGCTACTTTCACTTTTATATAATATAAAATTTATTTAAATCAGAAATGTAACTTTTGTCAAAGTACTGCTATTGTTTCCACTTTCTTCTATCTTCAATGGAAAAGAGTATTGTAATCGAACTTTTTTCTGACTTCCGATTTTCGAAGGATAACGTTTAACGGTCACAGATTCCCCAAAATATGTTTATACAAAATATCTTTTTGTCCGTGTGTTCGTGTGTCGCCATTGTACAATCAAAAAGTCTATGAAGTTATGCATAGAATTTTTTAGTATAAATTTGGCTGTGGCAAGCAGGTCTTCCTTCAATTTAGAAATATTCTGCCGGATAGAGGCGCCGTATTAGCGATGTCTGTGTCATTTTTATTATGTTACTATCGAAAAATGCATAAAGTTATGCAAAGAATTGAACCAATTTTTTTGTGTATCTTTTTCGCTATGGCAAGCAGGCCTTCTTGAATTTGAAAAAGAAAAAAAATCTGCCGAAAGGAGACGTTGTAATAACGATTTTTGTGCGATTTTGAATATTGTACCATCGAAAAGTCCATGACTTTAAGCATATAATTCAATCAAATTTTTGTGTATGTTTGTGTCTATGGTCTTTAGGTCCACTATCAGTCCAGAAATATTTCACCTGAAGGGGGCGCTCTAATAGCGATGTCTGTGCCATTTTCATTGTTGTGCAATTGAAAAGTGTAAGAAGTTATGCATATAATTGAACCAAACTTTTTGTGCATGTTTTGAGCTATGGCAGCATTTTCTCCTTGAATTTCGAAGTATTCCGCCAGAAAGGAGCGCGTGATATAGATCTCTGTATAATTTTCTAGATTTTTCGTAGTTCTATTGTCTATCGGCGGTCATGCATGGAGTGACGGAAACTCGCGTCCTGCTAACTCGGCAATTCGCAAACAGCTGATGTACAACAGAATAAAGAAAAACTATTGATTTTAATAAATATCGGGATCGAGATTAACTCGTTTTCACTCCGATTAATTGACTGGAGCAGAAATTTAACCTTCTCACCGCCGCGAACTGATATATCCATTCACTAATCTACTGCTTAGTGAAGTTTTCGCTGTGCAGTGTTGTTGCGCTGTGTTGCGCTGTGCAATGAAGTTTTCACTGCACCAGAGGCATTATTTAAATTAATATAATTCTTCAGATATAAACCAGTATTCAGAAATTAAGTTATGATTAATACTTTCAAGGCTTATATGCTTATACGTAATAATAAAAATTATCTTATGTTAGAAAAACATCAATTTTTTAGCGTTTAAATAAAAATTAGAGAAAACAACATTACAATTTTGTCCTTTAACTCGGCGGTCAGGGGGTTAAGAATAAAATAGAGTTGATATAGTATTGAACTATTGGGTCATTCGGAAAGTCGTGTCCATTTGGGAAAATAAATTCGTACCAAAAAATTCTGCCCGGTAATTATTAGACATTAGATATCGGAATCAATGTCCAATAATTAAATGACAGAATTTTCCGGCCGAAATGATTTTCCCGAACAGACACTACTTTCCGAACGACCCAATAATAATATTGTAGTATTAACATGCGTAACTGTTTTTTGAAATATTAAGAATCATGAGACAGAAGAAAGTTTTGGGGATTGGCACACCCAACTACACTCATGTGCAAATTTATCTTTACAGTTTATCCATTTTTCTAAACACTGCTTGTCACTAATTATTGCACTTTTTTAGTGTTTCATGCAACAGCTTTATATAATATACAGTAATTGTAATTCTTAACTTTGTGTTTGTGTTTTATGATATTATTTATGATTCTACTCAAAATTATAGTTAATAGTTTTTCTAAAATCCATGATCCAAAGATAATTTTGGACATGAGTGTAGTTTAATTAAGACGGCTAGGTACGTGTACTTGAACACTACTGGTCACTACACGGTGCACCTGAAAAGGACCACCATGGCGCTCAAGCCACCAAGGGACCCATACTTCGTATTCGTTCGGATACGTCCACAAAGGGTCGCTACATCCCTTAGGGCTCATGCATGAGTTCATGGCCCATCGAGCGCACGGAGCAACTTCCCAATCCGAGATTTTGGACGCCCCCCCCCCCTTAGGCCTCCTTTCAAGTCTCGCACAATTTCAGAAAACGACGGACCCACATGTCCACGTGGGTCAATGACGCACTCTCTGAACTACAAATATGATATCCCACCGTTGCAACAGTCATCGAATACTGGCACATTCTAGCTCTGCAACTTAGGCTCGCATCCACGGTACACAGCACTGTACGAAGCAGGAGTCAAACTCCTGAATAGGATGGCCTGCCTAGCTCGCCGACCCCACCCTCAAATAGAGCTAGTACCTTGTGAAATAAAACACTACACACAATTACATCACAACTTTATTATTCATAACAGAGGACATTCGATATGGGTGGGATCCGCACGAATGCGGATTTAAAAACTATTTACATATTTACAGCGACTTTTCAACCAATACACATGTTAGACTAACAAGGAAATTAATAATAATAATGATAATAATAATGATAATGATAACTCTAAAAACTTAACTCTCTTAACTCTCGTAAAACTATACACAATGCCAAAATATTTCAATTCTTCAATATTCTTTCTTCTTTCTACTTCTTCGTTTATGACGTGCAACTACAGTGAGCCCAAAGGACCGACCCGAATGACCAAACTCAAAAGCTCTCCATGCAAAGACAATCTGTCGTAATGTCACCATATATGGGGCTCCATTACTATGAGAAAGGCCTGAAGGGACTGTCTCAGGCTCGGAACTGTGAAGTAGTTCCGGATTGAGGCTCTGGAAAGCCTCGGACAGAAATTGTCTCTAAGTGGCTAGAGTACCAACACACTCCACCAAAAGATATTTACTGTTAGCTGGCCGCAGGGACGTGCAGGATGGGCACGCATGAGCCAGAGGTTTCATACGGAAGTTTTGGTAGTAAGAAGGGAAAGGGCCGTGTCCGGTTACCGCCTAGTTGAATAATGGAGATGTCCAAGCCCGACTCTCCGAAACCCTTGGTATTATTCGGTAGACGCTGCAACTAAGGGTCTCCACCTCCCACATTTTTTTTCCAAGTTCTTACTATCTCTTGGACAGGAAGTGCTTCACTGCAGTAGAGGAGAGGTCAACATGAGCACTGGCAACACCAAGCCCAGCACCTGTCTTTGCAAGTGAAGCTGTGGCTTCGTTGCCTCGGACACCAACGTGGACCTTGACCCAATACCACTCCACCTCCAGTTCCTCCCCAGATTCGTGGATCTCCGCAAGGAGCAGATCCCTACGGTTTGGATTAGACAGCTCCATGAGGGATGACATTGAACATCTGAGCACCGAGAATTTCTCATACAACGAGCCACACAGCTCCAAACCTCTCAAAATTGATATTAACTCGACCTGAAACACAGTCGCGTACGGCGGAAGACCATAGGACCGTTCCGCCACTAGGACACCTTTATCGAATACAGCCACTCCAGATTCGACACCACGATCTGTTTTTGAGCCGTCCGTACAGACAGTTACTCTAGTGCGGTTGAACACCTCGATATCTTGAGGGGCCTCAACTCAGTCAATGACCGGGGCCATTGCAGAATGTGTTCCGTGACACACAACATTCCCTTGAATTTCATCAACACTAAAATGGATTGGACCATAATTTAAATCATAATTCAACCTGAGAGTTCGCGCGAGAAGGCTCTAGTTCTCGACCTGCAAATCCAATGGAAGAGCTCCTTCTAGGACGTGTAATGCTGTCATACTTGTGGTACGGAAACACAGAGTTATTGACAGGAGAGCTGGCCTCTGAGCCGAGAGCAGCTTTTCTCGCATGCGTCCCGTGCTCATCCACTAAAAACTACAGGAGTATGTCGCGAGCCTCTCAATTCCCAGTTTGTACAATCGCTTCAGAACACCCCCCACTCAAGCCCCAATACCTCCGACGGAGTGAGTGTAGTGACCTTACATAGTTAGTTATCGATTCTTTAATATACGCAACATGTGCCATGCCATTGAGTTTCCCATCTACCGTGATACCTAAGTAGCGAGCAGACTGGGCTGATTGTACCGAACTTCCTAGGAAGTGTATACGCGGAAGGGCCCATGGGTTTCCCTTCCTGCCCATGCGTCTTATCTTTCTAAAATAGATAGAGGTTGTTTTCCCCGGAGAGAAAGTGAGCCTGTGTGCCCTTGCCCACTGCGCTATTCTTGCAAGTGCTATGTCAGCGCGCCTTCCACATTGGTAGGCGTTTGGGGCCTCTGTGAAAAGCCTAAAAACATCCGCATACGCTATCAACTTCACAAACCGCCCCATGTTCAGCTCAAGAAGTGAATTGGCGACCAGGTTCCAAAAAAAAATGGCCCTGAATTGAAGCCCTGCGAACACCCAACATTGTACTCATGCTCTAAGACTTGGAAATCAGTTTGGCATAAAAAACCCCTCTCTGAAAGAAAGCTCTTCACTAGATATAATATGTTTCTGGGGCACCTCATTCTTACGAGGGCATCGAAGATCGACGGCCACCACAAGTTGCTAAATGCGCTAGTTTAATTAAAACCAATAATTTTAAAAATAAATTCTTCAGTTATCTTTTTTAATAATAAATAGATAATGAAATTATTTTTTATTTAAACCGTGTTTTATTTTACTCGTGAATGCTACGAAAATTTAAGTTATGTTTTTATATAATGCAATGGCTACTTTCACTATTATATCATAAAGTGTATAAAAATGATAAATGTAACTCTTGATAATCTACTGTTATTGTTTATGAATATAATTTTCATTTTTCCTGCACGTATTTACATTTTGTTATGCTCATGAAAGGATTGATATTGCATAAAATAATATACCTATTTTGTATAAGTTAATATTCATCCAACATTGGGTAAAGTAAATATTCTAAATACTCTTCCAAAAAGATAGGAATTATGTCTTTTTTAAGTAAATTGATGCGGGAAAAATCAATTTTGATACGATTAGAAGTATTTTGATGGGGGATAAATATTCCTTATAATAGCAATTTCTATCATTTTCTTTACGTATGGATTTATAACGTATACTAATACTGCATAAATTAATTATTTTTTGTCAAAGTTTTTTTTTAAAGAAGTATTTTGCGTTCTTTTACGATTATTAACATAATCCCAATAAATTAATGAATATTTAATTATAAAAAAATCTTTATAAAAATGAAATATAAAAGAGTCATTTAGACTGTCTTTCTGGTCTTTTTTAGACCACTTTTTTATGTAATTAAATATTAGGTTTAACTTATTTTTTCCCCTAAATTATTATTTTAATTATAAATTTTATTATTTTGATAGTAAAACATCCTAGCAAAATAATACAAATATGTTAAAAGAATATATTTTTAATGTGAGATTTGTAGAATGATGTCTGAACTACAACTTTAGAGTGGGATTACATGCATTAGAGTATGTTTTTTATTGAGGAGAAAATACAGAATTTGAGAATGTTGAAAATTTTAGTTTCGATTACACTACAGTCTACAGGCGGTAATTACTCAAAATGCATTTGTGTGTCATTATTTTATTTGAAAACCTACGAAATTTGTATATAATAATAAGGCCTGTTGCGGCTCGTATTCTATTAAAATATGGGATGTAACAGTTAGAGTATTTTTATAGGGCAACACAAAACAATAAAGATACATTACATTTTATTTGCAATTACTTTTAAGAGATTTATTTTCTGTGTTGTTTATTTAACTTATCTCTCTTCAACTAATTTTTCGAACGCATTTAAAGCTGGCTTACCACGATCTATTTTCATACAAATCGTAAAAGCTTCCACCATTGTTAAACATGTATATCAATATTTTTTTCCGTATTAGTCTTTGTACGCTGGTAGAGCTTCCAGCGGGAAATTGCAAAAAAAAAAAAAAAAAAAAAAAAAAAAGTTTAAAAAAAATCTTTTCTAACATAGCAACCATTCTTCAAGTTTAAATTATATCTGTTAATTTAAACTGCATCTTCCTTTACGTCCGCGAACGATGAATATATTAACCAAGTTTAGATAAAAAATCCTTCTTCGTACTCATACGTTTAGGGTATCAGGGCCGTATTCAAAATAGGTAGTAGTGATTGGACACAACTAAATCGTTAAAATATACAGTAGCACTCAAAAATATTTTGGCAACCTTGCATTCCCTCTTATTCTATTTAATATAGAAATATGAAAGAAAATATGTTCCCTATAATTGAGAACACTGCGACTGCAGTTATTCAAATGTATCAAGTTTCGACTTGTTTGTTTACATTCGGCTCTACTGAGGAAATAGGACTCCTCCTTATCTCAAAAGCATTTTGACAATTAGTTTTCATTTAATTGTTGAAGGCGTCAGTGGCGCAATAGCTTCGTGTGTTTATATTGATTTATTGTGATTTTTAAAAAATGCTGAAACGTAAATTCCAGTGATTCTAGAAAAGCCGTTGTAAATGCAATTAAGAAAGGTAGACTGCAAGCAGAATTTGCTCGTTCTTTTAACGTGTCTCGGCAACTTGTTATTACATGGAATAAAGTTTTAATAAACAGGAATAGATCGAAAATAATCCTCGAAGTGGCCATCCGAAAAAATAACTTGCAATGTTGACTGTATTATAAAAATGATATCTACAAGTGATTGTCGTAAGTCCGCTGAAATAATAAGAAATGAATTGAAAGAAAATTACGGCGTACACATATACGTTTCAACTGTCAAACGACGCTTAAACCACTATGGTTTACATGGCAGAAGAAACAATACATGGCGTTTGTTGTCTACTAAGAATAGAATGGCTAGAGTTGTATGAGCAAAACGGCATAGATCGTGGAGAAGTGTAGAGTGGTCTAATGTTTTGTGTAGCAGTGAAACGGAATTTAATTTAGTATCATATGATGGAATCAAGAACATCCGACGTCTTAAAAACAAAAACAAAAACTATGAGTTTCGATACCAACTACACGCCGTCAAACATGAAGGTGGCAATGTGATGGCTTGGAGTTGGACCCTTAGTTTGAATTGATGGGAATATGGATCGGTTCATGTATGCTGATGCATTAAAGACTCATATGATACCGTACGCTAAACAAAATATGCCTGCTCAGGGATATTTCCTGCAAAATAATGACCAGAAACACAAATCCAAGTGCGTAAGTAATTTTATGAAACGCAGAAAAGTCAAAGTTATAGAGTGGCAAAGCGAAAATCCGGATTTGAACCTCATAGAGCATCTGTGGAAGGAGTTAGATCATACAGTAAGATGGCAAAATTGTTCAAATAAGTCAGCTTTATATAAAGCTCTTAAAAATGAGTAGGTTCGAATTTTTTTTAGATCGGATACAAGAATTAGTCGACTCAATGTCTACGCGTCCTGAGGCTGACATGAAGGTCAGACGATATGCTATTAAATATTGGCTGACTCATTACTATATTTGATAATTACTGTGTTACAATCAATTTTTTATTTTTATTTCAAAATACTTTTGATTTATAATTTTTCTGATTTTTCTTGTGTTTCGCGTTATTTTCCATCAAACGACAGTTAATTTACTAAAATTCTGTAAAACATTGCACACGATTAACTAAAATAAAAGATTGATTTTTGTATTGTATTAATATTTTTAATTAAGTCAATTAATGTCTTTGTCG
This sequence comes from Maratus speciosus, assembly GCA_963932465.1. Taxonomy (NCBI): domain Eukaryota; kingdom Metazoa; phylum Arthropoda; class Arachnida; order Araneae; family Salticidae; genus Maratus; species Maratus speciosus. Next base: position 91,346,107 of record OZ010800.1, read on the forward strand.
AAATACTTTTGATCGCTACTGAATTTTTTACATTTTCTATAATAGCAACCATACTACAAGGAACAATTAGATAATACAAGTAATTTTTTTAAATTTTGTTTTGCTCCCTTTGAAGAAATATAGTAAATATATATATATATGCTAAACGGATTTTTCAATCTTTTAAATCTATGTTAGCGATATTAATGTTAAAAATGAGAAGCACTTTACACTTTAAACTGTTTTTTTTATGTTTTACTATGTTGCAGCTATATCGATGTTCAAAAGAAGTATCAATGAATCAACACAATTTTCTTTTGTGCTTATAGCAACCTCGGGTATGAAAAAAGGTAACTAAATTTAAAGAAACTTGATATAAGTTTTAATTTTTTATAAATTATTAGAATAAACTTCAATGTATTTTTTCTACTTCAATAGAGACCTAGGTGGGGAATTATATAACTCAAATTTTAAAATGTTTTTTTTTCTCGAATCGGAACCATACGCAAAGTTAAAATTAGGTAATAAAGATTTAATCTACTTTTTTTTTCATTTATTCTGCCCCATGGCCGAAAGTAGGTTACCTAAATTTAAATAAAATTGCTTTTATATATATATTTTTTAATAAATCTTCATAATCGGATTATACCGCGCCAAATTTATATTTTGATAAAAAAATTCCATCATAGTATTTTTATTATACTCTTAGTCACTGGAATTTGCTGGAAAATTTGCATAACTAACATTTTAAAATGCATTTTTTAAAGTTCTTTTATTTGTCAACCGTACTCTCAGTTTAAATTCCGGTAATTTAAACTAAAATTCTTTAAAGCCGATATCCCTTCTCTAGCGAGAATTATATTAAAAGATTTGAAATTATTTTTTCTTTGTTACGCTGTGTGACGTCCATACTCAAGTTAAAGATAGGTAGGCATCAGTTAATGCTTTTTTTTTTTTTTTTTGGCGATCACATAAAGAAAGTGTGCTACCCGTATTTAAATAAATTTTATTATTTTAAGTTCACACAGTAATCAGTATAAAGTTATTGAATTTAATCAATTTATAATGCAAACAATATTTTGATTATGATGGGAAAAAGGACAAAAAAAAAGCTATTCATTACTGATAGCAATCTAACAACTGAGTGTTTACATAAACACATAAAGGCAATGTATATCAAATTAATCTGTCTGCTGGATTGTTCATTCTTACACAATTTAAATTTCTTAAGAACTCTTAATATATGAAATTTTAGTGAGTGTGTGTAAAATATGGACAAATTCATTATGCAGTTATGTCACAGATTTAACACCCCTTTCGAAGCTTTTTTGTAGTGGGAGTGGTATATTTTAACATAATTTAAAATTTTTATTAATAGTAAACTTAATGGCAATGACTTAATGGTAACGTTCATCAAATACTCAATAAAATAGGATTTAAAATATATTGATATTTTGCAGAAAAAATTGTATTTTTACCGGTTGAAAAGACAGCTTCCAATAACACAATTACTTGAAAACTTTTCTACATTGACAAAATTAAAAGTAAATTAAATAACAGTAAGTTTAGAATACTTGTAAATTAAGAATTGTAAATTAAGTCATACTGCTGTTGACAATAAATTTAATGCTTATACTAAGAAAATTAAGAAAATGTATTCACACGTTTTTGAATTAATAATAGTCATAGTTTTCTATTTTTGTTTTGACTCCTAAATTTCATAAAATGTCAATTCAATTTTCCTTTATTTGTTGTAAGTCAAGAGTTATTGTGGCTGATTCAGTGTTAAACTACAAGATTTTTTGAAAAGTATTTTTATTTATTTATTTAATATAAGAAAGCTAGTTACTTTTGGAGCATTGGCAATAACTTTGAAGTTTTAAATAAAATAAATGTTACACCCACAACGCCTACTAATTTGCATGATTAGGATTTTGAAAATATTTTTTCTAACAATCCAATATATATGTTTTATAATACATTAAAAAATATTTTTGATTTATTTTACATTGAGGAGGAGCTTGACACGAAAAGAGATTTTTTTCTTGAGTTTATGTAATTCTTGTTTTTACAATAATTTTATTACATCTAATGACCCTATTTTTTGTCAAGTTTGCGGCATTGGTATGGACACTAATTTCTCAAGTTCTGCAGCTAATTTATGTATTTTTTGTTATGAATTTAATTATGTTTTATATACAAACCAGAGCTTTAAACCTTTTAGAATCATCAATGATTTGATTATTTTCGATGACAAGTTTTTGATATCGATTAACGAAATCTATTATAATTTTTTTTTTAAATTAAATAAAGCATAAGATAACTTTTTCCACGCTAATTTTCTGGATTTAGATTGAATGATTACTGATAATATCTTACAAATTAAGTTTTTTAATAAACGAGATTTTTTTAAATTTAAGGATTTTTTAATTTCACAGATTTTTAAATTTACAGCAAAGCTTTTTTATAATAATTTATATCCATATCATTTTATTTTTCATTACGTGAATGATCTCAACAAACATTTTTCGGAATGGCAATAGCATGCAGGTCAATCACCATGAAGTTAGTTGAAGCACCATCTTGAGTGTAGAAGAGATTATGCTAAAGTCATTATAAGAACAAATGGCTTCGGAAGCTTTTAGGTAGATTTCGTATGAAATACTACCTATTGGGATCGTTCCTATGTTGGAATTTCTGAAAACTTTTTGCAGATCTACACCGATCATGACTCCTAGAACCCAAAACCACCCTCAGTAAAAAACTTTATCTATCTATCTATCTATCTATGTATGTATGTATCTATCTATATATATATCACTTTCTTCTGGACACGATAACTTTCGTAATTCTGCACCAATCTCTTCCAAACTGATACATAAAATCAAAGAGCATAAAATCTCGGTCAAGTTCGTTAATGGGCAAAATCGGACCAAGGGGATGGAAATGGGGAGGGGTTTTGAGAAAACCGAAAACCCCCCATAACTTCTTAATTTTTGTACATATCAAATCATTTTAAAGTTTTTATTACTTCTAAAAATAGGACCAAAACTTTATGTATCACAGATTTTTGATAAAGTTAAAAATGGGCTCAAAGGTCTCAAAAATAGGGTTTTGGGGAGAAAAAAATTCACAACTTCGTCAATTCTCAAGATATCAATTCCAATTAATTTTATTATAAATCACCTTAATATTATCTACAACTTTTATATTCACAAGTTTTTGATAGGACCAATTCGTACCGCAAAAAAAATTAAAAACGAAAACAAAAAGGGGGTTTGAAGAAGTAAAAAATCCATAACTCCGTCAATTCAAAAGATATAAAATCACCATGAATTTATCATATATCTCCTTAATATTGTCTACAACATCTATATAGACAAGTTTTGGATAGGACCAATTCTTACAGCAAAAACAAATTAAAAATACATAGCGGTTGAAGAAAAAAATCATCTAAGTAAGGGTGTATTCAAATCCAAACTGCGTATTTTCTTACTCATTTTACAATTCATTTTTGCTCTCAAAGGCTTCCAATTGGTACGTTTTCTTACTCAGAAACTATATAATGTACCGTAATGGTCGATTTTTTGATAGAGGCAGAATATATTTAAAAAAATGCTGTTAAAGTGGGCATTTTGAACAAAATTTCCAGAAGCGGATTGTGTTGGAAAAATCATTGCATTAAGGATGCACTCAAATCCAAACTGCTTATTTTCTGACTCATTTTTAAATTCATTTTTGCTCTCAAATGCATTTAATTGGTAGATTCGCTTATTCAGAAACTATATAATGTACCGTAATGATCGATTTTTTGATAGAGGCAGGATATATTTCAAAAAATTATGTCAAAGTGGGCATTTTGAACGGAATTTCCCGAAGCAATTGTGTTATCACTTTCTTCTGGACACGATAACTTCCGCAATTCTGCACAAATCTCTTCCAAACTGATACATAAAATCAAGGGACATAAAATCTCGGTCAAGTTCGTTAATGGGCAAAAGCGGACAAAGGGGAGGGAAATAATGAGGGGTTTTGTGAAAACCGAAAAAACCCCATAACTTCTTAATTTTTGTACATATCAAATCAGTTTAAAGTTTTTATTGCTTCTAAAAATAGCTCCAAAAATTCATGTATCACAGATTTTTGATAAAATTTAAAATAGGCTCAAGGGGCGCAAAAAATAGGGTTTTTGGGAGAAAGAAATTCCTTACTTCGTCAATTATCAAGATATCAAATCCAATAATTTTATTATACATCTCCTTAATATTATCTACAACTTTTATATTCACAAGTTTTTGATAGAACCAATTCGTACCGAAAAAAAAACGAAAAAAAAAGAAGGTTGAAGAAGAAAATTTTTCATAACTCCGTCAATTCACAAGATATAAAATCTCCATGAATTTATCATATATCTTCTTAATATTGTCGTCAACATTTATATAGACAAGTGTTTGATAGGACCAATTCTTAAAGCAAAAACAAATTAAAAATACATAGCGGTTGAAGAAAAAAATCATCTTATTAATGGTGCATTCAAATCCAAACTATCTATTATCTTACTCATTTTTTAATTCATTTTTGCTCTCAAACGCATCCAATTGCTAGATTCTCTTATTCAGAAACTATATAATGTACAGTAATGATCGATTTTTTTATAGAGGCAGAATGTATTTCAAAAAATGATGTCAAAGGGGGCATTTTGAACAGAATTTCCCGAAGCGATTGTGTTAGAAACGAAAAATATTGCCCTACTGAGAAAATAATGGTTTATTAATCAAGTTTTAATTAATTGAAAGAAAAATAAAAACACAGGTCGCTTATAAATCTTTTCAAAAACCACGTCAGCATGTTTCATATTTTTTTTTTATTAAAAATTAATCTGAAAATTTGCCAGAAAATTTCGAGTTGTTGAGTATGGAAAAATATTTTTTTAATATCGCTTAACATGATTCTGATAAAACCAGCTATTTTATGGAAAAGGAAATATAAACTCGTCAAAAGCGCAGACAGATAAAACTGTTAAAGTGGATTTATATCGAATAATGATTTAGTTTTTGTTGGTGAAATTAGTATACTTAACTTCGAAATCTACCTTTGCCTGTAGGCCGGGCCGGCAGGGATTTTTAAAGATGGAAATATGGAATGTTACCGATGCAGCTGGATAATGCAACGAAAATTCAAGTATTTTGATGTGGGCCTTCCTGAGAACTTAGGCCTATAGAGTTACAGCTAATATAATGGCGTATGTGGCGAGTGAAGTAATTTACATCTACGAGGTATCGATTTTTGAAAGCATTCGCATATCAATGTGGAAGTACGGTCTATTGCATGCTCATATATCGTTACTTCTGTGATATTATAAATTTAAATTTTAAATTTGATTTGTTTTAGTTATATAGTAGTTGTTTTAGTTTCAGTTTTTCTCAGTTATGTTATTCTAAACACAGATATAAAAATTTCATAAATCTGAGGAGTTGAAATCACTAGGGTTTATTAATACAATTACCCAATACTTTAAATGTATGTTCCTAGTGTGCAACTAATTATAAAACCGAAGTTATTTGTGGATAAAACTCAACAAAAGTGTTCAAGCAATAGGAGAAAATGTTATCATTGGACGAGAAATAATTCTCGAAATTTCTCTTTTTTATCTTTAAGAAGAGTCAAAATCATTGATAAAATATTCTCCAATTATTGATTTTTAATATAAATACAAAAAACTTCTAAAAGTACTGCTTTCATTAATAAAATATATTTTCGTCCCATATAAAGTTAAAAAATTACCATTTTAACTTTTTCTTGTTAATGTAATTTTTTTATTACCTTAATGGGTCTCTGGGCTCTAAAAAATGGAAAAAATGAAAAAAAAAAAAGAGACAATTTCCAACATTTAATATCTTAATATATAAATGATTTTAAAACATACTTTTCATTGGGATGAAAGATATAAGTACGTTCTTTCATTTCTTGTATTTAAAAAATTGCAAGATGCAGAATTAGCATTTAACCGGGGGGGGGGGGGTCCAAACTGACAGACATTTGAAGAGAAGAAAATCGGTATAACAGCTTACGCGCAGGATTGCAAAGTACGTATTGCAACTAGAATAAAAATTTGGATGCCTGGTTATACTTTAGATTATAATAATTTACACCAACCTAAATAAATTTATACTTACAGCATTTTTATATCTTTAATACAAAGTTGTATTTAGCTGATACAAAATTTTGAAAATTTCAACAGTATAATCACATAAAAAATTATTTTTTGTAACTATAAAAAGGGAATTTTAGGTTAAGTTTATACTGACTACCCAGCAAAGAAAGAAACAGTGGACCATCAGATGGGAAAAAGATGGCAGTCAGCACTGCCATCAGCGGTAAAGTGCAATGGTGTCATTACTGAAACCAGCACAAAAGTGTCCGTGCGGAATGCAGCTCGCCCATCAGTGATGGCCAACAACAGGCTAGCATTGATATGCCATCACATTATTTCAATCCGGCACTTTTCCTGCAGTGCTAGCACCTATCCCACTGCTATTTTTTTGCTGGCCCAGTACTTTCCCTTACAAAAATTTCTTATAGAATTCTATAAAAAAACGAAGTATTATATAATTATGGCTCTTTTTAATATAAGCTGGATTCACCAAGAGCTTTAGAAATATCTGTAGAAGTGTCTGTAATAGAAATGTCTATAGAAATATATGAACGGCATGTGGTCACCCTCCCAAGTGCTGACCGCGTTCGATGCGGCTTGGTTTTCGTGATCGGACATGAACAAGTGCTTTCAGCGTACGCTTCGACTGCTCTTTGTTTTCAAGCTCTCATTACACTATTTCAAGTTTGTTTCTTTTGTGATTTACGTTCCCAATCATCAAACTGGTATAGAAATTATTCTATTGTATAGAAATCCTACGTATTTTATACGCTTTTTTTTATTATTGATTCTGAACTGTGTCGATTATGTAAACCGAAATCCTTTGTAACTTATTAAAACCAGACTTAAGGAGAAAAAAAAGTGCGTTGAAATAAAAAGTTTATTTATTTATTCATTTACCTATTTATTTTGTTGTTGGCAGTGGTGCTATATCATTTACAGTTTCAAAAAAAAAAAAAATAGCTTCACAGCTTAAATTGTGTTAAGATATTAATTTCAGATTTTTGGTCTAATACTCAATGTCTTCGATATTCTCAACGCCACCTAGCGTAAGGGTTCCCAGCATTAATACTGCAAAAGTTAGTGCTCTTTCATGTATTGGTGGGCCAGCGCATGAGATGAAACGGAAGCCCACCAGAATTTTATTTGATGATTTCCAACAACAAAGTTGACTGAAGCTGTCCAGCAGTGGTCATGCAGTGGTTGACCATTAGCCTCCACTTTTCCATTATTGCCAGCACCTATCTTGCTGCTGGCCAGCAATTTCCTCTTTTCTGGGTATCATGAAACATCTGTTTTGAAAATTTCTTGAAAAAAAAATTCAGAAGTTTTTGAGATACCGTGCGAGTTATTCCCAAAAACTTCATTTGGAAAAAAATGACTTCAAAATTTCCGAAACGCCGCTTCAGCTATTGAGCGGGTTCATTTCTAAAACCCATAAATTGTCTTTTAATGGGAATTTCAAGGGAACAATTATATGAAAACTCTCAGAAAAGTAAGGAATAAAAAAAATCGAAATTTTTAAAGCGTTAAGGATCCTGAGATCCCTTAAATGTTTTATCCTATGTATCAAACAACGGAATCTTATAAAATTTTATGCATATTTTGTATATTATAATATAATTTTGAATTCGCGAAAAATAACTATTTCGAATACTCTTATATAGAATCAAAGAGTCACATATTACCTTATGTATAAAAATAGATCATTTCTTTCTGTATGTGTTTGTGTTATAAGTTATCTATTAAAATTTTTTTGATTTGTGCAACGACGAATATTTTTTATCATGCTAAAGAAAAGTATCTATAACTCATCATGAATTGAATTACTGCCAATTGGTGTATTAAACGAATTTTATAACATACCTTCTATTGATATTAAAGCACCGTTGGGGCATACAGGGTTAATTTGCAGATATCGTCGTAAAAATTGAAAATATCAAGTGAAATGCACGTTATTCCCAATTTGTCTGGAACCGGTCTTATTTTCCTTATATTATTTGATGTAATTAGTGTGGGGGTATTAACTGCAACGTTTTCACGATTCTATATTAAACATATTTCACTCAAGTTCTAAAATTGCGAAAGATAAATATGCAACTTTTAATTTTGTAATTCCCTTTATTTAATACGCACAAAAAACTGATAAAATTCTATAATATCGAGAATTTGTTTCTTAAAAATAGAATACTTATTACCAATGAAAAGAATTTACATCTACAACCAAACGAAGAAAATATGTTTAATTGTGAAATTTATACAAATATGTATTCCATATTTCAATTGAACAAATTACAAGCTTATTGCCTCATACTTCCAAAATATTTATAGTAAAATATTTATTTCTAAACTTGAAGATTTTTATTTTTATTTTATTCCTTATAATATTATACCACTTGCATGCATACTTTTCTAATGGGAGAAAGTATTTACTATAAAAAATAGAAATACCGCAGCAGCAGCATTTCTTTCTTCCATATCAGCTATTTTAATTAAAATTCTTCCAAGTCTAAATTTCTAGAAAAGAAATTTCGAAGCACTATTTAAAAAAAAATGTTGGGTATAATTATAAAACTTCTTAGAATTCGTTTCATATTGATGATGAAATTTATTATAAGAAAATAATACCATTGTAAGGTAATGATCCTGTGTTGGACAATGTACTAGCATCGGGAACTTTTAAATTTGCACAAAATAGACATTAACACTTGGACAGTGATCAGAGTGTCCCTCTGTATTGCTACCTGAAACTCATTAATTAGAGAAATTTCAGCAAACCATTTTAGATCAAAGTGATTTCAAATCAAAAATTGTGACAGCTCAATCATACTATCATGATATTTTGCAGTCATGATTATGGTTACGAAGTTCTTCTTGTTTGCGCCTACATTTAATCATTGGATTGTACATTTGGTTCAAATATAACTAAAATATGTGTAAAGAATTCATTTATTTTCCTTTATTGTGTGTTATTTTTTAATTTTGCATCAAATTGGTGCTTTCCTTCCGCGGGAAAATAACTGATACCGCAAACACATCCCCGTAGCCATTAGTAGAAAATAGTTGAAAACAAACATGAATTCCGGTGATTACGAACGATAACGCTAGCAGTGAGTGACAGCTAACGAAGTAACCTAGTTGGGAGATATATCTATATTATAAAGGACAAGCATATCTGTGCGTAACGCAAACGTCATTTTGTGAATGGCAACATTTTGAAATTTGAAATGATATTTCTGTTTTGCAATTTTTGCTACTGCAAATTTTTATTTTTTTTTTTATTTCTAAACATCTCACATTTTAAATTTTTACACTGTTGTACAGAGAAAAAATATGATTTTAAATGCAATTTGTTTGAAAGCAGTATCTCAATTTATTTTTCAGATTTTTTTTTGTAGTTTTTAATACAAATTTTGTAATCGTGGCAACTGAAGTACTCCACTTATATTGAAAGTAAAGGGAAAATAGTAGATTACTGTACACTGTAAAAAAAAAAAAAAAAAAAAAAAATCCATGGACTTTCCGCTTTTCCGAAACGGAATAGATTCCTTTTGAGAATGAGAAGTTTTAATTTACAACACGATTAGTTTCACAACTGCAATGAAAGTGACATCTTTCATTACCAAAAAGATTACTTTCATTGCAGATGTGAAACTAATCGTGTTGTAAATTAAAACTTTTCATTCTCAACAGAATCTATTCGTTTCAGAAAAGGCAGCTAGTTATCTTTTCCAAAACGGAAAGTCCATGGATTTTTTTACAGTGTATCTTTTTGTTGCCATTTTATCATAAAAACAGAAAAAAATAAAATTAAAATATGTACTTTGTCAAGATATCGTCTGTTAATTAATCAGATGAAATTTGGTTTTATTTCGTTTTTATTTATCAATTTAATAAATTGTAGTCTATTGTAAATTTACTTTATAAACGATACAATGCTGAAAGAATGCAATTTTATTATTCCGTGTGTAATAACATTTTCCGAATTTTGAAAAAATATACATGAATGATTTCTGATAAAACCTGGAGCTATTATTGCTTTTTTCTGGGTTTATATATTATTCCCTCATAATGACGTCATATGTATATTTTTCCACAGATGTTGTTTAAGATTGGATCGTAGGATTGTAAAAGTGGAATGCTTTAGCGGATGCAAATGATTTAATAAAAAGAGCGTGTATTTAATTCTTCAAACAGAAATATGTTTTGCAGAAGTGCGTCATTTTCACCCCAACTGCTTTGAAATTCTTCACAGGTGAAAAGTCTTAACTTTTGAAAATAATGTACTCGAAATCCCACACTGATAAAATGCAATGTTTTTCAAAAATTTAGAGTGCCTTTATAAATGAGAAGTGACATACAGTGTGCATACTCATATTAGAAGTCTTTGTCCAAAAGATAGCAATTTATACTACAAAATTTCATGATTCTTGCCTGGATGAGTTTGCTTCGCCGAGTTAGACAAACAAATAACGGAGATCTTGGGAATAATTCGAGTTTTAAAATAATATCAGGTTCCCAAAGTTTTTGTCCATCATTCTTTCCACTAATAAAATTTTATCGCTATTCTTTAAGACATTCTACCATATTTTTTTCAAAGAACATAATTTGCTTAATTTAATTTTTCATAATTTTATATAATCTCTATATATTTAACACACAAAGCTGTTTTTTAGTCATCTGCCTTGAGTATTCTACTGAACCAATTTTACTAATATATATATATATTTTTTTAAACTGAAAGCTGATTATTTGTAGATTTGCCTGCAATAGCTGTTTTTTTTTTAATATCCCCATTCTTATATTTTTATTTTAATAGTATTTTATGAAATTTCTTCAAAATGGTTGTAATTAGATAGCTTTCATGTTTGCAGCTAAGAGAGAAATAATAAGGTTTAGTTATCTTTAATCATACCATTTTCTAATAAAAATTCAAAATTGTTGCATTGGGTTTAGTGGCGCAAAACGAAAATGACGTACTGCTTTTAAAAACACGCATTTTTTTCTCATGAAGTTCCCATACACTTTTTCTTTCTGCATGCGTACTGATGCTAAATTTCAGGCACTAGGCAAAATGCCTAAGTAAGTGAAAATGACGTCATATTTTTTAAAAAAAAGATCGTTTTCTTAGATAAAGCTAAACATTTTAACACAAATGCTCCTAAAAAACATAAATCAGATATTTTTTACTCTGCTCTTTTTCGATTAGAATCTCAACTTGAGGTGCAACTGTTCACATGCAAAGATGTTGCTGACAATCGTGACTTCAAGTTTTTAGTTAAAATGATTTTAAAATAATCAAATTAAAATGCCATTTAAAAAAAATGGTGAAAACGGAGATGAGAAGTGCCTATGCAAATTTTGAGAAGTTGAAAATGATTTCATGATTAGATTTCATGGGGAAAAAAATCTATGCTCGTGTAAAAGTGGAATAAATTTTGCTGTTTTTAATTCCGAAATACCAAGAATAAGAGCCTCAATTGAAAACTTCCTCATAATAACTGATCTTTATTATATTTTGCTGATTACGTATCTATCTGTATTATAAAGGACAGGCGTATCTTTGCGTAACTGTGGCGTCATTTTGCTAATGGCAACACTTCATGATCAAATTTCGGTTTTGAAATTCTCGCTAGAGCAGTTTTTTAATCTTTTAACTATCGTACATATTTAATTTTTAGAACGTCATAAATGCAATTTGTTTAAAAACTGTATCTCAATTGGCTGATGTATTATGTTTTGTGAAATAATTTTCAAGCAGGATGTTTTGTAATTTACCTTATCACAAGCGGGCTTCAATAAATAATAATAATAATAACCATTTTGACCATAAACCATCGAAAATTGTTTAGCATTTATTTCTGACTAATTTTCCACAACGAAATTAAGAGTTCCTCAATAAATGAATGAAAGAATAATATATATATATATGTATATATAAACACATTTATAATCAAACAATTAAAATTTTTAGACAGCCAAACAGGAAAAAAAAACTTTCAAATAGAATTTATTTGCAAAGTTCATCCCACTTTACAGATTGTCTATTGTTTTAAAGTTTTTTTTCAAGCATCGAATATTTTTAAATTGATCTCTATTACGTGGAACTCGATTACAAAAGATTAATCCGTTTGCCTTTAAAACAACATAAAGTGTTCATCATTATCTTACGGCCAATATTCCATAAAAAATTCCTCTATGAATAAATAAATAAAATAATATAAACAAAACTCAAATTTAACAGACATGTAATTGAAGTACATGCTTAAAGCCCTGAAATTATCAGAATTCAAAAGGATGTCGCAAGTAGTAAAATCTTGGGTTAATATCTCTTAGCATGCAACTAAATATGTAAATATCGCTTTTAATAAATTTCAAAACTTTCTTCGATTGTATATTCATATTTTTCATATGAAAAATGCTTTTTTATTGTAGGTGGGCAATCTAAAAAATACATTGCATGTAAAAAAAAATATATATTAGTTTTCAATTTAAAAGAATGTTTTCACCTATATTCTGTAACCCGGGAAGTCCGGGTACGATTCTCTAGTTTAGATAATGGACTAGGACACAAATGTTTTAAAATATGTGTATTCGACAATTTCTTTTTGAACTGAAATTTAACAGCAACAAACTTTTATCACTTAAACTTTACACGGAGGCACGGAAAGCATTTGTCCGAGAAAACATGTTAAAGCCGGACTGATGTTGTTCGAGCCCTTGTGTAAAGGTTAAAGAAAAATGTTAAAATGTTTCAAAGAAGTCGAGAACTATAGGTGTCAGAAAATTGTATTAACGACACCGAACTGCATTTATCTGAAGTTATTGATTTAAATCTTTAGAAAGGCGTTTGCTTATGTTTACTATTTTCAAATTGGACTTATGTTGTTCGAGCCCTTGTGTAAAGGTTAAAGAAAAATGTTAAAATGTTTCAAAGAAGTCGAGAACTATAGATGTCAGAAAATTGTATTAACGACACCGAACTGCATTTATCTGAAGTTATTGATTTAAATCTTTAGAAAGGCGTTTGCTTATGTTTACTATTTTCAAATTGGAATTTTTGACTTTTTTTTTTTATCGCAGACGTATAATTCGAATATTAGTCGGAAATGGTGGTTGAAAAATTCAAGCGACCATTTAAACTTGGACAAACATGCCTCTTCGAAATGTGTCATTTTTTTTTATCTGCGCATAGGCAGTATTTAGGGGCTGCAACTAAAATAGGTCTTTTTATCATTACTGCACAATGCTACAATTAAAATTCAGTTTACACATTAAGAATCAAATGCAAAAAAAAAAGCTGTGATTAAAGCACTATTATAGAAATATACCATGCTTTTAAAATGTTAAATATTTTAGATGATCATTCTCAGCTCTGAATACAATTTTGTTATTTGTCATTGCAATTACTCATTAACGTAACAATAAATATCTTTTTTGTTCATAATGTAAATATATCCAGCCATTTCGGCTTTTAAATTGACCAAACACGTTTTCAATAATAATTAGATAGTGCCCATCAAGATTTGAGGGTAGATAACTTGAATGTTTCATTTGAAATTTGTTTCAATTTTTAATTAGTTACTTTTAATTTAATTATTGAATGACGAATTACGTGACGAATTTCTATATTGCATAAGTGATCTCTCTTTCTTTAAGGCGATATAGGGTGCTATTAGTCTAACCTGTTTAATGAAGTGAAAGAATTTTAAGTTTATAATTTTCAAACAATTGTGCTTGCTTTTTATCAAAAATTTACCTAAAAATACCGGGTAGATAATTTATTTTTACTTACTACGGCCTCATTTTATTTGGAATAAATAACAATATTATTTTTATTTTTTTATTTATTTTTTAAAACTGCACGACCATTAAAGGCTGTCATGAATTTTATTTTTATCTGTCTCCTTCTCTGAAAGCCTAATGTTGAAATTTGATACAGCTATCGATTTATAATATATATTTTTCATTACTTTAATTTTACTTTACATTTTTATACATTGTTTAAACATTGAACCTGGAAACCAAGTTAATTTCTTTTATAGATCTTATACGAATATTTTTCTTGTTTTCCATTTTATTTTTTACGAAAATGAATGACAAAAATTTCTTTCTGACACACACACATATATACATTCTTGATAATGGTCAGAAAATATAACGAAAATTGTAGATCAGCTTAATTTATTAAATTGATAATTACATGCAAATTATTTTAGCTTAAATATTTTAAATATAAAATCATTATTTTTTCAAAATATTATTGAGTGTTAAATTTTATTTAATTATAAAGCATCCAAATGGTAATAACAATAAAATAAAAATCCTATAACTTCTCTTCCTAATAAAATATGTCATTATTGAAACGAATTATTGACAAAAATATTACACCTTTTACCATTATTGGGCTCAAATCTCCGTCCTGTACAAAAATTCAAATCTTTAAACTGCTGTTTTAACCCACAAAGTTAACATTAACTCGTTTTTCTTCCTTCTAAATTCAAGAGGTTCGAAAAGCGAATTTGAGTTCTGATCTCACAGAAATAGTTTTGCGTTTTAATATTTATAATGTCTTATTTTTTCAAAGAAGTAGCTACAACTTAACATGCTGGTTTCCCAATCTTCGAGTATAACTATTGGTAATTCATAAGAGGAGTCACCAGTCATAACCTTTAGCCTGAAATCACTGTGTTTATCTTCTGTGTGCAATATGACCAAAACAATATGACACATTTGAAATAAACCGTATCTACTAGCTCTTAATATAGACACAATAAATTTTTGAATTGTTAATAATGCTGAAAGAGCCAAATAATACTAACTTTGTGAAAGAAAGAAAAGCTTGTTTACAGTAAGATCGATAAGCAGACTAATTTAAAACAACTTCTACCTGTGATGTGATAGTTCAACTGAGCGAGCATCTTTGCGCATGTGCAAATGTAGAATTTTAAGTTAAAATTGCGGCTAATTAATAAAATATTTGAACAAATTAATGTAGGATAACAAATATGTGGCCAAATATCTTTCATTTTAAAAAAAGATTGGTGTAATTGGATGTAGTAGTCTCTTCTCATGGACTGTCGAAAGAAATCAATTATCGTTTTAAATATATAGATTGTTGTACGCCCTCTATTGGAATATATATATGTGTACTACTGGTTTTGCATGTTCACTAGGGTGGTGCGAAAAAAGTCAAGTTGATATTTCCGAGTCGCTATAGTTCGGAAAAGTTGCGATTGGTCAATACAAGAAAAACCAAAAAAAAAAAAAAAAAAATCTTTAAATCGGACTTTATCTTCCTCACCCGGAAACCGCCTAAAGATTAAAAAAAAATTGAAAAATTCCAATTTTTTTCAGAATTAAAAAAAAAACATTACGTATATATATATTTTTATCACTATAGTGAAAATTATTTGCTGATTGTAATCTTTAATAATAATAATAATAATAAACAATTGCGTTTAAAGAATATCTTCCGATCGCGCAAGCTCAATAAAAATCGTGAAAAATTCTATTTTCAGTGATTTTGATGAATAAAGAAAATAATCACCTGAGGTCAGTTTGCGGTCCAATGTTACCATTTGCATATAAATTGTACAGCTCTTTTAGTAGGGTCTGAAATGTTTTCCAGCTCGATTTTTGTGCCAAGTCTGGTGTTTTTTTTTTTTTTTTTTTTTTTTTTTTTTTTTGTAGCTTTTGACATGTAGATTCCAAATATCTTAGGAGCCATTTTTTCCTTACACATTTTTGAGGTGATATTCAAGATGGCGTCCAAGATGGCTCCCATTTACTGACTTTTTAAATATTTGTGGGATATTATTGATCAGTATATCAAATTATATGCTTTTGGGGTCAAAATATGCAAATCTACAATCAAAATAGGCATAAATTGTGTTATTTATTTATAAATTTACTACAAAATTACTAATATACTAGAGGCATAGATTTTCACATGACTATCCTTTTGGCATGCTACGACCTTCTTTTAGAAATACTGCCACATTCTGCAGAACTTATTTCCCTGTGAGAAAAATACAACTCACTACGTGAGAAATTGTACAATTGTGAAGTTGAAGCTACAACTTTGTTTGAAGAGATCAAAGTAATAGTTGAAAAATTTGTCTTCCACATATTACACAATGCAGAGGTGATATGGCAAAGTTCTTATCGATTTAGATCTTTACTACGTTTCATCCGTGCCACTCGTCAAGGAGATTGGGCATTGCATCTCGCGTCATTAGAGGAACCAATCAAGTATTATATTTTGCTCATGACTTATTTCATTATGCCAGACTCATTCCAGTATACATAGGACAGATGAAGAACCTTAAAACAACATATTCAGTAGTATGGAATGCTCTTGAATCTGGTTGTTTTGCAGTATCCAAATCCAATGTGCCGTTTACGAAGCTATTTTCAGACCAGAACTTGGAACAGAAAATCAAAGAACTTCAGAACATTGTTGGAGTTATTCGTTTAACTCAGAATGAAAACGCCCTTGAAAGGTATTTCTTGTGTGCACCAGAAGTATTACGCATTGTTTCAAGTTTCTTTGAAAAGTACTGTCCAAAAAAGTCTCTAAGCAGCCCAGGAAACACTATCAACTTTAGACTTCCATGTTCCTAAGTATTTTTCACAATGCAGCCATCGTCAAGGAGAGTATCCGGGATCATTGTGGAGGAAACTCTTTCCAAGATAATACCACACTAATGAAAATTGCATCCTCTATGAAAGTTCCAGAATCTGCGAAGGATAATATTCTGAATTGTGATCAAAAAGGCCAATTGGAATTCGAAGAATTTGTAAGAAATAGACTAATTCGAGAAGATAGGCAACTTTTTGCTCGTTTTCTTACTGTTATGATATCAAGACCTCAAATGTCTACAAACCTAAAAGATGCAATTGGAAACTACGAGTTTTCTGTAATACCAGATGATTATTTTCTTCTGATGGATATCTTCATATTCCATCTGACAAAAGTTCATTTATTGCAGAAATAGAGCAATATAATCCATCACCCATACTTGAATCATTAGAATCCTTGATTACTTCTCCGATCGAAAAGTTTGTATTATAGATGGAATGGCAATCCTACAATCAGTAAAATAGACGCCTGCCATGAAATCTTGTGAAGACCTCGCAAATGCTTTGACCGAGATTGTTATGAAAACGACAAGCCGATATACTGAAGGGAGAATAATATTTGACCAATACCTTGAGCATTCATTGAAGGAGCAAACTCGTAAGAAAAGATTGGGGGAGACAGAACCTATTAGATTTCCTATTACAAATAGTGCCAATATAACGTTGGTGTTATTAAAGACGTTTCTTTCACATAATGAAACAAAATCACAGCAGACTGCGTATTTAGGGAATAAATTACTACAGGTTTTTGCTGCTAGTGAGAAGAAAATTGTTGTCGTTTTTGGCAATAAGCCACCACGCGTATGTTTTCGATTCAGAATTATGTGATCATACACATAAAGAAGCAGACACCATTTTACGTTTTCATCAACTTGATACAGTGAACCATCATGATAATTATGCGATCTATGTATTTTTGCCAGATACTGACATTTTCATATTGCTGATTGATTTTGTTTCAAGTCAACTAGTAAACAGTGAAACCAATTTTGTTACTGGTCGAGGCAACAAACACAGAAAAATTATTATTAATGAAAGATGTCGAGCGATAGGTGCTCATAAAAGCAAAGGCTTACTAGGTTTACATTCATATACTGGTGGAGGCTGGGGAGGAAAATTTGAAGGCATTTCAAAGCAGAAGTAGATAAAAGTGTGTCTCAATCTTCAGTGTGATGATGATATTATAACAGATTTTCAAGAACTTGAAGAACCTAATGTTGATCCATTATCCAAACTGTCGTTGTTCGAAACATTCACCAACTTGGCTTATTTGGAAAATAGTAATTTACAAAATTACTATTTTCAGAGGAGGGGGATTAGGATTTCAGAGTTAAGATGGCACCTTTTCAGAACTAAAAGTTTCGAGAGGGAGAAATTACCACCAACCCTTGGAGCACTGAAGCCACATATTCTAAGATCCAACTTAATTTGCACCATTGGAAAGGGCTACAGAAATCCTCGACCTACTTCAACTTATTGGCAATTGTTGGGGAAAAAATGGCGAAGGAGTAATTTCTCCAGTTAAATGCCTGGAGTTTCGTGCGCCCAAAGGAGTTATTGAACTTGTGAAATGTGAGTGTAAGAGAACATGTACATTTGGGAAATGTTCTTGCTTAAAGAATTCTCTGGTTTGTACTTCCCTTTGAAAATGAAGTGACTGCAACAATAGAAAGGACTATCAATATCATCACAGCGATATCAGTGTTTCAGAAGAGGATAACATCCCAGTACTGTATATACATATAAATGCTGTTTTTAATAATTTTGTTCAATATCTTCAATAATTTATGTCATTTCATTTAAATACTTTGGTTGTGTATAACTGGTTAATAAAACGCTAGTATATCTAATATCTTTTATATTTTTGTGCTTTATTTTCATGTTATCGCTTAAAACACTTGAAAAACTCAATTTACTCCTAATTTTATTATATATTTGTAATTCTTCACCCTGAAAACATATAGCTTGACATACTGGTCAAGAATATGCCTCAAATATTAAAGAAGTCAGTAAATGGCAGCCATCTTGGACGCCATCTTGAAAATGACACCCAAAAACGTGTATAAACTAGTTGGATGTGCCAATCCCAAAACTTTCTTCTATCTTATACATCTTAATATTTCAAAACCTAGTTACACATGTTAATACTTCAATATTATTAGTTCAATACTATACCAACTTTGATTTTCATCTTAAATTTCTGCTCAAGTCAATTAAACGGACTGAAAACGAGTTAATCTATATCATGATATTTGTTAAAATTATTAATTTTTCCTTATTCTGTCGTTATCAGCTGTTTGCGAATAGCCGGCATAGCAGGAAGCGAGTTCCCGCCGCTGCATGAGCCGCCGATGCACAATAGAACTACGAAAAATCAAGAAAAGTATACAAAAATCGCTAGCACGGAGCCCCTTTACCGCGCAATATTTCCAAATTCAAGGAGAACCTGTTGGGCAAAGCCAAAAACAAGCACAAACATTTTGGTTCAATTGTATGCATAATTTTATACGCTGTTCGATGGTACAATAATGAAAATGGTACAGAGATCTGAATTATAGCGCCCCCTTCTTTCGGAATTTTTTCAAGTTCAGGGAGGACTTGTTTGCCATAGCCAGAAACATGCACAAAAAATTTGGTTCAATTATATGGATAACTTCATACACTTTTCGATGGTACAATAATGAAAATGGTACAGACATCGCAATTATAGTGCCCCCTTCCGGCAGAATTTTTCCAAATTCAGGGAGGACCTTCGTGACATGACCAAAAATAAACACATAAAATTTGGTTCAATTCTATGCATAACTTCATACACTTTTCGATGGTGCAATATTCAAAATCACACAAAAATCGCTATTACAGCACCCCCTAGCGGCGAATTTTTTGCAAATTCATGGAGGACCTGCTTGCCATAGCCAAAAACTTAAAATAAAAATTTGGTTTAATTCTATGCATAACTTCATAAACTTTTGGGCGGTACAATATTCAAAATCGCACATAAATCACTATTACAGCGCCCCCTACCGGCGAATTTTTTCCAAATTCAGGGAGGACCTGCTTGCCATAGCCAAAAACTTAAAATAAAAATTTGGTTCAATTCTATGCATAACTTCATACACTTTTTGATGGTACAATATTCAAAATCGCACAAAAAACGCATTTACAGCGCCCCCTACCGGCGAATTTTTTCCAAATTCAGGGAGGACCTGCTTGTCATATCCAAAAACTTAAACTAAAAATTTGGTTCAATTCTATGCATAACTCCATACACTTTTGGATGGTACAATATTCAAAATCGCACAAAAATTGTTATATCAGCGCCCCCTACCGGCGAATTTTTTCCAAATTCCGGGAGGACCTGCTTGCCATAGCCAAAAACTTATAATAAAATTTTGGTTTAATTCTATACATAACTTCATACACTTTTTGATGGTACAATGGCGACAGACAGACGGACAGACGGACAGACGGACAGACGGACGGACGGACAGACGGACAGACGGACAGACGGACACACAGACAGACAGACATTTTCTATAAACATGTTTTTTGGAATCTCTGACCCCTAAAACATGCAAATCCGTCGAAAACCGGAAGTTGAAAAAAATTTCGATTACAATACTTTCTTCTATTGAAGATAGAAGAAAGTAAAAATGGCACCTAAAGTATTTGGAATCTACATATCAAAACCTACATAATACAACAAAAATATCAAACTTGGCACGTCAATCGAGCTGGACCCACATTTTACGACATTTCAAACCGTACTATTTGCTTGTTTAGACATTTGATAATATTTAAACAACCCAGAACTGATCACGGGAAGGTAGTTGCACTTTGAGTCCAACTCACACCCTTCCTTTCATCCAACCAATGAGGGTGTTTGCTATTTACACTACTTGTTTGTTACTACATTATTTGTTATAATACAGTCAAAACACTGTATTTAAAATCTAGTGTCGTGACAGTATAAGATATAAATTTGTTATTTCCTCTGTTTAAGTCTGACTTTTAAATGTAACTTTGTACTGCGATTTGGTGGTAATGTCTAGTATCATGGACATTGATTTCAATGTGTCCCTGATAAATCCATCTCTTGAGTGGGGCCCACATACCTTAAACGATGCTTCTGTTACCAATTTGACGGACCGCTTGACGGCTTGCGTATGTCAGGGAAACTTTTTATCATCCCAGCCTGAGATATCACATGATTGAATGAAAAAATGTATTTATTCATTGGTTATTCTCCAAAAAAGAGGAGGAGATGATAATTTTGCTACACTCCAGTCAATTAATTCTGTACAGTCAGCCGCATCGAAGTTTCAAGTAGGAGTGATAAAGATTCTGGTGCTTTTGCCTTTTGGAACAGTATGCCTGGCATTTAACATTCTTCTTAGCCCTAACTCTTTTATGTGCCTCCTCTTATCAAATACCATTACCATCAGTAGGTTTTCCGGGTGAGAAAAGAACGAATTTCAGGTTGTCACGCAAGTATCCAGATGTTTCTATTGCTCTGTACAGATAAATAGGCCCGTCTGTAATGTACTTAATGCATTTTTTTAAAACCAAACTGGCATGTAAGATTTTAAAATAAATGTCAGTATGGCTTTTAAGGCATCCGTTGGGTTTCCCACTCTCACGTAAAGTCGAAGGACTATTTGCACAAATGAGCCCTCTGGCATGTGAAATTGGGACGGGGTCACACTTTGATAAGTTATTTGGAAAGTTGCCAATTTTAATTGCCTTACTTACGTCAAAAAGATGTCGTTTTCCCTTGCTCAATAATTGTCTGTCTAATTCTGGAATTTCACAATCAGTCAATTCAAAATTTATTCCTGAGAGCTTTTCACAACAATGAGATTCTACCCAATTGGTCTACTAAATGATCTTGGACCAGTTGTTTCACAATCCAAATGTTGAAAAAGATGGCGGAAAGGTAATTCAACAAAATGGAATAAACAAAAAACTCACTGAAGTGGTCGTCCGAGATGCACTTGAAGCTGCTTGATAGCACCCCCTTTCCATCCAATATTGGTATTTGTAGCATCACAGCCTACCAAATCTAAGTCTTCTCATGAAATCCCTTGTTCAGTAAGACATGATACTATGAAAGCTACAATGCTTTTAGCAGATCCGGAGTTTAGAGACACATGGCCTAAATAAACTGAGCCACGTTCTTTTATGACAGAATAGTGTTCCTCTTTAATAGATCGACGAACCTGTTTTGATACAATCCTTTCTATAACTAGGGTATCGTCCTTTCTTCTGTCAAAATATATACCATGTAAGTTCATTTGAATCCACATGACTTTTGCTGTAAATTTTATAGAGTTAGGTGAGATTAGGTGGGAGCGCGTACCCGACTTCAGCGCTGTTTTGCAACGTGGCTAGCGGCAGTTGGGTGAAATACTAAACTTTTCAGACCTGGAACGAACTCTTCATGGTAAGCTCAATGTTGCTTAAAAATGACCTAATATGCTCAATAGTATCAATTAACATTTAAATCTTAACCTCAGACCGCAAACTGACATCAGTTGATTATATTCTTAAAGCATGAAAATCCCTCAAAATGGAATTTTTGTCGATTTTTATTGAGCTTGCGCGATCGGAAGATATTCTCTAACCACAACTTTTTTAATTATTATTATTAAACAGTACAATCTGCAGATATTTTTCACTATAGCGATAAAAAAATATATAAACGTAAAAAAAAAAAAAAAAAAAAAAAAAAAAAAAAAAAAAAAATTCTGAAAAAATCGAAATTTTTCAATTTTTTTGAATTTTTAGGCGGTTTGCGTGATCGGAAGATAAAGTCCAATTTGAAGAATTTTTTTTTTGTTTTTCTCGTATTTATCAATCGCAACTTTTCCGCACTATAGCGACTCGGAAATATCAACTTGACTTTTTTCGCACCACCCTAATGTTCACTATTGACGCATTCCATGCTCCTCGAGAAAACTTATTTTTACGTGAAAAAAGTTTAAAATGTATAAAGCGGTAACATTTGGAGTACTATCGCGTACAGAAATAATCTGATAAGATACCGAAATTTCGCTATTGTTTCAGTCACAAAAACTAAGAACGGTGTACTAAAAATACGCGAAAAATGTTTTTACAGTATCCACTAACTTATCTATATGCAAGATCCAATTCAAAACAAAAATTTATTTTTAAATTTATTTTTATTTTTATTTATTTTTTTGCTATACTTTACTAATGTTACCGTTACACATTGTGAATTCTTACTGTGCATCGCCGCCACGTGATGTGATAAACGTGACACTGTAACGTTACTGTGAAGATTAAATTTCTGATTTTATGAGGGCTGAGCCCCTGGTGTTCCACGATAGGCCCTTATGTGGGGAAGAGGATTCCAACAGAGTCATGGTCTGGACGTCTCTTTCTGTTGCCCCCTGCTAGACAGGAAGGAGACCGGGTATAGGGATTCAGTGCAAATTATACCTAAAGGGATTAGAACAGTAGAAAAAACTCGAATGCAGTGTTCCCTTATGTGATCAGTGAGGGAGTGAGAGCAGTGACCGCGATACTCTTTGTTTTCGACCCGGTCACTTGAGTGTGGAATGCGACCTGAAGCAGAGTCTCTTAGGAAACAGAGAACTGCTGTGTTTTGATGACAACTGCATGGGTAGTCCGATGCCGTCACCATGATGTGTATTAGACATGGTGATAATAGAGGACTTTATAGTGTGGTCACGTTCGAACACTGACACTCACTATGCAGTCAACAACGGGAGATCCACCCTACTCTGTGATCGTGACGCGGTCACTTGTGGGAGATGGCCTGTAGTAGAGTCCAAAAATGGACTGGGTTTTGCTGTTTGTTTTGGTTACACGAGTAGTCTGATGCTATCGTCGTGATGCTCTGCAGAAACGTCACAGTGTTTTACCTCGTGCAGTGTAACGAGAATTCTGATGACCTTCTCAATTTTTTTATGTAGGTGATAACTGCTTTGTAGTATGGTTGATTATTGCAGCTGCCATGGTATACCGTAGCAGCCTGTGTACAAGGACGATTTTTGAAATGGACCACACCTAGGGGCTGGATGGTTGCTATGTTGTTATCTGGGTGCTGTACTATCCTTCCGGAAGCGAGTTCGTCCGTTTCGTGTTGCTTGCTTTCGCTTCGGCTGAGCTTCATTAGGTCTAACTGCCGGTTAGCGATATTGGTACGGTTTATTCTCTTTTTGGTTTCTATTTTGTGACGAGCCTCTAATTAATTAAAAATCATGATTTTAAAATGTCACATCAGATGCAAGAGCGATGCCCTGATAATATGTCTGATGAGAAATTCGTTTATTAAAAATCTTGTTTTATTTTAATTTTCCTTTAAACCCCTTGTTTTATATTATAAGTAAATGAAAGAAATATTTAAGCTATTTCTATTATTAAACGCTGTGACGCAAATTTCATTCTTTACTCATCACACCATATAAACCACTTAAACTATGTATTAGATTAAAATAAACATTTCGCCTACAGACCTCGCGCTACACTTCTTTGAGAGTTCGTTATAATTTATCTTATATGCATTTATTTAATTTTTAACCATATAATAGACAGCGGTAGCCAACCTAATTCATTTGTCTACCTAATGCACGTCACAAGCGGCTAGCAAAATTCTTGTAATTACGCGTAATTGGCAGACATTTACTATTTTTAAATTAACAAATTTATCTTCATAAACTCAAAAATCACCATATATTAATATCTAGCAGATATCTTGTTATTCATCTACTCTCGCCAAACGTGCCATCAAATCAAATCAACAATTTGTGGCGTATGAGTTTCCCCATTCGTTCTCTGACTGATCTACTCGGCAACTTACAGGCTTGAACAGATGCAATTATTACGGATGCCACTGCCACCGACTGTTGTTAGAACTACTGCTACTGAGTCATGGTATTTATTATGTTTTCTATACTTGTATCTTATGATGTGAACCTGAAATATTAAAGTATTTTCATCTGCTTCCGATCTGCTCTTATTTCCGAGTGCATTCGTTTGCTTTTTTTGATCGAAGTACTACTGAAATAGTTATCAGTAAAGCTAAGCTATCATGAATATTTATTTTTAAAATGTCATGATGGATTCAACTTGAAGAATAAAATATGTCATGTTTTGGATACAAATGGAGGTACAGATGTCATATTCGCCCCATATTGGCGCGATTTTTTTCTGTCGCCGATATCATATAGGCAACAGGTACTTAACTTGCGCCAAAGTGTCGTTATTTTGCTTGATGTGGTAACCCGGATTATGTTGTTTATGCTGTTGATGTTTTCGCCAAATTGGCAACCGAAAAAAATCGCGCCAATATGGGGCGAATATGACATCTGTACCCAAATGCGAAAATGTGTGATATCACATATATATTAGATAGGTTTGGTATGCTATTACATTAGACCAAGATGCGGCAGCATAATCTTTCTCCTCATTGAGTTAACGGCTGAAATTTTAGAATTAGTTAAAACTCGATTCGTATATCAAAACGAAATCAATCTGCCAAGTCATATCTTGGCGTAAAACACCTGAAAACACGATTTTGGTGGTTGACTCGTAGAACTACCATTGTGTTTTCCTGCTCCCAGGCCTCCAAGTTTTCATACCTTTGGGTGCAGGAAAACACAATGATAAGTCTACGAGTCAACGAAAACCGCTAAAATCGGGTTTTCAGGTGTTTTTCACCAAGATATGTCTTAGCAGACTGATTGCGTTTTAATATGCGAATCGAGTTCTAACTAATTCTGGAATTTCAGCCGAGAGCACGATGAGGTGATTGTCTGTGATGCCGCATCCCGACCTATATGTATTTTGTTGAAAATTTTCTAGAATTCTTTTTTTTTTTTATTTAATAAATGGAAATTTTGTTCAATTTTGGAGAAGAAAATTTTCCACTAGAAATTTTAAAGTTTAAAAATATACTACAAATATATCTATTTAAAATGAAAAACTTTCTTCAAAGCATTTTTATTTCATATTTTATATCAATTTTTAAAACAAATTTTGATATAATACTATTATTTCTCACATTATTAAGCAGACTTTTTTTTACATTTTTGTATCTTTTTGCATTATATGTAATTTGCATGACCTCTTTATAATTATTAAATTATAAAAATGATATTCATTAACATCATTTATTTCCTTTGTGTATAATTTAATAGTATTTTAACACTAAAACACAATTAATAAAGCTTTAGAAACATGCGGAAGTTGATAAATGAGCTTTATATAGATGTACAACATAAATTATTTTTAAGGTGGCATTCTGATACTATTTATCAATTGATCATCATTTCAATCATACAAGTTTTTCACTAGTAAGAAAATGCAATGGCAGCAAGAAATGAACGTACATTTACACTTAATACCGAATTTAAAACTCTATATTTCATACAAATTACTTCTTTTGAAATTCTGATTTTAATTACTTCCGATGAAATGTAAGACAGTTCTTTGTTAGCTTCATTTGAAAAACACTTTTAAAAGAAGAAAATTTAGCCATGGAATAACAAGAATATATATGATTTTCAAATGAGCTATTGTGAAACCGAAAATAGCTTCCTAAAGTAATTAATAAGAAGAAAATTCGAAGAACTGATTCGTGCATCGATTATCAATATAAATATTTTCGGTCATTAGAAGACATGTGAATAGAAAAAATTGTTTGAATATCAGGCTGATTGAGATGATGAATTGAAATAAAGATGATTTAAAAAAGTCAGATAGACTCCTAATGTTTGAATACATACTAAATCAATATTTTTATGAATTACCCATATAACAATTTTGATTAATAATATCCTGATCGATTTCTGGCATTAAAAAAACAAAACGCATCCCCTTCCTCTAATTAAATTAAATCCTCCACTAATCAGTTGCATAATGCCGTGCTAGAAATCAGATATTACATTTCCATATTTATCAATTTCGTACTTAAAAGTAGAAATAAATATATATAATTAAAATGAAATCACACTTGTAAAAATAAATGATAAGAAAACACAAAAATTCAACTCAGGACATGGAGACTGCAAAACAAAAAGGAAACTATAAATATGTTAGATATAAAACTATAAAAAAGGTAACTATAAATCTATCATACACATGCACAGAAAATGAACATATATGAGGGCCCCAGTTGTCAAGGGGTATAAGTGACGAAATTGAAAAAGCTGAGAAAAGTGCACAGGTTCTCTGTAAATAAGGCTATTTGTTTGGAGGTAAATAAGTATAAGAGATTTTCTAATTATTTGCTGGATTCTAGACGTCAACTACTTAAGTTCTTTAAACGACTTAACTACTTATCCTCATTAATATCGGCTTAAATTACAAAAGACATTGTAATCCACTTTCCATTCACAGTTATTGAAGTAAGAGTTCAAATACCGCTGTGAAATAAGCAAGAGTTTCACGTTGTAATTCAGCCAATTACTATTGATGTTCAATTTACTCCAATCTAAATTCTGTCACTTGTATCCTTTGGCTTCTGGGCTCCTCATATACTCGTGTATCATCATATGTTTATATATAATAATGCATATACTGTATCTATATTATAGAAAACAAACACGCCCGCCCGTAATGATGATGTCAATTTGGTGGTGTCAACAGCAGACGATTAAATCTGACTTTTACTGCAATTTTTTAAACTTCAAAAAATCTCACATTTTCCACATTTTCAATTCTTAAATCGTCAAATGGAAAAAAAAAATGTACATTCAAAACAGTATCGAAAACAGTGTCGTGTTTGAAAACAGTATCAAAATTCAGGCAATTTTAATTATTTTTAAATAACTTTCAAACATGATTTTTAAAACTTTATCACTTTCGCGTACAAACGTTTCCGAAAGATAAATCCGTTTGAACTTAAATTAATATAACTAGTTTAGCATTTGTTTCCAGATTACATTACATTCCACCGAAATTAAAACATTCATCAATTAATACATAAACAGATAAATCAAAAATAAAACACAAATTTAAGACATGTAATCAAACTATGCACTTAAGTCACTGAAGTGATGAGAATAAAAGAAGCTTATTGCAAAATACTAATGTTATCGTTTGCGGTTTCTCTGGCTATTAATTCCTGGCGAAAAGCCTATACAAAACAGACGCTTTTAATAAATTTTAAGAATTTATTTGAATGCTTAGTTGCTATTTTTTATATAAATATTATTTTTCATATTGTTTGTGTGCATTCTGTATATATTAAATTTAAATATCCTATTATAGTTATCAGTAAAAAAAAGGATTTGGTTTTAACCAACATTCTGTAAGCCGGGAAACCGGTTATATCCCCTTATATATATATATATATATATAATAAACATACACCAGCATGCCCACTAAAGTCCCTTATCTCCCTCTTCACTTCGGAACGGCTGCTGCTATATTCATAAAAGTGATGTCTATGTCTAGGCTTACGAAATTAGCCTTGCGCTAGTGAATGAAACCACTTACCGGCGCCACCTGGTAGAAAACTGCGGAGTTAGCATTCCTATCTTGAAAACGGAAAGAAATAGGGAAAAAATGGATTTACAAAGTTGTAGAGCATTATCAATTTAGTACGGACTCTTGTGACATTAATGCGAAAAAATAGAACGTTTAAAACGCGCATTTGTTTTTTTTTGTGATTTTATATGCATTATCGATACAATTCATGCATGGTGCATCTGATTTTTATACCGAGCAATTGTGAAGGCTACACTTTTAACTTTACACACTCAATTTTAAATTTTTTAGCTTAACCAAAACGATTACCGATACTGTAGGAGAAAAGGCCTGAAATCAGTATATTTTGAAATCAACTTATCTTATGGCATTTTGTATCATTGCATAGAGTATTCATTTAGAATATTGCCATAGAGTGTTGCAAAGAGTGATAATTTCATTTCTGTATCAACTTGTATTGCTCAGATTATCATTGAATAGAAAGTAGCCCCATACCACCATACGATGATGATACTGTATGCAATATAAGAACCATTGAAACTTCCTAAAGATCAAGAATTATATTTGGCACACAAGGATATTTTAAATAACTTGTAGAATTTTTTTTTTTTTTTACCATAGGAAATCATTGATTTTGAGAGCCTGTGTTACATAAAGCATTAAGAAATAATTTAATAAAAGTTATATGATTACGTAAATTATCGAATGCACTACTTTAATCCATATATATGTTTGCTTCCTTTTATCTACAATAGAAGTAAGCTAGGTTTTTGACGGAGTAGACATATAGTGCATCATGTTTGCTCCATATTTTATATAGTAAATGTACAGATCAGGAGCCTCAACGTCAGATCTTAAAGTGAGTGCCTTTTAATCTCACATTGCATAATATTTAGCAGCTTATAATCCAAATTTTACTTATTTTTAAATAATATAAATATTTCGCAACATATAAAATTTGTGGAAGGTTTCGAAAATTAAAATAATTAAATTTTACACGGTGTGACAATGATGTTCTGAACTTCTGAAGAATTGCTTACTCTGGTAATTATTTTTGATGAAAAAATACGTTACTTCAAGGGGCTCTGCCCCCCCCCCATAGTCTATGGGGAACTCCCCATAGTCTTATTAAATTTAAATTAATATCTTCCTATTGATTTGACGAATGGTTATAGTGCATCTTGAATTTCGTTTTACACTTGAATTTTCTTAGGATAAGCAACAGTTTGGACAAAGATTTTATGTTATCGTAAAATGCAAATAAAAAATTTTATATTTAATATTGTTATATAATATTTATATAATATTTATGCTGAAACAATTATGATTAATTAATATCTAATTTAGGTTTCTAATATTTTTCACAATTTTTGTTTCCGAAAAATAGTTTGATGATCATTCTATAATGGTTGGATGTAATATCTACTCTAAATAGATGCTATAAAATTACACAAGAAAATTAGCAATTTCATTAAACTGCAGTTGCTACTCTATTAAAATACAGTGCTTTCGCTAACATGCTGACAGTGAAAAAATCCCTGCCGGCTCGGGCCTACAGGCGGAGGTAGATTTCGAAGTTAAGTACTAAATTTACCAACAAAACTTCAATCAAGATTAGAGATAAACCCAGTTCCTTCACTAAAAATGAGCTCTAGGGAACTAAACATTTTGTGAAAATTCTAATATACACGAATACGCACACTAATGTATATGAAATAGGTTTAATAATGGCTAAAGCAAATTCAGGAACCTCAAAGTGTTAAATTATGTTAATATTTCCATAGTCGGGTTTTTATCATGTGTTAATACGTTTCTTCAAACTCACATGACGTTACCTATTCACCTACTGAGGCCCATTATATTTCTAATATGACGCAATATTTTGATATATATTTTTTTAATTCGCCAAACTATTTATTTCATTTTGAGTTTTCATGCAGAAATCTTGCTCTAGAAAACCTATGACGTAATATTCAATTTGTTTTCAATTCGTCAAACTGTTTATTTAATTTAATCTTCACGTGAAAATCTTGCAATAGGAAAGCAATTGTTGTGGTGAGAATTTTATTGCTTTTTTTAATTGTTGGCAACTGCTATAACGAAAAATATTTATTTTTTCCTGTCATTGTTGTGAAAGAGCTGGTTTTTTCAGAATCATGTGAAGACGGTATTCAAAATTTTTAACCCTCCCAATTTCCATTCCCTTGGGCCGATTTTCCCCTTTTTCAATCTCCGCCGAGATATTAGCCATCTCAAAGTTGTTGGTGAGTGTGAAGACGATCCGTGCATAATTGCGACTTTTATCGTGCGGACAAAATTTAGTAAATACATACATACATATATATATATATATATATATAAACTTTTTAGGTGGGGGTGGTTTTGGGTTCCTGGGGTCCTATAATGAAAAGTTATGAAGGAATTTTTCAAAAGTCGCACCATGGTAACGACTGCAATAGGTAGTATTTCTTACGAAATCTACCTAAAAAAGTACATTTAGAGGCATATAAATACCCTTTAATAAACTGATTTCATGTTTTGCATGCACACTCGGCGATATTTTAAAGATAAATATTAATATAAAAAAAACTGTTTCCGTAGAAAAAAAAAAAAAAAAAATACGAGATTTCAAGTTTAATGAAAGCATGTGCTTTAATAAAAAGGGTGCGTGTGTGAATCTGTGAAATCTGTGAGCGTGAATTATTTTATTCTATTGTTTTTAATTTTGCAAAGTATCTCTTCTCATATTCGCAGATCAGTTTATAAAAAAAAAACATTTTTATGCCTTTAAATGTACTGCTTCTCACGTTTAGCATTTTATAACTTTAGTTTAATTTCATCCTAATCTGCTAAATAGCAATAAGATACAAAAATCTCCAAGAATAGGAATATTTGAAGACTTTTAAATCTACTGGATAATCATACATCATCGTGCTCACTGCTAATTGCCTTAATCGCATGTATTTGAAGGCTATAAAAATTATTTTCCTTATAGCCTTTTAATAGTATCTATATTAAATTAAAAAATTTAAAGTTACTAATATCATTAACATTTTACGCAAAGCTAATATTGCACACCAAATTATTAAAGATTAACTAACTTTTTATTTCCCTCAGCCAGATTTTCAGCTTAATTTTTCGTAATCGGAATTATTTAAATGATTTTTTTTTATACGCTATAAAATGCAGTTGCTATAGGTAACTGACGAAGAAAATGAAATACGTATCATTCCAAATAAATAAAATAATAGAACAAAATGTTTTATATTATTGTAAAACACATATAAAGTTCCACCGAAATTCATACACCTAATTTTAAAAATCCGAGAAATATATTGACAAAATCCCAAAATGATAGAAATAATTTAAAAAATGTATTTGATAATTACAGCAACCATAATTTACCTTTTAAATACATTAATCAAATTCGCCGTTTTCTTTCAACAAATCAAAATTTGAAAATCGTCTGAACTGTCATAGGAAAGCATTAAGGCACAAAATAAAATGTTCTATATATTCGAAGGAATGAATCAAATTTAACTAAAAACTATACTGCTAAATCCGGGGACATAACCAACAAGCCTCCTTAATTTCAAGCTAATCAGATGTTTTTTACGGCACTTTTCGCGGAACAGACAGACAGACAAACAAAAAAACGGAAACCAAAAAAATTTCAGGTCTCCACAGTAAGCCTTCACTGACGTTTCGGCAATGGGCGACAATGTTACGAATTTCGAGACAGTAATTGCATGCACTTCGGAGGAAATAGAGCAATTAGCAACTGACTCTTTATTTTCTCTGCGCAAATGAACTCATTTTATCCACGGATCTTTACTACTGGAAAGCTGAAATAATGGCAAATGTTTGAAATACATATTTTTTTCTTTACCAGAGAGGAAACTTTCTGTTGTGATTTTTTTAAAACATGGTTTTGAAATAGATACATTTTCCCAGTTTCATACCTTTCCACCTCCTAGTTACCCAATAATTAAATCGCATAACATTTTATGCTTACTTTGTATATTACATTTTGTATCCGACGTTGCGTAAAATAATTACATCGAATTCTCTTATAAAGAGGCAACAAATTATAATACATTTAAGTAAATTTATGCGGACTCAACCAATTTTGGGACGATTTAACACGTTCACACCGACGCAGTGGGTCACACTAGACTGTCTTGGAGCTACCAAGTCTCCGGCTTTTTGGATACCAGTATTTTAATACAGAAAATGTTGTTTTATTTAATGAGAACAATTGGGCGTTTTAAAGGAACACCATTTTCTCTAAAATAATAGTGGTGTGCAAAAAGCCGGAGACTTGACAACTCTCGTGTTAATTCTTTGAGAAACGTTTTCTGCATAATCCTTAATATAGTAACATATAGTATATGTTTTAAAACATGGTTTTAAAATATATGCATTTCTTCACTTTCATGGATTTTTTTTACAAATTCATGGTGTATCTTACAAACCAAATAAATGATGTATAAGATATAATTTATAAATATTCAAAAACTTTAATAGCCAAGCATCAATCGTTGGTTAAATAAATATATGCGTTTGTGTTTTTTCATTTCTCTGTTGTAACTTCTATTAAGAAATATAGCTTAATATGTAGCTTTGATAAATCCTTTTAGGAAGACTTAATTAAATTCTACTTCGCTTATATGATCATTATACTCATAAAATGTTTTTTGAGCTTCCAATGTTTTGAGGCAAAAATGCTATTTTAATTAACGTAAAACGGAAATTTATATTAATGCGTTGAAAACATCCCGCAAAGTAAAATCATATGATGATTTTTAAAGAAACGGTATTTAACTATTAGCAGTGTAGTAAGCTGCATAAGTAATTCGTCATCTTTTTAAACAAAACCAGACTACGAATATAATTATTTTTTTTGGTTTAAAATATTTGTTCAATTTTGCTTAAATATTGAAAAAACTGACAAAATGAAATTGTCATTACAAAATATTAAAATTGAAATTTAATTTTTGCTTTATTCTATCTGTACAAGGAAAAAGTATTAGATTCGTGAACATTTTTCGAATTACGGATTTACACGTTTTAGGGGTCAGAGATACCGAAAACATGTTTTTACAAAATGTCTGTCTGTTAGTCTGTATGTGACACAAATTTTGTGGGTGCTCTATCAAATTGAATACAAATTGGTGCTGATTAATTTTTGGTGTAAATCGCTTGGCAGGTGGCGCTTCTACACTACATTATTCATGATTATCGCAATACCTCTATCTCAAGAACTAATGCACAAATTTTCATCAAATTTCAGATTCAGTTAGTCCTTGATTTAAATTAGTGCTGTTTAGTTTTTGGTGGCACACCTAGTACAGGTGGCACACCTATGTTGCATTTTTCACTATTTCTCAATAGCTGTATCTCAAGAACTAATGCATGAATTTTCATGAAACTTCAGATTCAGTTAGTCCCTGACATAAATTGATCCTGATAAGTTTTTGGTGTAAAATGCCCAACAGGTGCCACTGATATGCAGAACTTTTCAAGATTTCCCCAAAAACTATATCTCTTAAACTAATGCACGGATTTTCCCCAAACTTCAAATACAATTAGAAGTTGACATAAGTTATTGCTTATTAGATTTTGTTGTAAATCACCTAACCGGTGGAGCTGCTATGCTGCATTTTGCAGGGAACATTTACATGTATGAGATACCAGAAAGTTTTGGCATTGCCACATCCGACGAGTTATTTTTGTTTTACACAACAAAATCATTTTTAAGTAATGTCTTTGTAACGGTTTGTCATTCTTAGTTTCTTATGGTTATGATAATGCAACTGTGGAATACTAATACATTTTTTAAGGAAGTGAAATTAGTACATCTAAATAAATAATAATATCCGAAAATTCCTTTTAGTTCTGCTTAGAAGGAAAAAATGGTTAACAAAAATCTTATTTTTAGATTTAAACTGTTTAATAAAGCATCCATAAAAAAATAAGATGCTAAGAAAACTGGGAATACATTTTTTTTTTAATGTATAATACAGTTACTCATTTCGCTTTTATATTGTAGAACGTATACAAGTCCCAAATGTAATTTTTTCAAAGCAGAGATATTGTTCGTAAATAAAAATTTTCGTTTTTCATGTGACTCGTATGTTTATATTTTTACATTCTTCAATCTATAATAAAGGAAAATATTGTAATGGAAATTTGTTTTCAGTGGTTTTACGTGGTGTCTGAGATCCCGAAAATTATATTTTTATAAAATCTCTGTCTGTCCATGTGTCCATGCGTCCTCATGTATCATCGAAAAGTTTATGAGGTTATGCACAGAATTGAACCAAATATCATATAAAAAGCTAAAATCTTAAGCGACAGTTTTACGCACAAATAACGTACAGAACGATAAAAAATACCCATACGATCGTTTCGAGGATTCCTCGATCTCCTTCCTCAGTGACAGAGAAAAGAAAAAAAAGAAAGAGAAAGAAAGAAATAATTTAAATGAATTCGAAGAACCCCTCGGTTATAGCCCCGAGAACTGGCTTATGGATTGATTGAAAAGGCAGAAGCAAGAGTTTATATATCCCAAAGAAATGACGTAATTGAACAAAACTAACTGAAAAAGGATCACTGCGCACGATCTCTCCACACTGGTGAAAGAAAAGGGGTGCTGGTTATAAATCTACAATTGAGAAATTTACAATAGCAAAACATTGTTGGAATTCCAACCACCAGTTAAATTATCCAGAGGCAAAATTAGTCAAAAATGTAACTCAGTTTTTGATCTAGACTTTTATGAAGCTCACTATATTCATAAACATACTTCCACCTTAGTAAATGATATGACCAGCACCCCTTTTCTTTCACCAGCGTGGAGAGATCCTGCGCAGTGTGATTTTTATTTTTTATCGGAAAGTGTATGACATTATAGGTAAAATTAATCCAAACTTTATGTATATGTTTTTCAGTATGGACATCAGATTACAGTTGAAAACGGCGATATTCCCGGTGAAGATGGCACGGCACTGTCATAGCAATTTTTTTGCGATTCTCTCTCTTTTTTTTAAGTTTAAGAGAAGACTTTATGAACATTTTTGGGCAAATTTGGTTTTTTTTATATACAGGGTCTGTCCAGTAAATATTGAGACTAATTCCATAAAATTCGTTTATTTAATTATAATTTTACGAACACTTATTATTATTCAAAATAGTCTGTATGCCCACCTGGAAGTCTTCAACTGGAAGGCTATTCAGAACGTGTGTTACGCTTTTCTGATTGTTCTCCAGATTGTCAAAACGATGACCTTTTATGCTTGATTTTAACCGAGAAAATAGAGAAAATTCCGGCGGTGACCGATTGGTGTTAAATGGTGATTGGGACAGCGTTGCGACACTGTGCTTTGGCCGGAACTGGGTCACTTTGAAGGATATATTGGAACCATCTTGACACAAATTTTCTGCATTTGAAGTTCCTCCGTGACAATTTGATGCAGAATTGATTTTGTAAGTCCCAACATCTCTGCAATCATTAAGACACTCTTCCTACGATCACCGACCAAAAGCACTTACATTTTAGCCACATTGTCTGAAGTTCGAGGACTTGATGGATGCCCAGCGCGTTGTCCGTCATCGATGTCCTCTCTTCCGTCTTTGAAGGTTTTGTGCCGCCTAAACAATTGAGCTTTGGACAAAGGATCCTTCCCGTAGGCTTTTTGGAATATGGAAAGCATCTCAGTAGCTAATTTGATGAGTTTTACACGACATTTTTGGCGTATTTCTGCTCAACAGTCTGGTTCATTCTGAAAACCTAACACCACTTTTGAAACACGTGTCTGCTTCATGAGTGATCGGTGCGCAGAAAAGGCTCAAGGCAAACAGGCTTCCACTTGAATCTGTAGCGGACAGTACCGACCGCACGTATCGGTTGCAAACTCCGTCCTTCCTGCCTTCTGCTTGGCGGGAATAATCCAGTCTCAGTATTTACTGGACAGACCATGTAAAGTAAGATGACGGGGTTTATATAATATTTTGGATAATATCGGCCTGAAGGTTGCGCTGTGATAGCGAATTTTGTTCGATTTTTGGGACGGCCGGAGTAGTTGTTGAAAAAGAAATCGAACTAAATCAGCCATTTGCCCAATTTTCGTTTAATTTGCATATTTGTTATAAACAAAACTTTTCATGTATTTAATATATTTCCAGTTGATTAGACTTCATTACGAATTTTTTACCTCGCCCTCCCCGCGGTTTCGAACATTCATTGAATAACAGGAAAGAAAAACCAGGCCCTAAACATAGATAATAAAACACTTTCCACCACTTTCAGATATTTTTACAAAACTTTGGAAGTCAAAGTTTTGGAAAACATTTGGAAAACATTTGAAAACCAGATTTCAAGAATTACTGCCCATAGAGGGGATATCTACTCGAATTCTTTTATGAAGCTCTCTATATGATCTATAGATTTCTATACATTCTGCATAGTATGCTAAAATTTATTACAGTAAGAAAACGCATAATGCAGTTGAAAATTAACTTTAAACAAATTTTACCAATCAACGGAAACGTACTTGAATTCTTTTTCACAGCCCTCATAACTCATAGCACAGGAACGCATTTTTATGCACGCCACTTATAAGATAAAATATAATTCGGGAAAAACAACGCTTAAAACTCCTGACATATCACTTTCCGAAATTATCATTCTAAGCGTTTCTGTGCCTAGTTTTTTGCACAGCCATGTATAATTTTTCATTTATATTTTACAAGCATCACCTTCTAAGTATAGTTGTGTTTGAAAATGGCTAATTCAATAAAACAAAAACTTTAAGGAATTCAGGCACCTTTTCAGTAATTCGTAAGAATTACTGTGTGTACCCTGTATATGGTCTACAGATTTTATACACACCACGCAATGTACAGAATTTTCGTTAAATTTAAAAACATAGGTCGTATCTGAAATCGCACTTCCAGCAATCATCCCTAATAGACAAAACTTCTTGTTTATTATTGAAAATTGAGACCATAAGTCCCGTAAGAAGGCGTCGCGAATGCTCCTGGATTGAAAAATGTGAAGTGAACGGAGTAGAGTGTTGTTGTAAAGTAAGATGGCGACCTGAGTGTTCGCTCATCGTATTGTGATATAAATAGATAGTGATACAGTCTAAAAAATATTTTGTGATTAATGTGTTTAAAACAAATAACAACAAAGAAGAAAACAAAGTTTGAAATAATTTTACAAAATTGAAATTTAGAAATGAATTACAATTAATTTTAATTACTTAGAAAATAATTTTAATATTTAAATTAGAAAAATTTAATTAATAATAATTTGGAAAAGAATATATTTAATTTAGAAAAGAAAAAAAAATAAGCTCCTCCTTTACAAATACTAGTGTATGTATTCACAAAGTATCACAATAATAATAAAAAAAATCAAACACTGACACTATGGAATCAGCTGGACTCAAATTCATTGAATTGCGTTGTGAAACAGAAAAAGATGTATTTGCTAATCGTAATTCCTTATTATACGGCCGAAACAGTTATCACTTATTTTGTGGGTTTAAAAATTGATTAAATAGCTAATCATCTCACCGATATTTACTAAAATTTATAAATATCCTACGATAGTGGTGTATAACATATTTGTCAAATGGGAGCAGCTGTTGGGACTTGTCCTATTAATTACATCCCCCCTCCCCCCAAACACGCACTCCATGTCTATAATACTATCCTAACACTATGTGCTCAAAAAGTAAAATAAAGAAAATTTCGCCTCAGGAAAATATATATATATATATATATATATATATATATATATATATATATTCTTTATCTGAATTTTACTGTATATAAAAAATGTAACTATCAAAGATTACTTATTTCTCTGTAATATAAACAGTGTTTAAAAATGAACTGTTTTCGACGTACTAGTATGATAAAATTATAGAGATTTAAATAAAGCCCTGTAACCAATTTAATATAAGCTGAAGAAAGTCCACATACAAAATCAGTTATGGGAAGCAATTTTGATTAAACCATACTAAAATTTATTGTATCTGGAACATTCTGTTTACGCACTACTGCACATAATTCCTCATAATAAAAATAAGGAAACCAAAATATTTAAAATCCTTTAAAACTTAATAAAGTATTTTGGTCTCAATGTTTAGGTATTTCTAATGAAACATTGGACAATCCGCTGCAACGTTAAATGAACGGCGAACCTATCAGTGATGATTCCCCCTAGTTGCAATTATATTAATAATTGGGTTGCCATTCAATTAAAAGTGAAGTGGGCCGTGCGATGTTACAATACTCAGTTACAGTTTCGTTATATGCAATACTTAATTTATCTTACATACAAAACTCATCGGTGCTAAAATTGATTGCAAAAATGTGACGTTGCCACCCAGACATTTTGAATAAGTTCTAAATTAGAAATTTACTTTTAAAAATAATTTATCATCTCCTATTTCAAGAA
The DNA here is from genome assembly GCA_963932465.1 of Maratus speciosus. Lineage (NCBI taxonomy): Eukaryota > Metazoa > Arthropoda > Arachnida > Araneae > Salticidae > Maratus > Maratus speciosus. The sequence continues at coordinate 91,384,833 of OZ010800.1, forward strand.
AAATTACACTGTAAAAAAATTCTGTAGTTCTACACCTGTAAAGTTACATGCTTAATAAACTTTCATCTGTAACTGTACAAAACAAAAGAACTGTACATCTACAGAACTAGTTTTTGTAAAGCTACAGAAATCTGCAGCTTTACAAATGAAACTGTAAAAAATACTGTAATCTTACTAAAATTTTATCTGTAACTCTTGTTGCAGTTACATGAAAAGTTCTAGGCATCTTAGTTTCCTAAAAAATTCTTAGTAACCTTACAGATTTTTTTTATTTTCGGTGCAAAAGTGTATCTGTTACATGAATTTTTGTTGTTGTCGTTACATAAAAAGTTCTAGGAATCCCAGTTTCCTAGAAAAACTTTAGTAACTTTACTGATTTTTTTTACAGTGTACTATGGAAAATTATCCAAAACGCGCAGCAGCAAAATGTATAAAATGAGGTAAATATATGTTGTCAAAATTTGCATTTTATTTTAACATAGTTTTATGTTATATTTTTGAAACCTAATCCATTCTTTATTTTGTTTTTGTCTGGAAATTTCTAACCATAAACGAACAGAAATTTCTTATCAGTAATAAAGAAATATTGGTATGAAAATAGTAACTGTAAAAAATAATTGCTTACCTTTTACTTAAATGAAGTTCACAGTAAAATGGCAATATTTAAATAGAAAGTGATCGTTACAAAACAATTCAATTTGTATAATGCGACTGTAACAGCAGTATTTGTATTATATTCCGAATATAACGTTAATTTTATAGTTTTCCCTTTGTTCGAATATTGGATCTCTAAATTTATATGCCATAGTAATGTCACTGTAATTTTTTTCATTGCAAACATTTTCAAATTCCTTTGGGGAAAATAGTTTTAGTTTTTAATTCAGCCTTCTAAGTAATTATAAATGCATTCATTCTATTTTAACTTTTAAATAAATGACGAAGTTTTTCAACGAAAAGAGCGTGTATTTTATTAATGATTTTCAAGGTTTAATTATATGAAGCATCTATTTGCAAAATTTATTGCATTGTTTCATTTCTACTGAGCTCCTTACTAGCTATTGTTTCCAAAAACAAAATAAATACGTATTTTGGAAACATATTTTAAAAATATATATTTATCTTCGGTAAGAAGAAATTAATTTAAAACTGTGGAAAATAGAAAAATTACTTTTTGTATTCAGGCATTTTGCTTTATAATTGAATTTGAAAAAAAAAAAAATCCATGAAAGACTGTTTCCGAATGCATTCTTTAAATTAATTTATTGAGATGTAAAGCACACAAGAACAACACTCAGTTTGATATTTGAACAGAACATCTATTCTTAAATAAAAACGGATAACGGACTTACCCTTTATTTACTGACGGTACTTAAAAGTACCATTAAAATAACTTCTTATAAAATTCATTTAATACGTCGATTAGTTGTATTACAGTTTATAATGAGTTACAGATGCATTACTTTATCTTGTTCCAAATTGCATTATAAAATCTTGCATCTTGTTCCCATATCTCTTAATCCTATATCTTGTTCCATATTGCAAGTTGCATTATTGCTTACACAAAACAAAAATATTTTTTAAAGGATGATTTATTTTGCCTTTGCATCTTTTCAGCATTCTTGGCATTTGGGCGGGGGGGGGGGGGGGAGATTTTTTTAATTCGAAAATATTTCTATATTTCTATTGTAAGAACATTATATTTGTACATTTCCTAATTCTACAAAATGCTAAGAAAAATATTTAAAATAAAAGATTTGAGTGGGGTTACCAATATTGCGCGAAATCCCTATGAATTCAAATTTAATTATTCTTTCTAAATCCTATAATCCGTCTAAAATTTATTAAATGATTATGTAAATCTTCTAATGTAGTTTAAAGTTTAAACAATTCACGAAAAAATGCTTTAAAAGATCAAATATTCTTGAATTTATAATTCAGTACATAAACGTGTAAAACCATGTCTGGATAAAATCCAAGTAGCACTTATTGTATTCAAGCATTTTGTTTTACAATTGAATTTTTATTCCAAAACTCCCTGAAAGACTATTTCCGAATTACATTCTTTAGAATTAATTTATTGAGATGTAAAGCACATAATAACAACACTCATTTTGATATTTGAACACCTTCTTCTAAATAAAAACAAATAACGGCTTAAATGGGAGCATTTAAAATATTCATAGTTTTAAAAGACTATTTTTCTAAATGTAAAAGAGAAAAAATATAACTGACAAGAATCTTGAAGACAGATTTCAAATTTCTAGTAAACATCTCAGTATTTCAAAAAAAAAATATTTTTCGATGGAAAGTTTATCTAAGTTATTACAACTTGTTTTTGATATTAGCACAATATTCATCCGAAATAGTAAACTTATTTTCCGAAACATTACGCGTTATGTTTGGTATAAGGAGCCATATAAATTACAATTTCTCAAAGGTAATGCAACAAAACGTTGTAAATAGATATCACATGGGGCTGAAAAAAAAATCGGTTTTGTGAAATAAATGTCCACCTTCCATGTTATCTGTTATAATTGAATTTGTAATACAAATGCAATTGTAATACAATTGCAATACAAATGTGTTTGTTTCACTGAAATACTTCAATTTAAGACAGTGTTCCGTTTTCTGAGGTTATAACCCTCAAATGTTTGGGGCGTAATATTCCGTTCACTAAGCTCCAGGTTTCACAGCAATACAAGCAATATTTAAGATAATATAATTATATAGATTTAATGAATTTGAAAAAAACATTGTCGAATGATTAATACTCTCAAGGATTACATTCATATTTGTAATTGAGTTTTTTTTTTTTTTTTTTTTTTTTTTTTTTTTTTTTTTTTATAATGTTGAAAGAATCATATTTTCTTAGCATTTAAAAGGAAATGCAAAGAAAACAACATTGCAATTTTACCCTTTTGCAAGATGCTCGGGGGGTTTTAATAAACTGTCAAGATGAGAATGGAAGTTTTTTAATCACACCCATTACTGTACTCAAATTTAGTTCATATTGAAATTTAGTTCACAGTTTTCAAACTCGTGAAACCTTGTAACTTTTATATACCCATGGTTAAACGGATGGCTAAAAAACCTTCGATAGTCAGATATTAATAAATTTATCATAAAAATTCATTAGCAGGAAATTCTACTTTCTTGCAGTCATTAACTGTTTGATGTTTCTGAAGCCTTATAAAACTTTACGAGATTAAGAAAATCTACGAAGAAATACTCTCATATCTTGTTATGAGAACATTTAAATAAACTATTTTTGATAGTGATACAAAATATGTCCTTAATGTATTTCTGATAAACGAATTATTTTGTCTATCATGTAACGTTCAAAAAGCGGTTAACGAGGTGCAACGATTAACAAGAGGTTTTAGAATTCTTTCTGTCACAACAATTACATTCTTTTTATGACTAATAAATAAACTAAACAACAGTTAATAATATTTTTAAAAATAATCGAAAACTCATCTACAAAATACACATACACGCACACATATACCGGGTATCCCAAAAATGACTGATGGATTTTAAAATTCAATAACTTGCAAACGGTGGGAGATATTTAAAAAAAATTGCAGGAGGGTTATGTATGATGTCAGGAGTGTTTTTACTGTGATTCTTGATTTTAGTTCAAATTTCAAACAATAGATAGCGCTGCGAGAAATAGGTGCTGATTCCAGACCCGATTTTTGGTGCTTCGGGATCCATTAAAAACAATTTAATATCATTTTTTCGCATGGGAGAAGAGAAAGTCCGAAAGATCGAGCCTGAATTTAGCGCCTATTGCTTGCAGCGCCATCTATCGCTGCTATTCGTAACTAAAACTGGGAATCGCAGCATAAAAACTCCTGACATATTACATAACTTTCATAAAAATAACATCATTAAAACAAATTTCATAAAAAAATAAAAATAAATATTAAAAACTGTTTAAAATTAAAGATTAGCATACCACTTCAATATAAAGCTAGCACATACATTATACTGGAATGTTTAATCTAAATTAGTTTGATGTATGCATAATTTATTGCTGAGGATCGAGTAGATACGATTTTACATTTCCTAAATTATCTAGAGCATTCAAAACATGTGACTAAATTAGTATTTCAAAAGACAAATGATGTTTGTAATTCAGATTTATATTGGAAAGTTTCTATTAAAATTAAAATTAAATTTATTCCACTGACTTTATTTTGGTAGTTAATCTTTATATTAAAGAATACAACGTATTTTAATATATAACTTTGCAATTCTAAATTAAAGTCCATTGTTGAATTTTGTTTCAGCATTTCGTCATTACTGCATAAAAATTAAAAATGTCTTGCGTTTGCATCTGTAATTACACAGCTTTGAAATATGTTAAAATATACTTGAAAGATAATGAATTAGCATCAAACTATTTAATTGAAACGCTTAGAGCTAATGCTTTAAGCTAAGTAAAATTTAAAACTTTGTATAATACTCTGGAAATGCAGGACGTTCTCCGCTTGCAAACATTAATTTATACTTTTGTACGATAGTCTACTTTTACACTGAGAGAAAATCCTTAAGCTGAAAAGTATTTCTCTTATGTATTGAAAATTAAATCTTTGAATATTTCGTTATACTCTGATATAAATTCGGTTCAGTTGTGAATCGTACTGCATCTTTAAATTAAATGTAAAATTAAATTTGAACTGAAATAACGTTTGCGTCACTGCAGATAATTCAACAGGCATTTTCTGTTTAAAAGTACATAGAAAGATAATATAATGGACAGTGTTACGGATTTCAAGTGATATTTTTTTCATTCTTGAAAATGAGTCGCTTATGAAATTTTGCAGGCTAATAAGGTTTTTCGGATTCTTCTTGTAAACTAACAAGAAAGGTTTCCATACGTGCATAACCCGAAAAATCTGAAACATTTACAGGATATTCTTCTCATGAATATATATATGTTTAAAAAAATTTCGGCTTAACTTTAATAGAGCGTCCTTAAAAAAACAATAAAAAATTCGATATTTGGCGATTTATCACCGGTTGGCAATGAAATAAAATTTCAAAAAAATATTTTTTATGTCATATACGCTTTAAAATTTTTTTATGTTAAACTCGTTTAAATAAATTTAATTTAAATAACTTTACTTTTGTCAGTTTTATTTTTTTATCTATAGTTTTGTCATATTCCTATTTTTATGTATTAATACTGAAATTCAACTATCAAATTTTACGATTTAAATAAAAATTTAAATTAAATGAAATTGTCTCAAGTTCAAAAATAAGTCCAATTGAGCACTGTCGATTCAAATTTGTTGCTATGGAATAAACGACTTATTCAATATTGAAACGTATGTCTGCAAAATACTTTGACTGGCCTTCAATTTTGAATACGCTTAAATGTATGGTTTTTTTTCAGTGTGAAAATGCTTTTTATATATGGAAATATGTTTTTCAGTGATAAAATTAAATAACTGCAGCAACGAACAACATATACATGTAATAATATATATATATATATATGGGATGTGACTCTATTTATAAATCAAAGGATCTTTTACAAAATATGAATTTATGAAAGTCAGATATGTTAAACATATTAGTGACATCGTCAAAATTATTTATCCAAACATTTATATCACTAAAAGAACTACCATAGAAAGGAGGAACTACACTTTCAATATCATCGAAATTAATAGACGATGACACAAAACTTTGAACTGGAAATTGCTTCTGTTTGTCAAAATTTGATAATTCAGTATTGTTACCTGAAGCCACATTATTTGAAGGCAATTCGGTTTCCGAGTCAGTGTCACTTTCATTTTGTATAATATTATTTTGTAGTAAGGTCAAGTCTGAAAGGTATGTAACTGATCGGGTTGCGAGATCGTTTAAAGATCCCTCATTATCAATACAAAGTAGATTGCACACTGTAATCAGATCATTTAATGAAAAATCAGTTTGAAATTTAGTTATTTTATTTTTGAATTCGATGCTGTCGGTTTGAAAACCGAAACCAGTAAAATCACGTATTCTCTTTCTATTAGATCGATCACCGTCAGCATCAAATAGGAATTTATGTAATAATTTAATTTTATTTGTTCGTTCGTTTTTAAATGCAAGTTCCAGTTCTTGTATTTCAACTAACTTCATAATAAAATAATAACAATGAACTCACCGTTAGAATAAAATCCGGCTTGAATCTGTATGATGAATAATTCTAATTAATATTATTGGTGGGTTAACTGTCACTTCTGACTCCACTTTATGGGATGTGGCTCTATTTATAAATCATAACTCACTTTTAGGACGAGCACTGACATTTATTGAGACGAACACACAAACAAAAATACAGATAAAAAAAACACTCTTCTTGTTCTTTAATTAGCTTAAAAGCTATAATCCAGGCTTCATTTATAAACGTCGTAATATTTCCAGCATTTCTACACGTCGTTTAAACCTTCCGTTTTGTAGCGTCGAAAGTATATTGATTCTTTTACCAAAATCAACATCGTCCAACTTTTTCCTCGTTCCATTACTTCCACTGCGTTTTTACTTTACACAGCTTCGTTGGTTTACGTTCCCTTTATTAATCTCGAAGCAGAAACACGGAGTTGGAGACATTCGGTCTAATGCAGGTGTTCCTACGAAATTGTTATTGTTATATGTTATATATATATGTTAAATTGATTAAGTTTAAATTCATTAAATAGTAGTTACACGCATTCTAAAATCAATTAACAAGCAATTTTCAGACGTATAAAAACCGTTGCTTTGGGCGAAGAAAAGTTCTTCTCGTCAAATCGCGTGTCACTTTCGTGTTTATGCGCCAAATATTCGAAAGTATTTTTATTTATTACAGAGACTTCCTAGTGTAATTCTGCCGCTAAATTTGACTGATCCATTATTACATACATAGGTAGTTTAATTAGTATTTTTTTTTTATATTCTCAGTATGCCCGGTAAAGAGACCTTCCTTGTAATTCTTTTATATGGTCTTAAAAAATATCAATTTGATCACATGGTTAATAAGAAGGCAAATGCGCTGCAAAAGAATAAAGATTTGGGTATTGATAGGAAATAATGCGCATTTCAAACTCACAGTTAATTGTGACAAATATGATATTCCGTTGAATATGAGTGTTTTATAGGCATTTAAAAAAGAGTGGAAATCACGTTAAACAAATACATTTTATGCCTTCTCTCATTGTACGGTTTTGTAACAACATCTAGTGGTTCTTTCAATATTTATTTCAGTTCAAATATGTACTGTCCAGCAGAGGGAAAAAAGTATAATCTACCTGTTAATTCTGTAACAAATTATTGTAAAAGAAAGTTACAGTAGCGGATGGGGACATCTTAATGCAGCAATGTTAAAATAGTGGGTGCATAATAGAAGAAGGAAGAAGGAAATCTCGTAGGGATTTCTTCAAACCTGGTTCGAAGCACAGGGAAAATACTAATAATCTTTTGGATTTTTACTGGCACCACCTACCAAAAATATTTGAAAATAATATTAAAAACAAAATCTTTAGAACATAATCTTTCCAACATTGTAGTAAGAAATGTTTAAATAAGTAAACAAATATCTACAACTTTTACTTTTAAAATTTAAAAGAAGTTCATCTTTTATGTGATAATAATGATATTTAGTAATTAACTCATATCATATAAATAAATTGATAGGGATGTGTATGCGGCGTTCTAACAGCTTTAAGAAAATTAGTTCCCAAGGGATACAATAAAATTATTATTTCTTATATTAAGCTAAATCTTTTGACTTCACTGTCAGTCAAGGCTTTAGAAAACAGTAAATATGATTTAAGTAACGTACACTTCTATAATTAAAATATACATAATTTAATACTTGTTCCCTAAGTATAATTGTGTATATGAAACTATTATTATATATAATACTTCAATGTGGCTTATTTTTTTTCTTACTTCTGAAAGATTTAAAAGCTATTAGTATTTGTTTTCTCTTTGTTCCTAATTTAACATGTTTCTTTGTTTAAAAAAAAAAATTCCAATTGAGAGTGCATAGTTCAATTTTTTTTATTATTATTATTACGTTGAACTAAACATATTTTAATTTTATGATTCTTTCAGTTCCTATTTTATAGCAAATGTATAATGAGAGCATCTCATAAATATTTTAACATTAGAATATGAATCATTATAATGCATTCTCTTCAAGAATTAACATCTTAAATTATAAGAAAAATATAAGAAAAATAAAATGTAAACGCACAATAAAATATAAAACACATGGATAATTAAAGTACCAAGTACAAACGAACACCAACACAATCAAAACAACGTGCCAAAGCCGGCTAGGGATTTTTGGATTTTCCCCCCCATATCGTTACGCAGTCGAAGTTTTAACATTGTTGCATTAAGCTGTCCCTATCCGCTACTGAAAGTTACTGGTACCATACGATTGTAAATAAAGTCTACTTTTAAATAATGTATAAAAAATTTGCTTAGGGGAAACATCTACATAGGGACAATTCATTTCAAGTTATCCAGCACTGGTTACTCGACCATTTTAATAAAATCTGAATTTTTTTGTACAACAACCCTAACATGATGGAAGTTCAAAATAACTATTATTTTTTTTTGTTGTTGTTGTTTCTGTTCGTTCATGGCGGCCATCTCTGTTTCATTGTCTGTAGCAATTTTCCCACAAGAAGGGTTTACGGAATTGTAAATAATTCCTTGTCTATTTCTCCAATTCAAGTGAGAATTAAAGCAATTTGTACAGAATACATTGGGCTAAAAATTTGGTAATAGAGTAGTTTCCGAAACTAACTGCTTATTGGTGAAATTTAAGCATAAAATTTCAGATTTTTTTCCAAAATTTGTACGTTTACAAGAGGAAATTTTTCTAGCAAGCAAAACTGTCAACATGACATATATATATATATATATATATATATATTTTTTTTTTTTAGAAATAGGCCGAAAGTACTTGTACTCACACGCAAAGTTCCAGACCTGGGACATGCTTTCTCTTCGCTAAAAAAAAATCCCAAATTTTTCAAAAATGTCAAAAATCGCACTTGTGAGACTTTGATATTTCTGGTGGGGCACGAGACAAAAATCTGAAGTTCTGGTTTTTGAGAGTATTGTGTGGTAGTGTTATGCACAAGAAGTTTCATGATGGAGATTTGACTACAAGCTGAGATATGGCAAAGTCAACATGTCAAAACAATATTGTCAAACTATTGTTTTCTTGTAGTCACAGCTATTTATCTCAGAGTGCCACTTAAATTTATGTTTTTGAATATATTTAAAGAATAGTAACAGAAAATAAAGCCTTTTGCAAAGCTTAGAAATTTAATTTAAAAAATAATTATGCCTAAGGCCTACATTTTGTATTGTTTCAGTAACTTTCTTTGTAATTTTAGTAACTATAAGAAACCTCATGATCAAACGTGTCAAAACACATTCCTGCTTGTTGGTTTCAAAACCACAATTTTAATGCTGCTTGCCAGTCCTTGAAACTTGTTCCTACCATAAGTATGTTCATATAAATGAAACGTTTACACGATGTTTTCATGCATCAGCCTCAAGTAATTTTCGGAAAGTAGAGATATTCAAAATCCTTTCAAAATTTATACAGCAGAAAAATGACATTTTGGCATGAAAAGTAGTAACTTAGGAATTATTAATGAAGTGAGACTTCCACATAGTGATTTTAAAGTTTATTCCTTTGAGCTAGCAGGGCCAATATCTTCAATCAATTTATCAAGAGATGACATGACTTGGTTCCTACAAATTAAATTTTGAGAAAGATCAAAATTTTTAAACCAGCAAGCAAGAATGTGCTTTGACACGTTGATCATGTCTCAACAGTATGTGTGGAGGATTATATGTTTTGACGCCAAATGGGCGATAACGGGGCAGCAATGGATCTATTGTTTACGTAAGGTAACCCCTCCTGGGCTCATCGCGCGCGCTCTCTCTGTTTTTCTTCGGGATGGTGTTGTTGAAAGAATATTCTGTTTTTAAGAACGCGTTTCGCTTTTGTAAATAAAATGTATTATAGTGTATAATAGATGTAAATATGTGTCTTCCAATTAAAAGAAGAGAAAATTTGATATCCCGTGGAATTAATTGAGTAAGTGCCAATTGATTTATTTTTAAGATAGTGTTAGTTAATTTAAGAAATCCACTGAACCAAAATCGGTCGCCACACTGGTGCATAAGGCCGGGAATATAAATTGATAACTACGCTACTGGCATTTCATTAAACGGGTAAATTATTTAAAATTTCTCTTAAACTTACGATATATTGGAAGACATAATTCTTTGAATGAGTGAATATAAAGATGAATCAAAGTGAAGTTTTCAAACGAAACATAGCAAAACGCGGATCAATTAGAACCACAGTAACGAAATTGATAAAAAAGATTGATAGTGAAATTAAAAAAGAAAGTGATTCCAAACCGGAAATAGCTGAGGACTCTTTAGAAGCATTACTTGAACACAAATTATCATTAGAAAAATTGGATGAGTCAATTGAATCGGAAATTGAAACCGATAATTTAGAAACAGATATAGAAACTTCGATAGAATATAAGGAAGCTATTGTGACTTGCAAATCTAGAGCCAGTAGATATTTGTAAAATTTAAACATAAATTCAACTATCACGAGTGAACCAAAAGTAACTACGCCCTCCATATCAGACAGTCAATTAAAGTCGAATACGAAATTGCCGCGAATTTCTTTAAATAAATTTACAGGCGACATTTGCGAATTTCAAGAATTTTGGCCTCAGTTTAAAGTTGCTATTCACGAAAATGAAGCTCTTCAGCAAATTGAAAAGTTTACTTACTTAAAATCTTTAATTTCTGATTCAGCAGCTGCCGCTATTAATGGGCTTCCATTAACAAATGAAAATTATGTAACGGCAATAAATATATTAAAGGACCGTTTTGGGAAAAGAGATGTTTTAATTTCCGAGCACACTAACAAATTATTAAACTTAGAAGCAGTACGAAGATCAAATGACATACATTCTTTGAGAAAATTATTTGATGAGATAACTATACAAATACGATGTCTCGAAGCGCTTGATGTGAAGTCAGACCAATATGGTTGCTTATTATTACCCATTATTTATAAATGTATACCGAATGATCTCGTATTACAATTTCACAGAGAACAATGCGATAAAAAGGATGTTAGTGTAAATGATTTATTGTTGTTTCTGAAACGTGAAACAGAAGCGCGAGAAAAGGCTATTAATGTTACTTCTATCAGTTTTGAGAATACTAAATCCCATGAAAATAAATTTAAACAAAATTCTCCCAAACACTTTCACCAAGGAAAAATAAAAAATCCTTCGACATTCACATTAAATACAATTACTGAAAACCTTTGCCCCTTTTGCTCTCAAAATCACGACGCAAATTCGTGTAAGTTAAATTTGGAACAACGAAAAGAATCTTTATTAAAACAAGCTAAATGTTTCAGATGTTACAAACGGTTCCACCGAAAACAGATTTGCAGAAACACTGAAATTCGTTGTACAATTTGTCTTTCGAGAACGCATCAAAATTCTCTTTGTAACAAAAAACAAAAAGAAAGATCATCGAATGAAAATAAAATTGACCTTCTTTCGACTGAGCGTGAACCGGGGGGAAAGGAAAATAAGAAATATGAAAAAATAACAGTTTCATCACTTTGTTGTAATCCAGATGAATATATTTATTTTCAAACATTGAAAGGAATTATGATTGGAAAGAATCAAAATATTAATGTTCGAATATTATTAGATAGCGCCTCGCAGCGAACATTTATTGGGAAGAATTTATCTAATCGTTTAAATTTAGAGGTGACAGGGCAGGAATCATTAAAAATTCATACCTTTGCTGGAAAGAAACCTATTGTTGATAATCATAATAGAGTAAAGATTTTCCTAAAAGACAATAATTCGGACAATATAATATGTCTGGAAGCGTTAGAAACGGAGAGAATCTGTTCCGATATAATACGAGCACCAAGTTCTGAGTTATATAAAAAAATTAAAAATATGGGTATAGTGTTATCAGACGTTTCTAATGAATTAGATGATGGTGATAATGAAATAGATTTATTGATTGGTAGCGATTACTATTGGTCAATTATGACAGGAAAATATAAACGTATTTCACCAACTCTTGTTCTGAATGAAACTAAATTAGGCTGGACACTTCACGGCAAATTCTCAGAGGAAGTTAATAGAAATAATTTAGTAAGCGCTATGTACATATCTATTTGGGATAATAACAAAGATGATAAAATTTCAGTTCAACTTGAAAAATTCTGGACTATAGAAGGGTTGGGAATTCAAGAAGATAATACGAACAAAGATTTGTGTGATAAACAAATACTAGAACAATTTGAAAATTCGATTGAATTTAAGAACAACAGATATGAAGTTAAACTACCTATGAAATATGATAATCTTGATCTTCCTAATAATTATGAAATTGCCAAAAAGAGAATTGAAAGTTTAATTAAACGATTTATGAATAATCCTGCATTGTTCAAAGAATATAAAGATATAATTAATGAATATAAGGCTTTGGGAATATTAGAAGATGTTGAACCCCAGGAAATAAATTCGACCAATGGTAATTTGACATACTATTTACCGCACCACCCTGTGATTCGAACGGACAAACAAACAACCAAACTGCGCATCGTTTTCGATGCATCATCTCACGCTCCTTCTGAACCTTCTCTAAATGATATACTCTTTCCAGGTCCGAATTTGAACTCTAATTTATTTGATTTAATTTTACAATTTCGAAGCAATAAGATTGCCGTAGTGGCAGACATTGAAAAGGCATTCTTGCAGATAAGCCTTGCTGAGACTGACAGAGATATGACACGATTTTTGTGGATCGAAGAACTCCCTCAAGATAAAAATGCTCCATTAAACTTTATAATTATGAAAATGTGCCGCGTATTATTTGGCGTTACTTCGAGTCCATTCCTGTTAGGAGCAGTAATTAAGCATCATGTGAAAAAGTATGCAACTTCGTATCCGGAAACTTGTTCCAAAATTAAATCTTCCATGTATGTTGACGACCTTTTGTTAGGAGCAGATACTGTTAGTGAAGCTTTAAAATTTTCAAAAGAATCGTTAGATATTTTTCAACAAGCAAATATGTCCTTCCGGAAGTGGCAAAGTAATTCTACTATTTTAAAGGAACATTTAAAATCATTAGATATGAACGTTTGCCCTGATACATCAGCTGATACAATTCCATTTAAAATCTTAGGCTTAATATGGGACACGGAAGAAGACATTTTTAGATTTGATAATCATAGTCTTTTAGAATTTGTTCATTGTCAGGAAAAGTCTAAAAGAACTGTAATTCGAGCGGCTGGAAGAATTTTTGAATCCATTGGGTTTTTATCTCCATTCACGATTTTAATAAAAATGATTTTTTAATCATCATGGGAACACGGTATCGATTGGGACCAGAAATTGCGAGAACATTTGGAGAAAAAATGGGATAATTGGTGCTCACAGATTCCATATCTTAGTAAAATAAAAATCCCAAGGTATTATTTCCAGGACATCGAATGTTTTGATAATGTAGAAGTCCACTGTTTTAGTGATGCAAGTATTAAAGCCTATGGAAGTGTTATTTATCTTAGATATAACAACAATAATAGCATAAAGACAAGTTTTGTTACATCAAAAAGCAGATTAGCTCCCATAAAAAAGTTAACTTTACCACGTTTGGAGTTAATGGGTGCTATGATTGGAGCTAGACTTGGAAAACGGGTAATGTCCATTCTCAAGATAAGTGAAAATAAAGTACACTATTGGACTGACTCGAACATCGTACTTCACTGGATCAAGAGTTCATCTAGTACTTGGAAGCCATTTGTCAGCAATAGAGTATCGGAAATACAAACTTTGACAAATCCGATGAACTGGCGACATTGTCCCGGTAGCTCAAATCCTGCTGACCGACTTACGAGAGGACTCTCACTTCTCGACCTCGAGAGCGATGATCTATGGTGGTCAGGGCCTCCATGGTTAATTAAGGATTCAAATTTATGGCCCAAGGAAGATACAGAAGTAGATGAAGATATGAAGCAACTAGAAGCTAAAGGAAAAGTAATTTCCCAAACCTTTGTTCATCAGAACAACAGAAACCACTTATAGAGATTGAGCGTTTTAGTTCTTTATTGAAGGCAATTAGAACAGTGGCAAGAATTAAAAGATTTATCTTCAATCTAAGAAGTCCAATTAAACATAAAGGTGTATTATCTGCTGAAGAATTGACAGAAGCTGAAGAATTATTAATTAAAGAAGTACAAATGAAAAATTATAAGGAAGAAATTGAGTCATTAGAAGAAGGAAATCCCATTAAGAAGACCTCAAGAATTTATTCGTTATGTCCATATTTGGATAAAAATAAAATTTTACGAATCAGAAGCAGACTTAATGAAGGCTCATTTAGTTTAAATGAAAGCAATCCAGTCATATTGCCAAAGAATGAAAAATTTACCGAGTTGTTGATTATGCAAGAACACAGAAAATTGTTGCATAGTGGAGTTTCTTTGACACTTGCACAAATCCGAAAAAAATTTTGGATTCCTCAAGGAAGACAATTAATTAGGAAAAGTGCCAGGAAATGTTTAATTTGTAAAAAATACAATGCGAAAGCAGCTGACCAACTAACTGGCCAACTTCCGAAGGAAAGAATATCAGAATCTCCTGCGTTTACCGTTATAGGATTGGATTTTGCAGGACCGATAATCGTAAGAACAGAGAATAAAGAGACGTCAAAGTCATATATTGTACTGTTCACCTGTGCCACAACAAGAGCAATACATCTGGAAGCAGCCAGGGATATGACTACAAAATCTTTCCTTTTGTGTTTTCGTCGATTTATTTCAAGACGCGGAAACTGTAAAATGATTTTTTCGGATAATGCAAAGAGTTTTAAGGCTGCTGATAAAGAATTACAACAATTTGAGAAAATCATTAAAGATTAAGAACTCTAGGATTTTATATCGAATAAAGGTATGACATGGAAATTTATCGTCGAGCGTGCCCCATGGTGGGGAGGGTTTTACGAAAGGCTCGTAAAAAGTGTAAAAGAACCTTTAAGAAAAATTTTGGGAAGAGCTCTCATCACATTTGAAGAATTGGCAACAATCTTGACAGAAATAGAAGCCATAATAAATATGAGACCGCTAACCTACACAACAAGTGATTTCGGCGAGCCAGAGCCGCTTACCCCGGCCCATTTCCTTCAGCTAGGAAGAGAGAACATCAGTTTTCCTCTACATTTTGCCGAATTAGAAAATAAAATTTCTACTAAAGAAACTTTGTTAAGGAGAAAACGATATCAAAGTAAGTTGTTGAAACAGCTCTGGATTAAGTGGAAGGAACAATACTTATTGAATTTAAGTTCAGTTCATGAATTTAAAACTCCTGAAAGACACAAAAACTTAAAAATTGGCGATGTTGTTTTAGTAGATGGTACTGCTAAATCTAAACTGTTGTGGGACTTAGGAATAGTTAAGGAAGTCATTATTGGCAGAGATAAACTTATTCGTGCTGGCATAATAAAAACTGCTAAAGGACTGCTGAGAAAACCAATACAACTTTTGTATCCTTTTGAACTAGATATCTGAATGATAAGTGATTTCAGTACTTGATTTGAAATTTATTTTTTCTACTAGTGTTTGAATATCAAAGTGTGTTTGTTTTATAAATTCATGTTTGGAAATATTTTTTTTTTTTTTTTTGGGTGTGTTTTGCAATTTGTTGTTTATTTAGTAAAAATCTTTCATTTATGCATAATTGTACTTTATTTCAAATTGACAAGATAATTGAATTAATAATGGTATTTAATTTGTTTATATTATGTATATATATATATATATATATATTCAGTTAATCTTATTCAGGTAAAATATCTGGCCAGATATGTTCATGTAGCTACATGTTATAAGAGTGTCTTTTTTTTATTTATATTGATCATGACTTTATTATTTTATGTTTAATTCTTTATACTTCAACGCCTGTAGATTGAAAATTTTCTATTTTATCATTTGAGTTGTCATTTAAGGTCAAGTTTATTATAAGAATGTTTATGTTGATTTATCATTATGTACTCTCATGAGTCCAGGTGGGGAGTGTGTGGAGAATTATATGTTTTGACGCCAAATGGGCGATAACGGGGCAGCAATGGATCTATTGTTTACGTAAGGTAACCCCTCCTGGGCTCATCGCGCGCGCTCTCTCTGTTTTTCTTCGAGATGGTGTTGTTGAAAGAATATTCTGTTTTTAAGAACGCGTTTCGCTTTTGTAAATAAAATGTATTATAGTGTATAATATATGTAAATATGTGTCTTCCAATTAAAAGAAGAGAAAATTTGATATCCCGTGGAATTAATTGAGTAAGTGCCAATTGATTTATTTTTAAGATAGTGTTAGTTAATTTAAGAAATCCACTGAACCAAAATCGGTCGCCACAGTATGTATCAACAGTATGTCTCAAGTATGACAACATGATCATTAAATCCGTTATTGTTTCAACTCTCGTAGAATTGTACGCATTACAGAGAATATTTGGCGGTTGATCATCCGCAACGAAAAAGTGCCTTAAAATTAATGCATTAATTTATATTTAATTTCTGAAAATAATAAAATGTTGCACTGTCGTCGGAAACTCATTTGTGAACATAATTTTAATAATTCAATCTTATCAAGGAGTGGATTAATCATAGAGTACAATATTTCATCTTTACATACAAAAAGCAGATTAGGTTAAATAACATAGTGTAAAAAAATTCGCTTTTACCAATTAATAGTTTAATATTAACCAATATGTTGAGAAATCAATTTAGAAATTCAAAAAGATAGTTTAAAGGATGATTTTTTTGCCCTATCTAAGGAAGGAAAAAGGGCAAATAATATATATATATTTAATAAATTCATTTGCTTGCGCTTTTAATCTAGCGTTAAAAAAAAAAAAAAAAAAAAAAAAAAAAAAAAAAAAAAAAAAACTGAAGTTTTCATAATCGATTCCGGTAATCGCGCCAAATTAAAGCATATTAAGTAAAAAGAAATTTGGCGTGATTTTCAAGATTACAACTGAATGTTTTTAAAAGAGTGTTAGAGTGGTTTTTTTTTTACTTTTTTTTTTACTTTTATACTTCTGTAAACATGAAAATAATAAAGTTACTATTATTGAAGTTATATAAGTCTACGGCTCGTAGTCATAGCAAAGTCGAGAGCGAAAAGTCGGTGAAAATGATGTCACAGTGGTGCAAAATTGATGATATGTTTCAGATGTAACATAAAAATGCTTGTTTTCTTTTAACTATAATGTCTGTTTTTGTTTGGGGCGTGGAGGAGGTAGAATTTAGATTTTGTATTTGGAAAAATTTAGTAAAAATAATGTGTATAAAAGGTAATTTGGATTGTCATTTATAAGAATAAAAGACCTTTGTATAAATGTGATTACCTCAGGTATATTCTAACTGCTATTCTCCTTGATTTATAAATAATTATTGTTCTTTAACAATCTTTGTCCAAGTCAATAGTTGGCGCCAAAAATGAGCCATTTCGGGAACCATGTGGCAAATTTGGCAGAAAAATGTTCTTGCTTCTGAAACTACTGCTAATTTTATGGCAGGGTGTATCGCCATGCCATCAAACTTTGGTCGAAATCAACTTTTGTTAAAATCAAATTTTTCCTCCTGTTAAAACGAGTTTTACCGTATTTTTTACCTACATAAGCCGTTAACTAGTGCTCGATTTAGTATAGAAGGCAAACCGTTAGTGCCGCCTTCGAGATAATCCTTTATCCTGTTGATGATAAATGAGCATTAGTATTAGCGATAATTTCGATTACGGAGGATTAAACATTTTTTAATGCATTAATTGCTTTAAAAAGAAAAATCATAAGTCGAGACTTAGTTGGATAGTTTTCGAATAAAGCATATTTCATAAAAAATCGTCTGAATATTTTTCAATTGATAGCACCATTTTGAATAATGAGTTTGTCTTAACGGTAGTTTGTTGTAACAGTAAACGGTTTTTCTCGAATTAGGACCTAGCTAGATCGATTTCTTGTGCTCGAATCAGTATAGGGGCGAAGTTTTGTGAAAATCGTTAAAGCCGTTTTCGAGATACAGCAACATTTTCAGTGCTGAATTTGTTTTAATCGATCAAAACTAATTTTAGCGAATTCAAAACCTAGCTAGATGTGTTTCTCGTGCTGGAATTAGTATAGAAAACACATTTTGTGTAGATTGCATGAGCATTATTCGATTTATAGCAAGCAGAAGTTTCAGCACTGATCTTGGTTTACCCTATAAAAATGAATTTTCTTGAATTCGGGACCTAGCTAGATCTTTTTCTCGTGCTCGATTTAGTATGGGAGGAAGTCTCATGAAAATCGGTTCAGACGTTTACGATATCATTCGTAATTGAGAAAATCGCTTGCTCATTTAATATATATGATTCGTATTAACCCTTAGTTTACATTACGGGCTTAATAGACCCGGTATGTGAATTAAAAATGATTTTTCTAATTGAAAAAAAGACTAAAAATTCTGTAAATATGTGACTTTTTATGGAATGTTCTACACTTTATATATATAAAAAATTTGGAACATTCCAGAAAAAAGTCACATATTTACGGAATTTTCAGTCTTTTTTTTCTTAAATGAGAAAAATCATTTTAATTTATCAGGGTAGGCGGAGGGTTAAATCACAAAACGTAGAGGAGGATATGTATTCTAAATATGCATAAAGAAATGAGAAATTAATAATATGCTTATCTTTAAAATATTGTCGTATTAATGGCTTTACTGCCATCCTTTGCTTTATGAAGCAAATAGGTACGCCAATTACATAACTTTAAAACACTGAGTGCTTTATAGCCTGCGCAAATGATTTTTACTTTACGAATACACAAGGCTACGAATTCGGACGCTAATTCAGCGTCGCATATGGAGTAGGCTAAAAGAACTGCCATTTTGCCACAGTACGAAATTTTAACTTAATTTTTTAACGAATATCATCAAAATAAAAATGGTTTAGTTGTTTTAAATTTATTTCTTATATAGAACTTTCATCTCTATTTTTCAACTTCCACCAAGTCCAGCATATAGAAACAACAATAATAACAATTCTTTCTAATGTAGACGCTGCACATTTCAACAGCTAAATGACATTTATGGTTTAGAAAAAAGTTTTTTTTTTCTTAATGATTAATACTTATTTTTCTTTTCAAACCTGAAACTGTAAATAATCGTGAATCGTGAATCCATATCCTAAATGTAATTCCAGATTTTATCTCTCTATTTATTCACAGTGTCCAGTAAGTTTTGTATTTGTTCATTATAGACAGTGGGTAATATTCAAAGGACTTTGAAACAACTTTTTGTTTCTTAAGTAATTATTTACTGCATGAATTTTAAGAAGAAAGCACTATAGAAAATCTTGCATTGCGATTTTTTATGCAACTATAAGTGACTGTGTTTTAGTAACTGTCTTTTAGTGACGATACGTCTTGAAATAATTTAAATAAATTCGAAGTATTCTTTTTCCGAAAAAAAGTTGATGTTCTAGGACTACAATTTTTTCACATTATATTAAACGTTATAAGGGGGAAAATATTTAGTGGCTGAACTGAAACTGATAAAGACCTATCAAGGAAATTTTAATAAAAACAAAAATAAATAAACATTACACGTACATCAGTATTTGATTCTTAAATTCGTGTTTTTGTGGTAACATCGTATTATTATTCGCTATATAACCCATCATATTATATGTTATTTTATACACTACCTGACTCGAAAATTCTATTTTGGGTCAACTCCATACCAAAAAGCGGAAGCACTTCGAACTGAGACTGGAATTGAGGTCACACTGTGTGCGTAAATTATGGTTAGCCAAGCTATTTCAGAACCACATTCATTTTAAATCTCAATGTTGTCAATGTTGATATTTTACACTCACTATATGATGATATGCTATAGATTTTGATGCCTTCCTGATATAACAAAACCGTAAGCAATATGAATTATTTTTAAATGTGAAGTTATACTCTGTACACTAACTCCAATACTGAAGAAATATTGACTTTTGGTCTGTTTTTGTACATGTTCATGGAATCTTTCGTCGATTAAATAAGGTAAAGCGTACAATTAAATTTTAGTGGTAAGCAAAAATCGTAAAAGTTGTCAGCTGTGTTAGACGAATATATTTTATACTATCCCATGTACTGTGGAAGTGTTATTAATTTCAAATAAATATTTTGCATTTTATTCGCATTTCTTTAAAAATATTCAATGCTTATTTATTGAAAAATGCAAGGAAAATTGAGCAGGAAATAGTACAAATTTTTCAGTTTGAAAAGTACATAAGTTTTTCAATCTTGATAGTAATTATCATAGTTTAACTGAGAAAAACAAGGTTTTATTTACTTTATATTTATCCTATATTGCTTTCTTTTAAACACTTCATTCATGTAAAATGTTACCTATTTAATACCAAGGAACGCACTACATTCTTATAAAAGCATCTTTCAGAATCAGATGCAGAGTATTTTTTTTTAATTAGAACTTTCTATTTAGTGAAAATGACTTTCTATTTTGCATTATATTCAGTTCAATAACTCGTAAAAAGTCGTTCAGCCTGCATAATCAAATGGCGTAGTGTTGATGAAAGAAAGAATTTATTTTACTCGAACAAATACAATCTCTGATAGAAATACTTTATAATCATTTTTAGAACGATTTTATAATCTTTTGGTGTATTAAGTTATATTTTTTCAGAAAGCTAGATCTTTATAATGGCTAACTATTATCTTTATCAATATTCTTATTTATTATTGCTTTAAATTAAAACAGTGTTCCTATTTGTACCTGCATTTGAGTACTACTATTTTGGAATAGTAGTTTCGTCGTATTTATTTTTAACCATTTGGAAAAATGGTTACTGTTCTCGTCAGGATGGGAAATCAAAAGCATATCTGAAGGTTTTTATTGGTTTAATCCGCATTTTATTTGTTTTCTGATTGGTCTATACAGTAATCTGTATTTACCTTTACTTTCAACAGAGATGGATACCTTCTGTTGCCACTATGACAAAAAAGTAATAAAAACTACAAAAAAAAATTAATAACTAAGAAACAAATTGAGATACAGCTTTCAAACAAATTGCATTTAAAAGTACATTTCTTTTTCTCTATACGACGATGTAAAAATTAATATTGTGGGGTGCTTAGATGTTTAAGAATGAAATTTCATTTAAAATGGGTCGTCAGATTTCTTGGAAATCTGACGATGGAAAAGCCTTTTCTCGAACAGCCAATGAAATGCTTGGATAATACATAAGTTTCAGGTGGATAATACGTACGAGTCGCAGGTGATTTTTGTCGCTTGGAATTTTTACGTGTAATAACACTATTAATATTTAATTCATGGCGTACGTAATGTATGATCAACTCCGTGCGATTTTTTATGTCTTAAATTTTAGTCTTAAAAAAAAATCGTTTTCCAAATGGTCGTTCTAATTTGACAAATTGCTTTTTATTTATTTTAAAATGATTATATAAAGCCTATTCTTATTTTGAAATAGTGGAAGTAAAAAAGAATGCGTAGAAGCCCTGTATAAAAACCTTTAATCTTGATAACAGTTTAAACAATTGAACAGAAATTTGTAATAGTTCAAGCTGATAATGAATATAGTTTTCTAATCGCTTTTAGAAAGTGAACTCTTAAAAACTCATATAAAAGAAACACATAATGTGTGGATTTAATTGAATCTGCTAAACGATTTGATGTTATACAAGAGCCATTTGT
The DNA here is from genome assembly GCA_963932465.1 of Maratus speciosus. Taxonomy (NCBI): domain Eukaryota; kingdom Metazoa; phylum Arthropoda; class Arachnida; order Araneae; family Salticidae; genus Maratus; species Maratus speciosus. The sequence goes on from OZ010800.1 coordinate 91,406,668, forward strand.
AGCATAAAAATCTACAACAACCCTGACCTATCTCTATCAGGGTCTAGTTTACTGTAGAATGAATACAAATATACGAAGTACGAAGAAATTGGCGAAGTTTCTGAAAACCCTTCACGTAAAATATTTCAAAATTAGCTACTATTTTGGAAATGCGATCACAACCTACAATATGTCGCCAATTATATCAGGATAGCTGGATTTAACGGCAAGGTGCAGGCACTGAAATATTAGAGAAGTACAAAATCGAATTCTCGCTTAAATCTGTCACTGGTAAATACTTTTCTAGCAGTCAAACTTAACACACACACATACATTCCACCAGCTTTCGAATGATCCTGCAATAAATCATATGAATGTTCTATTTCAGGTGAAAATTATCCTTTTGTTTATAGTAGGGGAGAGCGGGGCTAGTTGGCTACAGGGGTAAGTAGGCGCAATCCCCATAAATCGCCTGTTTGTGAATAGATTGTGCAATCAGTCACAGAGTACATTTCTTCTTGCGTTTTACAATCCTCATTGTAGCTTTGCAGCGTTAACTACTCGTCCAGGCAATGGGGAATTTTACCTAGCAAAATTAATGGTAGTTCTGAAAATCGGCTTACTTTAATGTTTTTTGGGTCACTGAATCCGAATTTGTAACTTCCCACCAAGATTTCCCCAGGCAACCCCCACCCCCAACTTTTGGTAAAAAGCCCCCAAAAAGGTTTTTTTTTTAAAGAAATCCATTTTTTTATTGTTTTAAGGAAAAAGTATCTAGAAATTCAGAAAGTAGACAAAATTTGCAACAAATTAGATATATGACATTATGACTTAGGATGAAGGGGAAGGGGGGATTTGCCTCGGAACATGCCTGCGCTGCTGCGTGGACTAAGTTGCGCAATTCCACTTAACCACTCACACGTTTACATTCGCCCTCCCATCTCCCCTCAGAATTTTCCTTATAAGGTTTACTTTAATTTTTTTGGGTCGCTGAATCATAATTTTTAATTCCCCCCAAATTCCCCCCCCGGAAACCCCCCAAAATAGTTGTTATTAACTTAAATTTATTATTGTTTTAGGGGAAAAGCATTACAAAATTCAGAAACTAGACAAAATTTGCAACAAATAGGATATGTGGCATTATGACGTAGGATAAAAGGGGAGAGAGGGGGTGCCTCGGAACATTCCCCGCGAGCTTTTCTCAAAAACCAAATTACAAAAAAACAATTTTTGGGGGTGTTGCCGGGTGAATTTTGGTGGGAAGTTACAAATTCGGATTCAGCAACCCAAAAACATAAAGTGAGTCGAAATCCAGAACTAGTATTAATTTTTCCAGGTAAAATCCCCTATTGCCTGGACTTCATAACTTACTGCACGTAGCGCTGCAGTGCATGTTCGGAGGCAGCCCTCCTCCTCCCCGTTTATCTTACGTCATAATGTAATGTATCCTATTTGTTGCAAATTTTGTCTACTTTCTGAATTTCGAATTGCTTTTCCCCTGAAACAATAAGAAATTTAAGTTAAAAACAACTATTTGGGGGGGGGGGGGATTTTGGGGAGAAGATAAAAATTTGGATTTAGCGACCCAAAAAACTTAAAGCAAACCTTATAGAGAAACTTCGGAGGGGTGATGGGAGAGCGAATGTAAACGTGTGAGTGGTTAAGTGGAATTGCGCAACTTATTTCACGCAGCACCGCGCGCATGTTCCGAGGCAGATCCCCCCTTCCCCTTCATCCTAAGTCATAATGTCATATATCTAATTTGTTGTAAATTTTGTCTACTTTCTGAATTTCTAGATACTTTTTCTTTACATTGTTTTAAATAAAAAAATTGATTTTTTTTATAAATTCTTTTTAGGGGGGCATTTTACCAAAATTTGTGGGGGTTGCCGAGGGAAATTTTGGTGGGAAGTTACAAATTCGGATTCAGCTACCCAAAAAACATATAGTAAGACTTTTTCCAGAACTACCATGAATTTTGCTAGGTAGAGCCCCTATACGGTCTCTATTGCCTGGACTATACGTGCAGTGGACATTTATTACGATTTTTCTGTTTTTTGCGCTCATAAGTAATTTTTTGATGCTTAATTCTTTTTCTAATTTCTAATACTTATCTTAATAATTGAGATTTAACTTGTGCAATTTTTCTTAGTGTATGAATAACTGTACCTACCCCATATGTGATTAACTTGGATTATTTATGCTTAGATGGTAATGTGTCCCTTTTGTGATGAAATTTAATAAGGGGCTAGTAGGCGCATTGAACACGGTGCAAGTTGGCTCGGTGTCTGGTGTATGTTGGTAGCTTGAAAAACAGCAAACACGGAAAAAAGTGGTTCCAATGCATGATTTTGGGCACACGGAGCTTGCCCAAACGGATACACTCGATTTTTTATTTGTGACAACTGTAACTCTGATGATGTTATCGAGTAGGATAGAAGTTACTGAATGTTAATGTTTTACACATCATTTGTATGTCTGTATAATTTAGAATTTACATTTTACGGCGATAATGCATTTGATTAAACCTACTGGTAGTAAGGAAATTGATTTCTCTTAACTGCGTGTCTTATTTAAATTTTTATAAAGCGTATGCCAACTTGCCCCATAGGTATAGGCAACTTGCCCCGTGACGGGGTAAGTTGGCGCACAATTTTCCTTTTACTTTAGGCTTCCGCTAAACATAAACTACAAAAGCTACAAACTCAAAACTCCGGTTATTTATAGCCCAATGCATGTTCTTTAAAAATACAGTTAAAGTTCCATAAAAAACTTAAACAAAAAATTAATAAAAATCAATAACTAAAAACTGCGCCTACTAGCCCCAGTATCCCCTATATCACTGAAATCGTCTTTCGAAGAAAAATGAATCTCGTGAGATACCATATTCAACCCTTATTTCAAATTATTGTCTGCTTGCTTTTACCAAGTGAAAGAAAAAAGTTTTAAAGCCAAACAAAAAAAATAGTATTTGTTTTAGTATACAAACACAATTGAAACAAAATACGTATGGCGTTTTCACAAACAAATATGCAACAACAATAAAAACACAGTTATATATCTTATATATATGATAGCACGAATGCATTTAGATGGGCGTGTGAAACATACAGCTGCTGCTGAATTTCACCGACCTGATACATGACCTCACTCTCTTAGAATATAGATTACTCTAGCACTTAAGGAAATCTCATTCTTCACTTTTACAATTTCGTAAATGGGATGGCTGTTCAGTTCATACCACTTTCCACTGTGCTGTAAACTTTTTGTTTAAGGACACAGAAACAGTGAATTTAAATGTTGTCCTACGTGTTCAGTTAATTGGTCTTTACGACCATTATATCGCAAATAATGGACCACTCTAAATATTAAAACTGAATTTCATCTAGTGCTATAACTTTTGTGTTAGAATTGGATTTGTTGAGCGTAATGATGCCACTGTTGTAAATTTACTATACCATACCAAGTGAAAAGTGATCACTGAAAAGGGTTATTCTTAGGAAATAGTATTTCTTGCTGGACGGGATAAAGATGGATTTTTCGCTATTAGCGAAACGAGATAGACCAATAAGAAGCCTGCATTTTTGCGAACTTTTCCCTTTTTGAAATAAGGAAAAAAGTGTTCTTTTAAATGCAATTTGTTTGAAAGCTGTTCCTCAATTTAATTTTAAGATATTAATTTTTTTGTCGTTTTTATTACTTTTTTTGTAATCTTGGTAACTGAAGTACAACATTTCTGTTGAAAGTAAAGGGAAAAAAAGCAATTTAACAAATTACAACGACCATTTCGAAAATGATTTTTTCGAAGACTAAAATTTAAGACATAAAAAATCGCATGGAGTTGATCCTACATTACGTAAGCCATGAATTAAACATTAATAGTGTTATTACACGTAAAAATTGCAAGCGACAAAAATCGCCTGCGAATCGTCAGATTTACTGAAACTTATGGTGTTATTACACGAGGAATCAAAGTCGCTTTAAATTCCAGGCGTCTAAATGTTTTTCTATGGCTCCAGGAGTGACGCCCGGAAATCAAGCGATTCTTTTGTGTCGGAGCATTTTTGACGCCTGAAACGAGGCGAGTCGCCAGTAACAGCCTATCACATGCTTAGAAATCTGTCGATAGAAAAGCCTTTTCACGAACAGCCAATGAAATGATTTGAAAAAGAAAAAAAAATGGTACGGTTGCTATCGGCAACCTGACGAGTCGAAAGCGATTTTTGTCGCTTCACATTGTACGTGTAATAACACTGTTACGTATTATCCACCTGAAACTTATGTATTATCCAAGCTTTTCATTGGCTGTTCGGGAAAAGGCTTTTTCATTGTCAGATTTCCAAGAAATTTGACGTCCCATTTTAAATTAAATTTCATTCTTAAACTTCTAAACAGCCCACAATATTACTTTTTACACCGTCGTATAGAGAAAAAAAAGTACTTTCAAATGCAATTTGTTTGACAGCTGTATCTCAATTTGTTTCTGAGTTATTAATTTTTTTTTGGTAGTTTTTATTACTTTTTTGTCATAGTGGCAACAGAAGTAATCCATCTCTGTTGAAAGTAAAGGGAAATACAGATTATTCTATAGACCAATCAGAAAACGAATAAAATGCGGATTCAACCTATAAAAAGCGTCAGATATGCTTTTGATTTCCTACTCTGACGAGGACAATAATCATATTACAAAATGGTTGGAAAAATACTGGCTTCTGATGAATCAATCTCGTTTCGCTAAAAGCGAAACAAATCTATCTGGAACCCGGCCAATATCTTGCTATAAAAGCCCCCGGGAAAAGAAAACGCTCTTGGTAGTACTGTAAGCCGCCTAAAAGCCCACGTGGCAACACGGTAAAATTCGAATTGGAGAGCCTCATAGAAATATTTTTCGCAATTTGTACTCATTTTAGGGAACAAATACCTGATTCTTAGATTTGAGAAGATTAATAATAATAATATATATTTCCTGTAATTAGATTCAATCCAAGAAACTGCTACTGCTACTTCTACTTTCAACTCTAGTAATAATTGGCTCTCTCATATTCAAAACAAAGTGACGTATTTGTCTAAATAAACAATATTTAGTAATTAAGTTATTCTTTGATGATGAGCCTGGAAGGCTTGAAAGTACTATGATGTTTTAAATAAAATGTATATTTTAATTTTGTAACATCTTTTTCATTACATTAGTCGCCTTTTGATCCCTTCGGTCCTGGTGTACTACTATTAGAACACATCTTTACATTGCTCAAAATTATTCGTTTTTAAGAATTTTAAGTTGAAAACCCAGTGTACTACTAATAATATTTTTCAGATTAACAATTTAATCTCATTTGTGATCACACATGGCACCACCTGCCTCAGTAAGCAGTAAAATGTCGGCTTCTAGCAATTTAAGGGCAACCCCACCAGTGTCTGAGAGGTTCTGCTCTCGAAACTGGTAGACGGGAAGTGCTGGGTTCGATCCCAATCACGCCCGTCGGCCTAATCGTTCGGAGTTTTCGTGGTTTTCTTCGAACCATGGATTTCCATGCGTTAATACGGGTTAGGTTCCCTTAGAAAGACCCCCAAGAAGGGCACTCCCCCTCGGGCCTATATCCTTAGTGTAGATAATCGGCCGTCACAAAATCAACCAACCAACCAATTTAAGGGCAAAACGTAAGTACACATTTTTAACCTTTTCAATAAAAATACTAATAATAATTTAGTGACATTTTGTTAATTAAAATTTATAAATTAAGGCATTTTCTACCTAAATTAGTCATCTAAATTAGAAAATAAGGGTAAACCACGTTATAACTAAGAATCGAACATTTGTTCTAGTATTAGGATATGAGGGCTTAGGGCTAACAAAGTGTGTGTAAAAAGTACCCAGAATTGCTAACTAAAACACACAAAAAAATATTTTTTTCATCAAAATTTATTTTGGCATCTTCAAAGTAGACTCTACTGAGTTCAATGCAACTATGCTAGCACAGGTCTCAATCTTCCATACTTTTTAGATAGATAAATTCGGGTATGGCCTTTAGTTCCTTCTGCGAATTTTCTCTTATGGCTTCAATTGACTCAAAAAATTTTCCTGGAAATGATAATTTTAGCTTTGTGAACAGACAAATATCACTCGAGCCCATACCAAGCGTGTTCAGTCCTTGGTTGATGGCATTAGTTGCGTTTTTGACTAAAAACTCTTGCAGAACAATAAGAGAAAATTGAGCTCTTTTGAAATCAGTCGTGTGGTGATGCGTTCCAAATGCAAAATATTGGTCATATCTTTATGAACGGACTTAAAAGATATGTGAGATATCTTGAGCCAACTCTCTTTATGACACATACGATGCTTTTCAACTTGTGACACTTGTGTCAGCAAATATGGTAAAATCGTCGTTGTAAAGTGGTATGACAATAAAGTTGTGACACTAGCATCTACTTTATGTCAGATAATGCGAAGGATATTGTTAAAAGATTTAGCAAAAACAATTCCACTTATATTTATGTATATAGGACAGAATTTGTGAAGTTGTACAATAAAAGCATGGGGGGGGGGAGGGTCGATAAACATGATTTCTTACCGTCAGTTTATCGAACTGCTGTATAGTGTAAAAAATTAGCACTTTGAGTAATATCTCATTATTTTAGTATGATCATTATAATTTATTGGTTAGAGTATAAAAATAATGCAAAATGCTTGGAAGCTCCTTTGCAAGATCAATGGATTTATAGGATTTCACATTTGAAATAGCAGAAGCTCTATCACTCAAAAACCAGCCGCTAATCCGTATCAAACGTGGAAGGCCGTAATCAAGGAGCTCTGTTTTGCCAAAGAACAAAATGTATACTGCTGTTAGGCCTTCTAAAGATATTAGATTTGATGGAATGAACCATATGATTGAAAGCAGTGCAAAGCAACAGAGATGCAAATTGGACGGTTGTTGTACTTATAAAAGTACCTGTTTTTGTGAAAAATATCAAGTATTTGTATGTTTTCACTCACAGAGAAATTGTTTTAAAGAATTTCATATGAAATAAACTCATTTTATTCATTCTCATGTCCTTTATATCTTACATAATTGTAAATGTGCACAGAAAATAAAAGTGCTCATTTTGCGCAATTTAAGCCCTGGTGTCCTATTATTAGAACACTTTTTAATTAGTTTACTAATTATTGAAATGATATAATACTTCATAAGTTATTTATGTTTATCCAAACTTATTTAACCTGCAATTTATTTTTTATCTGTTTCCAAATTAAATCAGGGCCGAAGGGGTTAAGTAAAATTGTGGACCTTTTTAACGTTCGCATTATATATTTTATACAAATCTTCAGGCTTCGCAGTTTATTATTAGCTTTTTAATTAACAAAAAAATATTCCAATTCCAATTCAAAATTTTTATAAATGAACATAATGATAAAAAAAAGTATGATCTACTTGTTTGTAAAAATTCTTTAATAGTTGACTGAATAATAAGAAACACTCTATTGAAATATCGTGACAGATGATATCATCGTAGTTTAACGCTGTTAATTTCATACACAAGTGATAAGAAGACATATTTCTTTTAGCTTTGAATAAAAATAAGTTTCTCTGAAATAAGGTATTAACTTATATTCTTAAATTTAAATAGATTTTCCTCTAAGCGCTTGATTACAACTGAGTTTGCTTCTTTTGAGCGGGGAGCTGACATTTTACATTTCCGATATAGCATTAACTTTCGTAGATAACTTCTGTGTAGCATCATAAAGAAATTGGTTTTTTCTTTTAATTTCCGAAATTCAGAAAATATCAGATAATTTTTAAAGCAATTATCTTTTTTATTTTGCTTGATTTTTTGTCGAAAAACTGTTCTTTTTTTGCTATTTTTAAAATTTTTCCGAAAAGCTAGAATTTCCATCTACTGCCAAGGTTCTCATTTGAAAGATATGTTCTTTTACGTATATCTTTTTAAAAATATAATTTTCAAAAATCGATTAAGGCTAGTAAAATATGACTTTTTAAAGAGGAATATGCAACTATTGATTTTATACATAGCTATTTACGTCGATATGCAAGCATAAGAAAACTTTGTGTTGATTTCTTTTGAGCAGTAGAGGACTCTAACTCTGAAATCAGTTGGTTTCGTGAAGTTTACGGAATTCGATAAAAATTTTTAAACAGAAATTGCTTTTAAACACAAGGAATTTATATATTATCATTTTAAGAATAGTGGTTTAAAAGTATTGCTTTTCATTGAGAATTGCATTTTGTGTTTAGTAAAATAAATAAATAAATAAATAAATAAATAAGTAAATAGAAACACGTAGAAATTTCAATCTGGCTATATTGTATGAAATTCAAGTTTATTTCATTTCAATTGTCAATTTCATTGCAATAAATTTCCAATTTATTTCCTATAACATATGTAGAATTTCTCTTTAGAATCTAATATAAACATAATTTTAAAACTTCAGAAAAAAAAACTAATCTAAACTAAAACAACATTATGAAGTAAATATATTAAATCATGAAGAATGCGTTTTTGCGATACAAAAACGCAGGGAATGCATTTTATATCTTCTAACAAAGAAACTAATGATCTTCTGACAATTAATTGTAAAATTCAACCTATTCTGCAACCTTTAGAAGTACTGAATAATGTTTTGAAACGGGGCTTCCTCATTTTATTTACACAATTCTTAGCATGCAGAATTCTGAAATATACTTGTAACAACAACGTATACTGAGAGTTTTCAATTAATTCTGAATTTCTTTGTTGGCAGTATCTCGTTAGGATTTGCAGGCTGAGTGAAGATTTCGAAACAGTATATTTTCGGCTGGTAAAAGAAAAGAGAAATATTCCAATAGCTCTGCAAAGCACATGATATTTTTGCGGTGCTAGTGATAACTTTTGAAAACGAAACTATATGTCTCTAAGAGCAGAATAATCAAATAATGTTTACATGGAAATATAATTATTTATTATATTCGTAACGCCATTTCTCAGTCAGTATTACTATGCCTTATTATTCTCATTCGTGACTGAGTAAGTACTAAATTAAAAAAATTTTATTTTAAATTTATTATAATGAGGAAAGAAAATTATATAATATAATGATCTTTTGTGAATTAATCAGAAAATTCAGCAATTTCTGCAAACTTTAGAAGTGCTAAAGAATATTTTGAAACGTTATATGGCTACCTTATTTTATTTACACAATTCTTAACATCCAGAATTCTGAAATATACTTGTAACAAGAACGTATGCTGATACTTTTCAATGAATTCTGAATTTCTTTGTTAACAGTATCGCGTTAGGATTTGCAGGCTGAGTGAAGATTTTGAAACAGTATATTTTGAGCTGGTAAAATAAAATAAAAATATTCCAATAGCTCTGAAAAGTACATGATACTTTTGCGATGCTAGTAATAATTTTTAAAAACGAAACTATGTCTCTATGAGCAAAGTAATTGAAAAATGTTTGCATTTTCATTTATTCAATTTTTCTGGAATTAGAATTATTTATTATATTCGTAACGCCATTTTTAAGTCAGTTTTACTATGCCTTATTATTCTAATTCGTGACTAAATTTTAACACTTTCATTTTAAATTTATTATAATGAGGAAAGCAAATTATATAAACTAATGATCTTTTATGAATTAACCTGAAAATTCAGCAATTTCTGCAACCTTTAGAAGTACTAAAGAATATTATGAAACGTTATATGGTTTCCTCATTTTAGTTACATAATTCTTAGAATGCAGAATTCTGAAATATATTTGTAACAAGAACGTATGCTAAGACTTTTGAATGAATTTTGAAGTTCTTTCTTGGCAGTATCTCTCTAGGATTTGCCGTCTGAATTAAGATTTCGAAACAGTACATTTTGGCTGGTAAAAGAAAAGAGAAATATTCCAATAGTTCTGCAAAGCACATGATATTTTTTTCGATGCTAGTGATAATTTTTTAAAACGAAACTATATGTCATGAGTAGAATAATCAAAAAATATTTACAATTTATTCAATTTTTCTGGAATTAGAATTATTCATTATATTCGTAACGCCATTTCTAAGTCAGTTTTACTGTGCTTTATTATTCTAATTCGTGACTTAGTAAGTACTAAATTTTAACACTTTTATTTTAAATTTATTATAATGAGGCATGCAAATTATATAAACCAATGATCTTTTGTGAATTAATCTGAAAATTCAGCAATTTCTGCAACCTTTAGAAGTACTAAAGAATATTATGAAACGTTATATGGCTTCCTCATTTTAGTTTCGGAATTCATATCATGCAGAATTCTGAACTATACTTGTAACAAGAACGTATGCTAAGACTTTTCAATGAATTCTGAAGTTCTTTGTTAGCAGTATCTCATTAGGATTTTCAGTCTGAATGAAGATTTCAAAACAAGTACATTTTTGGCTTGTAAAAGAAAAGAGAAATATTCCAATAGCTCTTCAAAGCACATGATATTTTTGCGATGCTAGTGATAATTTTTTAAAACGAAACTATATGTCTTTATGAGTAGAATAATCAAAAAATATTTAGAATTTATTCAATTTTTCTGGAATTAGAATTATTCATTATATTCATAATGTCATTTCTCAGTCAGCTGTGCTATGCGTTATTATTCTAATTTTTTGACTAAGTGCTAAATTTTAACATTTTTATTTTAAATTTATTATAATGCGGAAAGCAAATTATATAAACTAATAATCTTTTGTGAATTCACCTGAAATTTCAGCAATTTCGGAAAACTTTAGAAGTACTAAAGAATATTTTGGAATGTTATATGGCTTCCTCATTTTATTTATATAATTCTTAGCATGCAAATTTCTGAAATATACTTCTAACAACAACGTATACTGAGAATTTTCAATGACTTCTGAAGTTCTTTGTTGGCAGTATCTCTTTAGGATTTGAAGGTTGAATGAAGACTTAGAAATAGTACATTTTTGGCTGGTAAAAGAAAAATGAAAAATATTCCAATAGCTGCGAATAGTACCTGTTATTCTTGAGATGCTAGTGATAATTTTTGAAAACGAAACTATATATCCCTATGAGCAGAATAATAAAAATATATTTAAATTTTAATTTATTCAGTCCTTCTGGAATTAGAATTATTCATTATAATCGTAACGCCATTTATCTGTCAGCTTTGCTATGCCTTACTATTTTGATTTGTACTAAATAAGTAAGTACTAAATTTTAACATTTTTATTTTAAATTTATAATAATGAGGAAAGCAAATTATGTAAAACGACAATACATGATGCAACAAAATTTTATTTTATCATGTCGAATTTAGAACATTCTTTTTAAACTGAATTTTTCTCCTGTGTAAAGAGTAACTCAGTTTTCCTTACTCAGCATTACAATTACCAATTTGTTAAATATATTAGTTTTGAATTTTATATTTGCGTTGAAGTCTTTTTGAATTAAAACTTTTTGCAGTTGAAATTGCTAACTGAAAATATGCTTATTTATTGTAAAAACTATTGTTACCATGTGGTTGCTGGAAATTTGTCTTGTGAGAACAAAGTGGTTCATAATAGTTTTGTTTTCGGTTCCAGAAAAATAACTATTATTATATGATTGACGGATTTTGTTTTTGAAAGGAAGATTACAATTCCTTTTAAGATTTTTTTTAACATAAATTTTTAAGACTTTATTTTAAATTTGTCTCTTTTGTTGGTCTTGATTAAACTATATTTAATTTATCATTATACATTTGTTTTGTAACGAACAATTTTTATTACATATTAATTTTACTTTAAATTTCTTTTTTGGTGATTTTCATGAAAATATTGTCAATTTCTCACAAAGCAACATTGATTTAAGTCTCATCTAATAAAATCTCAGAATCTCATATAATATGAGCGTCGTAGAGTAATTTTCGAATAGAGGTGCACTGCAATTATTTCCGTAACACGGTATATACTGTGATTTTTTTTTTAACATAAATTTTTAAGACTTTATTTTAAATTTGTCTCTTTTGTTGGTCTTGATTAAAATATATTTAATTTATCATTATACGTTTGTTTTGTAACGAACAATTTTTATTACATATTAATTTTACTTTAAATTTCCTTTTTGGTGATTTTCATGAAAATATTGTCAATTTCTCACAAAGCAACATTGATTTAAGTCTCATCTAATAAAATCTCAGAATCTCATATAATATGAGCGTCATAGAGTAATTTTCGAATAGAAGTGCACTGCAATTATTTCCGTAACACGGTATATACTGTGAGAGGCACTCCAGTTTATAAACCATATAACTCAGCGTTATTTAGATGTGGATCGTGTCTATTTTCAGCGGATGTAATATCGTAATATTACATAGAAAATAAAGCACGTCTGTTTAAAATATCGTTACACGTTCATCATTATTGGTTAAGTTAGTAACAAATATTCTGGTTATGCTTAAAGTAAGGCAAACATTTTTTTTTAAATATTTGTTTAACAGAAATGATAACCTATTTTACATTTGTTTTTGTTTTTTTTAAGTGTCTTATAATTTCTAAATCTTTCTAATATCATTTTAAAACATTCTATATATATAAACAGAATGTGTTTTTAACAATTTACTGCATAGTTGAGAAGTTTTTATGAATTTTGTTTATGTACCGTCTTTCTTCAATCTTTCCGTGCTCTAACGATCGTAAACAAACTGAAATTGCTATGTAATTGATATACGTTATTGGCGATTAATATAGCATGTTCGGCAAGTCTTTGGGGGAAATATCGTTTGCGTATATTTTAATAATGTGACATTATTACAAAATTAAGAAAATTGTTTTACTTTCATAGTGCATTAAAACACTGTTTTCTGTAGGAAGTATTTATTATTATTTTGCAGGATCACACAGAGAATTGAGCTAGCTAATAGTCTATTGTTTGCAGAGCATTTTGGTAATGTTGCATTATTTCATACATAATGAAATTGATGTACGTTACTGCGATTCACCACAAGATGTATTCTGTAGAATATTATGTGCGTTTATTTACATTTAGTGTTTATTTACAGGTACACACAACAATTTCAGTTACATTACTACGGCTACCTATTAGCGATAATTTCTGGATATTAGTTTTCAGTTATGATATATATTTTTATGTTTAACTAAAATGTTGTATAGTATGTAGTGTTTATAATTACTGTAGATAATTTATAGGACTGTACATGAGAGTGTTAAGCATCCCTGTGTTTAGACGTAAATTGTTTAAATGTGATTTTGAATTAAAAAATATATTTTCCAGATGACCTAAATTTATTGTACTAAGATATGTGTATAGGGGTCTCATGTACGCACCAAACGAGAAAAGAAATCTGATTTATAAAAAATCGGATGAATTATCTAAAAGAATATTCTTGCTAACAGGATCCCGAAGAAATAATCTTGCAATTATATAAAAAAATATTAATCATTTGATATCACCACAGATATGCTTAAAAGATCGTGGAACTCTTCAGAGAAATGGACTCCAAAACCTCATTGAGTTTTTCAGGAAAATGGACGCTGAAACAACAAGTAGCTTTTCAGAGAAATAGATGGCAAGTATTTCGTTGAGCTCTTCAGAGATTTGGACACCAGATCACAACAAGTAACAATGTTCATAAAATATAAAATTCATATTTTTTTTTCTTATCAATTCTACCGATAGATTTTTTTAAATTGCAGATTGAGCGATGATGCAAGCATGTTTGTGCATTAACGTCCAGCCTCAAAACTGCATATATATTAAGCGTACAATGTCAATGCTGAAATCTGGAGTATATTGACACAGATGCGCTATCTGGCGGATGGGTTGAATAATGCAAATACGCGGGTTCTCAGTATGACGTCATATATGACATAATATCTACTATCTGCGCATTTCTTGCTCATATTTTCTGAATCTTTACTCACTTATGGAAGATGAATCTTGTTTACCAGATTTATTGCAAAATATTTTTGTTACAGTTTGTTTTGATAAAATTAGTAAATTTTAAAAACATAGTCGCAATATCATTTTAATTTCGGGAGAAAAGGTATAATGCTACGAATGCATTACTACCTTTTGCCCTTAAACTAAATGGCATTGCGACTATTTTTTAATACACATATTTTTAAAAAAACATCTTCATCCGCCATCTTATTTAAAAATGGCGACAATTTAAAAAAAATTAAAATTTTAAATGAGGTACCAAAAAAATTGAAAATGAAAAATATTTTTTCCGTATGTGTTTGTCCTTAATACAAAGATTCCGGAACAGTTTTTGTTTCGTCTGTATCTGAAAAAAATGGCTGAGTTATAGCGTTTTGAATTTTTATTGTGGCTGACATTTTTAAACGACCTGATATTTGTCACGCGATAACAGGCGGATTTATGAACCGATTTAGATGTAACTTGGTGTGTACATAGTACATAGTACATACCAATGTCTCGACCGAGTTCGATGGCCAGATTCATTCGCCATCTTGTTTCAAAAGGTCTGTCATTAAAAAAAAATAATTTAAAATTTAAAATGAGGCATGAAAAAATTGGAAAATGAAAAAGATTTTTTTTAATGTGTTTGACTTTGATACAAAAATTCTGGAGCTGTTTTTGTTTCGTCTATATCTTGAAAAATGGTTGAATTATAGCACTTTGAATTTCTAGTATGGCTGAAATTTTAAAACCATCTGATATTTGTCACGCGATAACACGCGTATTTATTAACCTATTTCGATGTAAGAAGGCATGTGGATAGTATATAGCAATGTCTCGACGAAGTTCGCTGGCCAGCTTCATCAGTCATCTTGTTTCAAAATGGCGGCCATTAAATAAAAAAATATATATATTTAAAGTGAGGTGCAAAAAAATTAGAAATTGAAAAAGGTTTCTTTCTTAAGTATTTGATCTTGATATAAGGATTCCCGAGCGTTTTTTGTTTTGTCTTTATCTTAAAAATGGCTCAGATATAGCAGTTTGAATTTCTAATGTGGGTGACATTTTGAAAAATCTGATTTTTTGCCTGCGACAGCACTCGTATATACCAACCGACTCCGATATGAGTGAGCATGTGCACAGGAATTACTAAGTTCTCGACCAAGTTCACCGGTTAGCCTCATCCACCATGTTGTCTTAAAAGGGCAGGCGCTTCAAGATATCGCCGAATTTGTCAACTAAATATAAATCTCTGTAAATAAAAGCAGCTTGGATAAAGCTGACTAATTTAGCGAAATTCTCATTTATAATGATTTAGTATTGATAAAAATTAGTATTGAATCTCATGTAATCGGTTTCCACTAAATTGAGCTTCGTGTGTTTGAATAATATAAGCTGGCTATTTAAAAATAAGGAATATGAAAACTACCTTTTCCTCCGAGCACAGGCCGGAAAGTCTTTTTATAGTTGAATAAATCTTAATTAGGTTAAAATTAAATATTAATATTTGAATAATTAATATTAAATAAGTAATTACTAATTATATAGCATTTAAATTGGTAAAATATTTCAAATTGTTATTTCCTAACAGTTTCGGCTCTGCTAGAAATGTGACATGCATGTATTTTTTGTTATGTTAGAAATGTATATGTACATATCTTTTATAAGAATTTTCACCTTATCATGCTATTATACGGCCCTTAACAGTATTTCTTGTATACATGATTCTGATATGCGAATTTTGTACTTAAAAATCCTACACGCGATTGAATGTACACGGAGTTCTATATATATATGTATGATATATATTTAAGGTGTATATATATATATATATATATATATAACCATTAATTAAACATAACCTACCACCGTCAATTATCATGAATTAAAGCTGTAAGTATTAAAAAAAATTATTATAAGAATTATTATGGAAGAAAAAAGAAAAAAGTGGACACCGACAAAAATTGAAAAGCTTATACATTGAATTACGTTATCAAGGGCACAGAATTCAATGATATAAGCAAAATGGTTGTTTTCTGTGGGAAAAATAAGCTAAAGCTAAAAATTATTTTCCCCTGTGCCCGAACAACCACTAAAATCAAGTGAATTGATTAAAAATGAAAGCAGAATAGAAACAAATAATATGAAATGGAAGAATCAATAAAACGTATTTAAATATTTATAGGATATAAAATATAAATAATAAACACCATACCGATTAATATTTCAGTATTTTACAAAAATCCATGCGCACATGTCTACCAGTATATCAAAAAGATTAAGGTGAATAACACAGTTAAGAAATCACAGTAAATGATACCAAAGGATGCAGTTAATACATTTTGAAATAAAATTGGAAATACCTTGTAAAACACATTTAATCTAATATAAAATAAATAGATATTAATTACATTATTTAAAATGCACTATTAAATTAATTAATAACAGTTTAACAATATCGTCAAAATTTAGCTAAAAATACCCCCTGGTGTATAAATTATAACTGAAATGGAGCTAGAAAAATTAAAAATTAGAGCTATCTTAAAGAGACAAATTTGGTGCTGCCATCTATTATTACTTATATTAAACATCTATCGCAAGATAAATATTTGTAAGCATTTGAATGTAAATAACTGTTTAAACAGCAAAACCAAACATATCCTTATATATAGAGAATTATAAACCTAATATAAACCACACAATGTATTTACAACTATTGTTAATAAAATTTAAAAGCATACAATATATTCTATTAGCTAACTTATTTAAACTAAACTAAGAATTTAAATAATTCTAGAACATTGATAATATATAGCATATAGCTATATGCTATAAAACAAAATAAATTCAGTAATAATTAATATAAATAATTATTAAAAATAATATAAAAATTATTTTTTAATGAATTATATATAAGATATTTATAAAATGAACAGGGAATAAAAAACATGTGGAAGAATATAGACGGTTAAATGATACTTAAATTCCCATTACTTAAAAAGCACAAATATAGAATGTGGATTATTTTCAGACATCCATAAAAATCCATAAAGTATGAATGTGGGACATATAGATAGATAGATAGATAGATATATAGATAGATAGATAGATAGATATATGTTTAAGATATAGATATAATTTAAAATAAACCGACTACTGAAATTATGTTCTCTGTTAATATAAAAATTTTGTTGTACCATTAACTTATACATTTCTATTTTACCGATGTTTCTAAGTACCAGAAATCTCAAAAATAGAATATCTTGATTTATTTTATTTTATTTTTTTTTTTTTTTTTAGTAAAATATATTTATTGTTAAAATGCGAAACAAAAGTTTAAGACATGTTTGAAGTCAACTCTCTATTAGGTATATTTCGTAAGAAATACTACCTCTTACATACTCCCATATGTTGGAATGTCTGAAATTTTTATTTTATTAAATATTTTGATTGTGCGCATGTTTTCTATGGAACAGACGATTGCCTTTATGTGTATTGTAATCCAATAATGTTTTGCTGAATCCTTCGACTTACACATCGTATAATGTCTGTAATTTTCTTGTATTGCTTAAGGCTATTACCAATTCAAAGTGTCAATTTTCTGACATAAATTTTAATTCATTTTTGTTCGGTAACGCATGAAACTAGAAGGTGTTGTTATTCAGAAACTATGTCATCGAACTACTTTTCTCCGTTTTCTTGTAAAAGCAATAGATCTTTCAGAAAATACTGTCAAAGTTGGCATTTTGAACCGAACTTCCGAACGAAAGTAGAAACTCCAGTCAGTAAGGGAAGAAAATGTCCTGTCACGATTTCCAAATCTCTTCTAACTCAATACGTAATTTATTGGTCAAAAAATGGAAAACACAATTCGATTCTAAATCTCTTCCGTGGTCAGGATTTCCAATTTTAGATCCTTCCGTTAAAAAATGAATGTGTAAATGTGTCAAAATGTTTTGCGCTTGTTGAGCAGAGCTGTTGAGAACAGCATTAACAAAATTAGTTACAAATAAATATAAAATTATTAAGGGAACTCCAGAAAGTGAATTTTTTTTAAATTTTAATAAGAAAATATAATTTATTTTAAAATAAATATACAAATTTAATTGATATAGCTATATAGTAAGAAATGCATAATGAAAAAGGAAATGTCTAAAAGTGCGATACTTTAGCTACTGAATGACTGAGTTAAAGAATGTTTGAACTGATGTAGATTTTTTGCGCTGTTTTGTTGACTTCGATAAATAATGGATCAGTTCAATCAAACGAAGTTCGCTGGCCAGCTTCATCAGCCATCTTGTTTCGAAATGGCGGCCATTAAATAAAAAAAAATATATATATTTAAAGTGACGTGCAAAACAATTAGAAATTGAAAAAGGTTTCTTTCTTAAGTATTTGACCTTGATATAAGGATTCCCGAGCATT
Organism: Maratus speciosus; assembly: GCA_963932465.1. NCBI lineage: Eukaryota > Metazoa > Arthropoda > Arachnida > Araneae > Salticidae > Maratus > Maratus speciosus. The sequence continues at coordinate 91,424,967 of OZ010800.1, forward strand.
TTTTGTTTTGTCTTTATCTTAAAAATGGCTCAGATATAGCAGTTTGAATTTCTAATGTGGGCGACATTTTGAAAAATCTGATTTTTTGCCTGCGACAGCACTCGTATATATTAACCGACTCCGATATGAGTGAGCATGTGCACAGGAATTACTAAGTTCTCGATCAAGTTCACCGGTTAGCCTCATCCACCATGTTGTCTTAAAAGGGCAGGCGCTTCAAGATATCGCCGAATTTGTCAACTAAATATAAATCTCTGTAAATAAAAGCAGCTTGGATAAAGCTGACTAATTTAGCGAAATTCTCATTTATAATGATTTAGTATTGATAAAAATTAGTATTGAATCTCCTGTAATTGGTTTCCACTAAATTGAGTTTCGTGTGTTTGAATAATATAAGCTGGCTTTTAAAAAATAAGGAATATGAAAACTACCTTTTCCTCCGAGCACAGGCCAGAAGGTCTTTTTATAGTTGAATAAATCTTAATTAGTTAAAATTAAATATTAATATTTGAATAATAAATATTAAATAAGTAATTACTAATTATATAGCATTTAAATTGGTAAAATATTTCAAATTGTTATTTCCTAACAGTTTCGGCTCTGCTAGAAATGCGACATGCCGTATTTTTTGTTTAAAGAAGGGAATTACGATTATGGTTTCAAGTAAAAGAAATGTATATGTACATATCTTTTATAAGAATTTTCACCTTATCATGCTATTATACGGCCCTTAACAATATTTCTTGTATAAATGATTCTGATATGCGAATTTTATACTAAAAAATCCTACACGCGATTGAATGTACACGGAGTTCTCTCTCTCTATATATATATATATGATATATATTTAAGGTATATATATATATATATATATGATATATATTTAAGGTATATATATATATATATAGAAAGAGAGAGAGAGAGAGAGAGAGAGAGAGAGATAGATATTTAAAATATAGATTTAATTTAAAATAAACCGACTACTGAAATTATCTTATCTGTTAATATAAAAATTTTGTTGTACTGTTAACTTAACCATTTCTATTATACCGATGTTTCTAAGTACCAGAAATCTGAAAAATAGAATATCTTGAATTTTATTATTATTATTATTATTATAATTATTGTAAAATATATTTATTGTTAAAATGCGAAACAAAAGTTTAAGACATGTTTGGAGTCAACTCTCTATTAGGTATATTTCGTAAGAAATACTACCTCTTACATACTCCCATATGTTGGAATGTCTGAAATTTTTATTTTATTAAATATTTTGATTGTGCGCCTGTTTTCTATGGAATAGACGATTGCCTTTATGTGTATTGTAATCCAATAATGTTTTGCCGAATCCTTCGACTTACATATCGTCTAATGTCTGTAATGTTATTGTATTGCTTAAGGCTGTTCTCAAATCCAAACGGTCAATTTTCTGACATAAGTTTTAATTCATTTTTGTTCGGTAACGCATGAAACTAGAAGGTGTTGTTATTCAGAAACTATGTCATCGAACTGCTTTTTTCCGTTTTCTTGTAAACGCAATAGATCTTTCAGAAAATACTGTCAAAGTTGGCATTTTGAACCGAATTTATGAACGAAAGTAGAAACTCCAGTCAGTAAAGGAAGAAAATGTCCTGTCACGTGATCCAAATCTCTTCTAACTCAATATGTAATTTATTGATCAAAAAATGGAAAACTCAACTCGATTCTAAATTGCTTCCGTGGTCAGGATTTCCAATTTTATATCCTTCCGTTAAAAAATGAATGTGTAAATGTGTCAAAATGTTTTGCGCTTGTTGAGCAGAGCCGTTGAGAACAGCATTAACAAAATTAGTTTCAAATAAATATAAAATTATTAAGGGAACTCCAGAAAGTGAATTTTTTTTTAATTTTAATAAGAAAATATAATTTATTTTAAAATAAATATACAAATTTAATTTATATAGCTATATAGTAAGAAATGCATAATGAAAAAGGAAATGTCTAAAAGTGCGATACTTTAGCTACTGAATGACTGAGTTAAAGAATGTTTGAACTGATGTAGATGTTTTGCGCTGTTTTGTTGACTTCGATAAATAATGGATCAGTTCAATCAAACGAAGTTCGCTGGCCAGCTTCATCAGCCATCTTGTTTCGAAATGGCGGCCATTAAATAAAAAATATATATATATATTTAAAGTGACGTGCAAAACAATTAGAAATTGAAAAAGGTTTCTTTCTTAAGTATTTGACCTTGATATAAGGATTCCCGAGCATTTTTTGTTTTGTCTTTATCTTAAAAATGGCTCAGATATAGCAGTTTGAATTTCTAATGTGGGCGACATTTTGAAAAATCTGATTTTTTGCCTGCGACAGCACTCGTATATATTAACCGACTCCGATATGAGTGAGCATGTGCACAGGAATTACTAAGTTCTCGATCAAGTTCACCGGTTAGCCTCATCCACCATGTTGTCTTAAAAGGGCAGGCGCTTCAAGATATCGCCGAATTTGTCAACTAAATATAAATCTCTGTAAATAAAAGCAGCTTGGATAAAGCTGACTAATTTAGCGAAATTCTCATTTATAATGATTTAGTATTGATAAAAATTAGTATTGAATCTCCTGTAATTGGTTTCCACTAAATTGAGTTTCGTGTGTTTGAATAATATAAGCTGGCTTTTTAAAAATAAGGAATATGAAAACTACCTTTTCCTCCGAGCAAAGGCCAGAAGGTCTTTTTATAGTTGAATAAATCTTAATTAGTTAAAATTAAATATTAATATTTGAATAATAAATATTAAATAAGTAATTACTAATTATATAGCATTTAAATTGGTAAAATATTTCAAATTGTTATTTCCTAACAGTTTCGGCTCTGCTAGAAATGCGACATGCCGTATTTTTTGTTTAAAGAAGGGAATTACGATTATGGTTTCAAGTAAAAGAAATGTATATGTACATATCTTTTATAAGAATTTTCACCTTATCATGCTATTATACGGCCCTTAACAATATTTCTTGTATAAATGATTCTGATATGCGAATTTTATACTAAAAAATCCTACACGCGATTGAATGTACACGGAGTTCTCTCTCTCTCTATATATATATATGATATATATTTAAGGTATATATATATATATATATATGATATATATTTAAGGTATATATATATATATATAGAAAGAGAGAGAGAGAGAGAGAGATAGAGATAGATATTTAAAATATAGATTTAATTTAAAATAAACCGACTACTGAAATTATCTTATCTGTTAATATAAAAATTTTGTTGTACTGTTAACTTAACCATTTCTATTATACCGATGTTTCTAAGTACCAGAAATCTGAAAAATAGAATATCTTGAATTTTTTTATTATTATTATTATTATTATTATTGTAAAATATATTTATTGTTAAAATGCGAAACAAAAGTTTAAGACATGTTTGGAGTCAACTCTCTATTAGGTATATTTCGTAAGAAATACTACCTCTTACATACTCCCATATGTTGGAATGTCTGAAATTTTTATTTTATTAAATATTTTGATTGTGCGCCTGTTTTCTATGGAATAGACGATTGCCTTTATGTGTATTGTAATCCAATAATGTTTTGCCGAATCCTTCGACTTACATATCGTCTAATGTCTGTAATGTTATTGTATTGCTTAAGGCTGTTCTCAAATCCAAACGGTCAATTTTCTGACATAAGTTTTAATTCATTTTTGTTCGGTAACGCATGAAACTAGAAGGTGTTGTTATTCAGAAACTATGTCATCGAACTGCTTTTTTCCGTTTTCTTGTAAACGCAATAGATCTTTCAGAAAATACTGTCAAAGTTGGCATTTTGAACCGAATTTATGAACGAAAGTAGAAACTCCAGTCAGTAAAGGAAGAAAATGTCCTGTCACGTGATCCAAATCTCTTCTAACTCAATATGTAATTTATTGATCAAAAAATGGAAAACTCAACTCGATTCTAAATTGCTTCCGTGGTCAGGATTTCCAATTTTATATCCTTCCGTTAAAAAATGAATGTGTAAATGTGTCAAAATGTTTTGCGCTTGTTGAGCAGAGCCGTTGAGAACAGCATTAACAAAATTAGTTTCAAATAAATATAAAATTATTAAGGGAACTCCAGAAAGTGAATTTTTTTTAAATTTTAATAAGAAAATATAATTTATTTTAAAATAAATATACAAATTTAATTTATATAGCTATATAGTAAGAAATGCATAATGAAAAAGGAAATGTCTAAAAGTGCGATACTTTAGCTACTGAATGACTGAGTTAAAGAATGTTTGAACTGATGTAGATGTTTTGCGCTGTTTTGTTGACTTCGATAACGAATGTTTTATATTATGCACACTCTTAAATTGATGGTATTGAGTTGCATTCTTAATGAATGTAAAATCATATTTTAGTTAATGAAGCCTTAACATAGTATGTTCTCCTTATTGGCTAAGTTATAAGACTATACAAAAGAATGGAATTACAAAAAAATTAAAATTGAAATTTATTTCAGAAAATTATTAATTAAAAAACATATAAAAAGGGATTTGATATACAATTTTATAAAAAACGTATCAGTTTTTTTTTCAAAAAAAAACAAAAAAAAAACAAAGAAAAAACACACTACAGTTTCTGTTGTTAACTTTAAATATTTAAGATAAATAAAAATATTTCGCAAGCCATAACATTTCTCCAGCTAAATGTTTATTATATAATTGCAAGTAATAAATTTATTTATACTTAACAGAGTGAATAAATCTATTCTAAGACTGTGTTGTCATCCAAAATAAATAAATAAATAAATAAATAAATAAAATTAAGCTCATTTGAATGAACTTATAAATTATTTAAGTGCTATTAAAAGTTTCGTTATCTAAAGAATAATTTAACATGTTTAAGTGCATTGCAAAAATGATGTCATTATTCTTACCCTCTCATTGGGGATATATATCATTACAGTTATGCATTTTAGCAATTTAAATGTGTTGTTATCCCAGGAAGCTTTGTGAAATTACTTAATTATCACATTAGGATAATTATTATAAATTGTAACATTAACAAAAGCTTATTTATTCAGGAGTTGGTATTTTATATGATTTTTTTCATCACAAATAATATGCGCTAAGTGGTATAAAAATCGTATATCTTACTTCAAAAGTCGTCTGTATTTACATTTAATGAATGTAATAATATTTTAATACGAAGATCAGCAGTATATTTTATGTAAAAAAAGAAACAAAAAATATATATTTATGTTTATTGGAGCAATTTTCGACGGGGAAAAAAGTAAGTTATTTTAATTCTTCTATAGTGTCTTATTTATAAGTGGGGAATCTTTAGTTCAAAGTAACGTATAGCAAAACCAGACTGCACCTCTGAATACTACATATATTAGTATCACGTTTAACATGAACAACTATTTTAAACTAATATTAGCAACCAGACGAAAGGTATGGCCATATACTTCTTATATTATTCATAGTAGTATATCTCCTCTAAGATTACGTTGAACGAAAGGTTCCTCTTTTAGTTAACATTTTTAATCATTTTCATTCCCATTAATGTTTGATTGTTAATAATTTGCAATTTCTGTGCAAAGTACTAAAGTAAAATAAAATGCACATGTAACTGTATAGCGTTTTTTTTTCCTTCTTCTTCTTTTATTTGTGAACTGTAGCAGAAAATTGACTGACAGATTTTTTTGAAATATCGGTTAATTGTGCATTGCTTAATTTTTGTCATGGCATATTTCAGACTGACAGGCCAACATCAACCATGAATATCGAAATAGTAGACAGTTTTAAATCAGAATCATGGGGTGATGTAGAGTTTTTCTTGGCCTCATTTTGAAAAATGAAGACAATTTTTTTTTGTAAAATTTATTATATTTTTAGGTAATATATTTATATTTTCTAACGAAAGGAATTTGATAATATTTCCATAATACACATACCGATATTTATGTAATCCTGATGTAATGTTTAGGTTTTTGTAATATTGTAGTTCAGTGAAAAATTGATCAAATAGTAGCGTCGGGAATAGAGAAATGCTGGTTTTACATTTGTTACAAAATATCAATATTGTAGAAAAACTTGAATTTTAGTGAGCATCCTTTGAATGAAATAACCTTGCTGTGAGTAGACATTTAAAAACAACAGTGACAAGACATACAGTTTAGCGCATGAATAATCTTTAAAAAAAATGCTCACATCTTTTCAGATAAAACAAATGCTTTCAGTGAAATTATGTAAACTATGGCAACAGAAAAAGAAAATGTTTTAGAAATGTTAGAAATAGTGGGAAAGTGTGAACAATAGATATAAATCTGTTATTAAAGAGGGGGGACTTTTTGTGCACAATTTAAAAGAATATGTCTATTTACACTGATACAATTTCTTTGGAAGTATGTTTTACATTTAGTTAGACAGTGATAATCTTTATAATATGACAGGGTTGTTTGAATTAAACTGTGGTTTAACCCATGGTTTAAACCAAATGGTTTAAAAAAAAACATGCTGGTTTGTTTTCTCTATTTTCCTAATGTTTTCATTTATTTTACACATTATTGAAAAATGCAAAATCCGGGTTATGCAGAAGCTACAAGCAAAACCTTAGAATAATGATGTATTAATAAACTTGTAAAGTGACAAACATTTTTAGTCAGTCGAACTTTTCTTATAAGCTTTAAATCTACATGGCAGACTAACTAATTTTTCTAAAATTAGCTGGGGAAAAAAAGGAGTTAGTTTTCTTTCTTCTTCTTCTTTCAAGTCTTTTATTTTTAAAAATAGCCAAAATGGCAGATTTGAGCGAAAAATACACCTTTACTACTTAGATTGCTTGATTAGTTAAGATTTACTAAAGATTACATTATGTCTCAATGATGACGTAATCATAATTCTTTCGATTGGTTACTCTTTGTTCTGACTGCTAATGAATGATTGGCTGTGAGTTTTATTTGTTGTATCATGGCTTCAATTTTAGAATGTATGGTTCCAACATGACGGTGCGCCTACGCACAACACAGCACCAGTGAAACAGTACCTGTTGGAAAAATTCAAAGAACAAATAATCGGTTTCGTAGATTGGCCTCATTGTTCACCTGACTTTAATCCAATGGACTTTTGCCTGTTGTATACTTGAAGCAACATGTGTATGTGTCGCCTTCGCAGACATTGCAGGTCCTCCAACGACTCATTACGAATGCTTGTGCCAACGTGTCACCGACTATGCTACAGCGTGTTTAGCGTAAAGTTCAAACAAGGGTACAGATGTGCATTGCAGCTGAAGAGAAGTTTGAACATGTGAAATAACGGTATCATGTGATAATTAGTTTTTTTCAGAGATCATTTCGTCGCTTCTCAGTGTAGGAAATCGCTAACAAACAAATGCGCCTTCTGGTTTTACAATTCGTGTTCACACGGTGTCTTTTTGTACTAAATCGATGATGCTCTACAACTTTGTGATTTACTGTTTCCTCATATCTCATACCATGTTGTAGATATGAACGCTAAATGTGCCACTTTGCACCATGTGACACTGTAAGCGATCTTATCTGGTAGCGTTAAACCACGTTGCTATAACTAGACACCACTTTTATGACTATATCTGCAATCGTTCAGCAGTTAAAAAGGTGGGAACGGTCTTTAGTGGGACCCTGTGTATATTAAGTTTCCGTTGATGCTTCGTATTTCGTCTATCATATTCTCACATTTTATCATGTTTCTTTATTGCATATATATCTCTTTTCAGTATATGGATTTGTCTAATTAAAAAGTCAGAAATGTAATTAAATTGTGAATCTTTGTTTAGAACAATTTTTATTAAAGTGGAGAAAAAAAAATTCTATGTTTTATTTTTTGAAACATTTATATCTTATACAAAAATGTTTATTATTAACCAGAGCGGAGAAAAGGTGAAATTTAAAAACCAGACAACCATATTCTTTATGATACAATGTATATTATTTTTGTTCTCTTGATGGAAATGATTTAAAGGATTATTGTAATGTTACTTAAATAATCTTTTTAACTGTGCATTAAACCTTGATACATTTCTGGTACTTGGAACTTTTCTCTTTTCTATAGATTAACTATTAATGTTTAAGATAACTTAATTCTTTTTATTCTGTTTGTGACAGCAGAAACTTTGAAAACATATATTATTTTCCATAATTAAAAAAAAAAGATAAATTAAAATAAATAGAATAAAAATTCAATGGCGAACATTTTTAAATTTTATTATGCTATGATTAAGTATATTTTCAAAAAAACCATGTTTGTTTAAAAAATGTGTAATAATCACAGATTATCGGATAACATTTTTATCGTGTAATGTTTGCAATTACTTTCTAATAATTGTGAATTGTTAAATATTTGTATTAACACACTAAATTTTTTGATTCATTTATTTTTTTTCACATTTTACTCAACACTACCATGTAGTACCATGTACTATATGGAATATATTTATTCAACATTTTATATTAATTGTGTACGAAAAATAAAGATTTTATAAACACAAATCATCTAGTTTCAGTGATGTAAGCTGTTGGAATATTAATAAGTATGTTTCAATTTTTATTATTCAACACAATAAAAATATTTAACATAACAGCAAAAAAATGGCAATTACAGTAATAAGTTCTTCTTATCATTTAGTTTAAAAAAAAATAATAATAAGATTAATTAGTAAATATGTCTTTAACGGTAATTTTGGTTCTGAAAGTAAATTTGTAAATCAAAAATAACATAATTGATAGAAATAAGATACTGCAAAACTTTTCGAAACTGCGGTATAATTATAAGATAAAAACATTTATTCTAAATATTTTACTAGACTCAGATTAAAAGTAGGGGAGAGTAGCCTAATTTGGACCGCCGCTTTAATTGGACCGTTGCCATTCTGCCGTTAATTACAGAAAGATACGCCATCTACCGCTGAAATCCTACTCATCAGAATGACGTCACTCACGATTAGAAGAAGCAACCGCCTACCACGTGTTGTTTTCAGGCAATTTAAAAAAAACTAAAGTTAGCTGTTTTGATCTACTTTTTTCCTACTAAGCGTAAGTGAATACTTTAAAACTAAGGTAAGTTGTTATGTTTTCATATACATATATTAATTCATCTGTTAATTGCGCATATTTCTCACGCTGCTTTGTTTGATTTCAATTTTGTTCTTAGTCTTGAAATTATCTGTTTTAAAAAATGCCACAGTTGCCATAATTGGACCATTTTAAGTTGCTTAAATTGGACCAGATATGCGATCATAAATTTTGAAAATTAAGTAATGAATTTCGAGGTTGGTACACTTTAATTTTTTTTTATATTTTATAATGGATTACTATCTCCATGCAAGTTTTTTTTTTTTTTTGGGGGGGGGGTATATCTGGATTAATGTTTTTATACATTTTAGGCCTATATAAATAAAAAAAAATATTTTTACATGTTTATGCGATAAATTTTGTTTGCAATTTCTTTTATCTTGTATGTATTTGTATTTATTTTCTTTCAATACTTTATTCCTACGGCGTATTTGGTTTACAGAGTTCAATTCAAACATTTTCTTCCTAGAGGATATTTGCGATTCCCCTAGGAAGGGCAGACTTTTTACAGTTCTGGAGGGTGGAATTACACTCTTTTGCCATTGAAACTCATAAAAGCTCAAAACTTCCGGGAGGAGGGGTGGTGAATTTAATACTGTTGAATATATAATGTTTGCTTATAACTAATCGTAGCGTATTTTTCAATAGAGCATATTTTTTTAAACACTTTTATAATATATTGTTAAAAATGTTGAAAAAGACACGGACAAGCTGTCTGAAAAAAAAACAGGTGACAGCAAAAGCTGTTAAAGATACAGGAAATAAAAAGGAGAGAATAAGTTGTGAAGAAATTGACTTACAATAAGGCTGTAGCTACAAATTCTACCCAAAAGCCAAAAAATCATTAGAAATATTATATCCTTTGCTAAATTATTTTTAAAAAAGTACAGATGGTGCAAAAAAAAAACAGTTGTGTTAACATCTTCGCCATATAAAGTAAACCTTGAAATGAAAAAACACAAAAAATCGACTAAAAGGATGCTATCACAGCATAAAAGCAATTGGAACATCAAGTTTTAAAAAATAGGCGTAATGCAATTATCAAGAAAATGATGAAAGGGGAGAACTACAATCATAATGTAAAGAAAACTTCTGTTGCAAAAAAAAAAAGTCTAATAATTGAGAATCTAAAAAGAAAAATCTAAATAGTGATGATTGGTTTTGCCTTATTTGTAAGAAAATAAAACAGCAGAAATGATTCAGTATTCATATTGTCAAATACGGTTCCAAGTTGTGTGCGCTGGAAAAAAAAAATCAATAAACGAAATTCATGTGTAAGCTATGCATCACTCCTTAAATGATATTCAAGTAACTGGCAATTAGTTTCACAATTTCTATTCTTAATTACTGATAACTTTGATTTATATTTTGAATAAATTTTGATTTAAAACAATTACACTTATTTTCAGACATTTGATTTCATTATATTTCATTGCTATTATTTTGTTTGTTTGTTTGTTTCAGTAATCGTAAACTTTGCTTTTAATAAAATTAGTTATATTACCTAGTCATTAAAACAACCTGATTTCATTTGGTCCAATTTAGGAGACTGGTAGTCCAACTTAGGCGACCAGTTGCTGAATTTGGACCACTTTTGACAGATTTTTCAAATTAAAATAAAATTTAAGATTTCCAAAAAGAAAATGATCTAAAGTTTTATTTAGTTAGTGGATGAATTGATTGACCCCGTGTAGTGATATTTTTCAGATATTCCAACAATTAAGTGAGTTACACCTGAAAATAAGTGAAGTGGTCCAAATTAGGCTACTCTCCCCTATTTATATCTCCTTTGTGTATAGGTTCTCTGAATAAGAGTAAAAATAAATTTCTATAGCATGATACTAAAATTAACTGAAAACTTGTGAAAGACGCAGATATTATGCAAGATCTTATGCAAGTTTCAAACTTCATACGTTAGCAATATGAATTATCTATGTAGTTTTATTAACCTGTGTTTTACTATAAAAATCATAGCAACATTTTTATAAAAATGTTACATTGCACTTGAAACACAAGACGACACAATGGAAAACAGTAATTCTTAGGCTTATGTGGGATATTCACATGTGGTTTCTCACGGTGTGCATACACTTTTTGAGAATTCTTTAGTATATTTTTAATGCTTTCCAACATAATCGACATAAAATAACATAATCAACATAAAACCAATATAAAATTTGGTATTTTTTAAATTTGTTTAATATCATGACATTTATCAAAAATATAATTATTATTTATTAGTTACATTAAGTTAAAAAATAGTTGAAAATAAGTTAAACATAAGGTTTTTTTTTTTTTTTGAAAGAAATTGGTGAAAGCTGTGTGTTATAGATTTAGATTTTGAATTCTAGACATTAAGACCATTTCAGAGGTTTGTGTCTGTATATCACACTTATTGATTCAAATAAGTTACACAAAGTGTTTATTTTATGATTGTTAGATGGAATTTGAAATTTCTGGTATTCCTTATGGAAAAAAAAAATTCATAGTCTTTTTAAGTGCGCAAATGTGCCAAATGGAACATCAATGTAATTTTTCTCTAAAACGTGACTTTTTGAGTTTTTATTTTGTTTAAATAAATTGAGCTATTTGCAAAGCAAAAATCACCATATGTAAACCTCCAAAAAAGCGGTTTATTAGTTTTCTAATTTCTACAAATTATACACTTTTCTCTATCTAACAGAGCAAAATGCATGCCAATATTCTAATCCGATATATTTTAGACTAGTAAATCTGCAGATCATGAGCCTCAACATCATCTTTGCAAGTCATTGTTTTTAACACTCTTTGCGTAATATTCAACTTCCTACAAATCGCCTTTTTAAGTTTTCAAATTACATAAATATTTATAAGCATACAAGATACTTCGTAAAGTTTCAGAAATTAAAAGTGTTAAACAAGTGGTTATACTTTGGTGTTCTGAAATTCTGATGAGCTACTTATTCTGGTAACTTTTTAAATCAAAAATTGCATTTCGTCCGAAGGGCTCTGCCCCCAAGAACCCCCCGTAGTCTATTTAAATTTACATTAGTAATTTTTTATTGATTGTGCGGATAGTTATAGTATATCTTAGCTTTTTTTACGCTGTAATTTATAAGGATAAGCACAAGTTTTTTTTTTTTTTTTTTTATAAATTAATACAATTTAAATTTAAAATAAAATATTCGTTTTAACCCTACACAGACAATAAATCTTGAAGTAACGCCAAAAATGTAAACCTAAAATCCGCTTCATTCGGCACAACACAACGACGTGCTTAAAAAAACAGAATAATATTTTTAGTAATACAGTTTTTAATTCATAATACAATGAAATGCTACCTTAGAATGCTTATTGCTTAAATATAAGCAGATCATTTTTATTTTACAGAAAAAATGCACGGAAAGAATTCGGTCCCTGTTCCACGTGCTTTTTTTGTTTGGACCAAATGAGGGCATTTAAATCTGAGCGATAACGCACATCGTATTGCAAACTGTTTTTACGGCATACTGCATCTCCATCTATCTCTTTCCTCCGTGAATAATAGTTAATTTTATTTTACCCAAGATCTTTTTATTCCAGATATCTTTGTATTCGATAAATGATGTCTAATTCACCTGCTATACGTACTTACTCAAAACTTTTCATCTTGTTATATTAAGAAATACTCGAGAGTTTTCTTTTTATTTCCAATGTGCCGCCATATTAATTTTTCTATTCTTAATTTTATTTTTCATTTTCCTGTTTCAAACATTTCAATTGAAAATTATTTAAAAGAAAATATTATTCCGGGTTTTGATTTTCTTGGCAACAATTAAAGAAATATTGGTAAATGTTACGGAAAAATGTTACGTTACTCTCTATGAACATAATGAACTTTTGTATTTTTAAGCAAAATATTTGAATAAAATAAATGAAATATTGCCTATTTTTATTTCTGGGCTAAAATACATCTATATGCAAAGATACAAATGCATTAATTCATCCGTTTTGACGTTGGCTTTACTCAGACATTATACACGCAATTATACTAATATTATTAAGACCAAATACGTTGCTAGGCAACAGATGAAAGAAAAGGGAAAAAATGAAAAATGCTTTATGTCAAATTGATAAAACAAAATCCTTTATATTATTGGAAAACATGCATAAAAGTCCCCCCAATATTATAAACCTAATTTAAAAAAATCTCGCAAATATATAGACAAAATTTCAAACTAATTGGAATAAATTAATAATCTTATTTAAAAATTTCAGCATCAAAAATTTACCATTTAAATCCATTTTTCATATGAGCCATTTCTTTCAACAAATGAAAATCTGAAATCGTCTGACTTGCCATAGAAAAGCATTATAGAGTAAAATAAAATGTTCCATATTTCCCGAACGAATGAACCAAATTTAACCAAAAACTATACAGCTAAGTCCGGGTACCTCATCATCATGCCCAGTGAATTTCAAGCCGATCGGATGCTTTTTGCGTCAGTTATCGCGGAACAGACAGTAACAGTGTATATGTTAATAGTGAACTGTAATAGTGAATACATATTGAAACTGAACTGATGAAAATTCAGATAAAATCTGAAACATAAAAATACATAGTTAGGCCTTATATTATAGTAGCTGTTACCCGTGACTTCGTTCACTTAAGATTTAAAGAAGAATAAATTCATCAATTAAAAGCAAAAAATTTCGATAATTAAAAGCATATGTAATTAACCTTTTATCATATTTTATAGTACAAAAACTTCGAATGATCCCAATTTGCTTATTTTTGTTTATATATATATAGGATCATTTAATTTTTTTTCGTGGGCTTCAAATTTCATACTCGTTTTCTAATATTAAATGAAGAATAAACTTACATCTTTGTTATTCTATTTTATTATTTATATTTATTCTATTTTATACTTATTTCGTTCATGGATATTGATTTATGTTTTTGTGACAAAGAATATTATTTAAAGAGATATATTAGTAAATAGTAATTATTAACAGATCACTTCAGACGTGTCTTTGAATTGATTAGAATAATCGAAAAATCAGCATATAACATTATGTTTCTATTCCAAAAAATTACATCTTGGAAAAGAAAAAAGGATAAATGGTATTCAAAAAATCAGACGTGGTGAAGTCAAAAGTCAAAAATAAATAATAAAAATATGAGAAATCTCTTTAACTTTCAAATATTTATTACATTTTTATTTCATGGTATCACATTTTTAACAGCTGTAGATCTACCAATAATATCAAAATGTTTATCACGCTCCGAAGACTCTCGAAGCCTAAATGCTTATTATTTAAGCAATAGAGTTGCTTATTGCTTTCAATCGCGGAACAAATCTATTTATGGGAAAAGCAGTCCAGTTACGGCTATATGTTTTCATATCGATTGTTGTGTTGTAATTTTGCATAATGGAGGCTTGGCTATTTGTAGGAATATGCTCCAATGTGGGACATAGATTGTGTTTCAGAAATTTTTTAACTATAGATTTAGTTTTTTTTTCTTTTTCTTTTTATCGAAAGAAAATTTTCCTTCTTCTCTTTCGCTTTTCGTTAATCATGGCGACTTTAAAAATTGGAGGGATGTGAGGTGAAGGGTGAATTTATTTCTTAATTAGTGATTTCACCTCTTATTTACATGTAAACGTTGTGACATGTGAAGCCTAAATCTCTAATTAAAATTACTTGCTAAGCTTTCTTACATTGAATTTCTGGTATATTTTAAGGTAAAAGGATGTTAATCATGTATTTTCTGGAAAGTCTGTGGAAATCAAACCATTTGGTATAAGTGATATAAAAATGCTAATATTTGCTGAAAGAAAACTGGCCAATGATTTAAAATATGATGACGTCACTTGGTTAGTTTTTCGTATGGAATAATACTTGTCGAGATAATGTATATATTCTTTCACTTCATGAATCATGTAAAACTATGCCATTTCACTTAATTAAAACATGAAATCGCTTAATGAAGTCCTATATTATTGTACATGTGCATTTAGAAAAAATATTGAAATTCATTTTTAATAAATTTTAAATTTCAAGTAAGAAAATGTAGGATAAATTGGGTGAAGATGCAGTAGTTAATGACCTTATTGTTTTAAAAACCACCTGTTGTTTTTATTTGTTGCATTGATTGCTTTTAGAAGTTTGCACCCTTATGTATCATTTAAAACCTTATTTCATTTTATAGATATTATATAAAGCATAAAAATTTTTGTTTTTGTAAGCACTTGCATTTCGGCATCTTACCCATACCTATGAGTAAGATGGCCAACTATCTAGGGGTAAGATGTCTTGTGGAGTTTCAATGTAAACAATATTTTTTGTGAAGCAGTATAAAACATAATGGGACGAATAAAAGTAACTTTAATATTTTAGACATACTAAAGTTGTTAACTTACTTACTATTAAAAAATTACAAAAATATGAATGGAACAAACGTTGGCAATTTAATAAAAGGACAAACTATTCGAAAAAAAAAGTGATGTTCTATTTGACATTTAAAATAATTAAGGCTCTTAAGTATGCCTATTTTTAAATATTATAATAAGTTTAAATACGATAAAGCCACTGTGAGTAAGTGCTTTAGAGTGCAGATTTTTTGTTGGTGTTTTTCATATGGCCCTTTGTTCTTTTAAACTATAAGTCAGATCTGACACAGACTGCACATTTGTTTAGGCACTTTGAGGAACTTGTATATAACCAACAGTTTCACTGAATGAATTTGATCCAATCACATTTTTCAGAGGTTTTGTTGCACTTTGCTATACACTCTTAACACTGATTCTCACTCACTTAAAAAAAAAAAAAAAAAATCCTCATCTTCTGAATGTTGGTGGAAAATTTAATCCGTTATCTTTTCAAAGCAGATCAAATTATCGTGTTTTTAGAGTCTGCGGTGTCTGGATAGAGGTTGGCGAGCGTAGCTCGTAGGGTGCAGCAGACCCTAGTTATCTAAAACTATATTATATACTACCGATATTACATTTATTAAAATTATTTATAACTGCATTTAACATCAAAGTTTTAACAATAGTTAAAATTAAAAAATATGAAATAATTATTTATAAGGCCAATAAAGTTTATTTATAACTCAGAATACATATAGAAACCTTTCAACTTATATTCACCTTAGATTTTAATATTTATTTATGTCATTTTAAACATTTACAAAATTTATAATTTTAACTAATCTTTTTTTTTAATCAGTTGATTAAAATCACGATTTAATCATTAATTTAAAGTATCTGATTAAAATTGTTGAAAAATTAGTTAATATACAAGAGTAATTCATACAATGAAGACACAACCACGCATTTGACTGCAACGGAAAATAACCGGCATATTACCCCGAGGGGGAAAAACCGGCATCTTACCCCCAAAAATTTTCGTATATTTACCTTAAAGTAATGGGTAAGAATCCGGCGTACCCCACTGTCGTGAAGAAGCGGGAACTGGCCACCATTTATGCTTTGTAGAAAGGCCGGGTATCAGTATTTTCTAAAAACATCAGATTTATTTTTCTGGTGTTTAAACTAAGACTTATATAGGCAAATATAGAAGTCACGTAAATGATTTTTTACACTTACCAGAAGTGTTTTGACGAAATAGCAATAAAAAAGTACCACTTAATTTTTTAAAAGAGCGCAAACAGAAATTAAAATATCAGTAGGGAACCATCTTCCTTTCAATTGAGCGGCTTTTCCCTACAGCGTCTGCGCATATGAAAACTACATTATTCGGCATCTTGTACAACACGGCGTCTCACGTCAAGTTACCATATTTAAAACGTAAGCTAAGGTTACATTTTGAAATAATGCGACTTTTGATGCAAAACATTATTTTTGAAATATATATTGTTATTTAATGGTTTCATTTTTAATTTCGAAGCTTGTGAAATGAAAATGACATCAATTTGACGAAATTAAAATAAATATATACAAAAGTTTTCTAATTAAAATTAATACTTTAATTGAAAAAATATTACATCATTTTTATCCGTTAAAACCTTTTACTAAATTCGCCTTTGTGATATGTTTTAATTGCCATCTGTTAAAAATAATTAATTAAAATAGCATACGATGTTTTAAAATTCAATTCGTAGGTGCAATAACAACCCACTTAAATGTACTGAAGTTTCATTTACATCCTTGGTTTAAATGCCAATATGCTCAGACGATTTTTGCTTCTGTGGAATGAATTCATTTATAAATCTTCAATGTGTGAAAATATGTTTTTAGTTTTATGAAAATTTACTTTAATCATGTTTTTGTACCATCTATACAAAGTGAAATTAAATTCTTTTTAATTTTAAAGAGAAAATAGCGTAAAAAATATATTAATCAATTTTTTTTCCCTTTTTTTCCACAAATAATGTCTTCTACTGATAATCATAACGTGAATTTTCAATGCAAACTCTCATTTGTATGTAACTTATATTCAAACTTATTAATCAGTATTAGTAAAAAATATTTCTCATTCATTTTAAATATGACGTCATTTTTTATCTATTTTCATTAGTTTATGATATTCATGCTCATTGTATTTTTAACGAATACTTGAAAATACCTGTTTTATTTCAAGTATGACGTCATATTTTTGCAAGTTAAATATTTTATCAATAATATAATTCTTTTTCATTCTTTTTCTTCTAATTATATCGCCATTTTTGACAGAAAAACCCTTATTAAAGTAACCGATATCTATATTTTATATATATAGTAAAAAATACTTCATTTTTTTTTCAAATATGACGTCATATTTATTTTCTTTTTATTCACATTTTTTTCGCAGAAATTGTTCAGTTAAAAATTAATTGTCGAGAAGAAATGTTTGTACCAGACTTTGATTTTCTTGGCAACGGGAAAGAAAGATGGTTAAATTTATGGGGAAAATGCCAATTGATTCTGTATGAAAATGAATGAAATTTTGAATTATTAAGCAAAATATTTGAATAAAATAAATTGAACATAGCCTATGTTCATTTCCGGTTTGTAATCCATCTATATTAAAAAATACAAAAGCATTAATTCATCCGTTTAGACGCTGACTTCATTCAAACATTCGGACACACATTGACATTTATAATATTATAAGGATAAGGATTATAATTATTAGAATATATTTTAGTTAAAATTTAAACAATTATATCAATTAATATAATTATAAACATAAAAGTTATATAATTATTTGAAATATAATTATATTTAATTAAAATCCTCAATGCGTATAATTTTTAAATATTGATTAAAGGTGGTCATTTCTCTTCGATTTTATGCAGCCATCAACCCCGAAATTAAAGGACAGATGGCCACCCTCTTTTAAGCGTTACTCCGAAGGTGTACGTCTTTGTGTTGAACTTAGAAGCAAAGATTGGATTATATACGTGCTTTAAAAGCCCGTATAGTAAAAAAAAAAAAAAAAAAAGAAAAAAAAAAAGTCACGTACGTTAGGGTGTCCCAAAAAACGAAAGACGTTTTATTTTTTTCGCATACCCTCTCATTTTTTTTTCCTTTTATGTCAAAACAATTGTAAATTAAGTTTTATGTAATTTGAACCACGGCAACCCGTGCCGACTTGCATCTAAATGTCTCAGTCAGTACTTGTGTACATAGTGAGCGAACGCTGGCACGTGTCAACCTGCCACGTATCTGTAGCGGATTGGAGGGTGTCAGATGTTCTTTCATTATCAGATCACCGACTAATCATGTTTAACATTGCAGGGACAACTGGACCAGCAATGATGAAGAGGAATGCCAGAAAAACAGACTGGCATTCTTACTGCAGGGAACTTGAAGAAAGGATCCTGTCTTTAAAGGGTAAGATAAGTTATAATAATTTTTCGGACGTGGAGTTGGCTGTTAACGCAGTGCAACAAGCCATTCTCCAATCATATTATAACAGTTGTGAACCTCCTGTTGGTAGCTACCCCAGGCCTGTGCCTTGGTGGTCTTCTGAGCTTAGTAAACTCAGGAAAATTACCCGCAGGGCATTTAATAAAGCCAAGAAGGGTGGTGACTGGCAGCAATATAAGTCTGCACTCACCACATATAATAAGGCCATCAGGAAGTCCAAGTATGGCTCTTGGAAAAACTTCTGTGATGGTATTAATGATGTATCTACTAGTGCTATGCTTATGAGAATTATGGCTAGGGATAGTAGTTCCAGTCTGAATGCCATTAAATTGGCTAATGGGCAGTATGCTGAAACAGAAATTAGATTCTCTTAGAGATGATGAGGATTAATTTCTCTGATTCCACCAGTGGTGACCCAGAAGTAGCTCCAGGCACACCTGCTGCTTTTAGTAGCAGTAGGGAGTGCTGGAATCTTGCTGGTGATATCATCACTCACGACAAGATCTTGTGGGCTATCAATTCATTTGACCCTTACAAGACTCCAGGTATGGACGGAATCGTACCTGTTTTGTTACAAAAGGGGAAAACGATATTAGTCCCAGTGCTTAGCCAGATTTACAGGGCATGTCTCACTTTCGGATACATTCCGAATGCATGGAGACATACCAAGTTGGTCTTTATCCCCAAATCTGGGAAAGATACATATTTTGAAGCAAAATCATTCCGACCAATTAGTTTAACATCATTAGTTATTCATACTTAAGACGTTGGAAAAGCTAATGGATAGGCACATCAGGAAACACATCTTGAGCGTAAAGACACTCTCAAGTTCCCAGAATGCCTATCAGACTGGCAGGTCAACTGACAGTGCTCTTTATAATCTTTTCTTTGTTCTTGAGAAAAGTTTTAAGGCAAATGAAACTGCTTTGGCAGTCTTTCTTAATATTGAGGGTGCCTTTGATAAGGTATCTACGGATGCCATCCTTAGGGCATTGGCCAACAGGGGTGCGGATGAAGTTACTTTGAATTGGATCAACTGTCTTCACAGGGATAGGTCGATCCATGCTGAGTTGTTGGGGGACACAATTCATGTTAAGGCAAAGAAGGGCTCCCGACAGGGCGGGGTACTTTCTCCTGTACTCTGGTGTTTGGTGGGGGATAGACTCCTTGTTGAGATTCATCTGCATGGTGCATACTGTATTGGATATGCTGATGATATTGTCATCATCATTAGAGGCAAGTTTGAAAATATTCTTTCAGCCATCCTCAATAATATCCTTAAGAAGGTAGAGCGGTAGTGCAGGGATGTTGGTCTTTCTGCTAACCCAGAAAAGACGACTCTTGTTGCTTTCACTATGAAAAAATCAATCAAATTCATCGAGATTGTGTTTTATGGGCGCACTTTGAGTTGCTCAAAGGAGGTGAAGTATCTGGGTGTCTATTTCGATGAGAGATTGTGTTGGAAGAGGCACATGGATTACTGCATCAATAAGGCCAAAAAGATTTTCTGGTCATGCAGAAATGCTATTGGCAAAACATGGGGACTCAGCCCAAAAGTGATCTGGTGGATATACAGTATGGTGATCTGCCCTATGATCAATTATGGCAGTATAGCTTGGTGGTCAAGAACAATAACTGACATTGCCAAGTCAGAATTAGCAAAACTGCAGAGGATGATCTGCTTGTCCATGACAGGTGTACTTAGGACAACTCCTACATCTGCTAAGGAGCTGCTGTTGGGTATGTACTCACTGCATATGATTATTGAGGCAGAAGCATTGCTCTGCTCTTATAGACTCATTTTACATGGGCAGTGGCAGAGTTACTCGAGGTATCTTACTTGGGGCAGGCTTAACTGTAAAATCAGTAAGCACCCAGCCTTTATCATGAAGGGTGACGGCATGCCTTTAAAGCATGCATTTGATAAGTCGTTCAGATTTAGTCTTCTCTCTAGAGCTGAATGGGAGACTCTTTCTGTAACGGAGCTTAAGATGGTATGATCTGGTTTACGGATGGTTCCAAGATGAATACTGGTACGGGAGATGGGGTTTGCTGCCCAGCTGATGGTACATCCTTCTTTTACCCGCTGGGTAGTTACGCCACTGTCTTTCAGGCAGAGGTCTATGCAATACTTAAGTGTTGTTACATTTGCATTGAGAGGGGGTATAGTGGCCTGTCTGTCAATATCTACTCTGACAGTCAGGCAGAATTGCTTGCCTTACAGAAACATACAATTACTTCTAGGATTGTTTGGGAGTGTTACTGCTCTTTGAACAGGCTTTCCAGTAATGGTAATTATGTTGCTATACATTGGGTACCTGGTCATACTGGCATCCTGGGTAATGAGCTTGCTGATAGTCTAGCAAGGAAAGGGTCGGTTACTCCATTTATTGGACCAGAACCAGCTATTGGCATTTCTAAGAACTGCATTAGAACTACTGTTTTCAGAATTTTAAGAGAGCAGTAGTATCAAGAATGGCTTGACTCAAGTGGACAGAGACAAGCGAAAGAGCTCAATAGCGGATGCCCTAGCAAAAGGGCAAGGGAACTCATTGGGCTCAGAAGGAATATTCTAAGAAATATGGTGAAACTGTTAACAGGGCACTGTAGACTTAATGGACACCTTAGTACGATAAAGGTGGTTAATGACCCTCTTTGTAGGGGTTGTAAGTATGAAGAGGAGACTGCATTACATGTGCTCTGTAACTGTGAGACATATGCTGCTTACCGTTTCGAACACATGGGTCGACATCTGATTGAGCCATGAGAAATTCAGGATATTCCTATCAAATGTCTGCTGAATTTTATGTCAGCTACTGGTCTATTTAAGGACTAAGTGAGGATGTTTTCCTCTTTCATTTTGGGGGGATAGCACAATAGACTCCTGGTCGCGGTGCTTTGGCTCAGGTCACCCCCCACCCCAGTAATTCAGTAATACAGTAATCTGTAGCGGAGCACCCAGCAGCTGCAATTGAAAAAGATAAAACAAAATAAAAAAAAGGTTTTGGAATGCTTGTGGCAATGTTCAACCCGTGACGAAACAGTGACAACGCGCAACATGTGAAACGTGTCAGTACCAGTTTACTGAGGATAGCGCACGTCTATGTGTCAATGTGCTTATAATTCCAAGTTCTTTTGTTAGTAAATGTCTGTATAGTTTTTAATCAGTGAGCAGAACATAGCAGTGGAATTGTGTAGTTCTAAAACTTCTGTCTAATGGACAAGTTCTCACAGATTTGTTTTACAATATTCGAGAAGTGACCTTTAACTGTTAATGAAAATGCTTATCTCGCTATTCATGAAAGTACTATCGTTTGGGAAAAGGCACACATACCTGTGAAATGGTTGCCAAATTGTGTGAGGAAGCTTGTTAATATGTATCAAGTTTGTAGAGACTTACGAAAAAAAAATTCAAAGAAATTACGAGACGTATTCAAATGGAGATAACAAGAATTTTTAACTAATTTAGACAATTTGTTCAACACTGCATACGATGATGCATTTCAAATAATGAAAATAGAGGAAGATAGGATGTTCTTCGAGAGCTAAAAAGAGCCGAGCCGAGTCGAGCCGGTTATTTTAGAGTAGTGGATAAAAAACTGACCAAATAAGAGGAAATGGGCCGATTTCAAGTTGTCAAAGAAGAAAATTGGCGAATCAAATATGGTTCCGCTTCAACATCCTCAGCATCATACGAACCATTGCAAGAACATTCCTCTTCGAATTCTAATGAAAATAGGGATAAAGAAGATTTCCCAACACTGATCGAAAGCTCAAAACCTCTGACAAGTAAAGCAGTAATGAGGAAAGATTTTATCATTCCAAAGTTAGTTGCTGCATTAGACAGGTGTATGCGAGACAGTATGCGAGATTCTGTGTTTATTCTTAAAGCTGATATTGTGGGTGCACTTGGGTTAAACATTGTCAAATTTCTGTGAAGTGAGTCTTAAGTTCAAAGAATCCAAAGGAACGTGTAGAAAACATAAATATTGAGTTCCAAAACGAGGTACCAGATGTAGTGACCTTACATTGTGATGACAAACTGTTGCCTATTTTGAGTGCTCAAAAATCGAAAGAAGAATGTTTTCTTATAATTATTTCACATGAACTTAAAGAACACCTCATTGCTCATCGAGATTTTATAATTATACAGGCAAAGAACAGGCGCAGGCTATTTGGGAGGCTATGTTAGACTATAATCTCGAAAACAGAGTCGAAATTCTTTGTTGTGATACTATAGCTTCGAATACAGGTCGTTTTAATGGTGCTTGTGCGCTCCTCGAACAAAAATTTGACAGGAAAATGCTTTTTTTTTGTTTTGCTGCCATCATGTATACGGACTGGTATTAAAGGCAGTATTCGAAGTGAAAATTAAACGAGTGACAACAATCCTTGATATTCCACTCTTTAAAAAGCACAAATAGAATTGAAAGAACATCTATCCCACTAAAATACAGTGCTATAGAGAAACAGTGGAATTGTTCCAAACCGTATCTGAACTTGACAATTTGTTGGTCTTTTACCGCTCTGAACTTTAAAATGTTGTGATCAGAGAGGACTACGGAGAGTTGATCGAACTTTCTATCATATTTTTAGGTGGAGATGCAGAAAAAAAATTAAATCAGACCCCTGGGTGCTATGTACAAAACTAGATGGATGGCCCAAGCGATTTGTAGTCTAAAACTCTCGTTATTTAGTTCTCATCTGAAATTAAACACCAAGGATAAGAAAGCACTGCTAAAAGTCTGCTTGTTTATCGTGACAATCTATATTAATCATGGCTTCAATAAATTTTGGTAGTTAAAGCACCGTACAAAGATTTGTAATTTTTGAAATCTTTGAAAGCCAACGAAACTCTGAATGAAATTATCTCGCAAGCTGCTTTACAGAAATTTCTCCAGCATTGTATGGTATTTGACTGATGAAATAGCAATATTAGCACTTTTTGATGATGATGTGGAAGAAGAAACAAAATTAAAAATGGTGGCTCATTTACATAGAGTAAATTTCTCGACCCATGAGAAAACATACATTCCATCGAAGGAAGAAAGTGGTTCATTGTATGGCGAGTTTCGTACATTGATTTTGTAGTTGTTTCTTTAATTATTCATTTATATCACGCGATTGTTACCTGTTATTATTTTTTTTTTACAGAAAAAAGCATCGTAGATCTCATATCTGTTAAAAGCCATTCATTGTTGTCTAGACTCAAAATTGATGATAGTTTTGAAGAGTCCCTCTTCATGAGAGAATAAAGATTTGTTTCCCGACGCGAAAAAGACGATCTCAATGCTCAGAACAATGAACAATACAGCTGAAAGAGCGGTAAAATTGATGCAGGACTTTCATGGTTTAATAAGAGTGGCGGAGGAACAAAAACAATTTTTGTTATGTTGCGTACAAGAACACACGAAGGTCTATCCTGACTGTAAAAATCAAACATTGAAATGAAAATAAGTTCCGTAATGTTTCTTTTACTGTAATATGTTAATAAATACCTGCTTTGAATAAAATGGTGTCTTATGTACCAAAGAAACATATAGTATTTTAAAATTTTTCCATAGTACTGCCCGTACAAGAAATCATGTTCAAGTTTGACCTAAAGTCAGCACGGGTTACCATTATCTGATTGCAATAATACTTTTTATTGATGTTTCTCAGTTGAAATAGAAATAAAACAGGGGGTACTTTTTATTGATGTTTCTCAGGTGAAATAGAAAAAAAATAGGGGGTATGCGTATTTGATTTTGCATTTTTTTTTTTTTACTTTATATCCTGGGACACCCTAACATTCGTACTCCAAAATACTCAGATACCTAACTCAATAAAAATATTCAACCACTCAATTAAATATACATTAAAATTAAACTTATTTTTTATAATCGAAAAACACAGCTGCACGTCGCAACGAATGAACTCGTCAGACTATTTTCTACGAGCAAAGTTTTTGCTGAAATCTATGAACAAGTTTTGCAAATATTTAGACTGGCCATCTTTCCAGTATGGCCATTTATTCTAGAGGTGCTGCAATCTATGATATTTTTTTAGAAATATTTAGACTCACCATATCTCCTCTATGGTCATATAACCTAAAGTTAAGTTAAAAAAAACAACCTTTAAAGCACTAAAACACTTTATTTCTTCTTACAAACTCGTTTCGATAGCCATAGGGTACCGTCATCAGTACAAACTATGATTGCTCAGAAAAACAATTGCTAAAATATATGTATGAGAAGCGGGTTCAATGATAAAGTTTATTAAACAATAAAATTACAGGTAATTTTAGGAAAACAGCCAATGTAAGAGAAGCGGATTCAAAGATACAGTTTATTAAAAATAGAGTGGCACGCTTCCTAAAATCTCTTTTCATAGTTCTATTGGCTAATAAATTTTATCTTTGGACTCGCTTCTCTTACATTAGCTGTTTCCTAAAATTTCCTGTAATTTTATTGGCTAACAAACTTTATTATTGGATCCGCTTCTCTTACATATACAAGTATTTCAGCAATTTTCTATTCAGAACAATCATATTTTGCGCTGATGACGGTAGGCTATGGCGACCGAAACTAGATTTTTTTTTCATTTTCTTTCTTTAAATTTTCTTTTATTTCTTTTATCTTTTTGTACTTAACATGTAACGATAATGTATTTTAAATGTATGTACTATGTGTATTTTAAATGCACGTAATATGTGTATTTTAAATGTATGTGTTTTAAGTGTTATTAATTCACGTTCTATATTTTAAATGAAATGAGTAAAAGCATTGTATTTAAATGAAATGAATCCAATACGAATGATGTTGATGGCAATAATACATGGCGGTTTATCGTCTGCATATTGCTAACATGAAGCTAACGTATTTTTGATTTAAATTTTAAAAATACACGAAAACAAAATGGATTGGAAGTTCAATAATATGCACTGCAAAATTATCCAAGGTAAAATGATGTCATGGTCAGCGGCAATATTTATTTTAACTCTTAGAAGCTAAACAAAATTAACAGGATTGCCTGAAAAAAAACAAAAAGAAAAACAATTTTTAATGAGAATTAATTCATAAACCTTTCATCTAAGAAAATTGTAATAAAAAGTGATTTATCTTTTGAAAGATAGTTGCATTTTCGTTCATAAAACCTAAAGATATGGTATGATTGCGTGAAAGTAAGATCATTTTCTATTTTTCAATATTCAAACTAAATCTCGAGAGCTTGAAGTAGACTGGTACGATCGAGAAAACTTTGTAAACCGTGGTTTGGTGACCGGATTTTAATTCCACATTTCTTTTATCTTTAAAATAGCCACTAATCTCTAAAATAGTACGGGATTACTTCCTATCCTGATCCAGCCGTCCGCCCGTGCATAAAATGGCAAAGAATTTCGAAGGAAAATTGTTGGCAAAACTTAGTAAAATTTCCTCAATCGGCATAGTATGAGGTGGACATATTAAAACAGTATTTTCTTTCAAATACTATATAACGAATTTGCTATGATTTTCAATCATTTATATTTTTCTATTGAAAAAAAAAACTATAAATTTTATTTAAATTCATCGCAATTTTTATATTTGATATTAGTTACGCTTTCACTGTCCGAGGGGTTTTCTGTATTTTTATAAGAATACTTGTAAATTCCAGGATGTATATATTCCTTAATCGCAATTTGATGCTAAAATAACTTTAATATCATTTATTTCTATATAGTGTTAAAAATAAAATTCTGTTTAAAACATTTTTGTCTACAGACATTTTAACATGATTTCTAGACGAGGAAAATTTCCCCGCCAGCCGATTAAAGAGATAAAAATGGAATTTTATGTAAGGTTAAAGAAAATGAAAAATGTGCTAAGTATTGATCATAATAATATCAAAAAACGGTCAAGTGCGAGCATTACTCGCGCACAGGTGATTCTGTAGAATAAATATATGAATTTGTAATTGTATAATAATAATAATAATAATAATAATAATAATAATAATAATAATAATAATTATAATAAAACGTTGCTAAAAGAATACTAAAACTTTGTAAAAAACTATACAACGTAGGGTTGGTTATAACTGCATATATTAGAAAAGTGTAAATGGGTATACCATCAAAGTTCAACGAGATATGGAACATAAATAATATCAAATATAGCTATTCGTATAACTCTTTTTTTAATATTATCCTAATCTGTTTATGATGAACTTAATTCTGTACTGACGAAAAAAGCAGTTTATAGTTAAACTTCATTTGGCATTTCATGAAACTAAATTCAGCGTAGTAATAACCTTTATTTCTACAGTGTAGCTAAAACAAAACCTTTGTTCAAAGTTTAAATTTGGCATTGTGGTAAGCGCGCTTCGAATTGAGGTCTCAAAGTTGCAACGCCGCCTTGGTCAGTGCGGCGTTTTTCCAAATAGGTGTTTAATTAACTTTTAAAGTCACCCGAGGCGTATTGAGAGATACAATCATTGCAAACTATCGTGAATCCCACAGATTTTTGCGATTCATTCTAATTAAATCTTTCGAGGGGTATGCCCTTAAAAAACGGACACCTAATTTTAATTCCAAAACAGGCAAACGGCACCAAGAATATTTAATTAAAATTTTCCTTTTAACATGTACGTGAAAATAAGCAAGTTCGGGTTTTCTAATAAATTCGTTTATAAATTCTGGTGTCAGTTCTTTATTTCATAAGTTTATAAATAGAATTACTCCGTGCCGGAAAGCATTAAATGGTCGCAGGCCTCTTAAAGTTTCAAAATTTAAGAAAATTTAATTTTTTTAGATGTTAAACTCCTATCTTCTTTGAATATTTTGATATAATTGTTTCCTTGAAATTCCCATTAGAACAGAAGTTTTGGCTTTATGAATTATACACGCTCAATAGTTGAAGCGGCGTTTCCGAAACTTTAAAGTAATTATTTTCCAAATGGCGTTTTTGGGGCTTAACGCGCAGGATACCTCAAAAACTTCTGAATATTTTTTCATTAAAAATTTTCAAAACATATATTTCATAACATAGCAAATAAAGTCTTTGTGCATCAATATTAAAAAGCTAAAAAAAAAAACAACGTTTAAAAATGCACAAATAATACATGAAAAGCAGCAGACGGCTGTTTCGAATCTACTAGCGAGATTCTTCTTCAGTGCAAGACAGGGAAAAGGAACAGCGTGCTAGAAAAAGCAAGGCTGAGCAAAATGATAGACAGAGACGCGCTGGCTTATATACCCGATGCGGGTAGCGAAGGCGCCAAAACAACCAATGAGAGAGAAGCAATGGAAACGACTGGGTGGATAAGTAGTGACATCAACCAGAGAAGGAGAGAAAAAGAAACAAAAAAAAAATGGGAAATTAAATTAATGCTTTCCAAATACTTGGAAAATCAGGAGTACTAGATAAGTTATTGACTAAAGAGTGAGAATTTTTAATGATATGGTAAGCTTCCCAAAAATCAAGATCAATGTTAGAAGAACATTTCTGGATAATGAGGGCTGAGGAAAAATCGAACCTATGTTGAGAAGACCAAGAATGTTGAGCAATAGAAGAACGTTTAAGCTCCTGATTTTTAACATAATCTTCATGTTCTTTTAAACGAAATCTAGGAGCACGTTTAGTCTGGTCAATATAAGAAAGGCCACACTGGCAAGAGATTTGGTAAATACCCCAGTTATCTCTGCGATCAACGGGGTGTTTGAGATTTGAGAAAGTGATTTTATTAACAGGAGAAAAAATAACATTAAAATCAATCCTTTTTTAAGATTTTAGCAACTTGCTGACTGATTTTAGAAAAAAGTGGTAACACAACTGAAGTATTAGAGTTGGAATTAGAATGCTTTTCAGAATGGTCGGATTTCGTCAATTTCTTATAAATAGAATCGATAATATTAGAGGAATAACCACGATCGACAGCAATAGCTTTGAGGTAATTAAGTTCAGCACTAAGTAACTGAGGAGTGGAACAAATATTAGTAGCCCGAAAAACAAAAGTATTGAAAGCAGCGAATTTCTGGTTAGGGGGATGAGAAGAATACCTGTCAGGTGGGAGACTGACAGCAAAAGGTTTACGAATGACGGTAGTCTGAAAGCCATTTTCACAACGGATAACAAGGACATCCAGGAAAGAAAGACAGTTATTGGCCTCAATTTCAGAGATAAATTGAATGCAGGGATCAATGGAATTCATAATAGAGAGAATATGATTAATATCCGAATTCATTTCCATGTCACTACTTGCCCACCCAGTCGTTTCCATTGCTTCTCTCTCATTGGTTGTTTTGGCGCCTTCGCTACCCGCATCGGGTATATAAGCCAGCGCGTCTCTGTCTATCATTTTGCTCAGCCTTGCTTTTTCTAGCACGCTGTTCCTTTTTCCCTGTCTTGCACTGAAGAAGAATCTCGCTAGTAGATTCGAAACAGCTGTTTGCTGCTTTTCATGTATTATTTGTGCATTTTTAAACGTTGTTTTTTTCTTTTCTTTTTAATATATTTCATGTTAGTCTGTATAAACGGAACCTAAAATTTCCTTTTTATTGTTCAAAAATATTTTTTAGGTTTTTTTACTGTTGAAATTTTCAAAATTTTGTATTAGCTAAATGCAACATTGCATTAAAAATATAAAAATGCTTTAAATACAAATTTATTTAAGATTATGGAAATTATTACAATCTGAAATATAATTAAGCACCAAAATTCTCATTCTAGTTGCAATATTTATTTTGTAATCCTGCGCGTAAACTGTTATGCCAATTTTTTGTTCGACAAATGACTAACAGTTCCGAGCCCCCTGTAAATACTAATTCTGTATCTTTTTTATCCCAATTAAAATTGTGCTTTAAAATCATATACACTTCAAGACATTAAATGTTGAAAATGTTCTTTTTTTCATTTTTTCCACTTTTTAGAATCCCGAGACCCCTTAAATTAGTATGTTTTTTTACAATTTGACGTTTATATCTTTTATACTGTTACTGGACATTACATTACAGGTATACAGGGTGATTCAAAAAGATGGAGAAAATTTTAAGATGTGATAGTACACACCCAAAACAACATTTTGTATAGAAGAATGCATGGTCGAAAACTAAACGTAAAAAAGTTAGATGGCGCCAAAAGTTATGTTCTTATACGAGGCAAAAACACACAATGAACGATTAAGTTAAGTTACGAAAACAAATTTAATGGCATTTGATTACAATAAGTGCTCAAACATTGACCGGCAGCTGTTATGCACGCAGTACAACGGCGAAGAACAGATTGGCGATCTTTCTGAAACACACCAGGCACCACCGCGTTCGCCAGATCTTTCATGTCTCGATTTTTTTTTGTGGGGACAGCTAAAGGCTCTTGTGTATGAGACTCCCATTGATTCCGCAGAAGAACTTGTCGTCCAGCATTCGGCTGCTGTAGGGCAAGTTCGCGATATGCCTGGTGTGTTTCAGAAAATTCGTCAATCTGTTCTTCGCCGTTGTACTGCGTGCATAACAGCTGCCGGTCAATGTTTTGAGCACTTATTGTAATCAAATGCCATTAAATTTGTTTTCGTAACTTAACTTAATCGTTCATTGTGTGTTTTTGCCTCGTATAAGAACATAACTTTTGGCGATTTCTAACTTTTTCACGTTTAGTTTTCGACCATGCATTCTTTGATACAAAATGTTT
Organism: Maratus speciosus; assembly: GCA_963932465.1. Taxonomy (NCBI): domain Eukaryota; kingdom Metazoa; phylum Arthropoda; class Arachnida; order Araneae; family Salticidae; genus Maratus; species Maratus speciosus. The sequence continues at coordinate 91,455,545 of OZ010800.1, forward strand.
GTTTGGGTGTGCTATCACCTCTTAAAATTTTTTCCATCTTTTTTTAATCACCCTGTATATCATTAAAAGTTGTTAACTGGACATAGAGTACGCCGCCCCTGTCCTTGTGTATGTCCAAACTGACCGTACCTTTAAGGGTTAATATCTCGGTTAATTACCGATGATTTTTTCCGAAAATCATTATCAACAATGCTTTTATTCTTCTGCAACGATCGGTATATTCAGCGATGCTCAACAATTTTTCTGAAGGCCCGTAAATCGAAATTTGTGTATAACAGAAAAATGCTAATTACTCAAAAACTATGTGACCTATGTTAATTGCTATAATATTCCGGCAAGCTTTATATTAACGTCTACTACCTCTAATTTTTTCATAATTTTAATTTCACTAGGTTCGGAATTAGATGGGTGGGGGACATATTTTTGCGCTACATTTTCAACAATATCTTTGAAAATATACCACCGAAAATTAAAAGGAATGTATTTTTGAGTTCAGCGTTACAAAAGCTTTCACAGGATACCCCACATGATATACAAAGAAAAGATTTTTTTTTTCAAGTAGCATAATTAGCCCCTCTACTTTTTTAATAAATATATTTATGAATGTTTATTAATCTGAAAATATGTGGGTCAATGATCGTTATTACTTACCCGAATTTGAACTTTCCACGTTCCATAGTTTACGAGTAAAATGGCTGTGACAGACAGACAGACGGACGGACGGACAGACATAGGAGTGATCTTATAATGGTTCCGTTTTTACTTTTTAATTACGGAACCCTAAAAAGGAGTGGAAATAAACAAAATTGACAATCTACGAAACTTTTTCAATAAATGTTTCTAATATTAAGAAAATTTCAGGATTAATTGATGCGGGCACAGTAGAAAATAGATTGGTGAGTTAGCTCACCGTACTATTATGGAGGTGAAAATAGTAAAAACTTCGTTGTCAATATTAAAAATGGTTTCTACGGTTTCGTTCATCTGACGAAACCCTATTTGTCTCCCTCCTCTGTCTCTCAGTCACAGAACTCGTTTTCAGCAACTGTGTAAGTTAGAGACATGATATTTTGCATACTTATAGCTCAATACCTTCGATCATACGATAAATCATAACAATTTGAATACACCAGCTAAAAGAATGGAAAGTATTAATAAGTCAACTAAAGCATTAATTTTAATAGAACTTCAAAGATTTTTATTCTGAAACGCGAAAAGAAGAGTAGGGTTGTAATTTTCGCTGAGGTACTACGGCTATAAGGACTAAAGGTTTCTAAACACACCCTTATCTTAAAATATACTAGACATAAAAACGCGAAATTTCGTACCGATACACAAAAAAAAATTGTCTTGCAGAATTTCTAAAAAAATTTCAAAATTTTCTACTAGAAGTCGAATATCCATTAAAAATTGATTTATATAAATTTATTTTATTTTATCTTAAAAACAACATATAGACGGCAAAACTGTTTAAGAAATATTTTGAGCGAGAAATCTTGCAGGCAGCTGTAGTGGGACGCTTTCGCATGCTCTAAAGCTTTTACAAATATTTCATTTATAGATTTAAATTCTATGCAGCTATGTGTATTTTGCTGTGTTGATTCCGAATATGTAATTCTCTTTAAAATTCGTTGATTAGAACATTGATTTTAAAGAAATCAATATTTTGAATGAAAAAGAAATGTTTACAATTTCCTATCAGCGGAAAATCAGAGATGTGGTAAAAAAATATATATATGATTTTCACAGTGGGATTGTTTCCTGATATATAAAATTTTTACAAATACTGTTTTTATTTATTTAAAATTTATGCATCAATGGTTATATTTTTACGAGAAATGCAATGGCGCATCCTTTTTATCTAAGCGTTTCTGAAATAACTATCATTACGTTTGTTCCCATTTTTTATTATAGGCTATATAAAATTAATAAAAATATGGCAGATTTTATTATGATAGAGACTAGTGGGTGTATTTGTTACATTTGTTAAAATTGAGAAAAGCAATCAAGCCATCAATTTTAAAATTTCAGATATTTTAGGAAAACACATAAGAATTTGAAAGAGGGGGAAGGGAGTTGAAGTTGTAAATTTCCATTTTTACCCTTATGACCTCTAACTTTTGTATTTTAAGCAATTTTTCTAACTCAGCCCCTAATTAAGATACAGCGAGATTCGACCTCATTTAAAGGCTTGAAGGCATCTTGCCGGGGTTTATATTGACCTCTAAAAATAAATGGGCATTAGCTTGTGAGAGAGGGCGCGGAAATGGATTTTTTCACGTGACATATCGTTTTAAAGCTCCCTGCCAATACATTACTAAGTACACACTAATACCTTTTAACTCATATTTTAACCACTAGAGGGAGTTTTAAAGTTTTAATTTGTTCATTACTATCCAATATATTTTTTACCACAAATTAAGTAAAATATTTACATAACAAATCTCAACAATTAGAATTTTCTCCTCCATTTTCCACTTTCTGTCGCCAGGTGCGCTATCGAAAAGAAATCACAAACTTCAAATTTTATCTACGATATGTAAGTTAATACCTTAAATGAAAGTTCATGCGCCCAATAATGTTATTCTTCACACCTCCTACCATATTATTTCCCCTTTTTTTCCTACGGAGGAATAAAAAAAGCAAAGCAGGAGGTTTCTGTTCATGGGTCTTAAAGTGTGCTGATCAAGAGATCGAGGCAAAGAACAATGGGCAGAAAACCCTTGAGAATCGGAGAAAATCTGAGACAGTTTGATGCACGACAGAATGGCAGGAATTGCAAACAGTGTAAACTGGCAAATACCTGACTTCCGAAGAGACACAGATGCGAGAAGCATCCGTTAAAGATTGGATAGTTTCGAAGATTTCTCATCTGTCGAACTATGTTGGGTGGGGCTAGTAGTGCTATAGCCAACTGGTAGGCTTCCCCACCCTGCTGAATCTGAATCTGTCGAACTATGTGTCTAAATAGACTTGCTATCCCGACTTATTAAGACTGCCGAAAGAAATCTTCTGTTTGTCCGACCAAAACTGACTATTTACCACGTAAACGAGATATTTGCATTATTTAATAATTTTGTTAACCATGAATAATAAACTTTTATTTTTGTGAAAAACAAGGATTCTCTAGACATCGCTACATGTTTTATACTTAACCCCATGCAACCACTTAAAAATTATTACAGTAGGCATTATTTACAGTTGATTGCTATCTTTACGATTATTGGCAGTAATTATTAGGATATGACCACAGATTTCTGTAGACTATTCATTAATTGTCAGAGAATTCTATATTCCCTTTCCTTTTTAAAGTACTTCATTATAACAAAATTCATTCAAACATTGTAGTATCTCTTCTTATTAATATTCAATTTAAAAAATACATAAAAAAAACAGATTTATATTAGAGGGGGAAATATATATAAATTTCAGACATTTGTTGTAATTATTCGAAACATATTAATTTCATTTTTAATGAGTCTAAACAAAAATATATTGTAATATTTTTCAAAGGTTTCTTTTGGCTTTAAGGTTCCTTAATAATTTATTTCTTTAACAGAAAATTTCAAATTGTACATGCTTTACGAATTTTTTTGTTTTTCAAGATAATTGAAAAGAGAACACATAATACAGATAATATAAATGATATAATGATAATATTCTTCCTAATTTTTTGAGATAACGTTTAATGAGATTTGTGTTGCGCGTATAATTTTATATATAATGCATTTAGTTATGAGGTTTTTTTTTAAATCATAGAGTAGATTTCTCTGAATATATATCTTGTTTCCTAACGGCAATTTCTATTGTAAAAATCTTAATTGTAAAGAAAATTCATATTTAATTACATAAACTGATATAATTACGTGATAATGCATAGGATAATTTTACTCATATGTTTCTTATATCTTAATTATAACTGCATATACTTTTTTTCGCTAATTATAATAAACTGTGTATGCAGTAGAATTAAATTATTTCGTTTAATGATATTTTTTTGCAATGATTTGTTTACTTTTTTTAATTGACAATTCAGAATTTGAATTACATAAGAGGGAATTTATAAAATCCTATTAATTTTGCTTTCAAAATCCAGCAACATTTATGGTTTTTCCAGAATCTTAGTATTTTGATGAGTTTTCATGGCGGCGTTTGTAATAATATAAAAAGTTAAATATAACCTTATAAAGGAAATTTACCATTTTTTTATATTTAGAGATGTTTATTTTTCATCTTCGTCTGCTTTAGGTATAAGAAAATAATATACGTCACTGAAAAATATATAACGTTAGATAAACTAAAATAGAAAACTAATTTAATTTATCTTAAGACAATTCATAACTTGTATTCAGTTAGTTAAAATATAAGAAACAAGGTGCATCTAAAAAATGATTAATTAATTTAGCTGTTGAAGGTAAGTAGCTATTGTTAATACTAAAAGTACTAAAATTAAGGTAAAGAAGAAAATAACATTAATGAAATAGTTTGTTGATAAAAAATGTAGGACAAGAAGAACTTTTTAATAAATAATCTTTAAAAGAATAGTTCATTTCTATTCTTCAAAGATGTCTCTGCAAAATCTACAAAACTATAATATTGAAATTAAACTCAATTATAATTAAGGAAAAAAATATAGCTTGAACCACTTTTGCTAGCATTTAAAATTCTGATTCATCTGCGAAAATATGGATGATCGGCAAACTGCCGAGAACCTTCTTTAGAAAAAACATATTTTAATAAGTGTGAAATAATTGCAGCAAACATTCATCTAAAAAAGCGTTATACAGACAAAGATGAAGTAAAGATACAATGTAGTTAAAAATCAATGAAAACAATTCAACGGAAGTAATTTGCAAAGCATTCTTAAAATATCTTCTCTGAACAGCAGTAGGTGACACTTCTATTAGTACTTTTGTAAATATTTTGTCGTTTTGCGCTTCTAATTGTCAGAAAAGTGACAGAATGTCACATTTTGATCACATATAAATTGACAAAGCACACAATGTCACATTTATAGTCCGGTGTGCAGGAACTTACAATAGATAAGTTAATTATTGATGATACCAATCTTGTTGATTATAACAGCTTTGTTAATAATAAATATTTTGATAACAGTTGTCAATAATTTTACAAATCATAATAATTTTGCTTCTATTAAAACAGTACTTTATATATTGATTCTAGTCCCTATAAAGTTTCTATATAACTATCTATAAGTATCTATAAGTTTCTATATAAGTACTATCTAAGTATTCTATAAAGTTTTATGTCCAATATTATTATATTGATATTGAATTATGAATATTAGTTTCACAGTTAAAATATAACTATTTAATCATACAAATGGATTAGGCTTACCTAAGTTCATTTTATCGGGAGATAGAAGGCTTATTTAAATTTCTTCGGAATAAAAGTTCATTCTGCGTAAGAAGTAATTGCAGAGATAAAAATGTAGACATAAAAATATATATTTTAACATCACAAATGCAAAAACACATAACTTTTCGCGAACATACTTTTGTTTCAATAAATCTTACATCCTAACCTTTCGTAGCTACAGTTCAGTTCATAAAGTTAAAAAAAAAAACATTCATTTGTTAACAAAAAATATCGTCTGCGCGAAGCGCAAAATAAAAACGATTAAATTAAGACCATGCGAGCAGCGATAAATCGCAACACACTCCCACCTTTGAGTTTCGAATTCAATGAAACTCAAACTTTACTTTGGGCTTATATACACGACCATATCTGGATTGTTTTTCAGGTACAGTCACCACAGGAGAGTCACCAACACCTTTTTGGAAAATAGGTTCAGTAGATTCAGTATCTAAAGAGCAGTCTTTAATAGAATGTTGGATCATCGGCTTACTCGTCGCAGGATCAGAAGAATAGTTTTTACCAGTAAGCTTTATCATCGGTTTAGCAGAAGTAGGATCTAAAGGACACTCTTTACCATTCGGTTGAACAGTCTGTTCGGAAAATATTGAGTTTTGAGCTATAGAATGTAGTTCAGTACCTCTTTCATGACTTACTTCTAGAGGTATCAATCTGAGGAAAGGACGTAAAAATTAGCCACCTTTCATTTTTACCTTTACTAATCGTACATTTCTATCTTTAGAAGGATAAAATTCAATAACTTTGGCAAGCGGCCATTCAAATTTCTTAACATTCTCACTAGACATTAGAACAACATCACCAATCTGAACAGGTCTCTGATTTTTGTCAAATTTCGAGGATTGTCTTAAATATCCCAAATATTCAGTGCGGAATCTTTTCCTCAAATCTTGTTTTAGTCGCTGTCTATAGGACTGTCTCTTACTAATAGACGACGAATCCAAAATGTCAAGATCAGGATTACCTGATTCTCTAATGTCTTGTAAAAACATAGAAGGAGTAAGTGGTATTAAATCATCAATTTCCTTTGAAAGATAGGTCAAAAGCCGCTGATTAACAATACTTTCAGTATCGCAAATAACAGTTTGCATTTCTCCTAAGTTCAAAGAACTTCTTCCTAAAACTTTTCAAAGGATCCCTTTGATTATGCCTATCAAACGTTCCCACCATCCACTCCGCTACGGTGCAGATGGAGGATTAAATTTTCAAGTGATCTTCTTAGCTTCGCTATACTCTGTAACGACATCCCAATCGATATTCCTAAGCAAATTTTAGCACCCGTAAAAATTTTCTCATTGTCACTATATACTATTGCAGGTCTACCTCTTCGTGCTATAAATCTTCTAAAATCTTGCAAAAAGTTGTCAGTCGATAAAGATGTGGCTATCTCTAAATGTATGTCTCTGTAGACAGCGCATGCGAAAATAACTATCCAACCTTTCTGACATCCTCGAAGAAGTAAAGGACCGGCGTAGACAGTTCCTACAACTTCGAATACTGTAGTTTCTTTTATACGATCTTCCGGATGTGGTGCTTCTATATCAGTTTAGGTCTTGAATTAAATCTTTTACAACATACACAGTTTTTAACTACCTTTCTAACAGTCTTCCTGCATTTCAAAATACAAAAGTCTTCTCTTAAATTATTCATAAATATCTGGGTACGAGCATGATATAAACAATGATGTCTTGCCTGAATAAGTATTTCCACAACTGGATGGCTACTGGGTAACAGTATCGGAAATCGGAAATTTCTTTTATCTTCTTTAATCAGAATACGACTCTTCACTTTAAGTAGTCCATTCGATTCTACATAACACTGAAGCGATTTTAAGCGTTTATCTTCAGTTCCTAAAAATGATTTTTTCGTACTATTTTTAACAAAGCTATTTTAGCTCTATTTATTTCTTCTAGACTTAAGAGTCCAGAAATCCGGGTGGCAAGTTCCACTTTACAGTTAGTAAAAAATCTAGAAATCCAAGCAATAATTCTGATCAGTTTGTCATACGACGAAAATCTGTTATAATTGTTTTCAGTTGATTCTTCATGATTCGTTGTGCTAATAACTGTTTTTCTCTTTTCGGAATATACTATGTTGAAATCCGAAAAAACGTTGGATTTCGGCCATTCTTCTTCCTGTCTTCGCAATCATTCCGGACCCTCCCACCAATTAGATTTTGCTAAATTTACTGCATTACAACCGCGAGAAGTGAGGTCTGCTGCATTTAATGATCCAGGGATTTGATTCCAATTTTCAGGTTCTGTCAATGATCAGATTTCTTTAACTCTATTGAAAATAAAAGGAGCTCAATTTTCAGTTCCCTTCATCCAATATAGAGCATTTGCTGAATCAGACCAGAAAAATTTCGGGATATGTTTCAACTGAAGATCGTGTATCACACTCTGTGCTACTCTAGTTCCTATATTACAGAAAGTAGTTCCAATCGAGGAATAGAAATGGTTTTCGTTGGATCAACTTTGCACCTAGCCTGTAACAAGCTGATAAGATATTCTATTTTCAGTCGTGCATCTTAAAAATATGCATGCAGAATAGGCATTCTTGACTGCATCACAGAATATGTGCAAAGGGAGATTTTATGGTGCTTCATAATTGGAAATAATACAACGAGGGATTTCTATTTCCTTTAATTTAGAGACATCCCTTCGCCACTTTTCAGATTTCTTCGAAACAGATTCATGCAATTCATCATCCCATGAAACTTGCAATTTCCAACTTTCGTGAAGGAGAATCTTTGGCCGCAAGGTGACAGGACACGTGAATCCGATGGGATCGAAATTTCTATGAACAGCACTCAGAATTATTCTTTTCGTTACAATAGTACAGTCTTTATAAAAATTTTCGTAGATCTACTTTCAAAGTATCACATTTCAAATTCCACATTAGTCCCCAAACTGGAACATTCTTGTCTTCTAATAACGTAAAGTTTTCTGCTTCTGTTTTATGGAGATTATACTCCCACCCTCGAAGATCAAATTTAGTATTGTGGAAAATAAGTTTGGATTTTTCAATAAATTTTTCAAGCTCTTTATGGTTTTCTACACTAGTGACGCAGTTATCTACGTAAAAAGTCTTTAACAACTTATCTGCTGTTTCTTTAAATCTTAATAGTACATTCTTCAAATGATATCGGATAGTGGCACCAAGCAAATAAGGCGAACATGTAAAGCCGAAAACAACCCGTTTATGCTGGAAATTTTTCAACTTTTCGGGGTCACCTTCCTCCCACCATAAAAATTTCCGAAATAGTCTATCTCGCTCTTTCAAACCAATTTGTAGAAAGGCTCTTCGAATATCCGCAATCACGCCAATTTTCTTCAATCGAAATTTATTTAAAATAGTCGGAATGAGTTCTACAATGTTAGGACATTTCTCTAAACAATCATTGATTGAAGGTGATTTTTTTTTCTTGCTGAACCATCAAAGACTGGTCTAACTCTTGTAGTAGATTCTTCTTTAATTACATCTGTGTGTGGCAAGTAATGCTCACTTTCGTCGTTACAGGAGTCCTTAACTTCTTCAATAACGCCTTCTTGTATCCATTCTTTTAATACATATTCATACTCTTGTAATGTTCTCGTTTCCTTTAATGATTCAACACAACTTCTTAATCGTTGTTCAGCGATTTTTCGACCAGTTGGAAATGGAGGGTTGTTTTCAATCCGTGGGAGGCCTACTTCATACCTTCCTTCTACATCTATTTTTATATTTCTATTAAAATGTTCTTCGGTTGTTTTTTCAATTTCTTGTTTGTTTCCGCTTTCACCAGGATCGAGAATTCCAAGTGTGTCTAGCCGCCATAAATCTGAAATTTTTGCATCATTTACATGTAATGACAGAACGCTGTTCGTACTATTCGATACGTTAAACATGCCAGTTTTTCCCATCATATTCCAACCTAGACGTGTTTCCATTAATACTAAACCAGAAATCTGTTGTTTTATTTTTTCGGTGTACAGCTTTCCTGCTACTTCAGCCCTTATAAGCCCATAAATTTCGTTAGGTGAAAATTGATATAGCAATTCAACCTGGTTATTCAAATCAGAGAGAACGATTTTTTGTTCTTAATTTCACTTATAAATGTGCCACGAGGAATTTTAGGAATGCCCGAACAATTTTTTTCTTGATCTAACACTTCGACACGACAGCGATAATTAATAAGGAAATCGCTCAGACTGATCAAATACTTCTTATGCGATGATACAGTCTCTATGCCTTCGAATAAACTATGTGTCAATTTATCTTCTTCTATGCATTCATATACCAACTCGGTCAGTGCAGAAGCTGATAAATATGATTTACTGCTGCCTGAGTCAATTAATATTCTGATATATTTCATCTTATTATCACATCTAAGACGTACAATAAGCGTTTGTAAATTAACGTGGCGAGTGCTTGTTTTATTGGATAAAACAGCGTCTTTTTTAATTTCGATATCTGACTTTTCCATAATCGGGTCTTCCTTATTATTTTTTGCTGGGCACATTATTTTGAAATGTAATCTACCGCAATCACAGGGTGGTATTTTTGTTTTACAAAACCGGGATATGTGTTTTCTTATCTCTAAACATTTAAAACAAGCCCCTTTTTGATTAATAATTGTTTTTCTCTTCATGAGATAAGCCATTAGCATGTCTACATTCGGAACTTAAATGTGATTTGTTACAAAAAACACACGTTTCCCTTTTCATTTTCGATGAATTATATAATTCCGTAGCCGTTGGAATGTCTCTTTCTCGCCTAGTGGACGCAGGATAAATATTTTTGTTTACATTTTCTAGATTAATCCCACTTTTCGCCAAACGGACTTTTTCTTCGCTTTCGATTTCGTGCCGTAAAAATTTCATCAAGCAATCTAACTTATTATTACTTTCATCTTTTGAATTTAAAGTAATGGAATTTAAATTTATTTCCCAAATTCTCAATATTTCAACAGGCAAGTACGATTCAATCAATGAATAAAGAATTTCAGAATAATGTTCACTTGAAACACCTAACATTTTTAAATATCTTAAATATGTTTCAATTTTGTCGTACAATTTATAAAGAGGAATTCTTGGACCTTTTCCCATTGTATTATTCATCATTATAGCTAGCACTTTTCTTATATAAACGTATAAAACATATCAGTACGACCAAAACGAGCCTTTAAACATTCAATAACATTTTCATAACTATCGCCAGTAGTGGGTTACGATTCGACAATTTCTCTAGCCCTTGAACCCTTTAATGTTGCTTGCAACAAATATTGATATTTATGTTCTTTCGCGATTTCAGAATCGTTATGTATTTTTTCAAGTTGAGCCCAAAAGGCCAACCAATAATTAATATCTCCCCTGAATAATTTAAATTCTATCTTAGAAAGTCTAAACTTCCATTTCGTAATAATTCGTGTCTCGAAAAACTTTAATTTTTTTTAAACTTTAGTTTTTAACTTGATAAATTTCTCTTCATAGACGCTAAAACTTTCGTATTCTTTATCATAATTTTCTTGAGAACATGATTGATTGTTTAAAAGAAGATCTAAAATGTCTCTTTCTTATGGTTTTATATCTGCCCATTTTTCATCTAATTGAGTATATAAAATCTCAATTTCTTCGATATCTTTATCTTCATCGTTTAATCTGTTCTCAAGTAAATTAGCAATTTGCGTAAAAGCGCTTCTTAATGGAGTGCGTAATTTTTTAAGTTGTTCCATTATCTTATTTTACTTTCTTAAATAATATCGTATCTCAGCAGTCGGATGCCAAATAATATTGATTCTAGTTCCCGTTTATAAAGTTTTATGTTCAATATTATTATATTGATATTGAATTATCAATATTCATTTCACAGTTAAAAATATAACTATTTAATCATACAAATGGATTAGGCTTACCTAAGTTCACCTTATCGGGAGATAAAAGGGTCATTTAAATTTCTTCGGAAGAAAAGTTCATTCTGTGTAAGGAGTAATTGCAGAGATAAAAATGTAGACATAAAAACATATATTTTAACATCACAAATACAAAAACACATAACTTTTCGGGAACATACTTTTGTTTCAATAAATCTTACATCCTAACCTTTCGTAGCTACAGTTCAGTTCATAAAGTTCTAAAAAAACATTCATTTGTTAACAAAGAATATCGTCTGCGCGAAGCGCAAAATAAGAACGATTAAATTAAGACCATGAGAGCAGCAATACAACGCAACATTATATATGGGCTATTCTCACAATCTTTTAACTTTCATGTCCCTGAATAATAATGTTTGATTTAATACACTTTATTGTGTTTTTTTTATTTCATATACTTGGGAACATCCCATTGCATGACTGCACGACAATATTAACGAGATAAATAAGTTTTAGACGATGTTGGGGGTCCAAACACATGGAAAACTCATCTACCGTCCTGTTTCCCTGATGCTGATTTTGAAGTTTGGAGCTGTCTGGATAAAATTGTTTCCATAAAAATAATTCGATATAATTTTTTTCTGAAACTGGAACTATTGTTTTATATGAATATGTAGCTAAAAACTAACCTGCACACATTTTTAGGGTTGATATTATTTTTTGAACTCTGTCCCTGGGTTTTAGATTTTTTACCATCCCTCTTCTAAAATTATACAGAAAATCACTTCAGATGCAGCGACAGATTTTTTTTTCAAGTTTTTGCTCATGCAGAAGTATGCTAGAGAAAGAATATCTAAAATTCTTTGACAGGAAATTTACTGCAGAATATAAATCAGCATTTAAATATCAATTTCAAGCACCGTGGCTTTATTGGTAGTCTTACCGACCCCAAGGTTTATTCCTGCACTTTTCGAGGTAAATTAAAAAAATAATAATAATTTAATCCAATGTTAACAACTGTTTCGAAAAAATAATGAACATTGTGGCTATCACTTAGTCTTAACATGATTTTCCTAAAAATAGGTGGTAATTTTCCTTACCGTCCCTTTTTTGCCATTTCGTCTTTTTTTTTACCTTACCGTCCCTTCTTTAACACCCCTTTAAGAGAATGTTATACAATAATTCTGCATTAAAAGTAGTACATTTGTATTATTTTTTATTTAAATGTCCTGTGAGTACTATGCAAATTCATTATAAGTAAAAATTTAGAAGAAAATAAAAAGTTATAGGGGTAAAATGGTAAGGAAAATTAAACTCGCAAGTTTAACCTCAACCTAAGCTAAATAATAAAAAAAAAATCACTGCTGACCATTTTTTCTTTATTTTGAATCATTAATGCATTCGTCTATCAGATTAAAATGTTATTTTAGCAAGTTTAATTTCGCCAGATTTTTTCCCCCAAAAGTCAAAAGATTGTGAAAATGCCCCATATACGTTTGATATAATTAACTTGTAAAAGTGAATTCACAAAATGTTAAAACAAGAAACCTACAAAAAGAACAAAGTCTTGTAAGAGTGGTATTTTCTTTTGGGGGCTAGAGCTTTGCAATGAAAATGAAATGCTCAATAAATATTTCTAGAGATTATAAAAAATAATCTGTAGCCCACTTACCAACTTATTCATGAAAACATATTAGATAAGGATATAGAGATAGTTATAGAATCTGGCTGAAATAAGCTCGAGTCTTGGATAGAATTTCTGGATTCAGAAACTTGGTCTGCAATTAAACTTAAGAGTGACTAGGCCCTGAAAGAACACCTAGTGCAGACATCAAGTCACTGATAGATATACTAGTGTCGGTGTTAGAGTCTCCGTAAATATTCCAGGAAATTTATCCAGGTGTTTTTGGAACAGAGAAAATACTAAAATTAGTCTTTTAAGTTACAACTCAAATTCTATGTTTTTGTAAATGCTCATGTGTTTGAAAGATTTACACTGACTTCCTGTAATTTCGGTTCTTGCATTCTTGAATTTCATTTTTCCTTGTATTCACTTGGTTCGAAATACCTTGAAGTTTTCAAGATAAAATTAATTTTGAAAGGTTGGAAACTAATAAGATAGTGTACGGTCTTGCTCATTAAACGCATATTTCAGTATAATATGTTTTTACCCAATTGAAAAGAAGGGTTATGTGTTTCACGCGTATCTGTGTATGTGGATTTCTTTATACCTTCGAAAAATCCCAATGGCTGGGTGGATTTTAATGAATGAGGTTTCCATCAATTTGTCTTAATTGTCCGATGGTTATAGGCTAGGTTTCGCTTTTATAAATTCAAAATGGTCCATACAATACAAAATGGCAGTACACACGAAAAAAAAATAACGCACCCTATTGAGTGACATATCATTGGATAGGTCTTTCAAAATGAAGTCGATGTTTCATTGACTATTTTACAGTCAGAAGCTCCGTTTAATTATTACACAACCTGGAAGTTTAGTAGGTTGAATCTCTAGCTTTACTGCATCTCTAACCATCATAGACATCTATACATCTCATCAAAACAGTGTTTATAGATATAGTCCAGGCAATAGGGAATTTTAACTAGCAAAATTAATGGTAGTTCTGGAAATCGGCTTACTTTATGTTTTTTGGGTCACTGAATCCGAATTTGCAACTTCTCACCAAATTTTCTTCCCGGCAACCCCCCCCCCCCCCTGATTTTGGTAAAAAGCCCACAAAAAAGGTTTTTATTTAAAAAAAAAAAAGTTTTTTATTGTTTTAGTAGAAAAGTATCTAAAAATTCAGAAAGTAGAAAAAATTTGCAATAAATTATATATATGGCATTATGACATAGGATGAAGGGAAGGGGGATCTCCCTCGGAACATGCGTGCGGTGCTGCGTGGATTAAGTTCGCAATCCCACTTAACCACTCACACGTTTACATTCGTCCTCCCATTTCCTCTCCGAACTTTTCTTATAAGTTTTACTTTAAGTTTTTGGGTCGCTGAATCCAAATTTTTAACTTACCCTCAAAATTCCTTCCCCAAACCCCCCAAGATAGTTGTTATTAAGTTAAATTTATTATTGTTTTAGGGGAAAAGCATTACCAAATTCAGAAACTAGACAAAATTTGCAACAAATAGGATATATGACATTATGACGTAAGATAAATGGGGAGAGAGGGAGCTGTCTCGGAACATTCCAGCGCGGTTTTCTCAAAATTCAATTTTTTTTCAAAAAATAAATTTTTTTGGGGGGGTTGGCGGGTGATATTTTGGTCGGAAGTTACAAATTCGTATTTAGCGACCCAAAAAACATCATAATGTTAGTCGAAATCCAGAACTAGCATTAATTTTTCGAGGTAAAATCCCCTTTTGCCTGGACTTCATAACTTAGTGCACGTATCGTCGAAGTGCATGTTCAAAGGCAGCCTCCCCCTCCCCGTTCATCCTACGTTATAATGTCATGTATCCTGTTTGTTGCAAATTTTGTCTAGTTTCTGAATTTCGTAATGCTTTTCCCTTAAAACAATAAGAAATTTAAGTTAAAATCAACTATTTGAGGGTGTTTTCGGGGGGGGGGATTTTCGGGGAAGTTAAAAATTCGTATTCAGCGACCCAAAATACTTAAAGTAAACCTTACAAAGAAAGTTCGGAGGGGATATGGGATGGCGAATGTAAATGTGTGAGTGGTTAAGTGAAATTGCGCAACTTAGTTCACTCAGCACCGCGCGCATGTTCCGAGGCAGATACCCCCTTCCCCTTCATCCTAAGCCATAATGTCATCTATCTAATTTGTTGCCAATTTTGTCTACTTTCTGAAATTGATGATACTTGTCCCCTAAAACAATAAAAGTATTGATTTTTTTTATATAAAAACCTTTTTTTGGGTGGCATTTTCCCAAAATTTGGGGGAGTTGCCGGGGGAAATTTTGGTGGGAAGTTAAAAATTCGGATTCATCCACCCAAAAAACATATAGTAAGCCTTTTTCCAGAACCACTATGAATTTTGCTAGGTAGAGCCCCTCTACTGTCTCTATTGCCCGGACTAATAGGAAATAACAATTAACCACATCTTAAAAGTCATCAATATAAGTAAATAAAAAAATAGGTATGTAATATAAAAAAAAAGTTTCACATTGATGAGGAATAATTAATTAGTTCACTTTTTACGCAGTCGAGTTTTTTTTATTTTTTAAATTTAATTTTTTATTAAAAGTCTATTTTCATCAGGTATGGAAGAATGCGTATATTGCACACACAACATAATATAAAAAATAACTTTTATATAAAATACCGAATTTAATAAAATTTAACACGAGGGTATTTCCAAATATACATATATATATATAATGAAATATTTAATAATACTTCTATATAATTACAGTACTTCAATTTAATTTTTAATATATTTTGCTATCTATGAAATGGTTTTCAAAGATATTTAATTAGTTTTAGAAATATATATATATATATTATACATAACGAATTCACTATACATTTATCAGGTGATTGTGTCTCCTGTCAGGAGTCCGAAGATTGATAAATGTAAAATCTTGGTATAGTAAGATTTAATGTCAGCGATGTGTGAAACCCACCTTATTCAGGACTGATATTTTCAGTTTCGTATAACTTTCAATTGTAGACACATATCAGCTTAAAAATTGACATGCAGCCTGAGTTCGACCACTTATTTAATGTAAATTTTAGGGTTCCGTACTTAAAAAGTAAAAACGTAACTTTTTTAAGATCACTCCTATGTCTGTCTGTCTTTAACAGAAATTTTATTCGCAAGCTATGGAAAGGGGGAAGTTGAAACTGGGGGAAATAATAAAGAATATCGACCCAAATATTCACAAGTTATTAACCATTCACAAATATATTTAGGAAACATATAGAGGGGCTAATTAAGTTACTTGAAAAAAAAAAAAAAATTCTTTGCATATCATGTGGGGTATCTTGTGAAAACTTTTCTAACACTGAACTCAAAAATACATTTCCTTTAATTTTCGATATTATATGTTCAGAGATATCGCTGAAAATGCAGTGTAAAAATATGCCCCACCCCTCTATTTCCGAAACTACTGAAACTAATATTATGAAAAAAATTAGAGGTAGTAGAGGTTAATTTAAACCTTGCAGGAAAATTATAGCGGTTAACCTAGGTCACATAGTTTTTGAGTAAAGCGCAGTTTTCAGTTACACACAAATTTCGATTTGTAGGCATTCAGCAAAAGTATTGAAAAGTCCTGACGGTACCTATCGTATAAAAGCACAGTTGATAAGGATTTTTCGAAAACAATCGTTGTAATTAGCCGAGAACTTAACCCTTAAAGCTTTCGACGGTTTGGACATACATAATGAGCCCAGATAACTTTTAAAGATATATTTGTGTAATGCAATGCCCAGTAGCAGTATAAAAGCAAAAAACGTCAAATTTTTAAAAACAGATTAATTGAATTAGAATTAATTACATAAATACTATGGGATTCGCGACTAGTTTGCATTGGGTGGATCTCTCAAAACGCCTCCCGTGCCTTTAAATGTTAATTAAATCCTATCTAGAAAAACGCGGCATAGACCAAGGCGTCGTTGAAACTTTGAGACCTCCTTCAGAAGCGCGCTTAAACTTTGAACAAAGTTTTTTTTTTTTTTAGCTTACACTGTAAAATACAAAGATTATTACTATGCAGAATTTAGTTTTATGAAATGCGAAATGAAGTTTAAATATGCACTACTTTTATTGTCTCTACCGAATAAAGTTCTTCATAAATCGATTAGGATAAGATTAAAAAAAGACTTGTACAAAATAGCAATATTCGATATTATTTATAGGCTTCATATCTCTTTGAAATTTTATGGTACACCCATTCATACTTTTCTAGTAAATACAGCTATATCCAACGCTAATTTTTATAGTTTTTGTAACTCTTATTATGCTTTTAGAAATGGTTTGTTTTTAATAATACAGTTGTTAATTCATATATTTATTGTACGGAAACCCCTGAGCGCGAGTAATACTCGCACTTGACCGTTTTTTTATTAAACTAGTTCTGTATATCTTTAATGTACTTAAATGAAAACCAATAGCTATCAATCTATTAATAGTGTGAAATTGTAAGTAAGAACTGGTTGAAACTAATTACAAAAAATGAAAAGTAAGAAAAAAAATATTTAAGTTGTTTTTTTTTTTGTTTTTTTTTGTTTTTTTTTTTTTTTATAAAAAATGGGGTAGATTTAAAACTGCAATTTTTAAATTGCTTATTTACATTTTTTAATTCAAAATTATTCTCGGAACAAGCTTATAAAAACATAATTGTAATTTTGAAATATTTGCTTATATTTCGTGTTTGTTGCCTAATCATGAAGTATGATGAAGGGAAATGTCTTTACTTTTTTTTCGCGGATACTGAGAAAGCTTTTTATCAGCGAACGCACTATAATTTTCTGCATTGAAATCTTCTAAATAAATATTGAAAATAGAAGAGAATTATCCTAAACGATTTTAAAACAATAAATTTTAAAGATAATTTTGAGCGATATACAGATGAATTTCCCTTTCTCGAGATCCGATGTTAATTCATGTTGTTTTCGACGGATGAGTGACATCAATATTAATGATAAATATTGTTTTTATAAACTGCTATCTAATCAGCCCGGAGTTGCTCATGCGTGAAAAATTAGCACGAAACGAGACAAACCTGTAAAAATCGCAATAAAAAATCGTGAAAAATTAAAAAAATGCTGCACATATTTCGAGTAAATTTTATTGAAAAAAAAATTAAGGTTTTATTCTGGAATTCTATTACTAATGTGAATAATTCACAACGAATAAGAAACAAGTCGTGTAAACAACAGCTACAATTTAAAAAAAAAATAGCAAATGGCAAAATTTGGATTATAAGATTAAAACAGGAATTATTTTATGAATAGCGAAAAATCTTTGCAGAGTACGAAAAAACTCTAAAACTATAAAATATTCACAACAATTTAAAAAATTGCTGCATGAATTCCGAATAAACATTATTGAAAGTTGGTTAGAATTTACTATATTGAATCAAAGACTTAAATGGATTCGTTTTACTAAGTTGTAAAAATTGTAGCGAATGGAAAAAAAATAGCATAAAAATTACCAAACATCAAATATCGCAATACCCAAAATTTAAAGTTTGATAACGAGTTCTTCTTTGTCAAAAAATCTCAGCGAAACGTAAAAAAACTGTAAAAATCGTATTAAAATCACATTAAATAATTGCTGAAATTTCAAACATCGTGGTGGACAATTTTTACTGTATTAAGCTAAAAGTTTTAAGCAGATTTGCTTTCACGGATGTCAGAATGAAAAAAAAAAAAAAAAAAAAAAACACATAAATCTAATTGAAAATTGCATTAGCTATCGCTAAAGTACCAAAAAAAAAATCAGAAGAAAAAAATTACCATAGTAGATGAAACCAATGTAACCCGAATTATTTCAGGAATCTCAAATAAAGCACCGCAAAGCGCAAAAAATCTCTAAATTTCTCATTATCGCATAACAATAATTGAAATTGAAAAATCGTGATTAACAAAATTTACTACATTGGGCTAACGACTTGAAACCTGAATCCTTTTACCAATCTCAAATGCCGTGAAACGTAAAAAAAATTTTAGTTTCCCATAAAAAATTTCTAGAAACATAAAATCGCAGTACGAATTCCCAATAAACTTTATCGAAAAAAGAACAAAATTTTCGATATTGTGATAAAATATTGAAATCGGTTTCCTTTTTTTAAATGTGGACATATCTCCATGAAACGTGAAAAAATGTGAAAATTCGCATAAAAATTAATAGGAAAAAATGTAATTTGAAAATCCCAAACTGGCCATTTTGGGCATAACGGTAGATATAGAAGTACTTTCCTGCTAAATTTTGTAGCTCTGTGTACAGAGGTATATTTAAAAAAATAGTACAAACACACACACACACACACTTCTTTCCTTGATACTATAAATGATATATACAGACAAAATGTCTTGACTAATTTTGCACCAAAGTGGATGTAATTCAGCTCTCTCAGATGGCATTATACAATGCACCATGTACTCAAATAATTTGCATATCTACTTAATGTACAAATTTATGACATATTTTACAGCGAATTGATACTTTAAAATTGCTTGTACTTAGAAGAAGTTGTCATTCCGTTACCACGAACTCAATGTTTCTATTTTATATATATACACAGAAGTGTTTAGAAAATATCCTAAAACTGGGAATTTTGAATCATATTTTTGTACTCTACAGCCGGACATCAGACAGTAATCGCCAATAAGTCAAGATAAATTATATTTAACAAAAAATAGAAAACGCTATTCGATTTCAAGTAACATCAAATGACATGCTTTGAGATTTCATGGTTTTATTTTTTTTAAATGTATTTTCGAATGTTTCAGAAAATTTCAAACAGTGGAGCGGAGAAAGGTAATATCTAAAAATGGTTTTTACGCAGATCATAGATTAACAATTATACTTTATTTAAAAAATGTATTAAAAATGAATTAACACTGTAATTCAAATAATAACATATCTTATTAAAATACCATATTATATGCAAATATGGAGTTTGGGTGTAGTAGAGAAGAAAACAAATAATTTGCATTTTTGCAAACAAACAAATAATTTGCTCACATGGAAACCTGTAGTGATCCGTGCTATCGCATTCAAGTGTACACTGTACAGTGCTATTTTAATACTTTAAAATTTTCATTTGTGTAAAAACTAACAAACTCTATTTACTCATAAATGTGAGAACATGTGAGAAGGGACAAACTCAATAGATAGCAAATATAAGGATTTAATGCAGATCTGGACAAATGTTAAGTACTTAGATACATACTATATACAATTAATATTTACAATTTTAGGAGGGAAAGGGCTTTCGCTGAGATTTACCGTCCCTCAATACTTTGGCGCGCTATCCGAGCCTGACGGGGACGTCTTTCCAAATCAGCTCGCAAAAGAATTCTGAGGTGAATTTTAACCTTCGGCTCTCAGCCTGGAGATGCAAAATCACTAATAAGGAAGGTCTCCAAAAGGGCATAGTAAGAAAAATCCGAACAAATTTCAGAGGGTTCTTCGCATGTGGATATATATGTTTATAAAAAAATTTGGGCGGAACCTCGATAGAACGTTCGTAAAAAAATAATAAAAATTTCGTTTATTTGGCGATTTATCATCGGTTGGCGATGAAATGAAATTTCAATTTTTTTTTTTTTTAATCTCGAATACTCTTTAAGATAAAAATGCTTCATATTGAACTTTTTTAAATAAATTTAATGTAAATAACTTTAGTTCTGTCAGTTTTAGTTTGATTTAACTATAGTTTTGTCATGTATATATATATATATATATATATATATATATATATATATATATATATATATATATATATATATGTATATACATACATATATATATATATTTAAAATGAAAATTAAAAATCAAATTTTATCAATTAAAACAAAATTAAAACAAATTAAAATTGTTTCAATATCTCAAAATTAAGTACAATTGAGTTCTGTCGAGTCCATTCAATTTTGTTGCTATGGAAACGGCGAATTCTTTGATATTGAAATGAATAACTAATAAATGAATCTTGACTTTATTTTGGAATACGCTTAAATATATGAAAGTATTTTTTATGTATGAATTTTTTTTTAAGTAATAAAACTAAATAACAAGCAACATAAATATGTAATACGAAAAATGTATTTATTAAACTATCATTGTTTATGTTTAAATTCATTAAATAATTTTTACACGCATTCTAAAATTCAATTAACAAACAATTTTCAGGTGCATTAAAATCGTTTGCTTTTGGCGAGGAAAAGTGCTGCTCGCCAAATCGCATGACGCTTTCGTCTTTTCACGCCAAGTACTCGAAATTATTTTATTTTTTATAGACTTTCTACAGTTATTCCGCGCTAAATTTGAGTGATCCTATTTAAGTGATGACATACATAAGTAGTTTAATTGGTATTTTTTTCAAAATTTTCTGAGTATGCTCAGTAAGGAAACCTTCCTTGTAAATCATCAAGTTTATTGTCCTTTGAAATTTGCAAGCTTTCTTAGTTCTCATGAGAATTAGCTGCACCTATCTTTGCGGTCAGGATGTGGTCAGGATTTTTTGGAAAGCGCAAGCCACATACACATAAATGTGTATAATACAGTTATTTTAAGTTTTCTCCTAATATACACAAAACGTTATATGACTGTATTATAACTGTTTTATATGACTGTATACGATTGTACTATATTATTTATATGTATATAAGAAGAAAATATTAAGAAACAAAATTGAAACTGCCTTCATCCTACAGAAAAATACTATTATGTATGCTAGAAATAAACGTAAATTAGTCATAATTAACGGTAAATAATTGCTCTGAAGTTCTAATTAACGTAAATTTATATTTTTTGGTTTAATTACCTACCGTGTGCACTTCATTAAGAAATAAGAACTTCTGTAAGTTTTAGTTCATCATTTGTATGTCTTTAAAATATTAATTTTCTTTAGGATTCACATTTTGTCTAATATTTACTAAATATTGAATGATTTGAATGCATGGATGTTTAATGAGCATTCCAATTTATATTTTGAGAAATAAACATGTTTCACGAGCAGATGCAGTAAAGAAATTGTACTTACAAAAATCATTAGGTTGGAATTTTACCTTTTTAAATAATAGCTGCTACATTAAATATGATATATACAGTAGATATTTTTAAGTTCAGTGGCAAATCATTTGAAATTATTTAACAAAGATTATTTTTGTAGAAACAAAATACTCTCAGAAAGCCGAGGCTCTGATTTTTGAGTAGATATTTTTAATTAAGGGAAAGTCAAAATGTATTAATTTCTGAGTATTCTATGTATCCAATAGTATAATTAAAATACATGCGAATTAAAATACAATTTTTAATATTTATTTCGTGTTGTATAACCTCGAAGAATGTTTTTAGCTCTTGAAAATTAAAAAATAATGTTTACAAATTATAATAATACGATTACACAACACAAGACAAAGTAAAAGTTATCTTTAATAATTATTTTATATAGTTACGTGACATACGAAATTTAAAATTTGGATTAAAAAAAATTCTAAAAATTAATCTATTATATGTTCTGTGTATAAAAAACTACATTTAAAAAATATTGCTTAGCTAAAGAATCGCAGATCATATTTAAATTATTTATTAGACGATGAAAAGTTTATTTTTAAAGTTACATAACTGATGATGGAAATTAGATTAATTGATTTCAGTAACGATTATCAATATATGTATCCAAGAATTCAATAGGTAAGTAAAGTGTTAAACTAACATGAGATGGATATATATATATATATATACATTAGGGTGGAACTAAAAAACGAAGTTTCGAATTTTATATTCTAATAGTGATATTTTTTTCCTTTTTAACTCCATAAAAAGAAAATACTTTTCTTTTAATTTTAAAATGATATTTTCCGGTTCCTCAAAGCGCCTGATTTTCCATAAAAAACGAAAAAAAGCCAATAATTGCATGAAAAGTTTTTTAAGCTTATTGTTAAATTTATATTTTGCAAAATTAAATTAATTAAGTGTTAATGTCCTGTAATAAAGAGAATAATTTAGTTTGAGTGCCTTAGAAAAGTTAGCCCCACTTTATTTGACTTTTGTAGAAGCCAGCGTCGTGGGCGTCGGCTTTCATTGTCTCTGATTTATTTGGCTGCGACACATAACAAGTTATTCCGATTTAACGGGTGTTAACAGTTTCTTTAATTATTTTTCGATAAACATTCGGTGCCAAAAGTGACAAAGTCTGTTAACGTACCTAAATCTAGATAATTGTTGAAGTGTCCTGTATTTCGTGAACCAAAACATTTAACATTAGACTGTCATCTTTGACGAACATATGAAGAAGTTATGAAACATTATTTTTGTGTTCAATTTAACTTAAAATCTGACAGCTGGAATCTGGTACACACTACTTCTAAAATATCTAAAGCTGTTGATAATACAATTAAAAGTGTATTGCTGAGACCTTCAATTCCAACGGTTTCTGATACACAAATCATAAAAAATGATTAGAGACTAGTGCGAGAAATGTCAAAATTTGAAGAAAAATATTAAGATTAGAAAGAATAATCCCACATCCAATATAAAATTGCAAAATGTTAGGTAATCCTGTAAAAAACATTTCTTTGTGTAAAAGCACTAAATATTATCGTGTATCAGAACAAGAACGTCACTTTCTCAAAGACCAAAGAGAGATGGGGTGATGACAATAGGATCAATAGATATAAAAACTACAAAAAATGTGTAGCAAGACTGGAAATGGAAATATCAAGGAAAAAAGTTATTTTAAAACAAAAAAATTATGTTTTGATTGAATGATCGTCAAGTGTAAAAAACAGTTCGGAAGGAAAAAGTTCAATCGGTTGTTTTTCTAAACCTGAATTTATAATCAACACGGTGAAAGAACCGGAGTATTAGATAGAACTGCAAATATTATTGCAAATGGCACATTAGAAGATATGGGTATTTCTGATAATAATAAAGAAAAGGTAACTGAAAGAAGGACTTGAAGACGACAAAGAGAAAAGAAAAGGAAGAATTTGAAAGAACAGGAAAGACGAAATGAGTTAATTTTAGAAGGCTAGTATTTTTATGGCAGAAAGGATAACTGTATGATAACTGAAGCAGAGAGAAAAAAATATAAAGAATCATTAAAGATGAACATCTGGTCTCAGTTCAAAAACCAGGATGAAAATATATTGGTCATATTTCATTGACATCTTCTTCTTACATTAATATAGCCACTGCAATTTTGGTGTATTTTCAAAATAATAATACAGACATTTCAAGTTTGAGAGTTATTAGGTGAAACAGAAACGCCTTTAATGCAGGATGCAAATCTGGAGTTGTTAAATCATCGGAAGTAATACCCTAAAAACTTTTATAATGGATAATTTGATTATTACATGCAAATGAACTTTTTCCTTAGATACTTATTTCGACATCTTGCTGAAAAACTACGGGTACAAAAGGATTTTCTGGACCAGTAGGAAAGCGACTTGAAAAAATGCGAACATATTGAAATTATAGACTATAAAAACATTAATCCTATCTTGACGGTCTGATCGGAGGAAGAACTTTAAAAAAGTACAAACAGGGGATATACCTGAATTTTAGATTTTCCTTGTCATACTCAAACAGTGGAAACATGTGTCAAAATTGTCCCGCGAGCTGCGTCAACCGTCTTTAAATATTAAGCAAAAGACGGCTTAATCTTGGGAAAGTTGAATTCCCACAATGTAATGACAAAGTTTGCCTAAAAAGACAATAGGTTGAATATCCAATTTAATTAACTCATAACAAAGGAAGGTAAGGAGGGTGGAAGTCGATATTTAACCACCTCCTCGTGGTGACTTCTGGATAGTATTTGCTAAATAAAAGTAGATATGAGCTAACAGCTACGTTGTTTACTTTCAGTTACTTTATACTAAAATTTCAAAACTTTGACCTCCTTGAGGAACCGGAAAACAACTTAATTTAAAAAAACCTTTTCAGCCAAAAGTTTAGACATCCAAACAGGGAAAAAGTTTTCACTATTACACATTAAAATAAAAAAGTTTTTTTTTTTTAACCCTATACTTGAGTTCCACCCTAATATACATATTTATATACAGGGTGTAAAATATTATATAGCGCCGACCTTTAATTTCTCAACCGTTGTTCGTAGACATATAGTTCCAATTATAAAAACGTTTCAAATGAGGTAAATATTCATTTTGTGGCATTATTTAAAGTAAAAAATCAGTTTTATAAAAATTACGAAATCTAACTTTTTATACGGACCCCCAGTCCCTATAGTTATGTTTATTAAAATTTACACATATCATGACAGATATAACACAAAAAGTTTGATATCTGTGCTACAAAAATTGACGCGGTTATTAAATTTCAAAGTTTGAGATTTTTGCACATGATTTTGTCTTTGATTGAGGGATCAGTTAAAAGATGAATTTAAGTAATTCGAGATCAAAATCAGGGTGCAATGTCCTATTTACGGCGAAACCACCTTTAGCCGGTATAGCCAAATTGGAATTTCATAAAAAGTGTTATTTCATAAAATAATTTTAGCTGACTTTTAGGTGTCGTATACAATGTTAAGAAAGAAATATTGAAATCACACAGAAAAATAAATATCAATTTATTATTATATGAGAAAACGATCTACTATAAAAAAAATACATCAAATACCGGAATCTACTTGAGATACTGCTCAAAGTGTTCTCCATTGGTTGCAATGCACAACTGAATGCGTGACAATACTGAGTCTTAGACACATTGGAGTATTAAAGGTGTAACTGTGTGACAAGCAAGGGTGATGCGCTGCTTCAAATCAACCACAGAAGTAGGCTCAGTCACATAGACATGTGCCTTGATGTAACCCCAGAGGTAGAAATCCATGAGAGGTCAAGCGGTGGCCTGAACGCGGGCCACACTACCGGGCCACCATATCCAATGATCTGTTGACGGAATTCGGTGGCCAGATACGCACAGAGGTTTGATGCTTTATGCGGAGGGGCCTCCATCATGTGGAAAGCACACACGACATGCATCTCGGGGAGGCAGATTTTCATACCAGCACGTTACCGTGTTTTGTAGCAGTTCCCCATATACCGCACCACACGTTCGTTGACCAGCGTACCTTGTGTCGTACTCTGCGGGCGATGTGGAGATTTTCCAGCGACCAGTAATGCACATTTTGCACGTTCATAATGCCACTTCGTGTAAAAGTTGACTAATCTGTCCACAGAATGTCACAGAGGAATGACGGATTTTCCTCTAAGGTGTTAAACATAAAATTACATTAATCAATTCGTCAAGCGTGGCCACCAGCATCAATGTTTCACCAGTGCCAGATGGTACGCATGCGCACCATGTGCATGTAACAAATGCCAGACATGCTGACGCGTGTAACCACATACCTCCCTTATTTCTGCCCTGGTCTGTTGTGGATTTAAAACGGCGAATGCCAGGACCTCCTCCGGTGTCACTCGAACATTACAATTGTCCGTCTACTTGTTCTGTGTCGTGGTGCAACAGAACCGGTCTCTCATAGACGGTGCAATGGATCAGATATAGATTCCTGCGTTGAATGTCGATTCCCAGGAAAACGTTCTGAATAAACCCTCGCAGCCGCTCAGGCATTCCTTTGACATTCACCAGAAATAAGTGTAATTTCGGAATATTGCGTGCATGTGTAGCCAGGCATCACGATATTAGCGCTGACTAGCACCACCACTGCTAGTGGCTCGTGTTTTATACCGAATCCGTGGCGCTGCGGACTATTGTAACTTGATTAATCCCAATTTTCATGCTCGTTATATCTCTGTTGATCGTTTGCATTCCTCTGCCCTTTATCTACTTTTTAGTAAGTATGTTTTATTTTACTGATGTCTATTCTATTATTTGTTTTCGAATGCCCCGACTAGCACTTTGAGACGATTCTACTATCAAAAGCGGTGTTATGTTGACATGGGTATTTCCCAAAGTTGTAATTCTTCGTTTTTTTGTACGCTGCCAGTAAGATTGGCACCTAGCCAAACGCAGCTAAACAAACTTGGCTCGCCCCTTATTTTGATAAAATCAAACAGACCTGACGCACGTGCAAAAGGGTGGAGGGTTTTGCTTTCCGATAACAAACAGTACCTACGTCAACTTTTGAATGTTGTTTGACCCCTAAAATTTAGCTCAAATTTTTAGATGAAATAACCCTCTTCGGTGATACCCCGATTTGACGATACCGGCTAAAGGTGATTTCGCCGTAAGAAGGACATTGCACCCTTATTTTGATCTCGAATTACTTTAATTCATCTTTTAACTGATCCCTCAATAAAAGACAAAAACATGTCCAAAAATCACAAACATTGAAATTTAATAACTGCGTCAATTTTTGCAGTACAGAAGTCAAACTCCTTGTGTTATATCTGTTATGATATGTGTAAACTTTTGCTAAATATAACTCTATGAAAACTTTTCCGTAATTGGAACTATATGTCTATGACCAACGGTTGAGAAATGAAAGATCGGCGATAGATAACATATTGCACCCTGTATATATATATATATATATATATATATATATATACACACACACACAAGTTTCTTTTAAATCCTTGAATTGTTGCTACAATTCTAATAAAAGTAAACAATTTTCACTAATCTCAAATATTTTTTATATTAAATCATGAAATGATTTTTCAAATCTAATTAAATCATTTTTTTCTATGTTAATTTTAGCATTTCATTTCAAAAGTGAAAATATCTTTTTTCGATGTTGTATTATTTCTAATAAAAATAAATCAATTACTGCAGCAGGCATTGCGACAGAAAAGCTTTTATAAAAATGTTTGCTAATTCTTTACCCGTTTGTGTCTGGCGTACTATTAATAGTACATGTCTTTTTATTGAGTATTATTTTGTTTTAACAATTATTTTTGTTATTATCCATATGAAGTAATGGTAGTAAATGTCTATGCATTTCTTATTAGAATTTCACTTTTTTTGGCATTTTGTAATATTAATAATAATAAAAGTTTCCTGAATTGTCTTTGCACCGTTGGCGATTCATTTATTTTAAGCATATATTTCACTCTTTAAATTTAAAATATAGGTTATGTTTCTGAACGAAACATGTGACTAACTAAACATAACTAAAAAAATATTAGAATTTCGTAATATTTGTTAAATCTTGTCTTAATGCGATATTTTCAAAAAATCTCCCAAAACAGTTCCTTAGACTATTGTCATATAAATATGAATTGAATATTACGCACAATTCGTGAAACTTCGGTAAATCATTTTCGATACCTACTATTAACATTACTAACGTATAATGCATTTTTCTTTTATACAAAATTGAAAAAATATCGGAGCCGAAAGTGTTAAGAAATCCGTTGATGGTCTTCATTAAGCAGGGATGAGATTTCCGACTTTTTGGTTACCTGTAAAATCTTAGAGGAAATGTTGTTCTCTTAAATCGCAAAAGTAATCCGAGTAAATAAAATAAGATTTTCTCTAAGATTATACTGGTATGCAAAAAGTCGAAAATCTCATTCCTGTTAAAGGATTGTTTGTGTTTTAAAAGCTGTATGTATCCTAAATTTTTATCTTGTTGCTCTATAAATAAACTTTTCTTAAAAGTATGAAGCACTATCATCTTCGCTTAAGATTAAAATAAAATAATACCCCTAAAGGCCAAATTGTTGTTATGTAATGCAAAGATTTTATTAAATTTCACTGATTTTTTAAGTGTCAGAGAAGAGAGACTGAGAAACTATACATTTATAGAAGATAACATTTTATCTTAAAACTTTTAACTTTATGTTTTTAATTCATCTTTGTATGGGAAGCAAGCAAAGATAGAACTTAATTATAAAGGGACGAAAATAACTCAGCTTTTGAAATTTTGCAGAAATTGCTTATGCTTAAAAAATAAAATATTTTTTCAGTAAATGTTTACTTAAAATTAAAGAAATGTCGGTGATTCCACAAAAAACTATCTGAGACATAAATTTGTTCAAGTTAAATTATAAAACCTTTGTAGTATATTAAATTCTTAAACAAGTATTAAAAAAAATAAAAATAACATTTTAAATGAATGCAATTTGTGTATTGCCATTAAGGCTCTGATATAGAAGCCATCTGAAAAAAGAACGATGTTTACGGTTGAGATAAATGAAAGTATTTTTTGGGATTAAGTTCAGTCAAGACTGGAATCTTGACGAAACAACAATCATTGCACATGTACAAGAATTCGAGATCATTAGGGTAACATGAGGTGAGATGCCGAGCTGTACAAGATGCCGTATCTCGTAGTTTTCATTTGCGCAGGTGATGTAGTGAAACGCTAATCAGTTGCAAGGAAGAGGGTTCCCTGGTGATATTTTAATTTCCATTCGCGTTCTTTTAAAAAAAAATTTAAGTGGTACTTTTTTATTGCTATTTCGTCTTAACACATTTGGTAAGTGTCCAAGGACTTATTTATTTGCCTATATAAGCCTTAGTTTGAACACCAGAGAAATAAATCTGATGTTTTTAGGTTTTTAGATGTTTTTAGGTTTATCTGATGTTATTGGTACCTGGCCTTTCTGCAAAACACTAATAGTGGCAGTTTCCCCTCTTCTTCACGTCAGTGTGTGTGTGTGTGTGTGGGGGTGGGGGCACCAGCGTCTTGCCCAAAACTTCGGGGAGATCAACGAAAGTTTTTGGGGTAAGATGCCGCTTATTTTCCGTTGCGCTCAAACGCCTGGTTGTTTCTTCATTGTTTAAATTGCTCTTGGCTATTATCTAACTTGTCAACAATTTTAATCAGATAATTTAAATCAGTGATTAAATCGTGATTTTAATCAACTGATTAAAAAAATCATTGATTAAAATTATAAATTTTCTAAATGTTTAAAATGACATAAAGAAATATTAAAATCAAATGTGAAAATAATTTGAAAGTTTTCTATATGTATTCAGCTTTATAAATAAGCTCCATTGACCTTATAAATAATTGTTAAAAAATTATTAATTTCAATCATTGTTAAAAATTTTATGTTAAATGCAGTTATGAATAATTTTAATAAATGTAAATATCGATAGTACATAACATTGTCTTAGACAATTAGAGGTTTTACAACCTACGACCTATGCTTGCCAACCTCCATCAAACACCACAGACTCTAAAAACACTCTAATTTGATCTGCTTTGAAAAGATTACGGAAGATTAAATCCTAATTAAAAGACTAGTGGCGATCTCCTGTAATCAGGTCTCCATTGATTTCCCTTTGGCTGCGGGATTTTAAGACAGTATCAATTGCTCTCGAGACTAACTGCTGCTTTTGTGATTGATTAAATAAGATCAACCCATCAATTTAAAATTAGCTTGTATAAAATGGCTAAGTAAACAATTTTATAAAGACGCTATAAGATTTTTTTAGTTAGACATTTTATATGTATAGTTTTAAATATGACATAATTTTTACCAAAGTTTTTTTTTCTCATTTTAATATTCAAGTAAAAATAATTTTAAAGGCCTATAAAAGCCAAATTAAATCGGTGTGACAATAGCAACTGCGAATTTCAAGGTGTCTCAAACCTTTCTAAAACGAAATTAGATAAGATGTCAAAGTGTAGAAAGACAGAATTTTCAACTGACGATGA
Source organism: Maratus speciosus (assembly GCA_963932465.1). Classification (NCBI taxonomy): domain Eukaryota; kingdom Metazoa; phylum Arthropoda; class Arachnida; order Araneae; family Salticidae; genus Maratus; species Maratus speciosus. The sequence continues at coordinate 91,486,039 of OZ010800.1, forward strand.
TATAGATAATGATTAAATTCCCTCCCAATATTCAGAAGATGAGTCTTTTTTTCTTAAGTGAATCAGAATGAGTGTTCATAGTGTCTAGCAGAGTGCAATAAAACCTTGGGAAATTGTGATGGGATCAAGTGCATTCAGTGAAACTGCTGGTTATATAAAAGCTGCTCAAAGCTCTTAAACAAATGTGCAGTTTGTGGTAGACCTGATATATTGCTAAAAAAACAATGGGACATATGAAAAACATTACCAAAAAAGCTTGACTCCAAAGCACTTTATCACAGTGGATTTACCGTGGTTAAACTTGTTATAATGTTTAAAAATAGGCATACTTGAGAGCCATAATTATTTTAAATGTTAAGTAGAACATAATATATTGAATAAATATTTTACAAACAAATATATTAACAAAAGATAAATAATTATATAACACATCAATATTACTGTGTTCTTGTATTATGTTGCCAACGTTTGTTACATTCATATTTTTTAAATTTCCTATTATTAAGTTAGTTAACAACCTTAGTATGTCTAAAATATTAAAGTTACTTTTATTCGTCCCATCATGTTTCATACTGTTTCACAAAAATTATTGTTTACATCGAAACTCCATAAGACATCTTGCCCGTAGACAGTTGGCCATCTTACCCATAATGCAAGTGTTTACAAAAACAAAATTTTTGATGCTTTCTATAGCATCTGTGTAAGGAAATAAGTTGTTAAGTCATAGATAAGAGTCTAAACTTTAACAAGAAATCAATGAATAACAAATTTAAACAACAGGTGCTTTTTAAACAATTAAGTCAAAAACTACGGCATCTTCATCCGATCTACCCTATAGTTCTTGACGGCGGTCGGGGTTGCATGATTGGGAAGACCACCGCTAGTTCACAGAAAGGGCTGTGTCGCGCCTACTGGGGGTCCGTATAACCGTTCAACAATTTATGAAATTGTTACCGGGAAATTTAAAAGCTAAATTGCACATTTTCAATGCAGTAGGTTACGTCAATCGCGGTAGAGATTTATACAATTTGAGATCATTATCACTCTCTGCAAATTTGGTTAGACACTATGACTATACTATACATATTAATAGTGGCAAGAATCATTTTTCTGTTTCCAGTAGTATATAAGCAGAATCACCTCCATTGAATGCGTGAAACATTTTGAGGAATGTTGTTAGTAGATTCTAGATAATAATAGGAAAAAGCGGATTATGACTGCAATCATTATTTTTTCTAAAATAAAAGTGCGTTATTCTTTAATATAGGAATTGATTTTGTAGCAAAAAAGCTTCTTACAAAATGAATGTATTAATGAAACTGGATATTTTCAAATAAATGAAGCTGAAACTCGCTATGAGATGCATATCTTATTCAAATGCTCATAGATAACTGGTTGGTAAGGTTTGACATCTAAATTTATACTTGGTCTTATTTTGACGAAGAAAATCTTTGTAGTTTCATCATACGTTTTATAAACTGTGCACTGAAAATAAAAAATAAAAAAAAATCTGCAAAGTTACTAAGTATTTTTTAGGAAACTGAATGGGTAGAACTTTTTATGTAACGGCAACAACAAAAAACCACGTAACAGATACACGTTTGCACTGTAAATCCAAAAATCTGTAAGGTTACTAAGAATTTTCTAGGAAACTGCGATACCTAGAACTTTTTACAACAAAAAATCATGTGACAAATACACGGCTGCATTGTAAATAAACAAATTTGTAAGGTAACTAAGAATTTTTTTAGGGAACTGGGATGCCTAGAACGATTTATATACACTATGACGCAAAAGTTTAGACAATGAAGAAATTCTTACATACTTTGAAAAATATTTATTCAATTTTCAAATCACTGCTTGAAATTAATGTGCTGTACATATAAACAATATTTATAACAAAGAAAAGTGGAATTGTGCATATTGCACTAAATTAAATGGTAAAAAAAATAAACTGCTGTCTCAAAAGTTTAGACACAAATTAAATAAAATCGAAATAAACAATTTTTAAAACCTGGTTGCGCATCCATGCTTATGTATTACGTCATATACACGAGATTGCATGGAAGAAACTAAATCTTGCATAGTTTGTGGATCGATATCGTACCATGCATTCTCAATAGATGTCTTAAGTTCCTTTTCAGAAGAGTATTGTCTAGCGTTGCTATAAACTTTGCGACACATGATGCTCCAAAGGTTTTCTATAGGGTTAATATCTGGTCTACATGCTGGCCAGTCGAGAACTCTTATATTATGAGAATTAAACCAAGATTTTGAATGTTTTGCAGTGTGAATTGAAGCATTGTCTTGCTGAAATTCCCACTGAGGACCCCCTAGAAGCTCAGCAAATGGCAGTAGGTTTTCATCTAATGTCTGTGTATAATGCTGTGAAGTTTGACGACCACTGGTGAAGGTCAGAGATACTTGTCCATTATAGCAAAAGGCTGCCCAAACCATCACCGAGCCCCCTCCTTGTCTGCGACTAAAAAAACGTTGAGGTTCCTTCCGCAAGTCATGCCAAAACGATAAACAACCATCTGGACCATCCAGATTCCACTTTTTTTCATCGCTAAATATGACTGACTGCCATTTCTCTCCATATGACATATGCTTTCGAGCCCACATAAGTCTTTGTAACTTATGATGTGGTTTCAGAGCTGGTTTCTTCTGCATTTTGCTATAAACGATTGTTCCTTTTTCCAAAATTCGTCTACGAATCGTATCCTTTGATACAGAGAGTCCCGATGAGCTTTGAACTCCACGTACGCTCATTTGTTGAGTACTCGCTAGTCTTTGTATCAGGCGATCCTCTCGTACATTTGTCACACGTGGCCTCCCAGACCGACATTTTGCTTTATATTCGGAACCACTCGATAAAACTCGATAAATAGATTTTTTTGACCTATTAATAATAGCAGAAATTTCAGAAACGCTCTTCCCTTCACCTTTCAACTGCCAAATCCTTGAAACCTCATTCACTTGAATTTGTTTAGCTCTCGGCATGTCGACTATGAAGCGCAATCGTTTGCAGAACTTAAGTACTCCAAATTTGTGACATCATCGATTCTAAATTTGCATATGCCAGCGAATATTCAAAGAAATTTAGAATAGTGTCTAAACTTTTGCGACAAGCACATTTGAATTTTTATGAAAAAAATTAGTATTATAGCAAATAAAACGACTGTCTTTTGTACATAGCATTTTAAATCAGTTTTTGAATATATTTACAGGTTTTTGTAATCCTGACGTCATAATTCTACATTTTAAAGCTGAATGACGTCATTGTCTAAACTTTTGCGTCATAGTGTATCTGCAACCCGGCTTACAGATAAAATTCTAGCAAATATTTAGATAGTAATATTTTAGTAGTTTTTTTGTGTAAAACTACAGATCGTTTGAGTTCGTAGCTTTACAAAAACTAGTTTTGTAGATTAATATCCTTTTTTGTACACTGTACAGATAAAATTTTAGTAAGCATACAGATTTCTGTAAGTTTATATCTCTTTTTTTTACATTTTTTACAGTGTGATTGTGAATATGCATGTTACACACAACATGGGGTAACATTGAAATTCTTTTTTAATTAACATTTCATTTTAATTGATTTTTGTCTAATTTTTCTATATTAAATTTCTTCTGAAGGACGTTAACACGATAAATAATTACATTAAAATTCTTCTTTTAAATTATAGTCATTAAATTATTTGTCACTTTTAGTATGCCGCGTTGTTTACTAAAGTACATGAAAGATATATATATATATATTATACAAATTACGTGCAATATACATTTTCATAACTTGTGAATCTTTTGCGTTTTACTGCGAAGTAATTCCAAGCACATTTTTTATACAATGTCGTTACAAATGTTACTTAACTTATGCTTATCTGTTAAAAGTTATAGGAAGCTGAGATATAGTTCCAAATTCATACTTTGATGACATATTTAATATCAGATAAATGTTTAATGGAAAACACAAATATATATATATATATTGCGCACAGCTGAGTTACATGTATGAAATAGAAACGCATTTATACTAGGTTTTGAACTGAAGTTTAAAAAAAGTAATATATTAAGCAAAAAATAAATTTTCTATATGCATATAAAATGTACATTTCAAGTTTGAGCATGTATATACACTGGTAAAAACTGTTACATTAAAGATAAAAAGAAGACATAATAATCATTCTTTTGATATAGGGTAATTTCAGGTGAGATGTCGTGCTGTACAAGATGCCGAAACACGTAGTTTTCAAATGCGCAAGCGCTGTACGGAAACCCTGCTCAGTTTTAAGGAAGACGGTTCCGTGGTGATACTTTAATTTCCATTTGCGGTCTTTAAAAATATTTTTAAGTAGCAGTTTTTTATTTCTATTTCGTCTTAACACTTCTGGTAAGTGACAAAAATATTTTACATGACTTCTTTATTTGTCTATATAAGACTTGATTTAACACGTTCACGCCTGCGCGGTGGCTCACACTCGACTGTCTCGGAGCTGCCAATTCTCCGGCTTTTTATATACCAGCATTTTAATACAGAAAATGTTGTTTTCTTTAATTACAACAATTGGATGATTTAAAGGAACAACATTTTCTCTGAAATAATAGTGGTGTGCAAAAAACCACAGACTTGACAACTCTGAGACAGTCGAGTGTAACCCACCGCGCCGGCAGGAACATGTTAAACACCAGAGAAATAAAGCTGATGATTTTAGAGAGTACTGCTACCTAGCCTTTCTGCAGATCATAAATGGTTATCGGTTCCCACTTCTTCACGTCAGTGGGAGTACCGGTATCTTGTCCAATACTTTGGGATGAGTCGACAAAAATTTTTGTGAGTAAGATTTCGGTTGTTTTCCCTTTGGGTAAGATGCCGGTTATTTTCCGTTGCGGTCAAATGCCTGGTGTTTCTTCGTTGTTTAAATTGCTCTTGGTTATTCAAAAAATTGCCTGGGTATTGGATAATTTAAATCTATGATTAAATCGTGATTTTAATCGATTGAAAAAATCATTGATTAAAATCATAAATTTTCTAAATGTTTAAAATGACATAAAGAAATATTAAAATCTAAGATGAACACAATTTGAAAGGTTTCCACATATATTCTGTGTTATAAATAAACTTAATTGGCCTTATAAATAATTGGTTAATAAATATAAATATTAATCATTCTTAAAAATTTGCAGTTATTAAAAAATTGCAGTTATAAATGATTTTAATAAATTTAAATATCGGTAGTATATAAAATAGTTAATATAGTTTTAGATAACTAGGTTCTTCTGCCTCCTACGAGCTACGCTCCTCAACCACTATCAAGACATCACAGACTCTAAAAACACGCTAATTTGATCTGCTTTGAAAAGATAACGGATTAAATTTCCTACCAAAATGGCTGTATCATATTTAAACTTATTATAATGTTTAAATATAGGCATACTTAAGAGCCATAGTTCTTTTAAATATTAAGTAGAACATACCTTTTATTTTTCAAATATCAGTTTGTCTTTTTATTAAAGTGCCAACGTTTGTTACATTCATATTTTTGTAATTCCCTAATATTAAGTAAGTTAACAACTTAATATGTCTAAAATATTAAAGTTATTTTTATTCGTCCCATTATGTTTTAAACTACTTCACAAAAATTATTGTTTACATTGAAACTCCATAAGGCGTCTTACCTCTAGATAGATGGCCATCTTACCCATATGTATGGGTAAGATGCCGAAATGCAAGTTTTTACAAAAACAAAATTTTTGATGTATTACATATCTGTAAAATGAAATAAGGTTTTAAATGATACATAAGGTTGCAAACTTTAACAAGAAATCAATGAATAACAAATAAAAACATCAGGCAATTTTTAAAAGAATAAAGTCAAAAACTAAGGTATCTTCACCCAATTTACCCTATTAAATGAACACCGCAACCATTAGTAATTCTAAAAGCGAAAATATGGAATCCAGTATATAATTAATATTTAGGAATATAGATCTTTGCTTTAACATGAATAATTTCTGAGTACTTTATACTGGGACTATTTTTTCTTTGTAAGATATAAACACTTCAAAGACTAATTATGTCATCAGCCAAGAGAGAAAATTTTTTTAAGTAATTGACAAAGATTTACAGTTTCCAATTTTGTTTCACTTGCGAAAAATATTTTTTTTTTTATCAGTATCCGTAAGAAAAAAAATGTGTCGCGTGCTAAAACTATAATTTCGCAGTCTTTAATCGTTGTTCTTACACCTATATTTACGAGAATATTCGAAAAAAATTATCCGCATGGCTTGTCTTACTAAAGGATATTGTATTTAAAGAAGCAGAACTATGTCATTAATTGTTATGAGTTCATGCCATTAAAAACTCATATATTAAGTGAGAATTGATCCATCTACACATCTGGAAGAAAAGTATTTAACATAAAATTCTTATATAAAAATTAATATATTTTATACTGACTGAATCTCCCGTCATATTAGCCCTGTATATAAAAAACATTATGAAAATAAATTGGCACTATACACATTCCGACTAAAACTACTATTATATATATAAATAAAAATAATAATTACTTCTAATTGACGACACATAATTACTCTGAAGTTCTAATTAACTTAAACTTATACTTCGTGGTTTAATTATCTACTGTCTTCACTTCATTAAAAACAAAAACTTCTTAAAATTTGTTTGTGTTCGTCATTTGTTTGTCTTTAAAATATTGATTGTGTTCAGGATCCCCATTTTGTCTAAAATTTACTAAATATTGAATGCATGGATGTTTAATGAGCATTCTAATTTCCTTTTTGTTAAATAAATATGTTTCACGAGCAGATGCAGTAGGGTCATTCTATAAAACTGGAATCTTGAGAGCATTAAAACATAAAAAATGGTACTACAAATGTATGATGTAAATTTAATTTTGTTGTAATTTAAGAAAGAAAAAAACAACAAGATCGTAATAAAACAAATGTTTATTTTGATGCGGAAAAAAAGGTTTTTTAAATCACTGGATTGCAGTTATAGTTATGTATATTTTCCCAAGTGTATTAATGGCTAGGTTAATGATGAAACTGGTGTTATTAGAAGCTGATACAGTCAGTCTAAAAGTTATAAAGTTAATGTTTATATCTTCTAAAAGATATATTTAAGATTATAAGATTACTATTTATTCTATATTGCAGTACACACAATTTTCTACTCATCTAGTTTTTTCCTGTACATGCCAGCAAAATTATTAAAATTAAACGTAATTGTGAAGGTAAATAATTTCAAAATTCCTCAAAACACATAATGGCATCATGTGAGAATATATACTTACATAGATTACGAAAGAAATAAAAGCTTTTGCAAAAAGCACAAAAATAGAACAGTGTTGCGATCTGCAGGGAATATATTGAGTATAATGCAGGATAACTTGTTTTTCAGTTACACACATTTTAGTAATATTTTAATTTTGAAAAAAATATTAAATTATTTATAGATATTTTTCATTGTATAAAATAATTTATTATACTTGTATAAATTAACTGTTTTTGAAAAAAAAAAGTATTATTGTTAAATTATTTAATAACAACATAAATGTCTCTCGTTACAAGTCATGATAATGACTATTGAAGATTTGATATATATTTATATATATATATTGAATTTATTTTTCGAATTTGTTATGTTCGTTTAGGCTATCCCAGAACATTAGAAAGTTATTAAAATATATTTAAGTATTTTTGTGTTTGTTTTTAAAATATAAGCCAGTTTATGTATTTTTCATGTTTTAAGAGAATGTTCCAGTTCTGTCTGCACTAATATTATAAAGAGGTAAAAATTGTTTATTTGTAGGAGTTAAGCTCTTGAACTACCGAACCGATTTCAAAAGTAATGGTATCAAAATTATGGTATTAGTCCAACTTAGAACATAGGCTATATTTTATGTCCGCGCCATTGGCCAAAAGGGGGTGCAGGAGCAAAAAACGTTCTAAAAATGCGATTTATGTGTTACTGAAGGGCCTAGAAACATGAAATTTGAAATGGTAGTTACTTATTAGATACTAATGATCTCTAAGGACATTTCTTAAAAAAATCGAAATTAAAAAGGGGTGAAAATGCGCGAAAAGCGTTCTAAAAAACATTCTAAATGGCAATTTTTACGCAATTTTTGGAATTACAAACCAATTTAAAAAATAATGGTGTCAAAATGATGGTGACAACCCTTGCTCCAACATGACCTACATTTTATGTCGGTGCCACTACCCCTAACGGGGCGGCAGGAGCAAAAAACGTTCGAAATTGCGATTTTTGTGTTACTGAAGGGTCCATATACATGGAATTTGGTATGGTAGTTACTTTTATATTACTAATGATTTCTAAGGACATTTCTTTAAAAAATCGAAATTAAAAAGGGGTGAAAATACGCAAAAAGCATTCTAAAAAAACATTCTAAATGGCGATTTTTACACAGTCTCAAGAAGTACTAAACCAATTTAAAAAATAATGGTGTCAAAATGATGGTGAGAACCCTTGTTCCAACATAGGTTGCACTTGATGTCAGTGCCACTACCCCTAAAGGGGGTGCAGGACCAAAAAAAAGAAAAAAAACTCTCGAAATTGCGATTTTTGTATTACTGAAGGGCCCAGATACCTGGAATTTCGAATGGTAGTTACTTATAAGATATAAATGATCTCTAAGAACATTTCCTAAATAATTCCAAATTTGAAAGGGGTGAAAATGGACAAAAAACGTTCTAAATTGCGATTTCTATGCAATCTCAGAAAGTAACCAACCGATTTCAAAAGTAATGGTTGGAAATTGATGATGACAACCCTTGCTGCATTATAGGATCTCTTTCATGTTGGCATCACTACCACCTTGCGGTTGCATTTTAAAAAACTTTCTAAATTGTGATTTTGTGATACTGAAGGGGCTAGCAACTTGAAATTTGTCATGGTAATTAAATATCAGATGTAAATACTCTCTGAGAAGTGTTCCTTTAAAATTTGAAATTTAAAAGGGGTGAAAATGAACGAAAATGTTCCAAAAACGTTCTAAATAGCGATTTCTACGCAATCTCAGGAAATATAAACCGATTTCAGAAGTAATGGTTTCAAATTGATGGTGACAGTCCCCTCTCCAACATAGCCTATATTTTACGTTGTTGTCACTACCACCTGGTGGTTAAAAGAGCAAAAAATGTTCTAAATTGCGTTTTTTGTGTTACTGAGGGGGTCTAACATTTTAAATTTGGAATGGTAATTACTTCAAAGATGCAAATGATTTCTAAGAATTGTCGAAAGAAAATTGCAAATTTAAAAGGATGAAGTGAGCGAAAAGCGCTCTATAAGCGTTCTAAATTACGATTTGTATGCAGTCGTATGAAATACGAACCGATATTAAACATAGTGGTTTCAAATGCACCTGTTCAAACATAAGCTATATTTTATGTCGAGGGTTGCCGGAGCAAAAAACTTTCTAAATTGCGATTTCTGCGGTACTGAAGAGGCTAGAAACTGTAAATATAGCACAGTAGTTACTTATAAAATATATAAATGTCCTCTAAGAACAGTCGAAAATAAGTTCAAATTATAAAGGGGCGAAACGAAGGGAATGAGCGAAAAGCATTCTAAAAGAGCCCTATATTGCGATTTCTATGGAATCTCAGGAAATAATAAATCGATTACAGAAGTTATTTGTTGCGAATCAGGAGTGATAGTCCCTGATCCTATACGGGCTATATTGTATGCCGGTGTCACTACCACCTGGTTAGCAGGAACAACAAGAAAACCTTTAAAAACAACTAAATACCGTTTTCTATTGAATATTAGGAAATACCAACCGATTTTAAGGTTAATGTTGGCAAATGAATGGTAACAGTCTCTGTTTCAACATTTTCCGAGACAATCTATTTCAACTCTGTTTCGGCATTTTATGTTGGTGCCACTAACACCAGAGAGGTGGCAGACTGTTAGACAAGAAGCTTGGAATTTGACATGATGGTTAATTTTAAGATGTAAATGTGTTAAGATGGTTTCTAAAAAAAATCAGAACTTCAAATGAAGACTGAAATTAGCGTATTTCAACTAATTGGCATATTTCAACTATTACGCGTGCAAAGCCGCGGGGTTTGCTAGTATATATATATATATATATATATATGTTTCTGTGTGTGTGTGAGTGCGTGTGAGAGTATGTGTGTGTATGAATATATAATTTCAGTTGCTATCATATGAAATTCTCAATCCGAGACAACACTATAGAAATACAAATACACTTCTCCAAGCTGTAAGATCATATTTTTCATTAGATATTTTTAATTACAGCTAAGAAAAATGTATTAACGTTTGAATATTCTAATTATGCAAGTCTTAAAAGTAAAAGATGTGCATAGAAATTTTTAGTAAACACTTTTTATTGTATACCTTCACGTTTACGAATACATCTATGGCAAATCACAGTATAAAACGATTTTAAATAAAATGAGGTACATGTAATCGCACTAAAAGAGAATACATCTGCTAGGAAATATGCAGTTTTTTCTTCAAACTATTATTTGAAAATATTTCCTTTTACGTGACCATATTTATTGAACATATGTTTTTGAAATCTGTAAATTAAAAAACAGAGTATTGTCAGATTATATTTAACAACTAAGATGGTTTTAGTATGAAGAGTTACGTATATCCGAACATGTCGTGCATTCGTATAGCATTAAACTCACTTTTAAAAATTTTACTTAATATAAGAACCTGAAATTCTCGGAGTTTTTTATATTGCATATATCTTCAATTTATCATAATACGTTGTCCGCGAATGAAGAGCATAATATTTATTTGCTGATTCTGGAAAATAAAATAATTAAAAAAATTACACGTTTTTGTATGGCAGCGAAGAAAATAGCTGCTATATGTAAGTGGCCTGTTTCTAAAAATAAAATATTCACGCAATTGAAGGATGATAGAAAACACTTATTCTAAAAAGCGTAAAATATATAAAATGAAGATTCGTTTAAGTACATGAAAAGCAAAGGTTATAAATGAAACAAGTCCTACGTAAAATTGAAGAATTTCCATTCGTTTCTAACCACGTAATGGATATAGAAAATGAGTTTAAGAGCACTGAAATGTCAACAGAAAATTTTTGATACATCATCTTTAAAAAATTAAATTGACAATTAATTCTGTGAATATTGGTTGGAGAAAAAGCTGTAGCTATTGTTTGACCCAAACAAATATTTATAATTCAAACAGATGTTTACGTTTAAATGTATATCACGTTCGTTAATTTCAATTTGATGGATCATTACAATAAAAATTGTATTTTATTTAAAATTTACATTAGAAACTTCACTTTATCAATTTGTCTTTAGTTTAAAGTGTTACCAAATATAAATCAAAATTTTGAACTTTAAATTTTAAGAATCAGTCTTGTATTGTTATCTGAATTATACATAATTTTTTTTTCACATTTTTTGAAATTATTATTGTTTAATGCTGTATTCTTTAGTATCCGTTCTAACAAATCAAAACAAATTGAGTCTTTAATTTTCAGAATTTTAAAAACGGAATGAGAAATTTGAAATAATTCTTCTAGAAATTTATGAATTGTACATTAGTATTACAAGTAGATTGAGAGCCTTATTTAAGTTCCTTTAATTTATTGTACAAATTTCCACGCAGGAAACTTTCAGAATAACGCGTCTAGAAACTAAACTGTTTAACAAAACAGCGTGAAATGCGATTCATTAAGGGTTGATTAAGTTCGCTATTCAAAGAAAAGGAAGTATTTTTGTTAAACACAAAGCAGGTAGTGTTTAATACATAGTTTGCAACAAACCTTTTGATAACAACATATTTGATTACAAGAATCTTCGAAATTCCCTGTACATTATTAACACTTAAAGACTTACTTCATATGAGGATGCGAATAACGTTTTTAACAAAGAACTCGTATATTTCAAAGGAAATCTATTAGAAAATTTTATTGAAAAATAATCAAACGCTCATTCATAAATTTTATAAGTACAAAAGATTTGTTTATAATATAAGTGATTTAAAACTAAGTAGCTAAACGTTTTGTACAAATAAACAAAAAATATAATATGTAAATGAATTGCGTTAAATTGGGAAAAACAAAGCTATTTGTGTTGCTATTTTAAAGCCTTTTACGTATTAAAAAATGTTTAAGAAAGTTGTAATTCCTTCATTTTATTTACGTTTTATTTATAGTTCCAATTTGCTAATAAAATGTGAAAGCTGATAGAATGAAACGTATATTATTGTGTAACTCATAACTTTTTCAGTATTAAACTTTTTATTCATTTTTAAATTACTTGTACAGTAATGTTTTGAGTTTCTTTATTTTTAAGGAACTTATGTCAGCGAATATGTTTGAAATATGTATGTACACGACGCGTTCGATACAAATGATATAGTAAACAAGTGCAAATATCTATATTTTCATATAAACAGCTTCTATATTGAGAAAATAAAATATACTTTTCCTTTTTAATGTACCCGGTATTTCTAAGAACGTTGAGAATCATCCAAATGCATTTATATGCGTATGACATTCATACATTCTTATGAGGGAAAAACATTTACATGAAAAAGGAATCACAACTTAAAATTTCAACTCAGTTATTTTAATTATTAATCTTCTGACTTGATATTTTAAGAAAAAAAAACTTTAACACACACGCACACACATATATATATATATGTATATGTATGAATGTATGCATTTATATTAATTTTTAACTAGATTTTTATTATTATTTTGGTATTAGAAAAGGGTATTTTAAAGTATTTGTATTTGCAGTATTATAATTTCTTTAAAAAAATATTTTTATGAAAATGTCGAACTGAGATTTTTTTTTGCAAGTATAGCTTGATTCAGATTTACCTTTTAGAAACAGAAAGAAAAAAGGTCTCTAATATAAAAGTTTTCACTGAACTTTCACCACATACCTATTTTTAGCTATATTATTATTATTATTTTTTTTTTTTACTATTCTATTTTCTATTATTCTACTTTCAATTTTACCACTTAGCTTTATTACTTTATTAAGGAAGGAAAATAATGTTAAGTAATGAATTGATGTTTTTTTAGTACTGTACTTGCTTATTGATGAAATAAAACTGCTATCATAAAGATAAGATAAAGATAAAAATACACTACTCAGTAATATAGATTTATTGGTGAATCATAATTTTCTGGTAAATTACTGAGGCTAGATCATTCATATAAAGAGAAAAAGTTAGATTAACTATTTGTCTACGAAGACGCATTATATCTACTGGAATAAAACTATTCAATGAAAGCAGTACAAGAACTTGAATACCACTATTTTTGGTTAGCAATATACTGCTTATTTAATGAAAGAAACTCTGAGATTAAATAAGATAAAAAATACTATTCGGAAAAAGAGTAAACACAATTTCTGCCAACACTGCTACGTGTATTTTGGGGCCCATATACTCAACGCGTTAGGGATGACCAATGATAAAATAATATTTTTAAATATTTAATATTTACCTTTTTTTAAACCTTCGAAAAATCTCATTTTAAAAAAACTCACATTATTTAACAGTTGTTCACCATTTTTTTAAATCAATATATAACGGTTGCACAGCACAAGAGAAAAAGAAATAAAAAGTATCATTAATACTTCCTCTATATTGTTCTATGACATGCTAAATTTCGTATTTCGGATTTTAACAAAATTCTAGAAATTAAGCTACTATTTCTACTCCGATTTTAGAAAATACATTTATGTAAAAGAATGCTTAGCTAAAGAATTTCAGATCATATTTAAATTATCTATTATACGATTAAAAGAATCTTTTTTAGGTTTTAGAACAGATGAAAAAATTACTATAATTGGTTTCACTATCGGTTATCAATAAAGCTATAAAAATTCAACAGATAAATGGTCATGTAAAGGATACAACATATAATGTCCCAAAAAAATACAATGCCCTTGAAATTTTAGAAAAGTTACTGCATTTATCATAAAAGTGCTTTTTTGCTTTTCTGATTTTAGGATTCGATTAAAAAGTAGAAATATTTTATATTATTTTTAATATTAATTCACCATTAAGTCCATTTAAATAAAACAGCTTTTGCAGCAGACATTTCAACATAAAACATTTTCTAACATTGTTTACCAGTTCTTAAGAGATCTGTTTATGGGCTTCCTTAAAGTAGGGGAAGGTGTTGTACCTCGGTCCTATTTTGACATTTAAATTTTTAATTTAATTAAAATATTAAGATAATGAAATATAAAGATATCTCCTAATTAATTATCTTGTTCTGCTTCCCTCATAATTTGCTTGATCTCTAATTTTCGGTCTAGTATAGTTTTTCTTTTAATAAAAAGAAATATTAATTTTAGAACCGAGGTACAAAACTCATGTTGTACATTGGTCTTAGGCATGTTGGACCATTCATCATTTTTCTCGGAAAAAAAAATATATATAAATAAAATTGTTGCATCATTTTTATGGTGTATCTAAGCTAAATTTTAAAAGTATATTTAATGACAGTTTTGCAAAATATTGTTATTTAAAGTTTTTTTTAATTAATATAAAATGGAAAATTTAATTAGAGAGAAAATAGAAGGGATAATTCCAAGCACAATAATTATCAATTGCAGTTTAACTGTTTTATTGCATCTTTATACATGTTTGTTTTACCACGATGCAAAATTAACAAAAAACAGTTGCTCAAAAAGCAACTATTATTTTTCATATATTAGGAAATATATAGAGAGTTATTCTGTCTCTTACAATATGACTAGGTTCTGGCTAAACGCTAATGATTTTTTCGGAACAGATTGAAAATTATATTTTCCTCAAGCATGAATTCTATTCTAATGCTAATAAAACCTTTCATGGACACAACAATAATCTCTTCTTCAAAATTGTCATCATTTATGCATATTTCCGGTACACAGGTTGTGTACATATAGAGTTGAGTTTTGTATTCCTTCCATTAATGATACCAGAAACTTTCGTGAAATAAAATTTTCATTTATTGGCTTTTTAATAGAGTAATATACAATTGTGTAGTACTTTGGACTTGTTCAAGGTACAGCACTATTGCTAGGTTCAAAGTAGAATACTTGGTGACTTTAAAAATAACGACTTGTTACCATTTTCTATTTAGGCTTAACATGATTTTAAACTCATGTTTATAATTCACTATAAATACTATTTTATGTATAACTTTGAATTTTAAACAAAAAGTTTCTTTATAACTAGATATAATGAAAAGTTGTAACTTTTAAAAAATTACTTTTTGACGATTAAATGATTTATTTAACAATTGTCTGCAACATGTGCTAACTATACTTAAGTGACCAACTGCAAAGTGGCATCTAGTAGTATATCCCAAAACTACATTACTATTTTTATACAAATCCAATAGATAGAGCTAGAAACTGTGTAGGTCCAAAGTACACATATGTTCAAGGTACAACACTTTCCCCTACAGTCTGTGTTTCCAAAGTTATATGTATTTTAAATTTATACACTCAAAAAAAGTCTGCCACTGGAATCTGGAAAATAAATTGTGGCTCTAAAAAAAAAATAAGTCCATGTCATCCTTATAAAATTCTAGTTCCCTTTTCCAGCGAGTTCTAGTTATATTTATTAAATTTCACGGGCTCTTTCCTGTATTATAGTGGTTAACCCTTTATGGGTCAGCGTTCCATTATATGGAGCACCCAACTTGATATCCAAATACAACAATGGCACCAGAATTTTGGTACAAGTACTTCCCGTTCATTATGTATGTGAAATAAAGCTTTTTCTTATTTCAAAATGAATTTGTTCGTAAATTCCGGAGTCATTTATTCATGTAATCATTTTTGTAATGGAAGTGCTCTGCGCCTGAAAGGGTTAAACTTATTTAAAAATCCCTGCAAATAAATACGAACACAAGAAGTTAGTTTTAGTAACTATAGTTCTAGTTTATGAATTAATTCCACAAATCAAGTGAAAATTTCTCGAAATTCAAACGATTCATAATATAATGCATCGTTTCATCACCTGGAAAACTATAGACTACAAATTCTCGACCATTTTTTGTATTCAGTTTATTTGTTTACCTTATTCGCATAACTCGGAAATCTATATTTCTAGTTTAGGGATCTATATTTGTAGTTTTAGGTTTAGAAATAACTACATATTTGTTCTAGATGAAGAAAGTATATTTTTTATTTCAGCTTAACTATTTGCTTTAAAAATAAATTTTCTTAAAATTATCAAATGCTATCATATGTAATTTAAGATTTAACGAGAATAATATACTAAAAGGCCAAATTTTGGTCACATAATGATTTAACTTTCGTTTCTTTGATTTTTTAAATATCAGACAGGAGCGATTAAGGAAAAAATATATACGTATTGAAAATATTAATTTAATTTTAAATATTAATTTAATTTTGATCGTTTTGTTATGTTTTTAAATTAATTTTTGTTCGGAAAATATTCAAATATTAAACTTAATGATAAAAGTGGTAAATATTTTAGTCGATTGTTTGACTTTTAAGAAAAAAATGTTCATGAACAAAAATAGATATTTTTTCATTAAAATGTCTACTTAAAATTATATACTTCACATGGCCAATATCACAAAAAAATGTGAAGCTTTAACTTAATAAAGTCATTAATATTCTTATATTAAACTAAACACAATAAATTAGTTGTCATTTTTGTAATATTTATTCTATCACATATATCAAGTATATCTGTTATGCAAATTAAGTGCATTACACTTATTCATCACCTCATGAACAATTAAGATTTTACCCCCGTAAGATGGTTTGAAGTACTTAATTATTATTATTTTTGTTTTACATAAAGCCAATAAACACTTTCATCTCAAAAGTTATGCGTAGCTGAATTATTGTTGCAAACTTAAAATTCTTTATATGGTTAATCTCCCATAAAATCATATAAATAATTATTTAATAGAGATAAAATGCATTATTTGATTAAATAAGTTAATGGGAGTTATTACATTTATGAAATTCAAATATATTTATGTTAAGTTCTGCGTTAAATTTTTAAAGAAAGTAATATATTAAACCAAAATGAAAATATTTATAACTGTATAAAATGTACATTTAATACAGGAGAAAATATTTTCACCGCAAAAGATTTTTTAAACAAATACTAAAAGAAAACTTAGAAATCTTTTTTTTATTTATTGTGTATTTTTAAAGATTAAATAAACACCACGCCATTAATAATTTTATAAACGAAATATGAAACCTGAATACAATTCATATTTAGAAATATAAATTGTTGCTTGAATATGAATCCTTTGTGAATAATTTATACCTGAACATATTATTCTTTTTAAGCTATTAAGATTTCAAAGGTTAATTGCACCATATATTCAAGGTGCATTCTTTTTTGCTTTCAAAGCATCTGACAAAGAGTTACAGTTTCCAATTTTGTTTCACGTACAGAAAATAGATTTCTTAATTAGTATCCGTCAGAAAAAAAGATTTGCGTGCTGTAATTTCTAAACCTATAATCACGGTGTCTTTAATCCTTGTTCTTACACTGAAAGTTACAAGGATGTCTTAAATAGTTTATCCACATGGCTTGTCTTACTGAAGGACAAAACATATTTTGTTTTTCAAGGAGCAGTTATATAAAGATAAGTTATTAGTGGTTAGCTCTTCATGACACTAGAAAGTCTCATATTAAGAAAGGGTAGAATATCCGATAACAATAAATCAGTATGGCAACAAGAAATAAAGTATTTGACATAAAATGCTTATCTAAAGGAACTTTACTTAGTATTTTTAATTCAAAATAGTAACACTTTAAAATATTCTCTCATTCATATTAAATTGCATTGCGACATACAAATTACTTTATGCAAGATAGTATATACTACACGGTTAAAAATTTGTAATAAACCGCTCAAATTTTTAAAGATAAAGGTTATTTGACCGTTATTATTAAAGTAGTATAAGTTATAAGTCGAATCATAGCGCGTTAGTAAAATAAAAAGGGAAACTGCAAACGATATGCAAAAGCTGTTTCATATATTTGAAAATATATTTATTATTTACAGTTTTATAAATAAGGTAATTTTAATAATCAATTGATCATTTAAGAACATGTTTAAGGTAGTTTAAAGAATAAAATATGAAATGTTTATCACATTTATAATTTGACGTAGAATTTGAAGATATGTATGTTTCGAGGCTACAGAATAAGGAGACAAGAATAATTACTTGACTAAATAATCATATGAATCAATCAGTTTCTCTATGTTTCAAGTTATCTTACAAATGCAGTTCGAGTTAAAAACTTTGAAAATTTCAAATAATCACAATTACCTTTACTTTTACTTTGTAGAAAGACTAACATAAAGAAATCATTAATAGCATTGAAATAGTACATAACTAGCAGGCTATGCCCGCTACGCTGGTCTGTTTATCCAAACGAACCTTGAAACAAAAAAAAAAAAAATGTATCAGTGAATTTCATATTGTGATTTAAAGCAATATGGAACCTTACCTGGAATGTCATTTCGCACTGCGGAAAAACGATATGACCACCATTGTGCTATTATATTTTCTAATGTGCAGACAAATTTTCAGCTATTAAGATCTTAACCCTTTTAGTTGGTCAATCACAGTAGGATTTGCTAGAGAATGATAGTACAATATGCAGTATAATAAAATAATCCCTGAAAAATTATTGAACTACAATGCAAACAAACAAAGTGACAAAATCCATCCAGTAAAACTTTTTTTAAAGACTGATCTTTCATATTGGGGTCCATCTGATTATAGAACTTCCCCCCATAATTCTATAAATAAGCAACGTAGAATTATATGTAATAAATTAAAACCTCCCCAAACATTGTCTAATCAACAAAGCAAGTATTATCAATATCCGCCATTTAGAACTTTTTTGAAAAATCTAATCTTTCATAATCGGTTTCACATGATTATGGAACTTTCTGCCTTTATTTTTTGACATCCGTTCTGTAGTCATTTTTAAAAAGGCTAAACTTTCGTAATCGGGTTCAACTGATTATAGAACTTTTCACCACATCTCTATTATTAAGCAATGCAGAAGGGTGTAGTATATACTAAAACACAGTCTGAAAAATTATCTAACTAACAGTGCAAATTCAATCGAAATCCAATGGGCTGAATCTTTTAAAAAGGCTAATCTTTCATAATCGAGTTCGTATGATTATATAACTTTAAAACATAATTATATGTATAAGCAACTTGCAACAATATGTTATATGCTAAGATCTTCCCAGAAAAATTAACTAACTATCATTTCGATTCTCATCAAAATCCAGTCAGGTGAGCTCAAGTTATATGCAGCCGGGACGAATTTCCCATTTGCATTTTACTCTAGCATATATATAGCAAAACCTCCCTAAAGCGACCGCGTTCCGTTCCAATAAAAATGGGTCGCTCCGAGAGGTGGTCTTTTAATGGAGGTCATGTTTAAATCTAGATTTTAATTGTTGTAAAAAAGTAACAATTAATGTTACTAAATTTATTTTTCACATTAAGAAAAATATGAAAATTTTAGTTTCAAAACAAAAGTTAATTACATAAGTTAATTATAGCAGAGTTTAAAATATGAATTCATTGACGTTTGCTTTGATTTTACGGTTTTATCTTCTGCAATTTTTATTTCCAAGTCCTTTCGAAATTCAGTAAATAAACGCATTTTTTTTTTGGACGGGAAAAAATTATGACGATTTCATTCATTTATCTATTTCTTTGAGAGTAAGAGAGAGACAGAATAGGAAGGGGAGTTTATTGACCGTCATCTTACTTTCTCATCAGAGTTAAATGCATTGCTTAAAAATGCATAAAGGGGTTTAAACACTTAAAAGTTACCGGAATAAATAAAAATTCTAAACTTAGTTTAGAAGATTGATGAATAATGCGCTCTCCGGAATTATTATTCTAATAAAACCTTCAACTGTGGTGGTCTCTGAATAGAGGTAAAATTAGTATTGAACCTATGAGAATAAATTTCGTTCCATGTAAAAATGGTCGTTCAGGGTGGTGGTCGCATAATGGAGGTGATCGCACAGGTAGGTTTCACTGTAGTAGAATCAGAAGTAGATAGATCGATAAGAATATTGATTCTTAAAATTTATGAAAGTGCAAGTTATTTCTCGTTGTCTCTGCTGAATAATTTTAAGGACGAGTATCCTCAATCGGCCAGTATTGAGATTTACGATCACGTCTACAACAAATGTATTTCCTTTTGTACCAAAACATTCTTGGTAGAGCTAATTTGGTGTGGGTTCTGAAAATATTTTTTTTTTTTTTTTTTTCAAAATCGTCATTTAAACTACGCACATGAAATTCTAAGTATCTCTTAGCATTGCAGTAAACATCAGCGAAAAATGAAGTTATAACTTAATTTTACATAATAATAACAAATACTTTCAGTTTAAAAAAATAGTAAATTATTTTTTTTTTTTTTTTTTTTTTTGTTTTTTTGCATGATAACGATTAAATAATAATTAAAGCCAAAAGAAATTCGCGTTCCATAAATAGCAAGCCACATTGTTTGCCACAGTTTGCAAAAATAATTTGCTACTTTCCCACCATAGGCGCCTTGGCGTTTTTTTTAAACAGCTTGGCGCAATGCGGGCATCAGAAAGTGAGATTTGTTACCAATTGATATAAACATTTAAGAAAACAAACTTGATGAAATTTTTTGTTTGATTATATATGTATATTATTAACGTTTTGTATATACAGATACTTCTGTTTCTATATAAATTTAGATAAATAGCATCTTTATGTTAAATAAATTATATAAACATAGAAAAAAATGCTTGTGCATATGAAATGAAACAGCGAATAGGTTGCCAGAAATTATGTTGTCAAATTTCCATCTCCGCCAAGGCTATTTTCTCTATTTAGCCAAGATCCCTGTACTGGAAAAGTACCAAAAAAAATCTTTGCACGTTTAGGATTGAAACAAATGGCTCAATAGCATACATTTTGGTATGGTGTTGGTATAACGTAAAAATAGCAAAAGGTCTCCAAAAAACTTTCTCCCAAATTTCGCCAATTCTGTGTAAATTCGGTTATAGAATAGGTCCTCTTTAAAAAAACAGAATCGATATAAACCTTTTTCTTATTAATTGTACGCCAAACCTCGCCCGGTAACATACGCCAATTATCTGTAGACTCAATTATGTAACTTATCGGTACAAAATATGCCAATTGTCTGTGGACTCGATTAAGTAATTTATCTCCTTAATTAAGGCATACTTTACAAACTACATCTACTTTCCAATTTTCCTGATTTTAAGATCAATGGGTACTGTTAGATGTTAAAAAGCTTGGCGGAATTCGGGTTTCAGAAAGCGAGATTTGTGACCAAATGATACGAACAACTGTGAAAACAAATAAAATGAACTTTTATGCTTTTAAAA
Organism: Maratus speciosus; assembly: GCA_963932465.1. Classification (NCBI taxonomy): domain Eukaryota; kingdom Metazoa; phylum Arthropoda; class Arachnida; order Araneae; family Salticidae; genus Maratus; species Maratus speciosus. Next base: position 91,507,494 of record OZ010800.1, read on the forward strand.
ATATGTAGTCCTATATATAAACTTTTTATTTATGAATATTAATATTTTTGTTATTTATATACAATTTACTTTTGATTTTATATAAAAAGGGGTAAATGTCTTCTTTATAGTAAATAAATTCTATAATTATTGAACAGAAAATATGCATGAAAACTTTCCTTCTCTCTACAAGCCCATTTCTTCCACCTCGCAAAGGGCCCTATATTGGAAAATTATAGGGTTTTCCCCATTGCTCTATGTCTAAATAGTACCGAACAATATATTATACACTAAAACTATCTCTGAAAAATTGCCAAATTAACAATGCAAATTCTATCAAAAACGGTTTATTATAACTTTTAGAAGGCTAAATTGTGATAATTGAGTTTGAGTTCACCAGATTACAGAATTTTACCCAAAACTCTATAGCTAAGCAACGTAGAAGGACATGTTGTATACTACTGAAATCTTCCCGTGAAAATTATCTAAATAACAGTTCAAGTTTCACCAAAATACATTCGGCAGAATCTTTTAAAAAGGCTATTTTTTCATTTCAGGTTTATCTCATTAAAGATCTTTAAAGCATAATTCGATACCAAGTAACGTAGAACGACGTGTTATGTACTAAAACCTTTTGAATGAAATTTCCATTTGAATTATATATATATATATATATATATAATTTGAATTAGATTTTTTTTAAAGGCAGTCATCTACTTGAAAAATGATCAATATTGTGAACGTCGCTAAAATCGATGCCACGCTTATGCATTTTTGGCTCAAAATTAAATTATTTGGCGATAAAATGAAATCGTAAATAAACATTCAGTATGTAACTCACAATTACCGTCATTTTTATAATTACATCTGCTAGTTTCTTCTGCAAATCACATGATGGATGACTTAAATAAAAATATAAAGTAAATTTAAAAAAAAATAAAAAAAAACAATTGTGTGTCAGATATTATCTTATCAAATTTTCTGATGCATTTTTCTTAACCTGACGCAAGAGTTAAATTGCCAAATATGGTTTAAAACTGAAATCTCATATTGAATAAATTTTTACGCATTACGAATACCTTTCATGTTTAAATTCGATATTGTCGTTTTATAATATTACCACTTGTCAAAACTGTTTTTTTCTCTTTTTTTTTCTTTTAAATAAAATTAGTAGAAGTTTTTTTCCGAGATGTACAGCCGTTTCAATTCATTTATCAACAAAATTTTTCGCTAATAATATAATAGTAACACATTCGCCCAAAATAACAGAACTTTCCGTCATAATTCTGTAACTAATCTACATAGAACTATGTGTTATAGCTTAAAACCTTCCCTGAAACGATATCTATCCAGCAGTATAAGTTCCGTCAAAATCAATGCAGTAGAACTCGAAATCTAGGTGTTCGGAACGGAATTTCTGTTTGGATTTTATATATATAATATATGCCAAGAAAAATTAGTATTATAAATATAAAATACATAAAGACAAGCGACACGAAAACTAAATACTTTATTTAGATTACAAAATTTTCAAACACAGATGACAAGATATCCAATTCTGGAGTTGTGCGCAGCACTATTTATCATGGTGCGGGAATCTGCAGAGACACGTGTTTATTGGTGTGATGCATTTCATGCATGGTTTCTGAATTTGACAGGTTCACAATATTTTTTATTTACTACTAGCCATAGAAGTGCTTTGTAAGGGAATCTAATGGCCATGATGAGCATGGAGAAAAGTAGAATCGGTAAATGTTAATGTCACTGAAATTTGCAATTGCGGCATGTATAGAGAACAAATATTCATCTTTGTCTCTGTCTCAAGTCTCGGATTTTAGGGACACAGTTACTAATGATTATGCATTTTCTTACGTTCATCCTTTTGCGATGCAAAAAAATATCATACGAAATATTCCACAGTCTACTTTTTTAACCACAACAGCTGTATGAGCTGTATTGCTGTCCAGTGCCACATTCTTGAGGATATTGCTAAAAATGCATAGTTCTCAAATTTTTTTTCCGATTTCGTGCAAGGTGCGTTTATTCGTTTATCATATATATGATTTTTTTTTTTTTTTTTAACATTACCTCCCTCTATACACGGATTGTATATCGAGTTTTTTTTTTTTTTTTTTTTTTTTTTTTTAATTTGAACATGGTATCGGTGGAAAAGCAAATTAACAATTCATCTCGCACAAGCGTAGGGATTTTACACTTATGATTCTACTAAAAGTATTTCTGAACAAATGCATTCATTTTATCTATTTTATTACCACATGTCATTCTAACCGAACTAATTTTTTCATTCTATGTAATATTTATAAAAAATCTATAACTTCTATGAAGGTCTGCACAAAATGATAAGGATACTTTCTAGATTATAATTTCTGATAATGATTTTTACATGTCCGGTACTGCATAGGGCGTGTGTAGCAATAACAGTTCATTGAAAGGGCTCTCAAAAGAATTCCCTTACATGCTGGTCAATGAAGAAAATCGTTTTCAGTTTATTTTAATGACATGACGTTATTTCAAATGTATTGAAATTCATAAAAATAACCAAATTTCTCTTAAAGATGATTACTATAGAAGAGGGCATTCATTGCGTTTATCGTTCATTTACAGGAACACACAAAAAAATCGGTTACAGTACTGTAAATAATTTAAATATAATTCAATAAAAAAAAGACATGTCTAAAAATAAAAGAAAAAAACTCAAAAGAAATATAAATTTATGTGTATTAAACTTGATGTACTTAGCTTATTTAATTTATCTTTAGCTTATTAAACGTACCGTTTATTAAAGCGTATAATGCGCCTTTGTGATACATGAATTTTTTTTTATCCTCAGAATACTTCCATTAAAGCTTTTAGAAATGATACCGTGTCTTTATCTTTGTCTGTTTCGAAACAGATTTCGAGTTGAAACTGTGTCTACGATTTTAAGTTTTAATATCATTCGAACAGCGGGACAAACTACATATCGGATAATACTGCATTTTAAAATGACTTTTTGAATAATTACGTTTATTAACCAGATATACGCAGTTAGCTAAAAGATAAAATGCATTAAATTTATATGTTATAAATTACAGGAATTTTTTTTCTTAGTCTGATAAAATAAAATTTAAGTTATCAATATTGTTTGAAACTCGATAAGTTATTTTTTTTATAAAAAATAGAAAACTTATTTCGATTCCAAATGACATAAATAGTCAGGCAGGCCAATATTATACTTTAACGTTTAAAAATGAATCAGAAAATGCGGCAGCAAGTTTCGCGTTGCTATGCAGGGGACTTAAGAACCGCCTAAATTAAAACATAATGTAAGATTTTTTTTTCCTATTTAGCGACCAGAATTTTATGTTAGTATAAAATTGAAATCATTAACTTTTTTAAGTTTTTCAAAATTTGATAAAAATAACGTGTTTTAAATGTGCAATATTTTCATTAATTTAACATTGTCAAATAACAAATACCAAATTTAGTAATATTTTCTTTTTAAACAGAAAATAAATTGTGAATCTTGTAATATTGTTAAATAAATATATATGTACTTGTGCTGTGAATTTAAAGGAAACTAAAAATAGAGTACTGAGTTTGTTCGTACCATATTTTGATAAATATAATTCAATAAAAAAGACATGTCAAAAAAATAAAAGAAAAAAAAACTCAAAAGAACATTAATTTATATGCATTAAACTTAATGGAACTTAAAAGCTTCTTTAATTTAGCTTTAGCTTATTAAACGTAACGTATATTAAAGCGTATAATGCGTCTTTGTGATACACGAAAATCTTTGATCCTCAGGGTATTTCCATTAAGGATTTTAAAAACAATGTAGTCATCCCGGCAAGACAAGTTTAAGACAAATTCTACCTTTATAGATAATTATTTAAACGGCGGCGTAACAAACAAAGTATTATGTTAAACATAGTACATCAACAAATAGTAACAAATAGTACATCATCATCTTTAAGAAACTTCTGAGCTCCAATGAGAACCACTTAACTTTAAATTCCAGTATATCTAATTGATGTTATATGGCCTTCATCTCCTTTACATCTGTATCTATTGCACATTGTATCTTGTACATCTTGTCATTTGTAAAACTTACTCACGAATGGTTCTTGCATTTAAATTTTATATAAATAATAGCTAAGCTACATGATTTTATTAACAATAGGATACACTTACTTTTAAAGATAATATGTCGAAATAGAATCAGCTTTTAGTGTGAACGTTTTGTTGTTATTATTCTTAACGTATATCCAAGAGCATAACGTGCATTTTGTATACAATAACAATGTTCATGATTTACAATTGCACGCTATATGCTTGATATAAAACAAAAAAATAGAAAATAAGAGCAGATAAGATGAATCCAAATGCTTTGAGGGTGTTTAAGTAGTCAAATAAACTTAGTAATTTCATGTATTTATTTTCACGTTTGTTTATAATTATCTCTGTGTTAATACTGGTTATTATACTTTAAAATTTCGTTGTTTTTTAAGCTCTATATTACATGGAGTGTTTGTTTTTCGCAAGGATGGGTGTGCGCGATACGTCCAAGAGCTTAGTCTCAGGACGTCTGCCTGCCTGCCTCTCTACAAATTGAGAGTTCCACACCAGGCTACACAAGGTTCACTCAACCTTTCATCCTTTCGCGGTTCATAATATGACTACCAAGACTGCTTTTGAACTAATCACTGAACGTGTAGCATTAGGTTGACGAACCTTACCGGGACATATGTTGTATAGCATCTCGCGGACAGGGTCAAGTAAACAGGGTTAGGCACAGTAGACCATGATCTTTTATGAGTAGTATTGCCAGAGGTTTAGTTTTAGGGTGTGCAACGTAATACGATGAAGCCACAGAAAACAAAAACAATGAAGTCTTATAATTTATATGCGTTTTTTTTTTTACACTGTACTGCGTTGTAACACTGGAATACACTTAATACTTTTTACTTTGAAAAACTCATCTTTTAATTATACAAAAAAGAGATTATTTTTATATTGTTTATCAAAATTTTATATAGTTTACATTCGAAACTAACATGTTTAATTATTCCGATCTCATTTTATGTCCCTTTGCTCGGGACTGTTTGTACACTGTTAAAAATTTTGTGGTATGTTGAACCAATTTTTGGTGCTCCAGTAGCTGCCACAATAAGATGGTGAAATCTTGAACCAACATTTGGAGCTAAGGGTCAATCGGAGCTCCAAATCTTGGAGTGAGATTTCACCATCTTATGGTGGCAGCTACTGGAGCACCAAAAGTTGGTTCAACCTACTACAAAATTTTTAACAGTGTACTAACATATCGCTCACCCGCATGAAAAGTGACACATCTCGCAAAAATTTATTTTGCGTTCTATCTATATTATAAAGGACAAACATATCTGTGCGTAACGCATACGTCATTTTGCGAATGGAAACACTTTGAAATTTGAAATAAAATTTTGGTTTTGCAATTTTCTCTACTGCAAATTTTTAAACTTCTAAACATCACACATTTAAAATTTTTACACCATCGTATAAGGAAAAAAATTATCTTTTAAATGCAATTTGTTTGAAAGCTGTATCTCAATTTATTTTTGAGATATTAATTTTTTTGTAGTTTTTAATACCATTTTTCTTATCGTGGCAGCAAAAGTACCTCATTTCTATTAAAAGTCATTGAAAGTAAACGGAAAATAGTCGAAAATAGGAGATACTGTATCTTTTTGTTGCCATTTTCACATAAAACTTTTAAAAAAGCTGAAATTAAAATATGGGCTATGTCAAGAATATTGTCTGTTATTCCGTGGTAATGACGTCATAGGCACACTTTTTTATAGACGAAATTTAAGGCTGGATTGTAAAAGTGAATTGCTTTAGCGGATGCAAATGACGTCATTTTATAAAAAATATCGCTTTTGATAAATTTCAAAAAATTATTAGATTGTATAATTCGTATTTTCCATATGAAAATTTCTTTTTTAATGTAAGTGGTCAATCTAAAAAATTTATCGCACATAAAAAATTATTAGTTTTCAATTTAAAAAAAATGTTTTCACCTATATTCTTTAACCCGGGAAGCCCGGGTACGATTCCCTAGTTCTACTAATAGATGAGTCATAGGTGTGTATTGCTATACAAAGAGTTTCATAAGTGTAGTTATACAGAAAATAGCTTTATTATACTATATGTCCCTTCGTGTCCACAGAATTGGGGTGGATTGTGTGGGGAGGTAACATTATCCAACACTCCAAACCTCATGATAAGTCTTCATTCTTAAAGGTTTTACACTTTTATGCAACTTTTAACTCCTGCATGGAGAGCTAAGTGCTATAATTTCCTGTTACAGTAAAATCATGCAAATTTTCTTTTGCCTGTCCTGTGAAATTTACTTTTATCGGGATGTGTCACTTTTCTTGCAGATGATTGATATGTTATAACCTAACTTTTTTTCCTCTTCTAACATCTCTTCTAACTAAATTATGCCTTTTATACATTCTCACAATACATTAAGCTAAACTTATATTAAATCTGATTGAGCGTTTTATTTGTTGATATAGCAATTTTTATTAATAATATAGGAGGTTGAGTCCGAAAATGAGTTTCCCCCAGGAAATCGAACAGCAATGTGCAAAGCAAGACAACGGTTGTACGCGAGATACACCCAGGCACCATTGGGTATCGTTTGGCCGCAGTCCAGCAGATGGCGCTGTTGCAGTGCCTGAGCAAATCGGAGATGAGCTTCTCATTCTGGTCCCGGTAGATATGGAGCGAAGGTGTGTTTTGAATTCCTGAGAGCGGTTGTCTGCTATGAAAGGGAACGAATGAAAGGAGCAGAATTTCATAGCCACCTCGTGGAAGTCTATGGGCCAGATATGATGTCGAAACAAATGGTACAGAGACGGTGCCGCCATTACCATGGAACTATTAATAAAGAGGAACTGACATTTCCTTAAAATAGTGAAGCTTTAACTGTAACCGCTGTCGCAGAGGTTGATTACCACCAACCCAGCGGAAACTTCCACTAGTATATTTATATAGAAATTTTCTCCTTATTTAAACGCCTTATTATAGCAAAATTTCAGTCATAAATAATGGTAGAAACAGTTATTCATTTTTATTGGTAACAACAGTTATTCAGTTATATACAGTTATTGGTAGAAACAGTTATTCATTTTTATTGGTAGAAGTTTACTTTGGCGGCAGTCAAACCCTGCGTTTCTACCATATTGTGACAACCAGGGAAACAAACTGATACCAGAAAAAGCAAACAGAAATATCTACCACATTTGTGAGAAAGAATTTCCCTGAATAAGATGCTTAAGTAAGACGACATTTTCCATTCAATTTTACTAGTGGGATGTTTGCCTTTGGCGGTAATCAGAAACTGAAGATCCGATTTAAAAACAGCAGCCGCCATTTTGTGACAACCTCACCAGTTACTTCACTCGCAGCTGGTAGTCAGTACACTATATGTCACCTCCTCTTTATTCATAACTCCATTGCCATTAGAGTGAGGGACGTCAGCAAGTGTTGCGCAGAACGAGACGTGGAGGGTCATTCCACGTAAAATGAGCAAAAATTTAAAAAAAGTCGTGGCCACATAGTAACAGATTTTAATAAAATTTGATATACAGGTTCAATTCATATTCAAATAGAGCTCTGCAAAATATCTTCACAAAAAAAATAAATTATTTTAGCAGTTTTGGACATTTAAGAAACTTGTGATAAAGAATGGCATGTGTGCAATCGTCCAAAGTTGTAGGTTTGAAGTTCTGTATCTTGAAAACTATTTAACTGAAATGAATTTTTTTTAATAATGTAACCTCTGAAAAATTATCTTCTTATTTATTGAGCAATAATAATCTGGTAACACCGTGATTATTCTTTAATTGGTTGTAAAAATTGAAAATTTGCAAATTTTGAGAAAATTAAAAACGTAATAAAAATTAAAGGAATTCAAAAACATCTGAGAAATTAATGCCTGATGTAGTTTTACATATTAAGATCGAATTACTAAAGTTTTAAAGTTGCCATGTATTTCCCTCACCTTTAAAAAATTTTAGATACTTTAAAAAAATGACAAAATTGTAATTTTTCCTCTTATTGACAGATAAAAAAAAACAATGAAGGAAATGTCCCACACTACAGTTATTGCACAGACATAAAGATCAATAAGTCCATAATCTGATAAAAAATTTTTCAATCATGCCTTTTTGATTCCTAACGTCACAAAATTGGGTTAAAAAAGGCAATATTAGCTATATTCCATGAGCTATTTTTTTTTTTAAATTCGCGCGCGTTTCTTAAAATATTGCACGATTTCAAGGTGAAAAAATTTAGTGCTGCCATCTATTTTCTGTATGTGGGTTTAGAAATTAATATATAATTTTCTGATCAATTGAGCTTTTTTTCTACTTTAATTAAAAATCTTCTTGAGGAAAAAATAAACTGAAAGCAAGTATAAAAGTTTTTATATTTCAAATATACACTGTTATCTATAATATTAAAAGAATTAAAAGTTTAAAAAAGCTTTCTTTCACGTCGAAACAAGTGATAGAAATATTGCATTTTATCCTCAACATTTTTTACTATTTATTTTTTTCTCATTAAGGAATAAAAAAGGCAAGAATTAAAGTTTAAATATTTAATCTATATACTTTTAGCTATAACGTCAAGCAATTTTGATATTGTCAGAGGTGTCCATCATCTCTATAGAAACGTTGCATTTTTCCTTCAAATTTTTTCAAAAAAAATTTTTTTCTCATTAAGGAATAAAAATACAATTACTAACATACGTCAATCTGTTACTTATCATTCATTCCTAATTATAAATAATTTTTAATATAGTCTTTGCATTCTTAAGTCTAATAACCAAAATTGAAACTTCAAGCATGTAGCCAAAACCACGATTTTGCATCCACTTTTAATATAAATTTTAATACTTAAATAAACAATCCTAAAATCTATTATTTTACATTTACTCATAAATAGATATGATCTACTTACAAAATGATTTTTGTTAAAATCCGTGACATGTCTGCCACAGGTGATTTGCTCATTTTGTATGGAATGACCCTGGACGGATGCGTACGGCCACTACAGACGAAAATGTGAGGATGGTGGATGACATCTCGCGCTGTGGAAGCAATGCTGAAGTCACACAAGCCGTTCAATGCTTCTTTCGTATTCTGAACCCTGATTTTTTTTTCCTGTAGGACTTTTTGAAGCTTATAAAGCAGTATGGCAAATGTCTAAACTTACTAGGTACTTACTAGGTATGTGGAAAAATAAAGTTACATCATATCTTTAATACTTCATTATATATTTTGTCTTTCATGCAGAACTTTTTCCATGGTCGGCAGGAGACACTTATTTTCGGACTCACCCTTGTATTAGTGAGCTTCATTTCTGTAGAAAAAAGTCAACATACAACAGGAAACTTTTTAGTTTTTATCCAGATAATTTTTTTGGACGCATTATCATAACGATTAAAAGAAATGTTTTGGCTTATTCCAAGAATATTGGTTCATTCGCCTAACTAGGTAACTCCTTCGACAACTTAAATTAGAAAAAAAAATATATATAAAATTTTAATTAATTTGCAATTAATTTACAGCACTGAAATTGCGCTCGTAATTATTGAATATTGAATACGTGATTTATCACATTGCTAAGTGTAGAACCAACAATGTTAAAAATTTCGAAGCCAGGAATCCAAACCGGAACCCTTGAAATAGCGCTCCAAATACTCTATCTTTTAAACTACGAGGACGATGGACAGCTTAGCATTTTCCACACACATATGTTGGTAAGGCTGCAACTGCAGCACAATATGGAATTTTTCACATTTTTCACATTGTTGGTTCTACGCTGAGTTAGCAATGTGATAAATCACGCATTATTTTTTTAAAAAAATGATACGATATGCATTACGATTTGATACAATATGCATTACGATTTGATACGATATGCATTATTATTGGTTGTCAATATTCAGAGAGTGAAATATTACGCATACAGCGTCACTTTTCAGTTTTAATTTTCAAACGAAATTTCCAAAAGAGAGGAGAGTAGCCGAATTTGGACCACGTCACTTATTTTCAGGTGTAACTCACTTAATTTTTTGAATATCTGCAAAACATCATTACACGGCATTAATCTATTTATCTACTAACTAAAAAAATCTTTAGATCAATTTCTTTTTGAAAATCTTAAATTTTATTTTAATTTGAAAAATTTATCAAAAGTGGTCCAAATTCAGCAACTGGTCACCAAAGTTAGACCCCCCCCCCCCCGTCTCCTAAATCTGACCGAATAATATCAGGTTTTTAAATGCCTAGGGAATATAGCTAACTTTATAAAAAACAAAGTTTGCGATTAATGAAACAGTCAAACAAAATAACAGCAATGAAATATAATGAAATCTAATATCTGAAAATAAGAGTAATTGTTTTAAATCAAAATGTATTCAAAATGTAAATCAAAGTTATCAATAATTAGGAATAGAAGTTATCTAATTAATTGTCAGTTACTTGAATACCATGTAAGGAGTGAGACAAAGTTTACACATGAATTTCGTTTATTAATTTTTTTTTTCCAGCGCACATAAACGTGTTTGGGAATCTGAACACTGAATTATTTCTGCTATTGTATTTTTCTTACAAATTAGGCAAAACCAATCATCACCGTCTAGATTTTTCTATTTAGATTTTGAATTATTAGACCTTTTTTTGCAACAAAAATTTTCATTACATTATGTTTGTAGTTCTTCCCTTCCATCATTTTCTTGCTAATTGCATTACGCCTATTTTTGAAAATTTGATGTTTCAATTGCTTTTTTGCCGTGATAGCTTTCTTTTTGTTGTTTTTTTTCCGTTTCAAGGTTTACTTTAGATGGCGAAGATGTTAACGCAACTGTTTTTTGGCTCCCTCTGTTATTTGATTTAACTGAATTTAGCAAGAGAGATAGCATTTCTAATGATTTTTTGGCTTTTGGGGAGATTTGTAGCTGCAGCCTTCTTTCAGGTCAATTTCTTCACAACCTTCTCTCTCCTTTTCGTTTCCTATATATTTAACAGCTTCTGGTGTCACGAGTGTTTTTGTTCCAAACTGTTTGTCTGTGTCTTTTTCAACATTTTCAACATTATATTTAAAAAAGTGTTTAAAAAGTATCATCTATAGAAAAATAATCTACGATTAATCAAAATCAAACATTATAAATTCAAACAGTAGTGAATTCAGCCCCCTCCGGAGTCTTGAAATAACCCCCCCCCCCCAAAAGTTTGAGATTTTATGCGTTTTAATGGTAAAAAAGTGTAATTCCTCCAGAGTTGTAAAATGTCTGCCATCGATATATCCTCCATCGGAAAAATGTTTGAATTCAACTCTGTAAACCAAATATACTGGAGGAATAAGGAATTAAAAGAAAGTAAATACAATTTCATACAAGATAAAGTAAATTGCAAACAAAATTTATTTCATAAACATGTAAAAATGTTTTGGTGTTTATATAGGCCTAAACTGTATTAAAAAATTAATCCAGATGTACGAAAAAAAACCTTGCATGAAGATAGTAATCCATTATAAAATATTAAAAAAAAAAAATAGTGTACAAAGCGTACCGTCCTCGAAATTCATCACTTACTTTTCAAATTTATGATCGCATATCTGGTCCAATTTAAGCAACTTTAATTGTCTCAATTCGGCAATTGCGCCATTTTTTTTTAAACAGATAATCTCAGAACTAAAACAAAACGAAATCAAACAAATCCGCGTGAAGATTATGCGCAATAAACAGATGAATTCATGTATGTATATGAAAACATAACAACTTACCCTAGTTTTAAAATATTTACTTACGTTTATTCGGAAAAAATTGGATCAAAACAGCTAACTTTAGGTTTTTTAAAATTGCCTGAAAACAGCACGTGGTAGGCGGTTGCTTTTTCTAATCATGAGTGATGTCGATCTGATGAGTAGGATTTCAGTGGCAGATAGTGTCTCTTCCTGTAATTAACGGCAGAATGGCAACGGGCCAATTAAAGTGGCGGTCCAAATATGGCTACTATCCCCTAAACCCCCAAAAATAAAAATAAATAATCATTATTTGAATTTTTAAAGGCAAAATATTGAATGCGTATACAAGATGAACGTAAAAACTTTTTCTGACGAATTAATGATTAATTACTGGAGCATTCTAGTGAGGGGTATATGCTTCAAACAATGCGCCCGAGAATTGTGAAGAGGCAACAATCTAATCTTTAAAACGATTGCTGAGACAAAGTGTGAAACCAATGGAATAGAAAGTAGCAGTAAAAAAACTGTGATATAAAGAAAAGCAAAGGAGAAAAGCTAGTTCTTAACGCTTGATGCAAGAGAACTTTTTTGGCATATAATTCTATTATTCTGCAGTCATTATGCGTTTCTGTTTTGACCATAATCACAGTGACATACTAAAATAGATTTATGTATTTATATGGAGATAAATAAATATAAATTAATACACGTCCAATCTTCTAACTGTGGAAGACGTCTGACATGCAAAACAGCTTTAAATGTAACATACTGTGTATTATTCGTATCATGAATTATTATGTTCTACAAACTACCATGTGCAAAGTATCAGTTTTTGTGAAATTGCCCACTTAAAATTTTTTGTTCAAAATGAAATACTTTTTTGTCACCTTCTAACTTTATTATTGTCACTGGTTATTTTGTTTGCATTTGTTTTTAATGTTTCCATTATCTTTGCACCTTTATGGTTTTTAACTTTCTTAGATCATTTTACAATGTGAGAGCTCTTCATCTCATGCAAGAGCTTACAATTTGAAGTACCTACAAGTCAAATTTAGTTCTGATTAATTATAAACTCTAGTTCTTATGGGCTCATTATAGGGGGATGTAACGTGGTTCGGGCGTTCGGGGGTATTAACAAAAATATATATAAACATAGTAAAATTAATGTTTTTTTATAATTTTTTATTATTATTTATATGTTTTTAATATATATATATATATATTAAGAAATGGCTTGAAGCTAAAAGCATAAATCAGTTCGTGTGAGCTACAGCTACGGATGTTAAAATATGTTTAGATTATGTTTTCAAACCAAAATTTTATAAAACAAAAGACAATTTATAATGTTCTTAAACAAATACGTACTTTTTAAGTCTTATAATATATCATTCTAAGGCTATGCAATGCAGCAACCTCCGACACCATGGTGTCATTTGAAAGTTCATTTAACTCCTTTTGTTTTTATTTATTTAGGTAGTAATGTACTTAGAGTTATTATTTAAACATCTTATTAGTTCACAAAGCACAAATTACTATCGTTATTAAAACACCATGCTAAATTTACTTAGCACAACCGACAGTCGTGATTGGTTTACAAAACAAATTTTACTTAAGACTCACAACGTCCCTATCATTATTTCAAATCAAACATAATCATGGTAAATGCCGTTAACATCTATTACGCCTACAAAAACATCTCGCTTTAAAACAACAAGTGGGTAAGTGTGATTACAGATCGCACAGAGGGTTTCGTTTAATATTCCTTTCAAAACACTTTATCCTTTTGCAAAATCTGTTAGTTCCACATTTTGCATTCAGGGGTGCACTCTATTCTAAACAAACCTCTATCCAAACGAAACTCCGTTTTACAACCTATCCGTAGATATATTAGTCGAGGGAATCGGGCCCATAAAACCCGAGGTACGTAGGCTTCCCCTAGCGGTAAAATGTGGAACTAAAATATGTAAGTCTAGAGTACATATTATTAAAGAGTGGTCAAAGGGGTGTCGCCAAAAGTTAGAAATGTGCCCCCCGGTCGAAAAGGGGGGAGGATAAAAAATTTCTTAAAATACACAAGTTAGAGCCCAGAGGGTAAATAATATAAGATTTTTTGAAAATTTTATGTTTTTTTCGTGTGATCGCAAGTGTTCTGCTATAGGTATGCAAAATTTCAAGTCTCCAACTTAATTAGGGACTGAGTTACAAATAATGCTTAAAATACACAAGTTAGAGACCGGAGGGGTAAATATAAGACTTTTTGAAATTTTTACGATTTGTCGTTTGATCGCAAGTGTTTAGCTATAATTATCCAAAATTTCAAGTCTTCAAGTTAATTAGGGGCTGAGTTAGAAAAAAAGCTTAAAATACACAAGTTAGAGCCCAGATGGTTAAATAGAAGACCTTTTCGAAATTGTATGATTTGTCGTTTGATCGCAAGTGTTTAGCTATAATTTTGAGAAATTTCAAGTCTTCATCTTAATTAGGGGCTCAGTTAGGAAAAAAAATGCTAAAAATACCCAAGTTAGAGCCCAGAGGGTTAAATAAGAGACTTTCTCAAAATTTTATGATTTGTCGTTTGATGTGAGGTGTTCAGATATAAGTATGCAAAATTTCAAGTCTCCAACATGTATAGTTTATAAGAACGGACACTGTGACGGACAGACAGACAGAGGAGCGAGACGAATAGGGTTTCGTCAGATGAACGAAACCCTAACAAAATGAGAAAAATTTTAGGAACACTGTGATAGATGCTTGATTTTATAAGAGGTACATGCGTGATTAACGAGTGAATTTAAACCTATTAAAAAATAATTTTGTTTAAAATGCATTTGTTTACAAGCTTTTTATTAGGGTTTCGTTCATCTGACGAAACGCTATTAGTCTGGCTCCTCTGTCTGTCTGTCGGTCTGTCCGTCACAGTGCCCGTTCTCAGAAACTATATATGTTGGAGACTTGAAATTTTGCATACCTCCCAGCAAAGAAAGAAACAGCGGGCCATGAGCTGGGAAAAAGATTACAGCCAGCAGTGCCATCAGCGGTAAAGTGCAAGGGTGCCATTACTTAAAGCTGTCGAAAAGTGTCCGAGCCGAATGCAGTTGGCATATCAGTGATGGCCAACAGCAGGCCAGCATTGGTATACCATCACATTACTTCAATCCGGCACTTTTCCTGCAGTGCTAATACTATCTCACTGCTATTCCTTTACTGGCCCAGCACTTTCCCTTACAAAAATTAATTATAGAATTCTATTAAAAAAAAAAGTATTATATAATTAATTTATATCCTTTGTAACCTAGTAAAACCAGATTTAAGGAGAGAAAAAAAGTGCGTTGAAATAAAGAATTTATTTATTTATTTATTTACTTATTTATTTTGTTGGTGGCAGTTGTGCTATATTTTTTACAGTTTCAAAAAGAAAAAAAAAAAAAAAAAAAAAAAAAAAAAAAAAAAAAAAAAAAGCTTCACAGCTTAAATTGTGTTAAGATATTCATTTCAGATTTGTGGTCAAATGCTCAATGTCTTCGATATTCGCGGCGCCACCTAGCGAAAGGGTTCCCAGCAATAATACTGCAAAAGTTCGTGCACTTCCATGTAGTGGTGGGCCAGCACATGAGATAAAATGGATGTCCACCAGAATTTTATCTGTTGATTTCCAACAGCAAAGTTGACTGAAGCAGTCCAGCAGTGGTCATGCAGTGGTAGACCATCAGCCAGCACTTCTCCATCATTGCCAGCACCTATCTTGCTGCTGGCCAGCAATTTCTCTTTGCTGGGTTATAGCTGAACACCTCACATCAAACGACAAATCATAAAATTTTGAAAAAGTCTCACATTTATCCCTCTGGACTCTAACTTGGGTATTTTTAGCTTTTTTTTTTTTTTTTTCTAACTGAGCCCCTAATTAAGTTGAAGACTTGAAATTTTGCAAAATTATAGCTAAACACTTGCGATATAGCTAAAGACTTGCGATCAAACGACAAATTAAAATTTTGAAAAAGTCTTATATTTAACCCTCTGGGCTCTAACTTGTGTATTTTAAGCTTTATTTTCTAACTCAGCCCCTAATTAAGTTGAAGACTTGAAATTTTGGATAATTATAGCTAAACACTTGCGGTCACACGAAAAATCGTAAAAATTTCAAAAGTCTTATATTTACCCCTCCGGGCTCTAACTTGTGTATTTTAAGCAATTTTTCTAACTCAGTCCCTAATTAAGTTGGAGACTTGAAATTTTGCATACCTATAGCAGAACACTTGCGATAACACGAAAAACCATAAAATTTTCAAAAAATCTTATATTATATGCCCTCTGGGCTCTAACTTGTGTATTATAAGCAATTTCCTCCTCCCTTTTCACCCGGGCGCGGGGGCACTCTTCTTACTTTTAGCGACACCCCTTTGACCACTCTTTCATAAAATGCACCATAGACTTACATATTTTAGTTTCACTTCTTACCACTAGGGGGAGCCATCTCGGGTTTTATGGCCCCGATTCCCTTAACTAATATATCTACGGATAGGTTGTTAAACGGAGTTTCGTTTGGATAGAGGTTTGTTTAGAATAGAGTGCGCCTCCTGGATACGAAATGTGGAACTAACACATTTTGCAAAAGTATAAAGTGTTTTGAAAGGAATATTAAACGGAACCCTCTGTGCGATCTGTGATCACACTTACCCACTTGTTATGTGAAGCATTAAAACTATTTCTATAGGTGTCAAATGACACCTTTTAAAAGTTTTCAATTTATCATTTTCCATTTGTAATTTTTAGAATAAAACAATGGCACATCAATTTTAATACATTGTAGATTTTGTAACGCTTTTTACACTCCAAAACTACAAAATAAACATAAATCAAAACTTTAACCCGGTTTCAAATGGAAACTTTCCAAAGTTTTCTATTTCTGGCTTTTTATTTTCAACTTTTAGAATGAAATGATTACGCATCATTTTTAATACATTGTTGATTTTTTTTATGCTTATTACTCTCCAAAACTACGAGCAAAATAAACGTAGATTAAGACTTTTAAAAGGTGTCTTTTGACACCGGTAGAAATACGGTTAAGAATATTAACTCCTTCGTTTGCAAAAAGTTTTGAGATCCCCCGCTTTAGAAGAAGGCAACACTTATGTTTTGATACATTTTCCTTTTACATAGATCCTTAAATTTTAAATCGTTATTGTTACACTGCGAAAACTTTATGGATTGTATCTTGTGTATATACACGCATACGGTTTACGCCGTTATTAGAAATGTGATATTCATTACATGTTTCCATTAATAAGAATAATAACACCCTTCGAAGTGCTATGTGCACAGTTCACACGCGATAATGCTTACTGATAAGTTGGACCGGCCAGTTTTGTTGCATGTACTTATTATTTTTAAAATTGATTGTAGTAAATAAAATTGAAAAAAAAAAACATTAAACGTTTTGCAATATTTTTTACTACGTTACATTTCACTATGCACTAAAGTCTTCATATTTATGTATATAAGTTCATCTCTTTTTGTACTTCAGATGATCGATAATTATGAATTTACTCTGACTTATATATACTTTTTCATAAAACATTAACATGCATGTTTATTTTATCATATATTTCTACATAATGCATCTAAAACTTTTTTTTTCTAAATAAGAAGTTTTGAACTACATAAAATTTTATGTGAAGTTATGAAAAAGAAAAGAAGTAGAATTTATATTTACTTATGAATTTCATGTTTTTGTTATTCATGTATCTCAAACCGAAAACTAGGGTAAAAATCTACAATAAAAATCAGTGACGTATTAAACTTTTTATGAATCAAATTTCAAAAATAGTTTTTATCAATAAACAAAACTAATTAACGACCTGAATTAATAATATTATTAGAAATTGGAGCACTAATAGAATTTGAAAGAATTTTTATATCAGATTTAAATATTAGCATATTTCGATCGGATTCACCAGTATCTATAAATGGTATGAAATTCAATACGAATACTTTCCTTTCGTATAAATATTCTTACTCAAAAGGTTGAGGAACTTCTCGAACTTTAAAGTGGTTCATTTGTAAACGGAAACGGTTTTTTGAATTGTTAAAGTTGCTACAGTTAAAAGTTATTTTAAAAGGATTTGTAACAAAGGTAACAAAGAACACTTGAATTTTTCTTTCGGAAGTATTATGAAATGAAGAAACTGTATGCAATTTTGATATTAATTAAAACTTTATATATTCCAAGCAGTTTTTTTACTTGAGGTAATATACATAAATACATATAATTCCATAGCAAATTTTATAATTATTATTTACATTTTTATGCAAAACATAGTTACAATATTAGATGCATTTGTTGGTTAAAGATTAAACTTGAAAATAAATAAAAGTTATACAAATATAATGTATTATATATATTACAAAATGAAATACACAGCAAAGGAGTATATACTGCAAAAAACATATATGTATAGTGGAAATACGATATAGTAAATGAACTTCAATTCCCATTATATTTGACTATTTTATATTTCTTTTTAACAGGAAATGTTGCAAAATGATTTAAACGATTGGGTTAGCGATTTTAAATAATTAAGTAGAGTGCAGAGGAATATGATGCTGTCCAAGTTAAAATTTCAATATAAAATTTAAAATCATTAATGAACATTGTACATGAACAAACCGAAATACATAGAGGGTCTATTTTTACTTAATACAATGTCTACATTATCAGTAATAGTTACTCAAAAAATAATAATAATATCTTTCGAGAATACCTTGCAATTACAATATAATTTGAAACTACCCAGCAAAGAGGAAATTGCTGGCCAGCAGCAAGGTAGGTGCTGGCAATGATGGAGAAATTCTGGCTGATGGTCCACCACTGCATGACCACTGCTGGACAGCTTCAGTCAACTTTTCTGTTGAAAATCATCAGAAAAAATTCTGGAGGGCATCCATTTTATGTCATGCGCTGGCCCACCACTACATGGAAGTGCACGGACTTTTGCAGTATTAGTGCTGGGAACCCTTAAGCTAGGTGTCGCTGCGAATATCGAAGACATTGAGTATTTGAACACAAATCTGAAATGAATATCTTAACACAATTTACGCTGTGAAGCTAATTTTTTTAAGCTGTAAAAAAAATATAGCACCACTGCCACAACAAAATAAATAAGTAAATGAATAAATAAATAAATTCTTTATTTCAACTCACCTTTTTTTTTCTCCTTAACACTGGTTTTACTAGGTTACAAAGGATTTCGGTTTTCATAATTTACGCAGTTCAGAATCAATAATAAAAAAGCGTATAACATACATAGGATTTCTATACAATAGAATAATTTTTATACCAGTTTAATGATTGGGAACGTAAATCGCAAAAGAAACAAACTTGAAATAGTGTATTGAGAGCTTGAAAACTACGAGCTGCCGTAGCGTACGCTGAAAGCACTTGTTCATGTCCGATCACGAAAACCAAACATTAACGAGCGTGGTCAGTACTTTGGAGGGTGACTATAAGCAGTTCAAATATTTCAATAGACATTTCTATTATAGACACTCCTACAGATATTTCGATAGCTCTTTGTGAAACTAGCTTATAGAAAAAAGAGACTTGATTATATAATACTTTGTTTTTTTTATAGAATTAATTCTATAAGAAATTTTTGTAAGAGAAAGTGCTGGGCCAGCAAAGGAATAACAGTGGGATAGGTGCTAGCACTGCAGAAAAAGTGTCGGATTGAAGTAATGTGATGGCATACCAATGATGGTCTGCTGTTGGCCATCACTGATGGGCCAGCCGCATTCGGCTTGGACACTTTTCGACAGGTTAAAGTCATGGCACCCTTGCACTTTACCGCTGATGGCACTGCTGGTTGCCATCTTTTTTCCAGCTGATGGCCCACTGTTTCTTTCTTTGCTGGGTATCATCTCAGTGCTTGAAGGGATAAAACAAAATACTACAAAACATGGATTAGAAAAGCATCTTAAATATATACTCATATAAAAGTTTCAAATGCAAGTTATTCTGTAGACAAAAGTCAAAATACATATTACGTTAGCATTTGAAATGTTCCAGGTATTGATAATTTCATCAAACTCGGCTATCCATTTATTTTCCATTCATTTAGGAAAAGGCGAGTATAGACAGGGAAGATATTATTTAGAGAATCGAATTTAAGATTCAAGAAGGCTAATCTAAATATTGCATGATTAGTTGTGAAATGTGCTTTAATTACATTATTCATGACATTTTGTAAATTTTGATTCTGTTCTAGAAACAAACCAATAGTTTTGTCAATTATTTCTCTATTAAGATATAAAAAAATTATTTTTGTACAATTAAAGAATTCCAAACCAATGTCATTAAAATAAAAGAAACATTTACATTTTTATACAGTGAGATACGTGTATCCTTTTTATCTGCGGATGATGAATAAAATAAGAGAAATATACTTTGACTCATCTGACAGCAATTCTCTTCAGCAGATAATTTGTAGCATTGTATAGTTATCTCAACAGGGGTAAAACGTATTTTGTAAGGAATTTTAAACACCTTGATGTAAATATAAATCTAAAAATAAGCCTGTTGAAGCTCACGTGTAATAAAACTTTTAGAAGGACGGACTGCTCAAAGGAATGCGTTAGATTAAACACACAGTTACACATACACACATATACGTAAGAAGGAGGGTTAAATTGGATATAGAAAAAATTTAGAATACAGCACCGATTTGAAACATTAAAAAATGAAAATACACCGACAAGCAAGTTAAAGTTCTTTGAATTTTTATATTATTGCATTTTAATTACTAAGCGTTAAGTATTAAAAGTTATTAAAAAATGATTTTTACTTTCTTCTATCTTTACAAGAAGAAAGTATTGGATGCATGAAAATTTTCGAATTCCGGTTTCCGACGGATTTACACGTTTTAGGGGTCAGAGATTCCCAAAAACATGTTTTTACAAAATGTCTCTCTGTGACTCTGTGAGTCTGTCTGTCTGTGTGTATGTGACACAAATTTTGTGGGCGCTCTATCTCAAGAACTAATGCACGGAATTTAATAAAAATCTATATTCTGTTAGTCCCTAATACAAATTGATGCTGATTAGTTTTTGGTGTAAATCGCTCAATATGCTGCATTTTTCCCGATTTTTGCAATAGCTCTATCTCAAGAACTAATGAACGGATTTTTATCAAACTTCAGATTTAGTTAGTCCATGATATGAGTTGATGCTTATTACGTTTTGGTGTAAATCGCCCAACAGGTGGCAGTGTTATGATGAATTTTGCAGGATTTACACGATTTCCCCAATAGCTCTATCTTAAGAACTAATGCACGGATTTTCATCAAACTTCAGATTCAGTTAGTCCCTGATATGACTTGCTACTGATTATGTGTTGGTGTAAATCGCCCAACAGGTGGCACTTCTGTGCTGACTTTTTCACGATTGCCTCAATAGCTCTGTCTATAGAACTAATGGACGAATTTTCATCTAACTTCAGATTTAGTTGTATGTTGACACAAGTTGTTGTTAATTAGGTTTTGGTGTTAATCACCCAATAGGTGGCACTGCTATGCAGGAATTTTCATGATTTTTGCTATAGCTCTATCTCAAAAACTAATGCACGGATTTTCTCCAAACTTCAGATTCATTCAGACGTTGCCATAAATTGTTGCTGATTAGGATTTGGTATAAATCTCCCAATAGGTGGCGCTGCTAGGCAGCATTTTTCAGGATTTAGACGATTTCAGCGATAGTCATAGCTCAAAAACTAATGCACGGAATTTCATATCTTTAGAATCCTCATGAAATGCATAGATTGCCATTTAATTTTGGCAGTGTGATAGCGAATTTTGAAGTATTAACATGTATGAGATAGAAGAAAGTTTGAGGATTGGTACATCCGACTAGTTAACTATGCTGACAATAAAAAATTTTGCTGACTGTATCCTTGTGTTCTTCAAAATATGTCTTTATCTGTAACATGAAAATTACTTTTCATTTTATGAATAAGGCATATTAATAACTTGTAAATGACGACATACGCTTCTATTGTTTCTTCAATTTTGCATTTTTACAAAACATTTTCAACAAGTTTGCCAAACATACTTTTTAACAGAACTATTTACAGCTTTTATATTTTAGCTTATATTATTTGAATGATTACAAAACAAAATTTACATTTATAGTGGACAAAGTATTCATCCGTGATTGTTGAAAATCTATGATTTTTTGTAGAGGCTATATTTTTCTTTTATGACGAAGATGATCATCTAAAGAATTTTCAACTAAGTACCTCAACCGTTTCTCTAAGACATTTGTTCATTCCTTCTAAAGCAACCTAAATGATGACTCTAAATTTCTACGACCTTTAAAAGGAAATGTCCTCCGTCATACCATCATTCAAAATTACGTTGCTGGTAAATATCCTGAGAATACATTGGCCCTTCTTAAGATTAAGACGCTTGCAGAAAGAACTTGCAGCATTCCTTTGCTTTTCTTGTATCTGAGTGACGCTGCATAATTTTCCCAGCAAAGAAAGAAACAGTGGGCCATCAGCTGGAAAAAAAGATGGCAGCCAGCAGTGCTATCAGCGGTAAAGTGCAAGGGTGCCATTACTTAAACCTGTCGAAAACTGTCCAAGCCGAATGCAGCTGGCCCATCACTGATGGCCAATACTAGGCCAGCATTGGTACGCCATCACATTACTTCAATCCGGCACTTTTATTGCAGTTCTAGAACTTATCCCACTGCTATTCCTTTGATGGCCCAGCACTTTCCCTGACAAAAATGTCTTATAGAAATCTATAAAAAACCAAAGTATTGTGGCTCTTTTTTGTATAAGCTAGTTTCAACCTGAGTTATAGAAAGATCTGTAGAAGTGTCTATAATAGAAATGTCTATAGAAATATTTGAACTCCGTGTGGTCACCCTCCCAAGTACTGACCACGTTCGATGCTGCTTGGTTTTCGTGATCGGACATGAACAAGTTCTTTCTACGATTGCTCGTAGATTTCAAGCTCTCATTACACTATTTCAAATTTGTTTCTTTTGTGATTTACGTTCCCAATCATTAAACTGGTATAGAAATTATTCTATTGTATAGAAATCCTATGTATTTCATACGATTTTTTTATTATTGATGCTGAACTGCGTAAATTATGAAAACCGAAATCCTTTGTAACCTAGTAAAACCATATTTAAGGAGAAAAAAATGTGCGTTGAAATAAAGATTTTATTTATTTAATCATTTACTTATTTATTTTGTTGGTGGCAATGGTGCTATATTTTTTTACAGTTTCAAAAAAAATAGCTTCACAGTTTAAATTGTGTTAAGATATTCATTTCAGATTTGTGTTCAAATACTCAAGGTCTTCGATATTCGCAGCACCACCTAGCGTAAGGTTTCCCAGCAATAATACTGCAAAAGTTCGTGCACTTCCATATGGTGGTGGGCCAGCGCATGAGATAAAATGGATGCCCACCAGAATAATATCTGATGATTTGCAACAGCAAAGTTGACTGAAGCTGTTCAGCAGTGGTCATGCAGTGGTAGACCATCAGCCAGCACTTCTCCATCATTGCCAGCAATTATCTTGCTGCTGGCCAGTAATTTCCTCTTTGCTGGGTTATATTTATAATTGTATACATTTATAACTGTTGGAGTAACTGTACCCCATGTGGTCCATTTAAGCTTGATACATGTCCCAGTTACCCCATTCTTGAAAAAAAATTATGGGGAAAATGGAACACCGGCCTTACATTTGAAACATGAAGAAAATATGCATAAATATTAATGTATTCATGTGCCTAATCTTTGAACAAAAAGATTGTTTAATAAAAGTACTTACCGTATTTTAATAAAAATCCGAGGAAGTTCGATCAAATGGAAATTGTTTTTAAAAAAAGAAACCTAAAATTTCAGCAACCTATCACAGGAGAGGCAGAGTTATGATTGAGTTGACACACGTTGTTTTAAAAAGTAGAGATGGGTGCAGTGTTTACAAAAGCTAAAACTTATATAAATCAACGGTTTTTTATAAAATAGCCTATGGCCCAGTAACCCCAGCTTAACTTAAATGTAGTAATTGTATAAAATATAATATAAATTTATAAAGAAATGTTAAAACTTTAGGGAGACTTTCAAGTTGATTAAAATAATAAAAAAATTTTAAAAGCGGTATATGTCAGAACTGTATTAATTTGTTCTGCCATCTTATGGGAAAACTGAATTTTCCCAGAAGATGACCAAATGTGTCGATTGAAAACTTTCAGAGTTTGTGGTTTTAAGGCTTTTAAGATCTGGACAGCTCTAAAAAAATTTTTAACATCTTCACTGTAAACGCAAATGTCTGAAATTCTGTTAAAAAAGTGTCCTAAGTGGATGGTCACATTTTAAGTGAAAAAAGGGTGTCTTACTTTTTAAGACACCTTTTTGCATCTGAAGTTAAGACATTGGAAACATCTTAAAACACCGCCATTTTTAAAACACTTGAACTGTCTTAAAAAGCCGCCATTTTTCAGACATTCGAAACATCTAAAATGGTGCAATTTTTAAAACCCTTGAAACGTCTTAAAAAGGCGCCATTTTTTTGACATTTGAACATCTAAAATGAAGTATTTTAAGACACTCGAAAGATCTTAGAAGATTTTTTTTCTCTTATTTACACTGCCCCATTGACAGCAAGCTAAAACTTAGACTTACAAGCTACAAAGCAAAATAAATGTTTGCCAATTATGGAAGACTACAACAGACAGCATAATTTATTTTTATTTATTTATGTATTTATTTATTTATTTATTTACATTCATCAGATTCGATGTCAAGATATATTAATCCATTTTCAAGTATTTAAAAATATTAATTTTTCTATGTTTACTTTAGAAAATAATTGAAGAAGTTTATTAATCATTTAGTCAATTTAACTTATCAGACATACATACAAACCATATCTGGGATTATTGTTTAACTTATTTTTTCATTGATTTAATGTAATTAAAAACGAAATTCCCTACCCCTTCAACACTGTAGACAAGATAAATATAATGTTATTTTTCAATGGACAAATACCCCCTGATATTTATGAAATTTTCCTATGCTTCATAAGGTAAATCATAACAAGTTTTTAGATTTCATTTAATATTCAAGGAAAATGTGCACAAACAGAAACCCGGGCATATTTTCATAAACATTTGAAGCATATTTAAAATTTCTGATAACACTGTTTGTTTATTTATTATTATTTTTTTGTGTGTGTGTGAAGTGAAATTAACATAATCATTTACGTATGATTTTATTATTCAAAATTATCTTGCTGTAAAATATTAAAATAACTTAATAAGTCATTTTATGATACAAAGGTTAATAATATTATTGTTAAACAGGAGTAAATATTTTAAATAATTTTACACATCATTTCAAATTATTATTAAATTCACCGTTCATATATAAATATTTTCCATCAGATAATTAGAAAAATCTGAAAACATTGCATGTCTTTTTGCTTCAATTTAACATATAAGAGCATTTAATAATTAAAGTTGTCAAAAATTTATATGTTTCCATTGGAAAGAATAAAAAAAGCTTACTTAATTCCGTGTGTTTCAACAATAAAATAAATGTTTACGATTATTGCAATAATACATATAGTTAAAAATGAGAGCATTATTTTTTTACACAAAAATGAATAAATAAATAAATATGATTAAAGTTTTTTTCTTTAATGTAAGAAAATAAACTGCGTAAAAACACCAAGTTAAACAATATTGTACTGCATCTTATAGTATGAAAAAAAAACCCACAGTAAACAATAGCTTAAATATGGATTAATATTAATTTAAAATCTTAGACATAAATGTATACTTTAGAAATGGAACCTCATAAAACATAGATAACATTAATAGTTGTTAAAATCAATTTTTTCTACAAATAATATAACATATCGAAAACATTAGCGGGACAAAATAAAGTATTATATTTTATAAGTCACTTACCATTCTCATGATATACATTTTCTAGTAATTTATATTCCGTTCTTTAGATGTAGAAAATATTTTTTTTATATCCAACAAAGATTTCTAGATAACTGATTAATATATATTTCATTTAAAGTAACCAGCTATAATAGAAAACACAATTAGACTGAAGTCTTGGTGAAGACCACGAAGTTCAATTCCCATACTCTGCGTCGCGTCGTTTCTTTTACATGTGCTACTCTGCATTCCACACACGATTGATTATCCGAGCGGTCAGGAAGAGTATTGCATTTTCACCTGAAGGGTCATGACAATAGAGATTGAAATGTTTGTCCACTGTTTATTTATTCGCATTTCACAGTGATTTTTTGACATTCATAGAAGGAATTCGTTTTCGATTAGCGCACGGCCAACAACAACAAACAAATATGGCGGACGGCTGCGTTGATAATACAGTGCAGTGAATGTCTGTGATTGGGTATCTTAATTTAAGACATTTCACTATATTAAGACACTTAATGCTAGTTCATTTCTACTACCTGTCCATTGAGACACACAAGTATCTTAAATTAAGGTATTTATTATGTCTAAGCTCTATATTAAGACATTTAGGTGTCTTAAATGCTTTTTCAGTCGTTTTTCTGTCTTACTGTAAGACTCCTTTATTTATAGTGTTCAATATGATATATGTACATATTTAAGCACATACGTGCGCTTCTGATTTTACTTCTTTTGATAATTTTTAATTATTTAAATTAAAAGTTTAGATATTTTAAAAGAAGTCAAATTCAAATTCGCTAATATTAAACAAATTTATTTAATAAGTGTAAGGTATAAATTCACTACAGCATCCATTATTTATTATTGATCCATTTTATGGCAAACTAAAATGATCCGCCATCGCAAATGATACAAAGTTTAGAATGGAATAATTTAAAAATTTATTAACTTAATACATCTAGTCAAGTTCTATTCTAATAGATTTTCAGAAACATATTGATATATCTCTTCTTTTTTATAACATTAAAAATTCCTTAAATGGAATATTTAAACTTCATTATAAATTTAAGGATATAAAATATTTTTATAATAACATTATCTGAAAAATGTCGAAAGGCGAATAGAATTTTTTAATATATAATGACAAAGCAGTCTAATTTATTAAATAAAAATACTGTTATTGAAAAAAAAAGTGCGGAAAAAACTTCTCTATATCTTTGTTAAAATAAGTGTTTTTTTTTTTTTTTTTTTTTTTTTTTTTTTTTTTTTTTTTTTTTTATATTTTCAATTGTATGTATTTTTAGATAGCATGTAACACATTTCAAAGTTTCATTATTATTGAACCACTTTACTGAATGGCGTATATAGATCTCACAAACTGTAATAGTTATCTGCTATCAAACTGCAAACAAGATATTTTCTCTTTTCAAAATGTTGCATTGGGTAATACATAGATAAGCAGAACCCCCAAAATATTCCTTGTTAAATCCATGTTTCTATCTCCTAGAGACTTGCGGTTTCCATTAAAGTTTCATTCATAATACATTGTATGTTGTTTTCACAAGATCAAACATGGCATGAATCCATCTCTAAGTTAAACGTTGACTTATATTCGGCAGGTACAGATTTCCACTATTATTTAGCTCAGGTGATAGACTTCTCTTAAGGGGACGGTGGAGCTTAAAATCCTTAAAAATATTTTTTTTTTCTAAATTTCAACTTAAATATTATTCAAGGGTAAATTATATACATTATGGCATGCATTTATCAAAAAAAAAAAAAAAATATTTTTGAGAAAAAAAGGGAATTTTACGCGTCGTCTTAGAAATCTTCGAAATGCCCCATGCGTCTTCAATATCAATGAAAATCCCCAATATTTTTTATAAAAGTTTGGTTTATATATATAAATAAAATCAAGCATCGAATTTTATATATTTGAATTTAAAGGTAAAAAAAAAAAAAAATTCAAAATTTCAAAAAAAATTCGAAAAAATTTCAAAATTTTTCAAAAAAAAAAAAAAAAAATTATTTAACCTTTAAATTCAAATATATAAATTTCGATGCTCTATTTTATTTCTATATATAAATCAAACTTTTAGAAAAAATATTGGGGATTTTCATTGATATGGAACGCGCAGGGGGCACTTCGAAGATTTCTAAGACAACGCGTAAAATTCCATTTTTTTGTCAAAAATAATTTTTTTTAATCTTTTTTTGTGATAAATGCATGCCATAATGCATATAATGTACCCTTGAATAATATTTAAGATGAAATTTACAAAAAATAAAAAAAAAATTGAAAAAATTTGAAATTTTGAAAATTTTTCAAAAAATTTGAAATTTTGAAAATTTTTCGAAAAATTTTCAATTTTTTTCAACTTTTTTTTTTAACCTTTAAATTCAAATATGTAAAATTCGATGCTCTATTTTATTTCTATATATAAACCAAACTTTTATAAAAAATATTGGGGATTTTCATTGATATGGAAGACGCATGGGGCATTTCGAAGATTTCTAACACGACGCGTAAAATTCCATTTTTTTCTCAAAAATAAATTTTTTTTAAATTTTTTTGGGATAAATGCATGTTATAATGTATATAATGTACCCTTGAATAATATTTAAGTTGAAATTTACAAAAATAAAAAAAATTATTTTTAAGGATTTTAAACTCCACCGTCCCCTTAAGTAGGTTAAAAGAAAAACACACAATGTGTCTTTGTGCACGCAATCTTTCTCCACAAATATATCTTTGCTACGTTATTTCAAACAAACTTCTCCAAAATCACTTGTCATAAGCTAAAGCACAATGATATAGATCTTGTTGATACAAAAAGAGCTAGAACGTAATTTATGAAAAGAGCTTTAGTTTGAATCCGGTTACTGATCTAGTAATTTGCGTTTCTGACATTTTTTGAAAAAAGGTGGCTTATTAAACTTCTCTTTCAAGGTCAAACAAAAACATGGAACAAAAAGAGTTCTTTGTTCTTATTCGTGTGTTTTCTGTGATTTCAAGCATGCAAATGTGATCCTAAAAATGGATTGAAATGGAAAAAATGTTTGTATTTTAAATCATATCTCTTTATTTGTAACCGTAATGTAAATTTTGTAAAAATTATAAAACTGGTTTATACAGATATTGATTCGATTAACATACACCATTGCGACAGATGTTTCTGTTTCTGGTGACCAAAATGACGTGCAGTGCATTAATAATCTAAATGTACTTTCTGACCAAAAAACGACAAGGTAAACTTCAAGTGAACTGCACTTGATAAGCGAAAATCAATGCAATCACCCACCTACGAGATTGTCCTCAGAAATAATCGTGCTTCTTCCAGTGAATTTAGATAGAACATTATATCAGCGCTATAAATTAAATCTCGCACTGATCCCTTTTTTTAACCTTTCGCTCACATTTAACAAGCAGGACTTCTGTACCAAGCAACAAGGACTTAAATGTCAGCATGTGTGTTATCAGACCATATTATAAAATTGTGAGGTATCATTAAATATTGCTTTAAGATTTGTATTTCTACCGTTATTTTTTTACCCTAAATTAAACATTGGTAATAAATTTAACTTTTATAGCGCCTGATTGCAAGTGGCTCAGTATATGAAACAGTTTTGAATTTTCTCAAGGATGTGTTATTTCAAATGCATTAGAGAAACCTTAACAGAAGAACATATTTTAAATGTAAATAAGTATATATATAATTAATCAAAATTGTGTCAATATGAAACAATTTAGTCTAAGTTATGTTCACACGGACATGTAAAAATATTTTGAACATATTTAAAAATTTATTAGAGTATTTTTCTACAGTTGACCTATCACATATTATGTATATCTAAAACAAAGCACAAATACTTTTCCATTATCTTATTAAATTATTTTTAATAACTATGTAAACATTTCAGCATTCAAGTCATATTAACTAACACTGTATTTTATATAGTTTAAAGTACGTTTTGAAAAATCCTAAACAAAGTTATTTCAAACACGCTTTTGAATTGAAGACCAATTAATTTATATATTGAGTAAAATAAACTATGTATATCTAACACACTTTTAAAAACATCAACTGTTTTCCATCTTTGTTTTGCCTAGAAATAGAATTCCGTTGATATATTCTTAAATCCAAACTACTTCGAATTCTGCAATACTTCGTCTAAAAACTTCATATCATTTTCTTGCTATTTATACTAAATTGTAACATCCTTAATACATAACATATAATCGATAAAAATATAGTGAGTAAACGAAATTTTCTTTAATCTTTACTTTATTAACTTTATATTTTGTATCAGTAAGATCTGGGAAATGAATATGAGAAAATTAGAATTCAGTACAATAGTTTTTAATAAAACGGAAAGATAATAAAACACTTAAGACATTTCGCTAAACGTGGAATTGCTTTAAATTACAAAATAAAAAAAATGGAAAAAATAACTCACTACAGCTAAAGAAATAATTTGTTTTTAATCGCCTTCTTCTTTGCGAAAAAAATTATACAGAATATAGATAAGGTAAATAATAATGATTGCTTATTTCTGTAATAAAATTTGGGAATTTATAAAAAGAACCCTATATGATATTCTGTTATTATTATAAATGTTATGCAATTTTAAATAAAGAAACTGAATTTAATTAAATACAATATTGAACCTGCCTCTCTGAAACCGTACAATAAAAATAATATAAAAATTTATAAAACTAGCAGTACTACTTGTACGTTGTGGAAGTGCAACTAAATTACATTTAAAGATTATGATGACACTCGTATTAAAGTACATATGAAACACATAACAACAATAGAACAATACCAGACATATGTGCTAGATTATATGATTCACTGCCACTATCCTAGAGACTGTCGTACATCCAGAAGTGCTGTAAGAATACAAAGATTTCAGTGGCACCGAAATATGCGGACTCATATCCTTTGCGATATTTAAGAAAGCTCTAATTTGGTTATTTCTCCAAGGTCTGCTTAAGTACGTTCGATTTCTGCGTCCTATACATATTTCTTCGTAAAAACGACACTATTAAAAATGTACAGGGTTTCATCTTATATAAGTATTTTTTGACATTAATACAGTCAGTGATAGTGTATTTGAACGAGCCGGTACATGAAGCTTGCATTGTTTAATAGAAAATCATAAATAACCAATAGCCTATTGATGTCCTGATTTTCCGTTTGTATAATTCATTTTTTATTCACTTCTGTCCTTTCTTCCTGTTCCGAAAAACATTAGAATCAAAAAACTTCTATTAAAAAGTACGTTTTAAGTAATCCACAACTCCTATATTTAATATAAATTACCATTTCTGAAATATTTTAAATAATTCTTAATAATTTCA
Organism: Maratus speciosus; assembly: GCA_963932465.1. Classification (NCBI taxonomy): domain Eukaryota; kingdom Metazoa; phylum Arthropoda; class Arachnida; order Araneae; family Salticidae; genus Maratus; species Maratus speciosus. The sequence continues at coordinate 91,538,605 of OZ010800.1, forward strand.
CAAAACTTCTTACTATTTTATATACGTACATTTAACTTGTCATATCTAGTTTCAAATACTGATCACTAAAGGGAAAAAATGATGGAAAGACTTTAACATGAATAGTCAAGAAACATAGTAACTGCAACTTATATTTACCACAAATGCATGCCAATTTTGATGGATGATCATGCATTTCAATCTGTGTTCCACAAAACCTTCCGCAGTGATTTCAGCAGAGGTGAAGGAGAGAAACACTTTCTTAGTCATAAATCATACGACTCATAGAATTCGCCTCTTTTATAGGTTTAGTTTTCGCAATAGCTGAAACATCACAAGATATCCTGGTGGATATTTTTATGTAGGCGCTAAAATTATTTTTTAAGAAATCAAATGTTGTCAATTTTTTCAGGGAATATACCAATATATCTCAACAAAGTACTCTATAAATGATTACATGCATCTGTATAAGTCTATAGCTCTTATTATGTTCTTTGTAGTTTTACCAGAATCAAATAATAATTCTCTTAAATTTTGAATTAAAATAATAGGATATATTTTATTGTAAATTCTACAATAAGATGTTATAAAAATGAAGGTGGTACAAAATATATTTAAATAAATCTTTAAAGCACTATAAATCAATGCAAATTTAACACATTTTGTTTGCACAAGATAAAAAAGAAACGTCTTGTGCTTTATTTATTATTATGGCGGTAAAAGATTTTTCTTTTATTTGTAGAGTAGGTTATATCGGTTTTTATGGTTTCATAAAAATTAATCAGTTGAAACATTTCGTTTATATTACGCATTCCCCTTTTTAGGGCCTATCATTATTGAAAATAAGTGCAGATTGTACAAGAGTAAAAACGCTATTTTATAAAATGACAACTTTAGAGATTTAAAGTCACATAGGGGAGACTATGTATGAAAGGGAAAAAGGGATAAATGGAACACTCAAAATTTGAGGACAAAATAAAATGCAAAAATTTTTAACTTTGGCTCAATCGATGGCGATACTAGTTCTGTCTTAATAACCCTTAAAACTGACGTCATCAATTGTAGCGTTGTAGGTGGTGAAAGCAAAACTGGTTTTTGATATAAAAAAGTAAATTTCAATTTTGCTTTTCTGTTTTTCTCTAAAAAATTAATATTGTGTTTAGCATTATAATATTTATATTATTTAGCACTATAAAATATGCACTTTATATGAATACCGGTATATTTTGTTAGCTAAAATACTGTCATGCATGAATGCATTTTTTATTTAGCTAGGTGGGGATGGGATTGAAAGGGACAGTAACTGAGGGGATGAAAGGGACATATTCCTTTCCTCCCCTCGTGTTTTATTATTAACCAACCCCTCGTGTTTTATTATTATTTAAACAAAATATTATTTGTTTTGTATAATTTAAGTTATGGTTTTAGTTTTGATGTAGAAAGAATGAATTTATTACTATGTAGAACAAAAATATACAAATATTACAATAACATATACCTACAATTTTGTATTTTTTCCTTTTCCAAAAATCATCAAAAAGTCAATATCCTTCGAAAATATAAAAGGAAATTTTAGAAAAATCGAATTACTGAAGAAGAAATGATGTGTGCTGTATCTGGAGACGAGGACAAAAGAGTGTCTGTTAGATCAGCAGCTAATACCTACGGCATTGAAAAGTCCTGTTTAGAAAGAATTGTTCTAAAATTTAAGAATGCACAAGCAGTGTATTTCAATAAACCCATTTGGCTATAAAAAAGTTTTTAGTGAATGTCAATAAAAAGGGTTAGCTTCAAATTTGCTCTAAGCATCTAATATGAACTATGGTTTAACAATTGTGTATATGAGTATTCAATTTCTTTGAATTCTTGAAATATGTCCCTGTCTTGGGACACAAACAAGCAAGGTAGAAATGATTGGTTAAAGATTTTAATCAACAAAATTCATTACTTTCTATTACAAAAACCTATAGCCATTAGTTTAACAAGAAGTACAAGTTTCAGCAAAGCTAATGTTGATATTTTTTAAACACCTTTAGTCAGTTATGAATCGCTAAAAGTTTACACGGAATATAATATATAACCGGGATGAAACAGGTTTAATGACAGAGCACAAGCCACCAAATATAGTAGCAAAACGTGGTGAAAGCAATTTTCTGACGTAACACCAGCTGAACGTGGTAAAATTGTCACACTTTTTTTTTCTGCATCAGATAACTCTGTTTAACAGTATTCGTTTTCCAAAGGAAGAATTACAAAGAGTTCATTCTCGGAGCTGCTCCATCCCAAAAGCTTGGACTTGCTCATCAAAGTTGGCGGATGACCGCAGAATTTCTTTTAAGCAATTGTGCATTAGCTTAATATTCTTGTTGTTCCAAAACTGATTCTACTCTTCTCTTATTTGATAATCATGAAAACAATACAAATATTAAGGAAATAAAATTTGAGAAAGGTAATTGAATAATTATGGTAACATTCCTATCGCAGTTTATCCACAATCTCCTGAAAAGCACTCGGAATGAATTCGAAGTACATGTTTTCAGAAAAAAAGGATTAAAACCACTTTTTATTTACTGACACTATTGACATGAATGACGCGAATATCAATGATATTGTGATGAAGTTACCTAAATCCGTAACTGGGAGTGAGACAGATAGAGATAAATCTTTCTTAAAATTTTTGGTTTAAAGTTGCTTTTTGTCAAGTAGACCTAAACAAGTTACATTTCTTGTTTTTGTTTTATCATATGTTGCAATATATTTTATTTTTATTTGTGTATTATGTTTATTTTTTAATAATGTAATCGCAAATAAAAAGAAAAAAATGTTCATAAAATTGTTTTATTTATGTGTGTTCCTTTCAACCCTGCACAGTGGCTACTGCATTTCCCACAATGAAAGGGACATTTCTCCCAATTTATGAAAATGCGTACAAATTTTAAATTACTGTATTTGGGGATAAGAGGTTTTACCAGTATTAAAGCAAAAGTTTTAGACGAGAATTAGGCGCAATCATGATAATGATATCTTTTAGTGTCATTTTTTTATAAGCCTATAAAGACAAAATGTCGATTTCATCCCCACTCTCTCCTACATTTGTATTACCTTTTTCGGTATCATTAAAATAAAAATATTAAAAGGAACTTCTAAATCATTACGTAAAACATTTTTTTTTTAAATCATGAATAACATAAATTACGTTGTATAAATTTTGTAATCACTTTCCCAAAATAGTGTCATTAAAGAAATGAAAATATACGAATTCAAGGACGTTAACATAACTATGCAAAAACATACAGTAAATACAAATTATAGAAATCGCAAGAGGGATGCCGATTTTCATAGATAATCACGCGATTCCCCTCATATTCTGTAAAAAAATACATGGCAGATACAGAAGTGAAAGAAGTGAAGAATAAAAAAAGTTACTTGTTTATAAATTATACGACCGCTAGCATTTGTTTTTTTCCGTTTTTTTACTTCCTTTTTTTTACAATAACTAAGATAGTAAATCATACACAAACTGTGAAGACTGTTTACGAAAATTGCTAATAAAATAAATTTTGCAGAAGTTGATGAAAAAAAAATAACAATAAATTTTAAATAATAATTACTGAACTGATTGTATGCATCTGCATGAAATGGGCGTCTTACTTCTTTTCATTTACAAAACTGGCTAAATTTCGTAAAATGTCAATGAAAACGTATGTGCCTCATTTAACTGCAGAATTTTAAAGGTGCAAAGAAGCTTTACACATGAATTTCTAAACGTATCACATAGGAATAGAAACCATATAAATCCACCGCCTTTAACATGTTATACAAAGCCTAATAACATCAATTGAAGCTTAAATGATAAAGGTGGTAAGTGGCATAATCATGATTTTGAAAAAACTCATTTTGAACCACTTTTATCAACTAAAATTATTTTTTTTTTAATTGTCAAATGCCTTCTTTCATATAATAATTTAAAAGATGGTAGAGGAGGATTGATTATCTTCAATCATAATTATTAAATCAATTTTTAGGATTTTGTCAACACATCAACAGAGATCTTCTATTTAGATTTACCGGTGGGACAATTTCAGTAGTAGTTTTTCCTGCAGATGTGAAGAAGAGAAAGTCTTTTAAGAGTTTTAATTTATAAATCATATGGCTAACTGAATCCTTGTCGTTTATTCACGTATTTTGGAGCAGTAGCCAATGTAATATTGAATGCAATGTTTCTGAAACTTTATTGTTAAGCGGCACTTTTTAAAGTGGGGAGTAAAAACACATAATCTCTCTCTCTTTCTCTTTCTATAGGGTAAGTTTGGGATATATGCACATAGTTTTTACAGATTGAAATAAAAATTCTTAGAGTGAAAACACAAGAAATATTTATGCATATTTAAAATTCTTATACATATATTCATCATATTTTGGGCAAAAAATAATTAAATATTGAGAACAAAAAGTGGGAAAGAAAATTGAAATTAAAATGGCAGATGGCCATCTCTCATTCAAGCCGAGGAAGATGGCCATGCAATACAAGAAAGAAAAAATGAAATTAAATAAAAAATAACACATTTAATATAGTTTATCATGAAAAACATATAGAAATTTCTAATGATGCAATTATATCAAAGAAAATGAGTGAATACATTCGAATAAACAAAACTTGAAGTATAATTTCAAGCCTTCACTTTTTGTAAAATTTTACCACATTTTTGGGAAGGTCTTGATAGTTTGTACGCGTTTCATGGAACTACTTCAGGCACCTTATGCATAGTATCCAGTCAACCTTTTTGGTTGTGGTATTATATTCTTCTTCATAACCAACACAGTGATCTTCATCCAATTCCATTACCTCGGAATTTATAAAATCTGATAATTTCAAATGCATTTCATCTCCTACATTACAGAATGTGTCGTGTTTTTGTTCTTTTTCTCGCGTTTATTTTAGACTGTTTTCACGGTTTTAAGTTTATTTATTAACTTCATTTGTTTCTGGGATGAAAGTTTCCGACGTTTTTCAATACATTTTGAAATATATATATACATCATTAGGCACTGTATTATAATATTATAATTGAAATATTTATATTAGTTAAAATTTAAACAATTAATTCAATTAATATAATTACAAACATAAAATATCTATAATTATTTTAAATAATTATATTAAGTTAAAGTCGTCACTCTGCATACGCTGTTAAAAATAATCTGAAATGCATGGATATTTTTTTCCTGAATGTCACAAAAAAGTCCCTTTTCACGACAAAAGGGAATTTTCCGTTAAAAAACAGAAAATTTCATCATATGTCCTGAAAATAACGGAACGGCCGGAGACGTAGTGGTGACAACAGAGATTTTCCGTTATCTGCTGCATATTTATTTCTGATCTTGAAATACACGGATTCGCAATCGAGAGTCACATTTGTTTATCTCGAATCGGAGAGTAACTTTGCTTCGGCAATTTTCGATCTTTCGGATTTGCTATTGGCTTTGCTCTATTCAATGCAGTTGATTTTTTTTTTTTTTTGGTTATAGATTTGAATTTGAAGTTAATGTTAATGACAACGAACCCGACTGGAATCTTTAGCAATTTATTTAATAGATGTTACATGAAGCAACTCGAAGCGAAGTATATTTACTTTTCTATTGTCATGGATCCCGATATTTTAACAAACGTCCCGCTGAATTTTGGGATGCCTTTGGTTCTGCTGTTTAAATAAAGGCCTTCCTTAGCGTTTTCAATTTCTGCAATAACCACGTTTCTCAATATTTTTAAGTTAAATATTTCTAGTATCATTAATATTTAATACGGTATACCTATTAATATTATCTGTCATTCTTGTGCTACGCAATGTTTACACATTTGTAATTAAAGTTAGCGTTTATATTTTCTTTTATAATCACATTTAACTGTGTTTTTAAATTAAACATTTATTTTATCATTAATAATTTATCTCTTAGTCATTAGTACAATGTATTGATGTTGTATGTCTGTCCTGCACTAAGAAAAGTTTACAAATTTCTTTATATGGGGTATCCTCACAATCTTTTGATTTTTATGTCCCTGAATAATAATTTTTATTTTAGTACTTCTTCTTGTGTTTTTTTAATTTCATATGCTGGGGAACATCCCATTAAATGATTGCATAACAATATTAACGAGATAAATAAGTTTTGTACGATGCTGTGGGTCCAAATACCAGGAAAACTCCTATACGTACCGCGTCCCTGATGCTGATTTTTAAGTTTGGAACTGTCTGTATAAAATTGTTTCAATAAAAGGAATTCAATGTAATATGTTTCCAAAACCGGGACTATTGTTTTATACAAATATATAGCAAAACATTAACGTGCACAGATTTTTACAGTTGATATTATTTTTTTAACTCTGTCCCAGGGTTTCGATTCCTTACCATCCCTCTTGCTAAACTTATACAGAAAATCACTTCAGATGCAGCCACAGAATTTTTTTCAAGTTTTTTCTCATGCAGAAATTTGTTACAGAAAGAATGTCTAAAATTCTTTCACGAGAAATTTACTGCAGAATGTAAATCAGCATTTAAATATCAATTTCAAGCATCGTGGCTTTATTGGTAGTCTTACCGTCTCCACGGTTTATTCCTGCACTTTTCGAGGTAAATTGTTTTTTTTTAATTTAATCCAATGTAAATAACTGTTCCTAAAAATCAATTAACAATGTGGCTATCAATTAGTCTTAACATGAATTGCCTAAAAATAGTAGTAATTTTGCTTACAGTCCCATCCTTACCATCTCTTTTTTTTCTATTACCGTCCCCTTTTTCCTATGCATCCCCCTTTTTTTTCCCTTTCGTCCCTTCTTTAACACCCACTTAATACAATGTTATACCAAAATTTTGCACTAAAAATACAACATTGTTATTATTTTTTATTTGAATGTCCTATGGGTACCATGCAAATTCATTATAAGTAAAACTTTAGAAGAAAATAGAAATTTATAGTGGTAAGATGGCAGAGAAAATTAAACTCGCAAATTTATTTTAAACCGCAGTTAAATAAAAAAAAAAAAAAAAAAAAAATTCGCTGCTGACCATTTTTTCTTTATTTTGATTCATTAAGGCATTCGTCTATCAGATTAAAATGTTATTTTAGAAAGTTTAATTTTACCAGATTTTTATTCCCGAAAGTCAAAAGATTGTGAGAATGCCCCATATCTAGGATTTCATGTTAAACGCTTAGCCATTATTATTGTAATATTTTCAATGTTAGCCCAAAAGTCTATGATAATCATGTTATATTTTGGATAAGTTTCAATTTGATACCATTTATAAGTTTACAATTAATCATCCTGGTACCAGTCCATAAGTGAGTATGAAATTTGTTTAAAATCATTTACCATGCTCAAGAATAATAGTAAACAAAATCAAAATTACACCACAGTCTTATTAAAATACATTTTCTGTAACTACATAGTTAACACCTAAGTATGGATTCCATTCTTTTTAATCATGTAACTGTTTTTGTACTTGCATGTATTCAAAATTTAGATTTTCCCATAGCTTTGCAAATAAACATGTTTCTTTGTAAACAAACAACTTGTAATTACAAAACAACATATATTCTTTTTTTTTATTGAAAGCTTTAATAAATTTGCATTTCTTATGTTTTGAGTTGCAAAATTGTAATATTTGATTTGTTTCAGTTAGATTTACTTCTTCTTAACACATCTAGTAAATCATATCAATTTTTAAATGTGTTTTGTTAAAAATTTTCTAAGATAAGAATTAGATTTAAATGTAATACATGTAAACATTTTGCAGTTTTGCACATAATATTTTGCGAAAACAAGCTTAAATAAATTTGTTAGCTGTTATTGCCTGTGTCCAGAAGCGGATCCGGTCCTCCACTAGAGAGAGATGGGGGGGGGGGTGGCATACCTCATTTTAGAAGACTGGAGGGGGGGGGGAGATCAGATGTCTTTATTAAAATACATTTCCTGTGACTACATAGTTAACACCTAAGTATGGATTCCATTCTTTTTAATCATGTAAATGTTTTTGTACTTGCATGTATTCAAAATTTAGATATTCCCATACCTTTGCATTGTTCTTGTACAAACTTTTATTAAAATCCGCTGTTTGCAAATATACATGTTTCTTTGTAAACAAACAACTTGTAATTACAAAACAACTTGTATTCTTTTTTTTTATTTAAAGCTTTAATAAATTCGCATTTCTTATGTTTTGAGTTGCAAAATTGTAATATTTGATTTGTTTCATTTAGATTTACTTTTTCTTAACACATCTAGTAAAAAATATCAATTTTTAAATGTGTTTTGTTAAAAATTTTCTAAGATAAGAATTAGATTTAAATGTAATACATGTAAACATTTTGCAGTTTTGCACATAATATTTTGTGAAAACAAGCTTAAATAAATTTGTTAGCTGTTATTGCCTGTGTCCAGAAGCGGATCCGGTCCTCCACTAGAGAGAGATGGGGGGGGGGTGGGTGGCATACCTCATTTTAGAAGACTGGAGGGGAGGGGGAGATCAGATGTCTTTATTAAAATGCATTTCCTGCTGTAACTACACAGTTAACACCTAAGTATGGATTCCATTCTTTTTAATCATGTAACTGTTTTTGTACTTGCATGTATTCAAAATTTAGATATTCCCATAGCTTTGCATTGTTCTTGTACAAACTTTTATTAACATCCGCTGTTTGCAAATAAACATGTTTCTTTGTAAACAAACAACTTGTAATTACAAAACAACTTGTATTCTTTTTTTTTTATTTAAAGCTTTAATAAATTTGCATTTCTTATGTTTTGAGTTGCAAAATTGTAATATTTGATTTGTTTCAGTTAGATTTACTTTTTCTTAACACATCTAGTAAATCATATCAATTTTTAAATGTGTTTTGTTAAAAATTTTCTAAGATAAGAATTAGATTTAAATGTAATACATGTAAACATTTTGCAGTTTTGCACATAATATTTTGTGAAAATAAGCGTAAATAAATTTGTTAGCTGTTATTGCCTGTGTCCAGAAGCGAATCTGGTCCTCCACTAGAGAGAGATGGGGGGGGGGGGGGGGCATACCTCATTTTAGAAGACTGGGGGGGGGGGGGGGATCAGATGTCTTCATTAAAAGATTTTATATTTTTGATCAAAGTTGGACTATTTTCTGACATACACCCGTGTTTACTTATTTCGTAAATGCATAAAGCTTTCAAGTAGAGTATATAATTGAGTGGTTTTATCCTTAGACTAAGAAATTACTTTTTACTTACCCATCATACGTAGTATAGGGTAAGTCTTGTAATCGTTTTGAAAAAAAAAAAAAATGACGGATTTACATGTTTCAGACACTGGAGATTCCGAAAAACATATTTTTAGAAGAAAAAAAAATTGTCCGTCCGTCTGTATGTCTGTGTGTCTGTAATAGCCCTATCTCCCTAACAAATTGAGATAGAGACTTGAAATTCAGTGTGTACTTAGGGAGTAATAATGGGAAGAAGCCTATTGAATATCAGTAACCTCTATTAAACGGAACAATTTTTTCGGACTCTTGAAATATTCGTTCTGATAAAAGGTATACAAAAATTTTCGAAACTGTTTATTTGATGGAGTGAATATAAAAGACAATAAAAAAAACGTAAATTTTGCTTCATGAATAAACTCGATCGGACAATTAGTTGCCGAGATATTTGTAATTCTATTTTTCACACTCTTCGATTTTTCATGACCCTGTATTTCATTTAAATTCCAATTCAAAGATATATTTTAATTGGAAATGAGACGCTTAATCCGACGCAGTAAACTGTTAGTTAATAGAATTGTAATTTTTCGAGTTATAATTAGAAAAAAAACATTGTCCGCCCTTCTGTATATCTGTGTGTCTGTAATCGCGCTATCTCCCGAACAAATTGAGATAGAGGCTTGAAATTCGGTGTGTACTTAGGGAGTAATAATAGAAAGAAGCTTATTGAATATCAGTAATTTCAATTAAACGGAAAAAAAAATTTCGGACTCTTGAAATATTCGTTCTGATAAAAGGTATACAAAAATTTTCGAAATTGTTTATTTGAAGGAGTGAATATAAAAGACAATAAAAAAAACATAAATTTTGCATCATAAATGAACTCGAACATATAATTAGTTGCCGATATATTTGTAATTCTATTTTTCACACTCTTCGATTTTTCATGACCCTGTATTTCATTCAAATTTAAATTCAAAGATATATTTTAATTGGAAATAAAACGCTTAATCCGACGCAGTAAACTGTTAGTTAATAGGGTTATAATTTTTCGAGTTATAAGGATGTTTCTTTTACGCAATTCGGTACTACTCGATTATCCCGCCGATCAAAAAACTATCGCCAAACTATAAGATTAAGTGCCAATAATGGCTTATCGTAAATGTCAAGTATTTAATGCATCTTCATACCTATAAGGGATATTACCATAGGAGGGACCCTGTTCTGTCGCTAAACACCGCCAAGTTTGTCGCCAACTTGGCGGTATATCGCCAAATTTGGCGGCAAACTGAGTCGCCAAAAATGACGCCAAATTGGGGGTATCTCTAATATTTCGCCAAATTCCCATAGACTTCCATTGTAAACCAATAGCGTTTACTTGCTTACAGAAAATCAGCAAATTGAGATATTTTAGTGCAACAAAAAGTAATATTAGCTTAAGGGGTTATATTAATTATATTTAAGGAAGTCCAAATAAATTAAATTATGAATAAAAGTAACATGGTACAATGCTTAGCAAATATCACATGTTTTATTTTCATATTTTATATTATCTATATCCACGATGGGTAAGTATTACGGTGGCCCCCAACGACTAGTTTATAAAAGAGAAGAATTGTACAGAAAACGTTCCCAAAGTTCAAATTTTAAGTAAAATTTTGGGCTCAGCAACTCCGCTGCTGGATACAATGAGACAAAACATGCATTTTTTCTGCTCGAGACTGTGCTACATTGCAGATTGTGTATATTGTTAGAGAAATTATGTTTAGCAGCTGAATTGTAAAACAGTAAAAATATATTTATATTCATTTAAAATATAAAAAGTATAGCGTTAAAAAATATGGCTTTGAGTAATTTTCTGCAAGATCTTCATGTTATATTTTAAGAAGGAGTTTGTGGAGACCCAATAAAAATGGAATCATTTCTGATTTTAAAACTGTTTTATTTTCCTCAAAAATATTCCCTTTCAAGTCAGAAACAATTACGTTTAAATTATACTTTCATTATTTTAATGTAAATACATTTGAAAAGTATTTATTTCTTAAAAAAAAAAAAAAAAAAAAAAAAAAAAATGTTAAAAACAGATAGTGACATGACAAAAGTTTATAAAAATCGGAAATATACCCTTCTTGCTATATTAATTAAGGGATAGTAACCTGAAAGACGTTGATAAAAGACCAAAGTATACACTTCTTGTTACATTAACAAACGGAAAAATTACCATTCTGGTAGAAGGAAATAACGGAGAAACACCATCATTATAACGGAAAGTTACCACTTCATGAAACGGAGTTTTCCATTTTTTTATCTCCCAAAACGGAAAATTTACTAACGGAACGAAAAAAGTCCGGCAACTTTGCGGCCAGTTGTTTTACTGTGAATTCATGGATTTATGTTTAACTGTGTAATTTTGAAATATTAATTAAAGGTGGTCATCACTCGTCGGTTTCATGTGGCCATCTATCCTGAAATTGAAGGACAGATGGCCAGCCAATTTAATGCGTAATTCCGCCATTGTACGTCTTTTTTTAAGGCTTAGAAGGAAATACTGGATTATATACATGCCTCAAAAGTCCATATATTAAAAAAAAATGTAACGTACGTACTGAAAATCATTCAGATACTTAACACAACAAAAAAAAAAATATTCAACCACTAAATTAAATAAACATTATAATTACACTTACTTTTTATAATCGAAAAACACATCTGCAAGTCGCAATGAATGATTTCGTTGGACTATTTTCTAGGAACAAAGTTTATGCTGCAATCTATGATGAAGTTTTGAAAATATTTAGACTGGCCATCTCTCCTCTATGGCCATCTATCCTAGAGTTGCCCTATATATACTAGCTGACACGCCGAGTTGCCCGGTTCGTCAAAATAAAGTGCGAAACAAGAAAATACTCTGAAAATAGTAAAATCGCTTCACGAATTCCAAATAAACTTTATTATTTTGTTGGAAGAAGACATTATAAACGGATTTGTTTTACTAATATGGAAATATTGTAGCGAATCGTGAAAAAAAAGCTAAAAATTGTGAAAATATCAAGAATCATGTAGGACAAAATTATAATATTCGAATAAAATGTTAAAACAGAATTATTTTTATAAGTGTAGAAAAAAGAAAAAAAAATCTCTAAAAACTACATAAAATTAATAATTACTTATAAAACCATGGAAATTTCTACTATGCCGCATTTCCTATGTGTTTTTGATAATTCACATTAGCTTAATAATAATGATCTCGAAGCCACGAAGCAGTCCGACGGATTAAACGATTTGAACCGACCCTGCAAAATAGTCGATGCATGAAACTTCTGAAATTTAGCTTTTAATTTTTTTTTTGGTGTAGTGGTAAGTGTTTAAAATAGGAAAAGGGACTTTCGACGGTGCGTTTGGAAAGTCTTTTCTGCTTTTTGATATGTTTCATTTAATTAATTTAGTTACAATTTGCAAGAAAAAAATGCTGCACTAATTTCGAATACACTTTATTGAAAATAGGACAACATTTACTATATTGGGCTTAAAATTTAAAACCAGATATATTTTCACCAATATGGAACATCGTCACGAAACGCAAAAACAACAAAACAATAAATTACGCAAAAAATCGCATTAAAAATTGAAAAACATTGAAAAAATGAAAATGGTAAAATTTAGCACAGTAGACTAAAACATTGAATACAGAATTCTCTAGCTCATGTCAAAAAATCGTCGTGGAAAATGATAACCAGTCTAAAATTGGCATTCGAAATTCTTTTTAGAAATCAAGGGAGTCAAAAGTACCATATGATGCTAAATGTGTAACAAAAAGTTTTCTGTAAGAATGTTCAAAAACTCGTCCATGAGCACAAGTAAATGTTAAATATCTTATAAAATATCTCAAGAACTTCGAAAATCTCGAAGAACAAGGTTTACTACATTAGGTTAAAAGTTTGAAACATAATTACTTTTACGAATGTCAAAAAAAAAAAAAAAAAAAAAAAAAAAAGCGCGAAATATGTAAAAACCCTAAAAATGTATTAAAATCGATTAAAAAATCAAAAATAGCCGATGTCAAAATTTACTGTACTAGACTTCACCAAATTACTTTTACACTCTAAGAAACAAATGCGTAAATTTACACCTAAAAACAGGTATATCGATGATAAAAAAACGATTTGTCTATGCGTCTAAAATGGTGTGTAAATTGACAAATATATGTGTATTGTGTAAATTTCGAAATAGAAATTTAATGTGTAATTTAATGTTAACGATAAGTGTGTAAATGTTATTTGATCACACTTGAAAAACACACTATAATTTGTAAATTGCACAAGAATACACATATTTCTGTGTGTAATCTTGGTGTATTGGCGTATAGATGTATAAGTGAGATATGCAAAATACACATTCATTTGTGTAATATGCAAAATGGTGGGTTACATACACACCACCTCACCACTAACTTTTTAAAAAATGACCTCACCACTTAAGTGTTAATATTTTAGACTTTTTTTTCAGAAATATTTATGCATTTCCGCACCATTTCCCCCCTAAATACTGAAAATTGAATAGCTTTAACTTTATTTATAACTGGCCCAAAATACTATTTAAGCATAGAAATGTTTTTAAAAGTTATCTGAAATTTTACTTCATTTTATATAAATGATACTGAAACACAGATTCACTTTTTTATAACTTTTTCTTTTTGATGCTAAACAAATATATCTTAATTTGAAATATTTTTTAAATGATAATTCCAGTAAAAATTTTTGATTTGCAATATACCTAATTTAAGCTGTTTCCAGAGAATGGAAAAATATAGACAAGCTGATTGTAAAAGTTTTTATTATATTTATCTATCAGAGCTTGAAATCAATTTTTCTCTGAGAATTTCTTTCTGAATCAATTTCATTAAAATGTATTTTTTCTTTCGTCTCTTAATTATTTTGGAGCCCTCGAAAACAGTGGTATAAGGAAATAGCCTTGTTAATTTATGAAATATAGCAGGAATAAAGATCTTAGATGTAGTGGAGGGTATACGGAGGTATACATGCCCTATAAATTCTACATTTAAAAAAAAGTTTCGTATATTCTTTACTCCTGAAATAAGTCTATAGCACATAGTCTAACCACAAATTTCATGACTCTGGCGTACATCTGTTCTTCTTTCTTTTCTTACATTAGCAACACTGGTAAGGCTAAATCAAAGATGATAAAATATTATATTCACGTGATAAAAAATGTTTAATTGCTAATAGTTTTACAATTGATTTTATTGTTGATATAATTTTTTTTGGAACAGATGTCATAAGTTCCCACGGCCGCCATCTTGGAATTCTTCTTGGCGTGAAAACCCCTTTTCCGCCAAGTAGAAATGTCGCCAAGCACCGGTTTATACGCATGTTTGGCTTCACGAAAATAAAATGTAAATAATAAACAAAATTCGCTAAACTGGCAATCAGTAATCGTTGTATGAACGCTTCGAGCACATTTACGAAAAAAGCATCGCCGAATTCAGCATTTCTCGCGGTATAGCATTCTCAAAATTCAGCAGTTCTCGTTTTGTAGCAATCTCAAAATGTAGAAAACTCTTAAAGCAGCAAAATATACATAAAAAACGAAACTCGCTAAAGTGGCAATCAGCAATAGTTGTATGAGCGCTTCGCGCACATTTACCGAAAAAAAAAAACATTGCCGAATTCAGCATTTCTCGCAGTATAGCATTCTCAAAATTTAGCAGTTCTCGTTTTGTAGCAATCTCAAAATGTAAAAAACTCTTAAAGTAGCAAAATATACATAAAATTATCAACATACCTTAACAGACATCTACTTTCTTGAAACCTTCAGCAAGAAATATCTCTCATAACATAGCCGTTTTCCAGAATAGGCTTAATACGCATTGACTCGCTATAAACAAACCTCCCTTTCTTGTCAAAATTTCCTCATATTTCTTAATTACTTCAGCAAGAGCGTTTAAACGGACTACAGAAACAATTGTCAATGAAATACATCCAATAAATTCAACAAAAATAAAAAAAGACAACGATAGAACACGATATCAAAATACATCCACAAAATTCTAAGCTTCTCAGGGGTTGCCAGAACACGACAAGTCACAACACATACGTCACACGGTGTTTACATATCGAGTTTGTCATATCCGTAAATACCGCCAATACACCAACAAAAAATCGCCAAACAATTCAAAACAACAACGGCTGAGGGAAGGTACGGCATCTAAGCCTTTTTTTTTGTTATTTTACAATTGGTTAAATTAACTGTTATCTTTTACTGTATAGTCACTACATGTGCTTGATAGTATGGCTTGAAAGATTATGACTTCTACATACCAATGGTTAGTACTGTTTTTGTATTATTTTCTGTCGATTTAAAATTTTTTATTAAAATATTTTCTGATTTTTCAAGGTTACTTTAAAAAGGTTAATAATTTTCTATTGTTCTGATTGTATGACTTTTTCATTTTTAAATAACTTTCTTATAAATTTGGAATGGCAGTTGATCGGGCAATTTGGGTAAAGCTATTTGTGCTATGGCATACTTTGCTCAAACAGAAACCAATTGCGTTTTACATACAGGGTGTCTCAAAAAGGATTACCTATTTTTAAATATGAATAATTAACAAACGAATAGAGTTATTAAAAAAACTCTTGCAGGAAACAGATGTGCGAAGTCTGGAATTTTGTTTAGAACTCTTTTCTATAATAGTTCAAAATCTGACCGACAGATGACGCTACAGGACATTTTGGTGATTATATGGCCAACGAATACACCATTTTGAAGAATTTACGCAATGACAACTACTGTTTCCCTTGAAATATTTACTACTGAACTTTCACTGACCACGTCTACTTCTGTCTGGTCTTCATGCATGCGCCGTTTGTTGATATAGCCACGAAAATGTGTTGTGGCGCCATCTGTTGGTCAGATTTTGAACTATTACAATAAAGTGTTCTAAACAAAATTCCAGATTTCACACATCCGTTTCTTGCAAGAATTTTTTTAATAACTCTATTCGTTTGTTAATTATTCATTTTTAAAAATAGGTACTCCTTTTTAGGACTCCCAGTATACTGCATAATAATGTGCTTGATAACGTGTTTTACAATATACTTTTCCATTTTCTTTTTGTCATATTTTTACATTCTGCTTATGAATTTTTCTTCTCAAATATTTTATTTATGTCTTCATTTTATAAATTTTATATTTTCGGACAATGTCACAATTTTGAAGTATAATAAGAATTTCATTTATATTTATCGATTTTTCATGTATTTTATAGTTAATAATTACACAAAGTTTTATTATAACATATGGATTCATTAACAGTGCGCATTCATTGATATTCTGTAACTTTTATTAACGTGCTATCTTACAGAGTTTCATATATATAATTTTTAAAGATTAACTGTTAATCAAAGTTAGTGAAGTAATTTGATATTTAATTTGAAAGGGAACTTTTGAGTGTAAAACTCATTTTATAACGCCATATGTATCTTTTAAGTACTGATTTAGAAACGTATTTTAATAGGCTAAAATATATTTATGAAAAGGCGACTCGTATGTTACATGATAGCATAGGCCATACAGTCATGAAGTTAATTTTATTGAACATTGCGCTATAAATGTCTTATTACTTAGTAATAATTCCATTACCGAAGACCTTATTTAAATTCTTGTGGGATAAATTCGCATTGTTTTCAAAGCATATTCAAATACCATTCGTATTTCATTCATTATACTATAAGAGTTACAGTAATTTTAAAATTATTTCTGATTCAAAATAAATAAATTTGTGAATTATTAAAAGAAAAAAAAACTAGTCGGATGTGGCAATACCAAAACTTTCTTCTATATCATGAATATTAATACTTGAAAATTCACTATCTCAGTGTCAAAATTAAATGGATTCTATAATTCTATTCCCATCATGAGGATTCTAAAGATATGATATTCCGTACATTAGTTCTTGAGATATGAGTATTGCTAAAATTGTGTAAATACTGATAATGACGCATAGCCGAACCACCTATTGGCCGATTAACACAAAAACTTAATTAGCAACAACTTGTGTCAACGACTAACTAAATCCTAACTTAGACGAAAATTCGTGCATCAGTTTTTTTAGATAAAACTATTGCGAAAATCTTGAAAAATGCAGCATAGCAGCACCACCTGTTCGGCGATTTACACCAATGCATAATGGGCACCAATATTTATAAAGTTTTGTCTTAATCTGATTTTTGATAATTTCTGATTTTTGATCTTGCATTAGTTCTTGAGATACAGCTATTGCGGTAATTGTGAAAAATGCAGCATAGCAGCGCCACTTGCTGGGCGATTTACACCAAAACGTAAAAAGTATCAATTCATATCAAGGACTAACTGAATCTGAAGTTTGAAGGCCATCTGCGTATTAGTTCTTGAGATAGAGCTATTGCGGAAATCGTGAGAAATGCAGCATACCAACGCCACCTGCCGGGCGATTTACACCAAAGACTAATAAGCACCAATCTATGTCAGGGACTAACTGAATATATATTTTTATTAAATTCCGCGCATTAGATCTTTAGATAAAGTGAGCACAAAATTTGTGTCACATATAGAATGATAGAGTCATAGACTCTCAGACAGATATTTTTAGGAAATATGTCTCTGATGAAAGGAGATGAAAGGATCTCTGACCCCTAAAACGTGTAAAATCCGTCTAAAACAGAAAGTCGAAAATTTTCACGAGTCCAATATTTTCTTCTTGTAACCTAGAAGAAAGTAAAAACAGCAGCTGCCAGTTTTTTTTTTTTTTTTTTTTTTTTTTTTTTTTTTTTTTTTTTTTTTTTTTTTTTTTTTTTACATTTGATCCACCGAAAATTAAGAAAATAAATATCTCTATTGAAGCAAATATTGAAGCAAAATATATCAAAACTATACTAACATATCAGAATTATTGTATTAAGTTGACATTGTTGAACTTGAAAATGCATCGAGCTTTTTCTATAATTACATGCAGCTTTTGATTAATTTATTTAAAAGTTAAACGTGTAAAAGTAATATAACATTTATAAAGAGTATAAATATTAAACAATACTTGTGGAATTAAATATGCAATAAAATAAAGAGCTAAGAAAAATTTTCTCATGAGAAATACCTGAAAGACATGATTTGTTCCACCAATAAAATTATGAAATGCATTAACGAAATATACCCGTATGAAATTCTCGTGAATTTCATGTTGCCTTCTTAAGTTTTTAGGTATTTCATAGAAATCTAATAGGTCCGAGAGTAAGAAAATATAATTTATTCATAATAAAGTTTCCAATGATTTTAAACAGGTTTTTAAAAGCTGCACAGTTCCATAGGAAGAGTAAAGATTGCTAATGCTCGGAAAATTAATTTTTAATTCTAAATATTTAATATGTGTTTCTAAATGTAAACAATTTAAATTTTGTTCTACACTATATAATTAAATATTTAAATTTCAATAAATGAAAAAATAATGTCAAATCTGGCATTATTAAAAAAGTTTACTGAATGTAAATTTTACCATACGTAGAGTAAAAAGTGTTCTTCATTAAATTATGACGCGCCAAAGGAACGGAAGAATAAAAATTTGTAGGTTGATAGAAGTGTATTATATTCTAAAAATTCCTTGTGTAACCAGAATTTATTTTTGCATACATATGTTTTTTTTTTTGTTTTTTTTTTTCGTTTTGATAAAACAAGTTTAACATACTTTAAATTTCTCATTAAAATATTATATATGTTATATTAAATTCACTCGTATTTGCATGAATTTTGTACTTTATCCACAGAAGAAATAACTACAATTTTTGGTTTATTATTTATATTCGTAATTGTTAAATAAAAATATGAAGATATAATAAAAACTTAAGTATTCTTGGAAGAAAAGTGTCAAAAGAACGCATTTTTCTTTATTACAAAAATAAAACAAAATGCCTTTTTTTAAAACATGAAACTATGGAACAGAAGAATGTTGCCTTTTAAGTAGTAAATTTAAAATAAAAATATTAATAGTAGCATATGCCACATGTCAGCCTCTGACCCAACGTGAAATTTGAAATTTTATGTCTGCATTAGTTAAAATACACAATTACCATATTCATGATAAATCCTTAAAAATCCTGGAAAAATGTGTTCCGATTTATTTTCTTTGGCTAAAAACTTAAATATTTAATACTTTGAGCATAAATTGTCGTTGCAAATGTTCTGATACACTAACGGAAAACTTCTGAAATTTATTAAATTCATTCATTCAAAATTCATTCATCATTTGGTGATGTACAAGCAAGATTATGCAATTGCCGCATAAAGATTTGATGAGAAAATGATGTGTTTCAAATGCAACGGAGAGTAGGTGTGTTTTACAATAGTAGATAAAGGGTGAAGCGAGAGATTTTATGTTAAACAATTGCGTCCGTTATAGGCTGGCTATTAAAATCCACAACCAGATCATGAAATTGCGTTTTCTAAGTGTCATTTTAGATTTCTACCTGTTTCCAGGTATGACAGAGACTGCTCTCACAGGTATATACATCGCATAAGTGAAGACGTGAAATCAAACTTTACGCATTTTTTCTCTACGCAGGACATATATATTTGAAAAACTCGATTTTAATCATTCTTTAGTGTTATGTAAATATCAACATATTTTGTGACTATGTACAAAAATAAAATAGGGCTACTTATTTATATTCGTAGTTCATAGTTTGTGCTAAATAAAAACACCGTCCATAACAATCCAGGTAACTTTTCGTCTCCCTTCTCCTTTACATGCATGCACATTTCAGTACTAATGCCATGGTGGATGTTTATAGAATAAAAATGGAAATAGTCACGAAAATATCTTCTCTATACCACTAACGTCAGCATATAACATACTCAAAAAAATGTTACATTTTATTTTTTCTTAAAAAGCTCCTTCTTGTTACTAAAATAATTCTTAATAAAAAAAAATACTCAGGAAATGTCCTTTTGCTACACATTAAAATAAAATGTTAATTTTACAAAATGCATAATAGTCATTGAAACTAAAATGTGTAGATTTTGTGAATTTTGGTTTGGTGTTCAGTTAACAAAAGGAAATTGTTTTCGTTTGAAAAAATTCTATTTATTTATAATTGCAGCAAAGTATAAGAAAAATTGGTATTATTAATATAAAATATTCAATTGCATCTTTAAAAAAAATCTTGTTAATTATATTTTGAGTGCAGTATAGAAAACTATTTTACGCAATAAATGGTTGCCCACATTGATATATATATATATATATATATATATATATATATATATTTACAAATAAAAGCAATTCTGTGATATCCACACAATCTAGGATGTATATAAATATTTTACAGAATCATCTTATGAATATTCTTAGGTTCTTCCCCTAATCATTTATATAATTTCTATTTTTTATTTCGTGCATTATACGATATAAAAATGTTACATCTATAGGCCTATACGTATATTTAAAAGTGTTATTAGTGTTTTTTTTTTTTTATTTTTAGAAAATCGCCTGTTTGTGAGTTCATTCGATTATTTAGACGACGAATAGTCAAAAATAACATTAAAAAAATACCAGTTTGTTTGTGTTTCCGGAATAAGCGCAGAGACAGTTCAATAAATAATATCAATATAATCAGAGTATGGTGATATGAAGATTATTTCTAGTTAGAGTCTGCAGCTTGTTGTATCCTGATATCTAAAATTGTTTGAGTGAAAAGAGGGAGATATTGAAAAAGAATCAAACAATAAACCGATCTTTTAATTCTCAAAAATTTGATCTATTTCAATGAATCTTACTGAGAGACGAAAGCGTAAATTATGTACTATATAAATGAAAAAAAAATATATGTTGGTCAGATTTTTTTAGTTTAAAACTTAATCATTTTATCTAAAAAACTAGCTTATTAAGAATGAAGCGCTATTATCCCATAATCTGTATTCGCCATTAAACACCACCTATCCACCAATCTGTAAAAGAATTCAAATGAAGGGTTTGCGTCAGTGATAAACGAGTATTTGATTACATAGGATGATACTTTAAAGCGCCTCATGCTTTCTTTATAGAATGTGCCTGTGGAGCTGATAACGTAAAATCTATAATTGATGATAATTTTATGTTAACTTATCTTTTAACTTACTATTTATTGATTTTGATTTTTGTAGAAATACTGAGGGGGATAAAACTCGAGTTTTGTATGCCATTGACAAAAATGAAATAAATATTACGCAGTTTATAATATTTTTCATTCATAACAGTTGAGAGAAATAAAGTTTACCTACCTATGATAAATCCACAAGTGCAGTTGCCGTTGGTTTCTTTCTACGCTCTCCTGTACTGTAAACTTTTAAATTATTCTTCATTTAATTTTTTTAAGTAGAATTCTTTTCACGATTATGGTGCTGAAGGAAAGACAATCTCTTCAGTGCACAGTTTCTATTATTCTGTATTCTTGACTAAATAATATATATAAATACAAATTAGATAAAATTTAAAATTTATAAAATTTGGTTACAACTGGTTTATGTAGAGTTTAAATATGTGCTGGATGAGGTCTAATTACGAAGCGAAACGATTCTTTCGTTTTGAACAAAGGGAGACCGGATTCTCATCAGCTATATGACTAGATTGCTGGACGTTCAACCAGTAACTAAAGAACTTGGGGCAGTCAAATGTGTTCACAGAGCTTTAATTGCTGAAACAAAGCAAAATTGCAGACTTATCAGGAATTCTCTTATAAGTTCAAAAGAAAATCCAGTCCACAGAGATCTGTCCAATTTATCCCTGTGTAGTGCTGCGATCTAATATAGGTAGAACGAACTGAGTTTTGGTGCTGCCCTGTATTGGGATTTGGTGATACTGCTCTTCGTATAGTTCTGTATTTACAGTTCTAACCGCTAAATTTACTTGATTAATAGTTTAGAATTTTTGTTTTCTATGTACATTAAACACAATATAAATATCTATACAGAGGAACACTATACGAAGATATATTTTTGTACCTCACAAGACATATTTCTCAAGTATGAAATAGAGGAAAGGTTTATTCACAAAATATTGATTGGAGATTCGAGGATTGCAATAATTTTGAAGCAGGATTTGCAAGTATAAAGAGATACAATTATGTATTCGTATTCACAAGCATGGATGGCATCAGTGGTAAAGTATAAAATGATTCCTTTGGATATCATCCTTTACACGGGGGGCTCGGACATCATCTGTCAGAGAATACCTGCAAAGGCTGACAGATGCTATCCGAGTCCCCGTGTAAAGGTTAATGAATTACACTGTGTAGCCTTATTCAAAACACAATTTTAAAAGTGAGTTCGTAAGATATTTATTATTGTTTGAAGAAACGTGGGAAGTGATTTAGAGTCTAATGATTATACTCAATTCACGAATGAGATTTTTCTGCAATATATGTAAATATACAATTAGAAAACTCTCACAAAAGCGTTTTTTTAACAAAAAAATATATATATACAAAATGACAAACTATAAAATAACATTGTACAATGTTAACCTTTTATCTACTGACGGTGCTTATAAATACCATTAAAAATAACTTGTTATAAAATCCATTTAATACATCAATTAGTAGTATTACAGTTTAGAATAAGTTATACATAATTTACTTTATCTTGTTCCAAAAGTATTTTGGTTACTCAAAACAAAAATATTTTTAAAAGGATGATTTCTTTTCCTTTGCATCTTTTCAGCTTTCTTGGCGTTGGGGGGGGGGGGGGAGGGGGGATTCGAATTCGGAAATATTTCAATATTTCTATTGTAAGAACATTATATCTGTACATTTCCTAATTCTACAAAAAACTAACAAAAATATTTAAAATAGAATATTTGAGTGGGATTATAAATATTGCTCAAAATCCTTATAAATTGAAATTGTAATTAATCCTTCTAAATCTTTCAATCCTTCTAAAATCCTTCTAAAATTTATTAAATGATTATGTAAATCTCATAATATAGTTTAAAAAAATCACAAAAAATGCTTTAGAAGATAAAATTGTCATGAATTCATAATTCAGTACATAAAGGATTAATGGCATTGCTGGACTGAGGACAGAAAGGAGACGATTTTGAAAGAAAATCATTATGTGATGAGATGCCATCTTACTATACACACAAAAAGAAAGTGGTATTTTTCACCATCGACGTACATGCATAGACTGCCCAATATACTGTCCAATAAGCCAAAAAAGCTGGATAATGTGTTTATGACTACGATGAAGGTTATTGTATGGTACTTCTATACGGAACAATGTTATTGAAGATTCTTTTTAAACGGAGTCTGGCTAGGGCAATACTCTTTTATATTAATAATACGTATTAGTAGAATAATTATTCATTTCAACTACAAATACTTTAATTTTAAATTAATTCATATTTCACAGCCATAAGGAAAACTGTAAAAGAAGCTAAAATTTCCCTCTGTTAAAATTGGTTTATTCATGGACAATAACTGTATTTCTTCCAAGTTTAAGGACATTTTTTTAGGTTAAAGAAATATTAGCATTCGTTATTGTTTATAAAGAAGAAATACTAGTAGAAATACTCTAAATTTTTTTATTGATATAATCGAGGATATATGAAATTTTTTTTCGAAATAATGTCTTTTTATATCAAATATTTGTTATATAAATTATAATGAAATATTTGAAATTAAAATAATGTTTTTTGACATTTAATAAAAATGTTGTACTTATTTTAATGAAAAAAATCAGTTTAATTGTATAAAAAGTAATTATATTTATGTAGTAATAAAAAAACATGGACAGTCCAACGATACAGTGTGTGTTTGTAATTCATAAAACACTTATAACGTTGTTTGAAGAATTAAACAAGCGTAATTTATCTTTATGGAGATTCATAAATCATGTGATTTTCCCCTCGTTTATCAGAAATTACGAGTACCAAAAAATATATTCCCAAGTGGCGACATCCAAATTATAGCCTTTTTGTTTTATAAAACCATTTATCAACTTAATTATCCTTCGGCTGATTATTTTCATATAAAAACTTATGAATGTTTATTTAATTATAGATCACCCGTAATTCATCATTTTAACATTGCAAACCTGTGATAGAGAACGAACCATGTCTATTAAAATAATTTGTATTTATTGAGTTCTTTTGTGATTATTAACCATATCATTTGTAAACAAAATCACATGATAAAACTTCTCATAATTTAAAAAAAAAATTATTTATTTATTTATTTATTTTTTTTTTTTTTTAAGTGGGGTGATTCAAAATCTTTATAACTCGAAATATTATTCGTAGAATTTAAATTTTTGATCATTTAAATAAGCAGAAATATATAAGGTTGAATTTAAATTCAGTATTTTTAAAAATATTAATAAAAAAAATATTTAAAATAAAAATTAAAAAAAAAATGATGTAATTTTTTTAAAATCATATTTTCAAAAGTAAAAATTTTTTTTTCAAATCTGCTGAATCAAAATTAAAGTAAACTAGTTCAAAAAGACATGTTCCAAGTTTGAACCATATATCTTTAACGGTTATTCAGATATTACAATTTAAATACCGGAAATGGTGAAAAAACCCATCATGAAGAAAAACGCATTTTCACAATAAGTCTTTTGTATGTCAACTATTGCTTGAAAGCTAGATTTTGAAAACAAACCAAAATGTAAAAATTAATATGTTCTTTTCTAATAAGGATAGAAACATGATTCAAACGTCATTTTAAGTGAAAAAAGCAGAGCAGTTTTACTGCAATGAATTTTTTTGAAAATTTTAAGAATTTTGTCCCGGACCCTCTTAATATTTTTATTTTTGTAGTATAGTGAAATTAGATTACAAACATTATCGTTTTATTTGTTTGTAACATTTACGAAAATTCTTTAATTCATACAACGTGAAACTATTAGTTTAGTTGTTTAGACTGTTCAACTTAACAGTAGTTATCTTAAAATTTAAATTTAATGTATTCCATAAAATTATTTTGAAACAGACCGGTTATCAGTTTATAGCTATTAGTTATTCGTTAAGACAGTTTTATACTATTTTAATTTTTATAATTTTATTAGAAATTAATACTTAAAATAATTTTATTCAAAGAATTTCACAAGGACAAAATTAAGCTTATAATTACATTTCGAAGCTTCTTTTGAAAACATTCTATTTCGAATATGATGTTTTTCTGCTTATTTATTCTTTCAATAAAGGAACAAAGGGATTCAAGCATTTATTAACTTTAAACTACCATTTCTTATGAAAAAAAAAATATTTTCAGCCAAGATTTTGGAATAACTGGATTTATTATTATTTCTTTTTTTTTTATCATTTAAGACAATTAATTTTCTTTCAAAATATCTGTTAAATACATATTCATATAGTATTTATAATTGTTAATCGCAAAAAAAATTATATCGGTTAAGTAATGTTAAACTAGACTTTATACTGTTTTCCTTTCATTGATTGGAAACATCAAATCCATATTTTAAAGTAAAAATATATCTGTGAGTAACTTTGATCTCATATTGTGGGTGGCAAAAACAGACAAATAAATGTATCTTTTTAATATTCTAAACATTGTACAACATTAATTTTTACACCGTCGAATGGGGGGGGGGACTATTCAAACTCCTTCTAAATTTTCTGCTTTTTTGTGGTTTATAAAATTATTTTCAAGCATGCATTTTAAAATATATACAATGGTGGCCAATATTGTGCACATTTTTTTGAAATTTTCAGGTTTTATAAATGTCCATCGTTTGCTTGAAGAATGTAATAAATTTAAATTCAATACAAATGTTTATATATCAATTTCAAGGACATGTAATGTAGAATTTAATAAAAAAAATAATTAAAATATGTGCATTACAAAAAAAAAAAAAAAAAAAAAAAAAAAAAAAAAAAAAAAAATTCGGTTACAAAAACTAAGTCCTATCTTAGATTTAATTATATTTTAAAGTTACACTTATACATTCAATATTTAGAAGGATAACCTTTGTTTTTTATTACAGCTTCACAGCGTCACTACATTGAGAGAACTAGTGTTTAGAGTTCATCCTTTTTACTTTCTTCTATCTTCAATAGAAGAAAGTATTGTAATCGAAATTTTTTTCGACTTCCGGTTTTCGACGGATTTACACGTTATAGGTTCAGAGATCCCAAAAAACAAGTTTATAGAAAATGTCTGTCTGTCCGTGTGTCTGTCCGCCCCTCTGTTCGTTCGTCTGTCCGTCTGTCTGTCGCCATTGTACCATCAAAAAGTGTATGAAGTTATGCATAGAATTGAACCAATTTTTTATTTTAAGTTTTTGGCTATGGTGTCGGCGATAGCTTCACTATGGACTGTAGAAAATACTTAAAAATACTAAACTAAATTATACTTCGTATTCGATAAATTATTCAGGTTTTAAAAACTTAACAAAAACATATATTATTTACAAAAATATTCCAAAGAAACTGGCAGCGGTTGATGCACTGCACTTACGTCTAAGAACACATCATACTCAACTGGCGGGGAATTCTCACCCGCACCCCTTTCAGTCCAGAGTGCTTTCAGCGCCTTCTCACTATCAATTATGATTCAAGGAGGAAACACTCCCCCGGGGATTGAAATACAATTTTCAATATACATTAACATATAAATTTGCAAAAATTATCATACAAGAAAAAGTTACAAGATATAATAACTTACATTCACAATAATAATATAAGAATAATTCACTATAATGCTAGATTAAAAACAGAATAATATGTATTTTAGAGTTTGCTTAAGGAAAGAAAGGAAATTTGTTACTCAACTGGTAATATACAAACATCTCTGACGTTTCTTTTAAAAATACGCCCATCTGACAAGCGTAAATTCACCGTTTGAATTATATTATCTCTTCCCTTAAAAACATCAACTATTCTACCAACCAACCATTTGGTGGAAGGTAAATTTTCCTGCTTTATTAGTACCAAAGTTCCTTTCTGTATATCAACCTTTTTAAATTTCCATTTCCCCCTATGTTGGAGATTATTCAAATAGTCGCGTTTCCAAATTTTCCAAATTTGTTGGCTACATTTGGTGATTCTCTGCCATTTGGCTAATCGATTTCCATTAATCTCATCTAGTTCAGGTTCGGAAATCGAAGTGATTGACCTACCCATAAGAAAATATGATGGTGTGAAAGTTTCAAAAGTTTCAAAATTTGGGGATAGTGGGGTAAGGGGGCGGGATTTCAAAACTCCCTCAATTTCCGCTAGTATAGTTAAAAATTCTTCTAAAGTTAAATTTTGATCACCTATTACCCTTTTCAAATGAAACTTGAACGATTTTACTGCTGCGTCCCAGATGCCACCAAAATTCGGAGATTTGGGGGGAATAAATTCTATTTTGATACATTCGGGGGTTAAAAAGTTACAAAATTCCTCATTTGGGAAACTAACCAGTTAATGTAATTTTTTTTAACTCGATGTCAGCCCGATTTTGCATTATCCGACAGGATTTTTTTACATTTCCGTCTTCTGCCAAAGAAACGTTTTAGACTAGCTATAAAAGCCTGAGTTGTGAGATCTGAAACAATGTCCAAGTGTATTGCTTTGGTGCATAAACATATATACACTACTACATAAACCTTATTCAATACGCCCTTCCTTTGATTTTTAAATTTAATAGAAAAGTGCCCACAGTAATCCAGGCCTGTCACCGAAAATACAAAATTTGGTGTCACACGTTCCCTTGGCAGATCGGCCATCAACTGGGAGCTGACAACAGGCATATTTTTGAAACATGTTACACATTTGTGGACAATTTTCCGGCAGTTATTCCTGCCATTAAGTGGCCAAAACTTGTGGGCCTAAATGAAAATACTTCAAATGGAAATAATTTAGGATAATATCCGTTAACTTATGATTGGGAGGCAACACAATTGGAAATTTAGAGTTAAGCGGCAAATCGGCATGCGATAAACGATCGCCAACTCTAATTAACCCTTCATTTCCAGGGAATACATTTAAAGAAGATAATCTACTTTTGTGTGGAACAGGCTTACCTTTTTCGAGACATTTTATTTCTTCCCGAAACTCACCCTTTTGTGCTGACCGAATTAAAAATAATCCGGCTTGCCTCACCTCGTCAAGGCTTAAAGCTCCACTTCTTTTCTGGGGATTGCGACAATTATTAAAAATTCTAAAAATAAAACTAATTATGCGTATTAATTTCATGAAATTATTAGTTAATGAAAAAATGTTTTCAATTATAGAAATGTCATTGGTAATAGATAAAGTGGCAAAGTCATGATTATTGTTCACTATGTCTCTTTTTAGTTCAGTTATATAGATCTCCTGATCTGGAACTTCTAGTGATTATTCATTATTACACATATCTAATGAGTCCTTCTGAATCTCTGGACCAGTCTACCATTTATGATTCTGAATAAGACTTTCAGATTTTTCACCTCTTGTCAGCAGGTCTGCATGATTCTCGGACCCTGCACAGTGAAACCACGTGGATGGGTGTATCAGCGATTGGATCTCTTTTACACGGTTGAACATGAATTATTTCCACCTATTTGCAGACACCTTGATCCAATAAAGGGCAATCTGCGAGTCTGTCCATAGAAACATAGAAAATGGTCCCTTGCGATCTAGCACCTTCTTCACCTCGCAAGTTAAACGCGCTGCTAGTAACGCACCTAAAAGTTCTAGCCAGGGTAATGACACCTTTTTCAAGGGTGCCACTCTGCTTTTTGATGTAACCAAATTAATGGAAGATTGCGTCTTGGAGTATGTTTGTAGATATATGACAGCACCGTATGCCCTGGGACTGGCATCGGCAAAGGTGTGCAGTATTAATTTATATTAAGAGTCCTCAGGGAGCTGAAACACATTTCTAGGAATCTTTAGTTGTGCTAATTGGGGTAACTTGGAACACCATTGTTCCCACAGCTTTGAAATATCGGGAGGTAATTCTTCATCCCATGTTTGATTTCTACTCCATAGTTCTTGAAACAAACATTTTATTCGTACGGTAAATGGCGATATGAGACCCAAGGGGTAAAAAATTCTGCCTGCTAGTTTCAGATTGATCCTCTTCGTATGTTTTGTCTTGCACAAAAATTCTAATAAATTATCAATCTCCATCATCAACATGTCCTGTTTAGGTTGCCACAACAGTCCTAATACCTAATGTGTTTTATTTTCCTCAAATGTCTCAGGTAAAGTACTAAACCCGTTCTTCTCCCACGATTCCATTACTAATTCGTTGTTCGATATCCATTTTCGGAACGTCATAATAGCTTCCTTCATAATTCTGTGTGATTGTTGTGAAATGTTCAGTGCATCTTGTACATTGTCGGTACCGGCTATCAGATCATCCACGTAAATACAACTGTTGAGGATTTCGGTTGATACCGGATATTCATTCTTAAATTTACTAAGATGTTGTTTGATGGTGGCTGATAATAAAAATGGGCTTGAGTTCAAACCAAATGTTAGGCGTAAGAATCTGTACATAATGACTTTATACTCATCACCATTGACAGGATTGTCATCTATAAACAGGAATCTTAAAACGTCCCTTTCTTTTTTCTTGATCGAAATTTGTAAAATGCCTTCTCTATGTCGGCCAAAACAGCAATTTTATTTAATCTAAAAAAAAAACAATAAATGGAAAATGTTCGGAATTAGGTTACTGCCTGCGTCCAAACAATCATTTAGTGATAACTGTCCCGCTTCATGGGAACTCGCATCAAAAACTATGTGAAATTTTGTGTATATACTGTCTTGTTTGATTACCGTGTGGTGGGGTAAATAAAAAATCGGGTTGTTAGAATTTTCTTCTAACTCAGGAACAATTTCAATCATTTTCATTTCTAAGTATTCATCTAAAATTTTACGAGAATTTTCGTATAAACTTGTGTCGCGTTTCATTCTTTTTACGAGAGTAGCGAACCGTGTTTCAGCTATCTTGTAATTATTGTCTAATTGCTCCCACTTCCGTTTCCACGGGAGACAGGTTTCATATCAGTTATTTGTAAACCGCACTTTTTCCCGAAATTCCTGTAGGTTATTTTTATTTTTTACATTATCTGGATCATCCCTAATTCCTAATGTCTCTAAATCCCAAAAGGCCTTCAAGTTTAATTCATATTGATTTTCTAATAAATGGCAATAATATTTAGTTTCATTTTTATCATGTATAACTCTACCTGCAATCCATCCTAAGTGAGAGTTTTGTAAAATTTAGAAGTGTCAGGAATTTTTATTTGACCAGCTAATAACAATTCCTAATATACATCTGCCCCCAATAACACCTGAATTCGCTGACGTTCAAAACATCTTGGGTTCGCATACATTCGATTCTGTGGTAGGTGCAGATTTGAAATCTCTGCGGTACACGTAGGTGTTAAATCTGTTATTATAAGGACTAAGAACATGTTAGAGAATTTTTTAAATGTTCTATCTTTGTTTGAAATTTCGACATGTATTCTGTTTTTAATTTTACAGATTACATCATTAAATCCGGAAATCACTGACTTTACTTTATATTTCTCTAGTCCTAACATCTCTGCTACAGAAAAGGTAATTAACGATATATTACTAGCTGTATCTAGTATCGCAACAAAAGGAAAAAAAGAATCATTACTTCCCCTCAAATAAACCACAGCTGTCGAAATTAAGGCGTTATTGCTGGCGCCAGACCGAGAGAGTTTCTGATCAGAATTATTTTGACAGCTCAAGGTCTTCACGTTTGAAATAATTTCCACTGAATTAGTGTTTAAGTTATCTTCATTTTTGATCTAAGGTTTATTCATAATAAAATTACTTTGTTTCTTTTCATAATAAGATTTTGAAAAATTAGCTCCATGAAGTGTGCTATGGTGATTAGATAAACAAATTTTGCATCTATTATTTAATTTATTACACCGATTAACGGTATAATTAGATAAACAATTATACCATAACTGTAATTTTCGTATTTGATTCAATCTTTCTTGAACCGATAAATCTAAATATTTTTGACATCGAAAAATCAAATGCGGTTGTTTACAAAATGCGCAGTTAAGTTTATCATTCTGTAAAACAAAACCTTTTTGCTTATGGGTAATTTCAAACCTAGGTTTCATAGCGATGTTGGTCTTTTGTACATTTTCTAAAGCTTGAGCACTTTTCAGTAAAAAATCAATAAAAATATTCCATTCAGGCAATTCATTACAATTAAGAGACATTTCAAAACTTTTCTTGACTCATCATCTATTCTTTGTAAAACAAAATACATTAGAACGGATTCCGATAAATTGTTGTGTTCCAGTCCTAACTGCTTCAAAGCTCTTAAATGGCTCAATAAATTATCTACCAGATTGCGTATTTCTTTCGCGTTTTCAATTTTTATTTTGTTATTATTCAATAACTCTGAAATATGACTATTCACCAATAACCTTTTGTTTTCAAATCGTTTTTTTAAAGCTTCGAATAAAGAAGTATAAGAATCATCAATATTTTGTAATTGTTTCACAGGGCCAGTTAAGGCTGATTGTAAATAATACATCCTTTGCGCATCATTTAGCTCAACGTTATTATCAATTAATGTGGTGAATTGTAACTTAAAATTCATCCACTCTGTGTAATGATCCGAAAATTCGGGTAGATTAATTGACGGCTATTTGATTTTTGCCTCATTAGAACTGCCTCTATCATTACTATTATTTTGACTTTCTACATTAGAAGTACTAGTCTTTATTAAGTCAAGAAGACTTACTTCAATAGCTTCAAACTTTTCTTCGGTTTCGGTAAAGGAATTTTCAAACTCCTGTAAATCCTCATCGGCTATAATAGAATATGCTTCATTCCGTAATTCGACAGCCTTCTTTTTTGACATTTGAAGAGAATTTAATTTCAAATCCAGTTCTTTAAAGCCGAGATTCGATTTTAATGCATTTGATATTCTTGTAACGTGGCCGCGTATATTTCCTCGTTTTCGATTCTGGACCTCTGTTCCTGAAATCATTGGAGTAGCAACAGACATTATATCTATAAATTCTATAACTAGGTAATTCGAGTAATCCAAGGGCGTTGATTCTTCAAACAGTGTTCTAAATGAGCGCTCCGGCTCGACGGGCCAAAAAACTTTGTCGGCGATAGCTTCATTATGGACTGTAGAAAATACTTAAAAATACTAAACTAAATTATACTTCGTACTCGATAAATTATTCAGGTTTTCAAAACTTAATAAAAACATGTATTATTTACAAAAATATTCCAAAGGGACTGGCAGCGGTTGATGCACTGCACTTACGTCTAAGAACACATCATACTAAACTGGCGGGGAATTCTCGCCTGCGCCCCTTTCAGTCCAGACCGCTTGTAGCGCCCTCTCATTAACAATTATGATGCACGGAGGAAACATATGGAAAGCAGGTCCTCCCTGAATTTTGAAAAAATTCGCCGGTAGGGGCACTGTAATAGCGATTTTCTTGCGATTTTGAATATTGTACTATCGAAAAGTGTATGAAGTTATGCATAGAATTGAACCAAATTTGTATTTTAAGTTTTTAGCTATAGCAAGCTGGTCTTCCATGAATTTGGAATAAATTCGCCCGTAGGAGGCGCTGTAATAGCGATTTTTGTGCGATTTTCAATATTGTAACTTCGAAAAATTTATGAAGTTGTGCATGGAATTGAACAAAAAAAAGTTAAGTTCTTGGCTATGGCAAGCAAGTCCTTCCTTAATTTGGAAAAAATTCGCCGGTAGGGGGCCTGTAATAGCAATTTTTGTGCGATTTTTGTGCCATTTTGAATATTTTATCATCGAAAAGTTTATGAAGTTTTGCATAGAATTAAACCAAATTTTTTGTGTATGTTTCTGGCTATGGCAAGCAAGTCCTCCCTGAATTTGAAAAAAATCTGCCGGAAGGGGGCGCTGTAATAGGAATGTTTGTGCCATTTTCATTATTGTACCATCGAAAACTGTATAAAATTGTGCATACAATTGAACCAAATTTTTTGTGTTTGTGTAAGGCTATGGTCAGTGGGTCCTCCCTGAACTTGAAAAAAATCCGTCAGAAGGGAGTGCTATAATTGCGATGTCTGTGCCATTTTAATTATTGTACCACCGAAAAGTGTATGAAGTTATGCATAGAATTGAACAAATTTTTCGTGTATGTTTCTGGCTATGGAAAGCAAGTCCTTCCTGAATTTGAAAATAAATCTGCCGGAAGGGGGGGGGGCGCTGTAATAGCGATGTTTGTGCCATTTTCTTTATCATACCATCGAAATGTGTATACAATTATGCATACAATTGAACCAAATTTTTTGTGCATGTTTTTGGCTTTGGTCAACAGATCCTCCTTTAATTTGGAAATATTGCGCGTTAAAGGCGCTCTGTGATAGCGATTTTTTTTATAGTTTTCTTGATTTTTCGCAGTTCTATTGTCCACCGGTGGCTCCTGCAGTGGCGAGAACTGGCTTCCTGCTAAGCCGGCTATTCGCAAACAGCTAATAACAACGGAATAAGGGAAAACTATTAATTTTAACAAATATCATGATATAGATTAACTCATTTTTAGTCCGTTTAATTGACTGAAGCAGACATTTATGATGAAAATCAAAGTTGTTATAGTATTGAACTAATAATATTGAAGTATTAACATGTGTAACTACTTTTTGAAATATTAAGATGTATAAGAAGTTTGGGATTGGCACATCCAACTAGTTAATCATATGACGCCAAGAATCAATTATAGCCTCAATCAATTGCGTTTTATTAGATGGACGCGTTTTTGTACAAGAATTTTCAAACGTCGTGACCAATTTTCTACAGGATTCAGAACAGGGCATTTTCCTGGTCAGGGTAATAATTGTACGCTTTTGTTTTTAAACCGGTCTTTGTATATTTTTGCCTTATGGTATGGAGCTGAAACCTGCTGAAAGATAAATGGTGCTTTATTAGGGAAGAGATCCCTGGTGGAAGGTATCAATTTTGGTTCCAGTACAGTTTCGATGTATTTTTTTTTGCATTCAGAATGCTTTCAGTCACTTGAATGCGGTCCACACCATCTACAGATATACAGGCCCCAATCATGACATTTGTTGGGTTCTTTGTAGTTGATTCAATGGAATCAGGATGCAGCTCTTCTCCTAATCTACGTCTCATACACTTTCGCTCACCAAAGAGCGATATTTTACACTCATCGCTACAGGTTATTTGCTTTCACTGATTTTCTGACCAATTAATGTGTTGTTTTTTTTTTTACTACTGAACTCGTTTCTTGCGTTGCTGAAGAATCAAAAATGTTTTTTTCCTCGGGGTGCCGACCAAATATGTGCTTATGTTGGCGGCAAAGCTATCCTACAAATTGGGGTACCGGCGAAAAAATCCTGCTAATCTTCTCCTTATTGTTCTTGAACTACCTGAAATATCCATTACATTCCTTTCACATCTAACAGCATTTGATGAGATTTTTTTTCCTTTGAGGCACAGCCTTTTTATATTTCTATCGTCAGAAGCACTTGTGGATTTGTTACGTCTGATCTTGCCTTATTTATCACTGATTTAGTTTCTTCATAACATAAGCACAAACTTCATGCGCCAGATAAAGGGACTGATCCACCAACTTGTCTAGCAATTTCAGCATAAGGGAGAACATTTTATCTCAATATGGCAATTATGCCTTATTTTGTAGGAGTCCAATCAGTTCTTGTTGTTAATGACATTGTTTTAGATTATTTGCATTAAGAAAAATATATAAATATTAAAAAAAAAAAAAAAAAAAAAAAAAAAAAAAAAAAAAAAAACATTATTCTATTTGGCTACACTAGTATTCATCCTTCTGCAAAATTCATTCCAGCAAAATACCGCTTTTACAAATCAAAATATACTACAGCTTAGTTATTGATATTTGAATGGTTCTCAGAACAGTGATTGTGATAGGCTAGGAAGCTTTTATTACAATACATTTCAGTATTCATGACTAACTGTGTTTGTATTTTAAACTAAAGTAAGCGTAATTTTTTTTGTATTGCAGATATTTTGATTCTGTTTTTTGTATTAAATTCTACATTAAATTTCCTTGAATTTGATGTATTATATAAGCATTTGTATTAAATTGAAAATTAATATGTTCTAAAAGCACGTAAAATTATAAAACATGAAATTTTCAAAAAATGTCCACAATTTTTGCAACCACTGTATGTAATATATATGTATATATATCGCGTCAAGCCGGATTACGAAAGAATAATTCGTTTGCACTTAAACCATTATAAACATTTCAGCATTTCTTTCCAACTAATATTCCTTAATGAAATAAAAATTTCTCAAAAAATAAGTAAAATAACACAAATAATACAGATAAAGTTCAATTTCAATAGGTAGTGCTTAAAAGTGCTTAAACGACTATGTGCTACTAAATCAAACTACGCTTTTGAATGACTGAAATGATCAGAAACGAAAGTGTGCTGCAGTTAGCTAAATCTTAGGATATTTATTTGTCTATCAACTCAAGGCATGCACTATTACAAACGTATATTTTTAAATAAATTTCATAATTCTATTTGAATACATTTTTGCTCTTTCCCATATAAAAATGATTTTTGGTGCTCTCTGAGAGCAATAATAATAATAATAATAATAATAATAATTTGGAAAAGTTATGGAATTCAAAGTTACTAACGTAATATTTTGGTATGTGATAAAAATGCATTAAAGAAAATGCAGTTAAAAACTGTAAATCGCATAATTAGGTAATATTAATGTTTTTCGCTCATATTTTATTCATAAATCTCTCTATTCTAAAAACAAAATAACTACTGCTATCACCGCCGAAGCCGCAAATGAATTTTTTGTGGCCGCAGGACTTTTATCTCTAATATTTAGAAACTAATGCATACAAAAACTAGTTGGATGTGCCAATCCAAAACATTCATTTATCTC
The DNA here is from genome assembly GCA_963932465.1 of Maratus speciosus. Lineage (NCBI taxonomy): Eukaryota > Metazoa > Arthropoda > Arachnida > Araneae > Salticidae > Maratus > Maratus speciosus. The sequence continues at coordinate 91,574,750 of OZ010800.1, forward strand.
ATGTCAATATTTCATTTTAATTAGTTTTATTAGTATTTTTATAAGAATTATGCATAACTTAATACACTTTTTGGTGGTACAAAATTGAAAATTGCATAAAACCGCTATTACAGCGCCCCCTTCCAGCGGAATTTTTCCAAATTCAGGGAGGACCTTCTTGCCATTGTCAAAAACATACACAAAAAATTTGGTTCAATTCTATGCATAACTTCATACGCATTTCGATAGTACCCTATTCAAAATGCACAAAAATCGCTATTTTAGCGCCCAATACTGGCGGATTTTTCAAATTCAGGGAGGACCTTCTCGCCATGACCAAAAACATACACGAACAATTTAGTTCAATTCTATGCATAACTTCATAAAATTTTCAGGGTACAATATTCAAAATATACAAAAATCGCTATTACAGCGCCCACTCTCTGCGGATTGTTTCCAAATTCAGGGAGGATCTGCTTGCGATAGCCAAAAACTTAAAAAAAAAAATGGTTCAATTCTATGCATAACTTCATACAATTTTTGATGATACAATGGCGACACACGGACAAACGGACAAACAGACATTTTGTATAAACATGTTTTTTGGGATCTGGGACCCCTAAAACGTGTAAATCCGTCGAAAAAAAATTCGATTCCAATACTTTCTTCTATTGAAGATAGAAGAGAGGCAAGTTGGTAGTGCAAGTTGGTAGATATGCAAGTTGGTAGTGTTATATCGATTTTTCATTTTTGCAATAATATTAAAATCGAATCTTTTATCTCTAGAATCTTGCTTAAATTGTGTCTGTGTCTCAATTAGATCCAGAATTAGAGACGTTTAATGTTTCAGCTATTATAGCTTTTGAAATGCGCTTAAAGGGTATTTATAGCTTTTTCTCAAAATGAATTTTTTGAAATTTGTACTATACGCAAAACATCCTATAGAAAAAAATTATGCATAAAATGCATTTAAATTTTGTGTACTACTTTTACACATATTTATTGTCGGAATAGACTACAGCTAATACAATAAATTGTGTTATATTTACATTAGTATAAGTGGCAATGTTGTATCAAATTTTACGAATTTTTCATTACATTAGTACTTCAACTGTCACAACATCCGAAATTGAGATGCTATTAAAATGCACATACCCTATGTCCCAGAGGAAGTTGTTCTTTGTATTATGCCATTTGAAAAACATTTTATCCTTGTAGGTTACATATACTAAAGCTACTGAAGCGATTTTTTTTTTTAATCTGTCACCTTACGATACATAAACAAAGTTTCCAAGTAGACTGCAAAGAATCTGTTTTTTGGAAAGGTTGTAGGTGCAAATGAGATGGAATGAAGTTTTCTCATTAATGCAAGTCTCATGTTCACAAAATGCAGTTCCGTTGAACTTTTTTTTTAAAAATGCAACTCAAGTAGTAATATTTAAATTATCCGTAGGAGTATAATTTCACCTTATACAAATAGGCTAAAAAATACCACTTCATTTATTTCAACAATCTCGTGTACAAAGACGTTTTTTTTGGCTAGATTGGAATAAAAGCAACTATTTCATTATAATCTACTTTATACAGAGTGTCCGGTCTCAACGGTGTCCAATGGCTAATTCCTAAACCGTTAGTCATAGACATATAGTTCCAATTGCAAAAATGTTTTAAATGAGGTAAAGAAGTATTTTTAAAGCGATTTGGGTCAAGAAAAACATTTATTAAAAAATTACGAAATTTAAATCGCCAGGTACTATAAGTGATTTTTAGTAAAAATATCCTATTGCACTGACAAGTAAGACAAAAAAGTCCCATTCCTCTGCGATTAAAACTGACTGAGTAATAGATGTTTAAAGTTGGAGTATCTTTATTGCTGCAAAATAGGAGTCAGTCACAAATTTACTAGAAATAAAAATAATCGTCAGATATAAAATTTAACATTAAACATTGAGAGTAAATTAACATTACAATTACATTTTGAGATTTTTGTTCATTCTGGCACATTAAAACAAAATATATAACATGTACAAAAATACAAGTAAAAAAAAAGTAACAGAGATTATGTTAAATGATTAAAAAAGCAACAGTCACAACTCTTTAAAAAATGATACATATTTGGATTTTTTTATCCAATCAATCAATTCTAAATATTAACTTGCGTTATTTGAACTTTTAATGTGTATATATCGCCTATACCCTCGAACAAAAATTAAAAAAAAAGATAATCTGTATCATCTACAGCAGAAGGGGGGGGGGGGCAGAAATATTCTCCGACGAGATAACTTAAAATAATACTTCCATGGGATTAACAATAGCGGATGGGTGTTTTCGCGTGAGTTGGGGGAAGAGAGTAGAAATTTTAGGGGGTTGTTCTGGTAGGTTGGTTAGTTATTTCTTGCACAATAAAATAAAATATAGGGAAAAATATATAATTTTAGACAGTATTGTATTGGCCGAGCAAAAGTTAGGGGGTGTATAAATTTTAGGGAAGATTTAGATGATTAGTATCTTAATGTAACTATAAAGTAACGGCTAACTACAAAGACTAAGTAGAAAAATTTCCAAACATTTTAATAAGGTTATTAATTTTAATAATTTTAAATTTAATATACTTTTATATATATTTTTTAATTTAACAGTATATTTATATTTATTTAATTTAATAAGTAATTTATACTTAAATAAAATTATAATTGAAATCTATAATTGCTTATATAAATTATAAATTTTAATATTTTTCAATGATTTTAAATTTAATAATTTTTAAAATTATTACTTCTTTATGCTCTAATAATTAAGTGTTATAATTAAGACAATAGGAAATAAAATTTTTAACGGGAGTGGAGTTTTAGAAGATGCATTATTTAATTAGACAAATGGAGTAGAATAGTAAAAAAAAAAATATATAAAAACAACTATAGATTTTTAACTTTGCGTGCAGGTGAAGCAAAAAGTGGGGAAGAAGAAATTTAAGGGACCGATGGATTTAGATGAAAATCTGCTGATGAGCAAAGGACTATCTTGCTGTAAAACTTGTGGAAAAAAGATCCGTTTTCTTTATTGCTGCCAAAATTAATAAGTAATCCATAATCTAAATTCCACCTGAAATTCCAATTTAAACTTTTCCCTCGCTGTCTTTCATGCACACAAAGTTTATAATCCTGAAAAATACATTTTTATATGCAGCAATATTTGTTGTAGTAATGAAAACTAAACAATCGTATCATTTCCCCTTGAAATCTCCGCTCCAAATTTTGTTACATCCCCACCCACCCTCCTTCCCGTCTCAAGAAGAGACACATGAAAGCTCATTTTGTAAGTAATTTGTTTGCCCCATCTTACTGTTTTTTTTTGTTTTTTGTTGTTGTTTTTGTATGCGTATATTTTATACATAACTTTTGAATGGCTGCTCTGAATATGTTAAGGAAATTAATGTGTCCCTTTTTGAAAAGGAACTTCGTATCACTTTTATTTTCTTTTACAGTAAACAACAATTATTTGAATTATATGATTCTACCTGTGTGATTACTTCAATGATTTAAATAAACATACCAAAATTGTTACAATATTTTAATATTTTGTTCTAATAGAGCACATATTAATCCATTAAAGGTCGGACATGATGTAGCCGCCCACATTCTCTCTTTTTAATTAACTTTTCTTTTTTTTTTTTAAGATTTTGTTCCACTTGTCATTTTATTGTAATGATAAAAAAATAATAATTATTATTATTTTTACATTACCCCTTCTGAAAATTCCACTGTCTCTCCCCTCAGCAAATATTCATTAGAGCAGTTATTTCGTTTTAATTATTTTTTAATTAAAAATTAGGGGGGGAAATAGTGTTAAATCAAAACATATATTAAATTATTAAATTTTAACGTTTAACAATATATATATATATATATATATATTATTTTTTTTTGCCGTACTTTCGCTAAGCAAGTTTCAAAAGTATATAAATCACTTTTGCCATTAAACACTTGCATCTGCACTTGCCAAGCACGAATACCGCCAAGATGAGTCACTTTGACGCCGAAACCTCTGGCCAATCAGATTACAAATTGGCAAAACATGGCTATACAAACGCCGTAATTTAAAAGCTTATAAAAATTAATACAACTTTTTAAAATAAAATCATCAAAAGAAACACACTTATTTCGTTACAATTTTTTTTAAATGTCAAAATACAATTGAGGGCGTCAGTTTCAAAACTCACCTTATCCGAAATTTAAATAATCGCGTTTCTCTATCAATCTATTCTATCGGTACCAATGAAACACTACAATCTCCAAATTTTCAATGAATACCAATGGGCGCATTTAAAGGTTTTACGCGATTTCCCAAGTTTGATGTTCTCGATAAGGCGCGTTTTGAAGCTCAATTCTTCAATTATTTTAACCAATCTGAAAGTTAATTACTAAAAATTAACACTACCGTAATATTTATACGGGGGCAGCACCTTCAGTGAAATCGCTTCAAAAATACTTCTTTACACTATTTAAAACCTTTTTTGTAATTGGAACTATATGTCTTTGAATAACGGTTTAGGAATTAGCCATTGAATATCGTTTGGAGTAGATGCCCTTTATAATACTTTATTCACTTGGAGTACGACCCCTGAAAGCTTGGTTCAACTCATCTGTTTTCAGTTACAGAAAAGTGGTTTGTCATAAAATTGAAAATGTCATAACTCGGTCAATTTTAGTGTTAGTTAATGGGACTTTTTTTGCCGTACTTGATAGAGAAATGGGAAAAGTTTACTAAATATCACTTATAGGACCAGGGGACCGTATAAAAATTTAAATTTCGTAATTTTTACATAAATGTTTTTCTTGACCTAAATCGCTTTAAAAATACTTCTTTATCTCATTTAAAACATTTTTGTAATTGGAACTATATGTCTATGACTAACGGTTTAGGAATCAGCCATTGGACACGGTTGAGACCGGACACCCTGTATATTACGAAAAAATGTAGATAAAAACATATTTTAAAGCCAATATCTTGTCCAAATAAATGCTTACAATATATTTACATGTAATAAATTTTATTTATACATAACTTAGAATGTGTCGTCACGTAAAAGAACTTAAGTGCAATTTTATTAATGCATAAAACATTTAGGTGCCTTGAAAAGTTTCGTTATCTTCTGAATAATTTACTTGTTTAAGTGCATTGTTACCGAAATAATGATGTCATTATTCTGCGATTCTCATTGGGGATATATATCTTAACATGTATGCATTTCATCAATTTTGAATGACAGTATAGAGCATGGTGTTTTAATAAAACACCGAATTCCCCGGTAAATATAATTATTTTAAATTGTAACATTAAAACCCATTTATCTTAGCGTTAACGTTTTATTATGTTAGCTTTTTCATTGGAAATATATATACGTTAAATCGTTTATAGATCATGTAGCTTAGTTTAAGAAACGGTTTTTTTTTTTTTTTTTTTTTTTTTTTTTTTTTTTTTTTTTTTTTTTGTTAATGCATGTATCAAATATTTTCATCTAGATATAAGCATTATATTTTATTTTAAAAAGTAAATCTTTTATAAAAGCTAAAGTTTGAAAGCAAACAATAATATATTTTTTAGTTAAATTTCCCAATGCATGACTGTAAATCTTATAAAGACAATATTTTTTTCTCGTTTTGGAATAAATACAATATGTAGTGTTAAATTTGAAATGATCTAAATACTATAATTAAGTATGAGTTATGAGTTAGAGAATTCTGTATTTTAATGTTTGTAACTCATCTTTTAGTAGTCTAACTATATCTAACTATATATAACTTTTCATCTAATATTGATAATGAGTTATCTTTAAATTTTTGCAGACATATTAAAATTTATATGATAAATATAAATATTTTCTCAAGGAATACGAATATAACTTTTATTCATAATACGATTTTATTTAACTCCTATTTGATATTTATATGAAATTCGAATGGGAATTTCGTTCCAGCTACTTATATCTTGAGATCTGTTGGTCGGATGTTCATAAGAATGTTGATAAGATTTGCATTGTTAAATAATTTATCAGGGATGATTTTAGTAAACTGTATATCGTTCTACGGTTGCTTAGTTATATAATTATTAGGGACTATTCTATAATCAGGTGAAACCTTTTATGAAATATCAGCCTTTTTTTAAATATTCTACTGGGTGGAATTTGTTGAAACTTACATTGATAATTGGAAATTTTTTCTGTGATGGATTTATTATATTGGATAACGCTATTCCATTGTTTACTAAATCCTACTGCAAACGATTAAATAACCGTGTTGATCCTTAGCCACTCCAAAATAGTCTGACACAATAGAAAATATAATAGTGCAGGGACATTTGTGTCATTTTTAGCAATATAGCAGGACATTCCAGATATAGGTCTATGTTCTATTAAATCACAAGGTATAATTCACCGATATTTTTAGTTTGATTGCAGGTTCGTTTGAGAAACCTACCGGCTAAGCGGACAATACATGGTAGTTTATAAAAATCAATAAAATTTTATTTAGTTGTACACCTGAGATCGCTTAAATGGTCAATAAAAAGTTTTGAAATGTTTTTATTTACTAAACTCTGTATAAGAAATACACTGTAAAAAAAATTCCGCAACGTTCCTGGGAAAAAATGGGCAGCTGAGTTGCCCATTATTTCCAAGAAACATTTCTTGAAAATGACAGGTACTTTACTGTATATGTTAAAAACTTTCTACAGAAATGCCAGTAAGTTTCCTGCGAAATACCAGGAATATTTCCGTTGACAGCAAAACATTACTGACATATTCAAGGCTGGAGTAGCACAAGAGCGAAAAATGTCCAGACCAGGGATCGAACCTGGATACTTGGCGTGCCGTGCCAATGCCTTACCTGTTAGGCTATCCGGACCGATACCTGGCTGACATAATTCACTCTGGATGTTCGTTCCCTTCATTATGACATTACTGACATTTCACAGCATGCGGGATCCGCAGACGATTTTTACATTTCCAGTTGACAATTTTCGCTTTATTATCATTATTTGTTAGAATGAAAAAATATTTTGAAATTGACATCAAAATTATTATTTATAATTTACACAAAAAAATAAATTTTCAGTTAAAATTCAATAAAGTAAATATATATGTGATATATTGTTTCTGAACTTTGCTTAAAATATAAAAATATATAAATGTAAATAATAATTAGAAAAAAAATCTAGACATAAAATATTTTGGATTTTCGTCAGTGATTATGTTAGTTTACAAGTTAGATAAAATACATATAAATTTTCATGAAAAAAAAAAACCTAAACGTAATTGTATATTTTTTCCGAAAAAAAAAAAAAAAAAAAATTCAAATTTGCAGCAATTCAAAGTGTCAAATATATGTCAAATTTAAATCAAATTGTAATAAAGTGTTAAAATATAAAATTAATTAAAAAAGAAAAAAAAAGTCAAGAGGTAGCATCGAACCCGGGCCGTACGGGTGGCGTGCAAGCTTTCTGCGTCCACACCACGAAAGACACGTTGAGAGCTGCAAACTAATGGGTATTTGAAACGTATGCTAAAACTCGGCATCTAATTTCTGAAAATCTAAGGCCCATTTGAAGAAATCCTTTCACAAGAATAATTAGAGATAAGAACTCTAAAACATACTTTAAATTAATCAAAATAGGTGAGAATCTTATTTGATTGTCCCCTGGTTAATGCAGATCCAAATAATAGGTGTAATTTTTTTTACACAGTCTGCTCGTTAAAGATTTCACAGACAAGTACGAGAGATAATCTCTTAGTGATGTCACAGAGGTATTGTATTTTCATCTGAATTATCTTGACAATAGAGACGTAAAGGATTATGTCGTCTATTGATTTATTTGCATTCCATATTGATTTTTTTACATTCATTTAAGGAATTCGTTTTCGACACTCGCGCGCGAGCAACGGATTATAGGAAAAAAATAATAATAAATGGCGGCCGCAGCGTTTTGCTGTTTCCAACTTTTGTTCAGGAACGTTTCAGATAAGAAAACCAGAATTTCACAGGAAAGAGCTAAATTATTCTGAAAACCTGATAAAAGGCGAAACGTTCCTGGATTTTACATGGACAGTTACCATTTTTTTTTACAGTGTATACTACTTATGAAAATTTTAAAATTACACATGAATATAAAAAAATTATGAACAATATTTTATTTGTAGATAGAATTTATATCACTTTTAAGATAGCATATAAAAGAGTTCGCAAACTATAAAGTTTTATGATATTTTAAAGTCCTTCCGAAGAGTCAAGAAAAAAAAAATTCTCCATTTTGGAGAAACTAGAGATAGAATTATAATTTGACAGATTGAGAGACATAATATCATTCTTCGACTAGGAAAATATAATGCAAATCCTTTAACAACACAGTTGCCGAAGATAGAACGTCCATTCGTGTACGATTAGTAGAATAATTGTTTCTTGATTATACTTTTCCCTTTTGACCCTCTATATTTATACAATTTTGGCATAAAGAAAAATAGATTTATACAAATTAAGAACTAAAAAATGCTTTCTTTATTTAAAATACACCTGTCTCTACTATTTTACACAGCACCAAAAGTGCAATGAATCTTCTATTGCAAAAAAGATAAAAAAAGGAAAAGGTTTCTCTAAAATGTGGGACAAAACTGTCAACCTGCGATTCTGGAATACACCAAGTTACACGCAATATAGTCCTTGATAAAATGCGCAATTTATTAGGTATTTAAAATGTAAACTGAGCTTTGATCTTTGAAGTTTCTCAAACAAAGAGTTTTTTTGAAAATACATTTTGACAGCATAATGAGCGGTATGAATTATACCATAGTTTTAAAAATCATCACAATCGTTGTACCAGATGTTCGGAGGTTCTCATATCAGATGAACCAATTTGCTATTGCTTAGAACTTGAGTTCTGCTCGATGGATTTTGATGGGATTTGCATTGTTAGTTAGATAATTTTTCAGGAAGGGTTTTATAAGATACTATCTTTGGCGTACTTAGTACAAGAAGTCTAAGTGTCTTCACTATGAGATTATAATTGTCACACATGCTCACAATCCCAACGATGACAGACTTATTTTATAAAATTATGACTCTCAGGTAAATGTCACTTGTAACGACGCAATGAATTCATAGAGTCCAATTTTTTAATCTTTGCAACATACCGTAGACTTTGTGACACATTTTAAAGTTTTAATCACACCAGCCGGACTGTTTTAAAAGTAACCGAAAACTTACTGTTGATAAATGTTGACATGTTCTTTTGCTACATAACAATGTATTGCACCAATTTTACTATTTAATATTAACTAAGAAATTTAGGTTTAAAGACGCCACACAGTTGCCCAGTCTTTTGGGATTACTTTGTGACAGGAGTGTTTTCGCCTTGAAATGCAAGAAAAATATTTCGTGAATTATGTCTTCTCTAAAAATTATGTTGTATACAATTTAAACTGCGAAAATGATATTTAAATGTCGCTGATATGTCCCATTGATCTACTCCCGCCACGTTGCAAAAATCGAATTGAGTTTTGCTGTTTTCTTAAATGCATCACATCTTTTCATAATGACGCTATCATAATAATTCATACATATATTATCTCTTAAAATATAGCAGATCCTCTTTAATTTGATATTTCGAATTTTACAATTAAAATATAACATTTTGACTTTTTTTTTTTTTAAGTCATACAAAACAAAAGAACTGCACAATATAATGACTATTAACTAATAAAAAGAAAAGGTTAAAATGCAAATGATGAAATTATTTAAAATGAGGAAAAATTAAACAAGAAATACAATTCTGTTTTAAGTTTTAGGAAATAACAGTCTACAAAATATACGAAATACAAAAAGGTTGAATTTTATTTTTTGTTTTCCAATGGAGCTAAAAATTGACAGAAATCCAAAATTGGTTTTTCTAAAACCCCTAATCCCCCACCAATCACTGTTTTTTCGTAATACCTGTGACCTTGTAGAGTAAGGAATGGTTTCGGATTGAAATCTCTCTCTTCCGTCCATGAGGAAAAATCCTAAGAACGTGCCGTATCCCGTCTGAAACGTACTCAGAACTTTGCTCAATACAAAAAGCACTAATGCTTCAACCCGGCGGGAGATTCCAATTTTTGTGTCTTTAGTGACTCGACTTTTTGTTCTTTCACCTGTCTTCTTGTTCAACTCTTCCAAGAACACTTTTCACGCATGTTACGTCATTGATCCTAAGTTTTCTTTGAGGGCTGTTTTTGGAAGCCGTTCCAAAACGTTGTTTCTATTTAGTGGCTAGATTCCGATCATCCGAAAAACCGATTTCAGATTGGTCTTGATATGAGCTCTTTTAGAAGACGCGGAAAAAGGTCCTTTGTTAAGTTTGTGCTTTGTGTACGTAATACCAGTGGTAATTTTTATAACTTGACAACACTCTTCATCAGTGGGAGGTTAAAGAACGGAAGAAGGATACATCAAGTGACTGCAGAATGTGAGCCGAATTTGGTGGAAATCCGAGACGAACATAATGTTCACAGAACAAGTATAGTTTAAAATATTTACTAAAAGACGTATACTACACATAAAAGTTAAAACTTTCAAAACATTAAATAAAATTTTAAAAGTCTAAAGCCAACAAGTTTTAGCTACACTGTGGCCATCATTAGGATATTTTTTTCAATCCACTAGAGAAAAATACTTATTAGTTCACAGAAGTCAAAGGTAAACATATTGTGTTGAACACGCCCCCAAAACAGTGCCATCTGTACAGCTTCAGTCCAACATCCAACCTCAAAAGAGAAAATCTTGAAGAAGCCAGATTATTAATGTCAATAATAGCGTTGGACCTCTTTAACTTTGAGTTAAATTCTGTTTCAAAAAATCTAATCACAACTTATGTATGCCGTAAGAAACACCTTCCTTACAAATATCTCCAATTCTCAATTCGATTCCTATGGATTCTCTAATTATACTTTTTTGCCGATAAGTGCACGGCCAAATAATTTTTCACCACCGTAATCTTTTGCTTTAATCTGAGTTTTAGGAAAAAATCTAGCAAGGTTTGTGGACTATGTATTGAATAGACACCCACCCGACAAGCGCCACCCTCCATTTCAAAGACATCTGACTAATAGAGTTAGGTGACTAAGGCGGTGACTAAGAAGCTTGCAATACGCTACTGCTTTGCTAGTGTGTTAGTGCAATACTTTATATTGTGATTGTATGAAAGCGATTTTCATAGTGGTTATGAAAAAATTGGTTTTCAAAAAATATGTTTTTTACAAGGCAGTCTGTCGTGTGTCCTTTCTTCGGCTCGCCCAAAGAACTGAAAGGAACATCACTGCTGAAATACGAGGATATATTATGTTGCTTAGAAGAGAAGTATAAATGGGCATTGTTATATAATCCTAATAGTAAGAAGGAGTTAGGTTTTTCAATTGTTGCAACTCAATTAGTTTATATTTATAGAAGAGCTGCTATTCCAACAGTCACACACACACGTGTTGTGCAAATGATCACCTCCTACTTTAATGCTTATATTGGTTAAAAAAATCATATACCGAGACCATAAAAAAGATTTTTATAAGAAAAGGTTGGATTCGTTTATAACCAACGCAAAGACTAAACTTTTCAATATTGCACTTTCTAAATGTACTATGATATTTTCTTGTATATGTGGGAATAAACCAATTGACAATAACTGTCTTTGCTATATCCAATGGTTGTAAAATGCAATTGTGAGAAAGCTGAAAAATTCTGACATTGAATTGAGGTTTATTCACGAGCAGCGAACAAACAGGATGTTGCTTATTGGTATTTTAGATAGTAAGTAGACAATTAAACTGATTAAAAGAGAATAGCAGCTTTCGATGCAACAATCTATTACTTCTGACCCCGTCAGTCATGTTGTAAGTAAGAGTAAAGTTAATCTAAACAGTTCCGTAAGAACAGGTAGTGACATGTGTTTCGTATTGCCTTCTACATAGCAAATGCATCCAAAATTGTCATTTACTTCCTTAGTAAGTGATAGGTACGCTATTTATGACAGGGCCACAGCAGCAATAGCTTCTGGTGTATTGCATGCTCTTGGAATTATCTCTGATTCAGATATATCACGAGTGATGGACAAAAGTATGATTCGAATGGGAAAAAATGAAGGTTCGAAAAACAATAAAGGAAAAAGAGCACCAGCTGAAAGAAGTAAAAAGAATCTACTTCGAAGATATAAAAGATAGTAAAGTAACACGAGAAAAGCTAAAATGAACCACAGAGTAAGAAAAGAAGGACATATTAGCGTAATTAGTGAGCCTGGTGGCGAATATGTTGACACGTTACACCAAAAAAAAAAAAAACGAAAGTATTTTCGACTACATGAAAAAGAAAGATTTTGACATGAGTGCAGTTGTAGCCCTCGAACGTGATGGGACAGTCACAAGTACCGGTTGAGAGAGTGGTGTTGTACATAACATTGAAGTTAGGTCTCAGCAACCGCTGCAGTGGTTTGTTTTTTGCTACCCTTTAATGAACTGCCTTATAAACATTTGTTTATCTAGACGGAACAAAAACAGGGCCAGAGTCATTCAGAGGTCTAATTGGAAAGCAACTGCCTAAGAGTGAGAAAAATGATTTTGCGCCGATTCAATCTGAATTTGTCTTCACAATAAATAAAACTGACCTCAGTAAAGATTAGCAGTATCTTCTAGACATTGCTCGTGCAGACGTCACTGGATTGTGTGATCCAGAATTAGCTGTTAAAATATCCCGGAACCCTCATCCATTACCGATGGTGAACCTGTGCTAACCGGATATTAACCCCTTCGGGACGGGAGCCTTTTACGAAATTTTTAATCTTTTGTCACCGTTTTTTAAAAACAGAAAATTGTATCTTATTGAATCGATAAAATGCGCTGATTAAATAAGGCAAATTTTACAGTAAAATTTTACTGGTGAGGAAAAACAAGGATTTTGAGCGCTTCATGCGGCACGTATGCTTGTCGCTCGTCCCCAAGGGGTTAAGGCTTTATGTTTTGCAAATTTGGACTATAACCGAAATTAAGGCACATGTAAATTACATTGTAAAGACATATGCTCCTGTGTGGTTGTATATTAAGACCCATTACGCTATGAAAGAGGTCCGAAGTACATACTGAAGGTTATGTAAACAACAGGACACTTCCCGGACAATATTAAAATAATCATCGATCCAGTCATTCAGAGAAACGCATTCTTCTACCATCCAGAGAATATTATGTTGGCGATGATATTGGACGAAAGACAACACATTCGAGAATAAGGCGCAGGATATAAGGAATAATAAATGTGCCGCAAGTAGTAGGTCACATTAGAGCCTTCAAACCTTCTTTAATTAATTTCGAGCCACAGACTATACTGAACTTATTGATTGGACAAAAATGTAATTTGACACCACCTCCAATGTTGGCAAATATGGCAACAGAACACATTTTAACTTTATTGAAAGATAAAGCCCTGCCAGAATTTGAATGTTTGAAAATTTCATGCCACACTCAGTCGGTAGAGAGAAACGTGAAACTTGTTACTGATGCCGCTGGAAAAGTTTGCGGGCAAGAAAACCGAGAAGGTTTTAATAGAACAACTTTAAGATCAAGATTTTTGACGCCAAAATTTTATGCGAAGTCAGAATTTAAAGGTACTTCAGTGTAAGGAAGCACACCCACATTGGTTGGTTGGTTGGGTTGCGTGTAGGTGGGACTCCACCTGAAGCCACGCCCACGTGGTGAGTCCTGGATCGTTTAAGCATAAAAGGAAAACATGCTGAAAAGGACGAAGAGCTGCAATATGAGGTTTTTACAAACATACATGATATTTTAAGGCTTTCCGCATGAACTCGAATGAATGGCAATGTGTTCAGAAGTAATTTTCACGCATTTAGGTAACTACATGGAGTAAGTTTTACACTAACAGAAATAAAGCAAACAATAAAACAAATATATACGTTTTTAAAAATTGCATATTCTTTTTCATTTTTTACTAAAATTTAGGGCTCTTGCGCGATTTCAAAACCAAGTTATTTTTTTTTTATATTATTTTTGCCGTTATTAAGATGTCAGTGCGCAAGTTTTCCGCGCTATTAGAAATTGATTATATTATTTATTTATTTTTATTTATTTATTTTTTTTTTTTTTGCCCGACCCTAACGGTTAGGGATTCACGCTGGATTTTATACTAATGTGGTTACGTTCCTCAATATGTTGAGTATAAAAGCAGTATCGTAAGTTCGGATCAGCAAATCTTGTCTCAATTCTTGCCTTATCATAAGAAATCTCGACCGGTCTACCCGTTATGTAGCTATTATGACACGTGTGCCGAGAAATATTGTCCGAATGAATGAAAGTTGCCAGTTGTTAAGAAATCGAATTTTAGTTATTGTTGAATAAAGTTGATCAATATCCACGTGTTGTTAGGTAAGTGACATTTAGTTAGTTACAGATTTTGTGGAGTAACATTTATTTGACAGCGACATTATTTTTTTTTCTCGAAGTACTTAGTGATCGGCATTTGAGCAATTGTTTGTAAAGATGTGTTTGTTCGATACGTTTTTGACAAAATAACTAAGTTACTGTTGAACGTAGGATAGAATAGGCCAAATTAACCCTTTATGAATTATGAATTCATGAAAATTTGATCTTCTAAAGCATTTTTCGTGAATTGTGTAAACTACATATGAAGATTTGCATAATCATTTAATAAATTTTAGAAGGATTAGAGGATTTAACAGGAATAATTAAATTTGAATTTATAGGGCTTTTGTGCAATATTTATAACCGCACTCAAATATTTTATTTCAAATATTTTTCTTAGTATTTTGTAGAATTAAGAAATGTACAGAAATAATGTTCTTACTACAGAGATATAGAAATATTTCCAAATTGAAAACTTCCCCCAACCCCAAGAAAGCTGAAAAGATGCAAAGTCCAAAGGAATCATCCTTTTAAAAATATTTTTGTTTCGTGTAACCAATAATGCTTTTGGAATAAGATAAAGTAATGTATCTATAACTCATTATAAACTGTATTACAACTAATCGATGTATTAAACGAATTTTATAACAACTTATTTTAACGGTACTTATAAGTACCATCAGTATATCCCTTTAAGACCCAACCCGCGCGATCGTGTGGTTTAGACATTCATTTAAATTTTTGGTTTATGAGTCGTATGTAATAAAAACTATAATCGAATTATATTTCTGGTTTGCTTATAGAGTAAAGTATCATTTTTTTTCAACAGGTAGCGGTTGCAGTCCACGTTTTAATTTCTACAGGCATGGCTAACTTTGGTTACAAATACATCGGGTCTTAAAGGGATATAGTGTTAAAGATGCTCCACCAGATCCCATCCCTATTATATTTAAATCAATACAGTTTTTTAAATTTAAACCTTCGATATGTTTGCACTTCAAAGTCGCGGCATTGGTGGGACGCCACTATAGTTAATTTTTTAATTATGGATATAACATACAAATTTAAATTTTTTCAGGATTACAAATGACAAATTGTGTTTAAAGATTTAATTTTTTTAACATTTAAAAAAAAAATTAGCATAAAAAAATATAATTTTACTATCTACACTGAAAAAAAATCCGAGGAGTTTTCCTGTAGGAATCGGAAAAATAGTTGCCCTTATCGTACCGGAAAATTTTCCGACCCAGCTCGGAATAAAATCCGTAAAAAAAAAGGGAAACATTCATTAAAACGGTATTTTTTGGATTTTATTCCGATTTTACGGATTTTAGTCCGAGCTGGGTAGGAAAATTCTCCGGTACGACAAGGGCAACTATTTTTCCGATTCCTACAGGAAAGCTAGTCGGATTTTTTTTTTTTTTTTTTTTTTTTTTTTTTTTACAGTGTATATTTTCCAAGCCAACTGATAAATACACATACATACACATAATATAAATTAAATACAAAACTTACTCTCGTTCTAAATGTTTGAGATAAGGATTACCGATAATTTTATTAAAAAAAGTCATTTAATATTTACGTCCACACTCTAAAAAAAAAAAAAAAATAATAATAATAATGCCAGTTTTCCGGTAGGAATCGGAAAAATAGTTACCCTTATCGTACCGGAATAATTTCCAACCCAGCTCGGAATAAAATCCGTAAAATACCGTTTTACTGACTATTTCCTTATTTTTACGGATTTTATTCCTCCGCTCGGTCGGAAATTTTTCCGGTATGATAAGGGCAACTATTTTTTCGATTCCTACCGGAAAACTGGCAGTATTTTTTTTTACAGTGCACCTAAAACTGATTTTGTTTTTCCTTATAACCGTTTCCTTTGAATATTTTTTCCGTATTTACAGCAATTTTTAAAATAAAAAAGCAAATTTAATTACTATTACAAATTCGCATTTAATTGCACGAAATGTTTTCGTTTTGGAGTTAACTATATAAAAATATTAGTATTTTTTGGTAATAATGAGTAGGTTAGTTGTGTACATCTCTGTATTATTTGTTAATAATAACTGAGAAATTAAATTAATAGCAAACACTTAATTTTTTCGTATTTTTAACTAATTGTAGCATACATAAATAATAGTTTTTTTTAATACTTTTCATATAATGTTTTGTTCAATTATTGAAAATGGTAATTTAACTATAGCTTATGAATTTAAAAGTGTTATTTGTTAAAATTTTGTTCAATTTTTTTTAAACTAATTTTATGTGTCTATAGTATCTTTATACTCTGGCGAGATATCATAACGAAACTTATAGCAATATGTATGGTAAACTACTTCGGAATATCTTAGGAAAGAAATGTAGGTACAGTTTTTTGTTTAGGAATATTTATTTTCCGAAACACACTCTGTAGTATAAAATAAAATGAAGTACATCACCAGAAAATATATAATATTTCATTAAATGAAATAGGGATGTATTTAAAAAACTTATACGACAAAAAAAAAAAAAAAAAAAACTATTTGTGTTTAAATTATCGCAACTGTATTAAAATTTCATGATGTCACAAAATCACCTTTTACTGATACCTGTTGGATATAAGTATATAATTTTCATTGCAAAGTAGCACAAAATAAAGGAAATAATCTTTTCGTAATAACATAATCATACCACCAATTTAAAAACAATAATAAACGCTCATAAAATATTTTTTTTTACCTTCTTCCCCCGTCGTTATCTAATTATGGTCCATTTAATAAGTTTTCTTTAAATGTAACACGACCAATAAATACATATACATGTAAAATTAAATTAGAAATGTAAAATAAAATTTATCATTATAAATTTTAAATCACAGTTTTTATTAAAATTAATATAGCATATTGCAATTTCACTTTAATAGTGTCATAATAATACTATTTCAGTTTTACCGACCATTTTTTACATTGTATAAAATGCTTTTTGCTTGTATTATATTTATACAGGGTGACCAGAAAAAAACGTAACGACGACTAGAAGTAAGGTCACGATTGATGATTTTGTTTTTACTCGATTCTCAGTGTTTTATTTCAGTAATTAATCTTTATTCTAACTATAATTTTTTTAATAGGATGGCAAACAAACGGAACGCTATTCTGGAACTTCATCGCCAGGAAAAGCGTGTATGTGAGATTGCTCGATTGCTTCAAGTGCCTCACCCAACAGTTTCCAAAGCAGTAAAAATATTCAAGGAGCTTGGCCATGAAGGAGACCGACCAGGAAGAGGCCGGAAAAGAACTGAAAACACCACCAGAAACCGACAATTGATAAAGAAACGAGTATTCCGAAATCTTCGGGTGTCCATGAAAAAAATAGCGAGGCCGGGAATCGGTTCGACTTATGGCCAAAGAGGAGCTAGAGCTTCATCCTTATAAGCTAAAACAAGCTCAATTTCTCACCGAAGAAAACAAACGAGTATTCCGAAATCTTCGGGTGTCGATGAAAAAAATAGCGAGGCCGGGAATCGGTTCGACTTATGGCCAAAGAGGAGCTAGAGCTTCATCCTTATAAGCTAAAACAAGCTCAATTTCTCACCGAAGAAAACAAACGAGTATTCCGAAATCTTCGGGTGTCGATGAAAAAAATAGCGAGGCCGGGAATCGGTTTGACTTATGGCCAAAGAGGAGCTAGATCTTCATCCTTATAAGCTAAAACAAGCTCAATTTCTCACCGAAGAAAACAAACGAGTATTCCGAAATCTTCGGGTGTCGATGAAAAAAATAGCGAGGCCGGGAATCGGTTCGACTTATGGCCAAAGAGGAGCTAGATCTCCATCCTTATAAGCTAAAACAAGCTCAATTTCTCACCGAAGAAAACAAACGAGTATTCCGAAATCTTCGGGTGTCGATGAAAAAAAAAATAGCGAGGCCGGGAATCGGTTCGACTCGTGGCCATAGAGGAGCTGGATCTTCATACTTATAAGCTGAAACAAGCTCAATTTCTCACCGAAGAAAACAAACGAGTACGGCTTGCGCAATCTGCTATTGAAGCGAGCTGCAACTCCATGCTGGGAGCGAATCCTGTTTTCCGATGAAAAGCTATTCTCGATAGAGCAATCGTTCAACCATCAAAACGATCGCATTTGGTCAACAACTTCCTCAGGAAAATCTTCCATGGTTCAATATCGTCAAAATCCTAAATATGTCATGGTGTGGGCAGGAATTTGCGCAACAGGCAAAACTCCTCTCATTTTCATCGATTCTAAAGTCAAACTGAATAAAGATGTGTACCGAAAAGAGATACTTGAAGATGTGGTACTTCCCTCGGTTCAATAACACTTCGGAAACAGGGCTTGGACATTTCAACAAGATTCTGCGCCTTCTCATCGAGCGAAAGCCACACAGGACTGGTGTCGGGCCAATTTTCCAGACTTCATCTCGGCTCAAGAAAGGCCTCCATTGACCTTATAATAAAACCTCCGTATGACCTTAATTCCTTGGATTACAGTTTGTTTTCTATTTTAGAGGCAAGATCTTGCCGAAAACCTCACAACAGTTTGGAATCTCTAAAGCGTTCGTTGATTCGGGAATGGAAGCTAATCACTCCAGCAGAGCTTCGGCAAATTTCTGAAAATTTCACCAAACGTTTGCGTCTCTGTATCAAAGCAAAAGGAGGACACTTTGAGGAAAAGTGATTTTTTATTTTTCTAATACATTGTTGTTAATAAAAAGTCCTTCCGGCCAGTGCCGGGAGGAAGAGGTAGCTTTCATATTCCTTATTTTTTAAAAGCAAGCATATATTATTCAAACACACGAAGCTCAATTTAGTGGAAACCGATTATAGGAGATTCAGTCCTAATCTTTATCAATACTAAATCATTATGAATGAGAATTTCGCGAAATTAGTCGGCTTTATCCAAGCTGCTTTTATTTAAAGTAACTTATATTTGGTTGCCAAATTCGGCGATATCTTGAAGTGCCTGCCATTTTAAGACAACATGGTGGATGAGGCTAACGAGTGAACTTGGTCGAGACCTTAGTAATTCCTGTGCACATGCTCACTCACATCGGAATCAGTTGATATATACAAGTTCTGTCACAGGCAAAATATCAGATTTTTCAAAATGTCACCCACATTAGAAATTCAAACTGCTATATCTGAACCATTTTCTAAGGTAAAGACAAAACAAAAAAATGCCCCGGAATCCTTATATCATGGTCAAACACTTGAGAAAGAAACCTTTTCCAATTTCTAATTTTTTTTTGCACCTCACTTTAAATATAATTTTTTATTTAATTTAATGGCCTCCATTTTGAAACAAGATGGCTGATGAAGCTGGCCAGCGAACTTGGTCGAGACATTACGACATACTATCCACATGCCTTCTTACATCGAAATAGGTTAATAAATACGCGTGTTATCACGTGACAAATATCAGATCGTTTCAAAATATCAGCCATGCTAGAAATTCAAAGTGTTATAAATCAACCATTTTTTAAGATATATATGAAACAAAAACTGCTCCGGAATCTTTGTATCAAGGTCAAACACATAAAAAAAAATCTTTTTCATTTTTCAATTTTTTCATAACTCATTTTAAATTTAAATTAATTTTTTTTTAATGGCAGCCCTTTTGAAACAAGATGACGTATGAAGCTGACCAACGAACTGACCAACGAATGATCGATGAAAATATACCAAAATTTTTTGAAATCGCTTTCCTCCGAACGGATGCAATAGGTAGCTTTTTGTAATGAAAGCTACCTAATAAAACATTTGTTTGTGCAAAAGCTTCTGTGTTTTCTTTAACCAAGTCAAATTAAACCGTTACGTTATTTCTGCTCACCCTGTATAACTTAGTTTTGTTTTAAAACGCAATTTTACAGTTTAAATTTATTTTCGCCTGCACTTACTGTAGATATTAATACAATTTTACATCGTATCATTTCAACTGTAAATATAAAAATGCTAATTGTAAAAAAATAATCTAAAAAAAAATCCCTGCCGGCCCGGCCTACAGGGAGAGGTAGATTTCAAAGTCAAATATACTAATTTCACAAACAAAAAATAAATCATGATTAGAGATAAATCCACTTTAACAATTTTATCTGGCCGCTTTTGACGAGCTTTTATTTCATTTTTATATAATAGCTGGTTTTATCAGAATCATGTTATGGCGGTATTTTTCCCATTTTGCCCATTAACGAACTTGACCGAAATTTTATGCCCATTGATTTTATGTATCAGTTTGGAAGTAAGTTGCAGAATTACGAAAGTTATCGTGTCCAGAAGAAAGTGATATATATATATATATATATATATATAGATAGATAGATAGATAGATAAAGTTTTTTACTGAGGGTGGTTTTGGGTTCTAGGGGTCATGATCGGTGCAGATCTGCAATTTGTTTTCAGAAATTCCAACATAGGAACGATCCCAATAGGTAGTATTTCATACGAAATCTACCTAAAAGACATGTTTTCCGAAGAACTATTAAGAGAACTTGTCGAAGAATTTTTAAGAAATATTTTAAACTATATATTTCTATTAATTCTGTTTAATATCACATAATAATTTCCATTCAACAACTTATTATTTTACAACGTATTATTTTACTTTCGAAAAGAGAATATGTATTTTAAGGAGTCTTGTACCTTTTAAACGCGTCGAAGATTAACGAAAAACTTCAAAGTTTGAATTAGACTATTTTCAAAACCTTTTTATGTATAAACATGAAATTTTGGATATTGATTAAACAGATTGTGCTTTGTAATATGCTACCATTACAAATTTATTACATAAAGAGGGAGAGGATTGTACTTAGTGCCAATATATTAAAAAGAGAGAAACAACGAATACAAAGCACAAATGTAAGTAATTTTAAAAACGCATATAGCTATTTCGAGGCCTCTAAGGCCTCATCATCAGTGCTTATAAATTAAAGCTAAAAAGAAAATAAAACTGTGGAATAAAAGAGGGGGGAGACAGTGCCAGAGAGGCGCACCTTACATCCCGACCGTCAAGGTCGAAATGAAAATCACTGTTGACAAACAGCCACAGAGTCGGTCTCACGCACACACAGGAAGACCAATAAAAAACCGCCCAGATGCTCCGGGAGAGCTCAAACGAAGGGGAGAAAAGGGGGGAAGGGAATACGACGAATTAAAGAAAATTAAACCACAATTTTGAAAAATTGGGCGTACTGGACAAATCGTTTACTAAGTTGTTTGAATTTTTCCATATGTGGTAGGCTTCCCAAAAGCCAAGATCGTAAATTGATGAGCATTTCTGTATAATTGATGGTTCGGAAATTTTAAAATTATTATTTTTGTACCAGCAGTGATTAGCAATATCGGAACGCTTGATCTCACAATTTTTAACACAAGTCTACTTTTTAACTGAACCAGTTCACAAATCTGAAAAATCCAATTGACAATTTTTCACATTGGGTTATTTACAAGATATCTTCCGAATGCAATAAAATGTACATTGGTCAAACGAAAAGACCCTTTAAGGTCCGTTTAGAGAAGCATAAAACTTGTGTTAAAAACTGTGACATCAAGCGTTCCGCTATTACTAATCACTGGTGGTCC
Source organism: Maratus speciosus (assembly GCA_963932465.1). Lineage (NCBI taxonomy): Eukaryota > Metazoa > Arthropoda > Arachnida > Araneae > Salticidae > Maratus > Maratus speciosus. The sequence continues at coordinate 91,596,744 of OZ010800.1, forward strand.
AACAATCATAACTTAAAATTTTCAGAATCCTCAAATATACAGAAATGCTCATCAATTTAAGATCTTGACTTTTGGGAATCCTACCACATATGGAAATATTCAAACCGATTAGTAAACGATTTGTCCAGCGCGCCCTATTTTTCAGAGTTATGGTTGAATTTTCTTTAATTCGTTCTCTCCCCCCCCCCTTTTCTCCGATTTGTTTGAACTCTCCCGGACCATCTGGGCGGTTTTTGATTGGTCTCCCTGTGTGCGCGTGAGACCGACTCCGTGGCTGTTTGTCAACAGTGATTTTTATTTCGACGTTGACGCTCGGAATGTGAGGTGCGCCTCTCTTGCACTGTCTCTCCCCCTCTTTTATTCCACAGTTTTATTTTATTTTTAGCTTTAATTTATAAGCATTGATGATGAGGCCTTAGAGGCGTCAAAATAGCTATAAGCTTTTTAAAATTACTTACATTTGTGTTTCGTAAACGTTGTTTCTCTCTTTTTAAGAAATTTATTAGCATTTTACAGAATTGGTGTATTGTTGAAATCAAAATAGCTCCTTTTTTTTACTCCATGACTCATTGCGCGCACGATAACTTGAGAAAGTATGTATGGATTGTCACGAAATTTGGTAAAGGTACTAAACATACATGTGTGTTTAAAATGAACTACTTTTAAGTATTTAGAGTGGTCATACTTTTAGTTATGAATATTTTTATTCATTAAAAATGTAAAATATTGATTTTTTTTTCCAAAAATATTTTTTTATATAGTTAAATAATTTTGGACAAAGAGTTGTTCATTTTAAGCACAAGTATTTGTTTAGTATCTTTACCAAATTTCATGACAATCCATTCATGCTTTCTCAAGATCTCATGCGCGCAATGAGTTATGGAGTAAAAAAACGAGCTATTTTGATTTCAATAATACACAAATTCTGTAAAAGGCTAATATATGTCTAATGACAGCATATTACAAAACATAATCTGTTTAACCAATATCCAAAATTTCATGTTTACACATAAAAAGGTCCTGAAGATAGACTAATTCAAAGTTTGAATTTTTTTTGTTATTTTTCGTCGCGCTTAAAAGGTACAAGATCCCTTAAAAATGCCGCAATAAACAAATATATCTTTTTTAAATACTCACAATATAATATTTACTAGACTTTAAATAGTGTAAAAATAGCTTTGTGCATTTTTTCTTTTACATATTATGAAATGTATTTCCAAGAGATAAACAAGTTGGAAATTGCACGTCAAACGCGGCAAATGAGGTGCGTTCGTGCTATAACTAGTTTTATAAATATTTTTTGCATCGAATATTGTACTTAATGCGTATTGTAGTGCGCTTCATAAGTGCATATTAATTTCATTCTGTTTGGATGGTTGTAACATCATTAAAATGCACTTGAAATAATTTTTCGCCATTGACCGTAATGTAACGGAAAACTTTTGACTGTCCCTGTAATTAAACTATACATCCAATTTTCATAAAATCTGCAATGACTCGACAAAATTTTGCAACAATTATATATTTAAAATTTCAGACCATTCAGTTGGGTAGTTTTTGCTCTGTTATATGCTGACGGACAGACAGACAGACAGACAGACGGACGGACAGAACGACGACTATAGGTGCTACGTATTTATGTAATTACGAACGCACCTAAAAAAATAAATATTAAATATGCTGAAAAAACATACAAATTAAAAAGCAAAATGTTATATATTTTTTTTAAACAGATAAACACAATTCCTTCAAAGTGCGAACAAGTAATATTGAATATCTGATAAATATGCCGACAAAAGTTTAAATAGATCGAAATATGCTTTCGTCATGAAATTTAAAATCAATACTTTAACATTTGAGCAGATGTTTGGAAGAAAAACCTATGTTATTATTATTTTTTTTTAAGAAATGGGGAAAAAACTATTAATGTTATTGATTGGCAATGTGCTGAGCACCTAGTGCAACATAGGTCCTTCTTCCGAACAAAAGTATCCACTTTTGTCTCCGTGCTGAATTGAAAATTAATAAAAAGATGTTCGGTAGGTAATGAATGGGATAATTTTATTTCTAGTTTACTTTATTTAAATTTTCATTTCGTCACTGTACTGATAATTTTCGTATTAATATCGTACATAAAGTACAACAGCAACCGTTTTTAAAAATACTTTAGACTAATGAATACGTGAATTAATATTTTGTTTAAAATATAAAAAACAGACAGGTAAAAAATCTCATTTTGTAGTTATCACTTTCATTAAATGATTTTTATGTCATATCCTACGTAATAATTTACTTCTACTTCCACGTCCGCTTAAACTTAAATGTTTTATTATATTTGAATGATTAGATATTCTTTAAAAAGAATGTCGAAAATAATTCATGATCATAATACTGTATTCAAACATCTTGAATTTATAAAAGTGTAAAAACTTAAGTTTTTACATTGAAATCACTATACGGAAAATACATTTTCGAATTTCATATGGATGATGGTGGCAACAAGTCGCTTCTCAGATTCTAAACAGCACGATTTTGATTGCTAAATCCTTTTTTGTTATTTCTAAAGTGGATTATACTATTTATAAGTTACAGCACTGATTTCCAGTAATTATACTATTTATAAATTACAGCACTGATCTCCAGGCCCAACAAATAATGCGTTTTTACTAACATTTTTTTTTTTTTCGAAAAAAGCAGTAAAGGACCATTTTTTTAGAAAAATGGCTCTTAAAGTACTACTTCATTACTTAGGAGCAAAACCATTGAAATGTTTTAAAGAGGGAGGGGGAGGTGCTGTTTGTTTAACTAAAAAGCAGGCAAATTCAAAAGCCATCTGAAACTGTCTTTGTGGAATGACAGGGGAGGGGGAACTCTGGTTTATCAATCATCCCCTGTAAAGTTTCCTTGAAAATTTACATACCAAAACGGTCCCAAAATGTTTTGAAAATCATTAGAAGATGTTTTAAATAACAAACAAGTTAATGCTTTGTACGGAAAAATGTGATTTAGAATTTAAGTCTGGTAAACATATAATACTTATCTTTTTTTAAGACAATTTTTTCTAAATTAAATAAAAAGCATTTATCATAATACTTTTGAATTTATAATAATATATAAATATGCTTCATTAATTAAATCATCAAAGGGAGGTTCTCCAGGAAATCTTTCAAAAAATCATTTTTTTTTCTGCATACACCCTCAAAAACATTTTTCGGCTCACTCAGTATTTAAAATGTGACAACCAATTACAACGACCTGTATCACGGCGCGCAAAAATACAGATCTAAGTTTCAAACACGATTCTTATGTGGAAATTTTTTTGGAGCTGCGTATTTTTTCACGCTTAACTCATGCAAGATATTGACGCTTTATGTTTAAGAAAGGAAACTAGAATTTGTTAAGGAAGGAAAAACCTAAAAAAAGCTAATTTTTAGGGTTCCGTACTAAAAAAAACGGAACCATTATCAGATTATTCCTGTGTCTGTCTGTCACAGCCATTTTACTCGTAAACTATGAAACGTAGAAAGTTCAAATTGATGGAAGCAATAAAGACTGTTTACCTACATATTTACAGATTATTACACATTCACAAACACATTTAGGAAAATGTAGAGGCGCTAATTACTTTACTTGAAAAAAATTCTTTTCTTTGTATATCGTGTGTGGTACCATGAGAAGGCTTTCATAACAATGAACTCTAAAATACATTTCTTTTAATTTTAGGCATTGCATTTTCAGAAATCTAATCGAAAATGTAGTGTAAAAATAGGTCCCCCATCTCTATTTCCGAATCTACTCAAACTAAAATTATGAAAAAATTAGAGGTAGTTGACGTTAATTTAGCCATCGCAGGAAAACTATAGCGATTACTCTAGGTCACATATAGTTTTTGAGAAAAACGCATTTTTCTGTTACACACAAATTTCAATTTGCGATCATTCAGAAAATGTGTTGAGGAGAGCCGGAGGTACGTATCGTAGCAGAAGTAGAAAATCATTGTTGAAAATTAATTTAGAAAAAATCGTCGGTAATTAGCCGAGATATTAACTCTTAAAGACACCGACGGTTTGGAAATACATAATCACAGGGGAGGCGTATGCTATGTACCATTCGCTTTTTAAAGCCTAGATAACAACTTTTAAAGATATATTTGTGTAAAGCAATGACCAGAGGCAATATAAAAACTATAAACGTCAAATTGTTAGAAACAGACTAATTTTTTGTTTAGGATTAACCCCAAAAATAATATGGGATTCGCGACTAATTTGCATTGAGTGGATCTCTCATCTCCCGTGTCTTTAAAAGTTAATTAAAAGCCTATCTAAAAAAGCATAATGGCGGCATTGCAACTTTGCGATCTCTTTTCGAAGCGCGCTCAGCACAATGCCGAATTTAAACTTTGAATAAGGGTTTAGTTTTATCTACAATGTAAAAAGGAAATATTATTACTTCGCTGAATTTAGTTTTATGAAATGCAAATGAAGTTTAAATATGCACTATTTTCATTGTCAGTACCTATTTAAGTTCACCATAAAGAGATTGGGATAAGATTAAATAAAGTGTTATACAGAATATCAATATTTGATATTATTTAGGTTTCATATCTTTTTGAACTTTTATGGTCTATCCATTTATACTCTTCTAATATATATAGCTATGCCCAGCTCTACGTTGTATAGTTGATTACAATGTCTTATTATTCTTTTAGAAAATATTTTTTTTAGTAATTCAGTTAATAATTCATATATTTTTCATATGGAACCCTCTGAGCGGGAGTAATACTCACACTTGACCGTTTATTTATATATTGCTTTCATTTGTAAGCGAAAATACAAAGTTAGTATCAATAAATCTGTATCTTATTGGAACAAAAATGTCCAAAGTCCATTTTTTTCAAATGTCAGGAAACCCAACTAAAGTTTGACACACTACATTAACAGTAAGTAACATCGGCCTCAACAAAATATTTTGTTTTCAATGATCTAATATTGGGAGGACTTTGGACCTTTTAACAATTACTTTATATCGCATCCTGAATTCATTCGTGCATTTAACTCAAATTTTTCAATTTTGGACATTGGCCCTTTTTATTCCAAGGTACAGAAATATGCCTCAACGCTAATAACCGCCATTTTGTGAAATGCTTTTTCATCATTGCAGTTAAAGATTTATAATCACACTAATATAACATATTTTACCAATGTGTGCAATTTTTGTGTTTCATATACTTATTAAGAGCGTGGTCTCTTTCACCGCTTACTGCACACTTCGAGAGAATTTTAATTTGGAGGAGATTAGATTGATTAAAATACCAATGAATAAAATATTTGTGAATAAATACAGTGACAAAAATCATTATGGTCTATGTGCATTATTTGAACAAAAAGAATATGTATTGAGATAACCTTCGCTTAATGTTTCAGTCATATTGAAATGCTTAAAAGATTATTATAAATATACCTTAGACCTATAAATATTTAATAAAAATGTATTTCATTCAATATTTTTTTTCTTTAATTCATATATATATATATATATATTCTGCCTGCAGATTTGAGAATTATCAACGGAATAATCAATAGGGTTACTTCTTGAATGCATAAAAAAATATCATAAAGTAAATAAAAGAATCGCAGTTGCTCCTTTACAATGCATATAAAAATTTTGTTAATCAGAAAAAAGAAAAGAACTTCACATTCATTTCCGTCTCAATAAAAAAATAATGACTTCATAAAATTCATTTTACCTTGGAATGAATTAATATCAAATATTAATATTTTAAAAGAAATGCTTCAATAAATAAGAGTTAAAATATAAGTTGTATCTCATTCAATTTTTTCCATTTAGGATTTGATATTTAGGGGCATTTTAGAACGATAATCATAATAGAAGTAATTTTTTGTAAATGTTTTATAATCTCTCTCAAACGAGGAATTATGTATCCATTATTTTTTTATAAACATCATTTCAAATTCAATATTTCATACTTAAAGTATAAATTTAATATTTTTTCACAATAGTATGCTACTATACATATATTAAAAAGATAAAATATGTTTTCATCAGAGGATTTTTTCAATAAAATGTATAAATAAATAATAAGATTAAAGCACATAAATTAACATCTGAATTTCATTTTTAATTATTAAAGGTACACATATATTAAGACAGACCTTTAAAGTCTGTCTTAATATATGTGTACCTTTAATAATTAATAATAAAATTAATTGTTACTTTTATTATCAACCAACATTTTATATGATATAACATGATGTTTGTTCAAGTAAAAACGTTTAAACTTATAAGTCAATTTCCATTATTAAAGAAAAATAAATTATTAAAAAAAATTCTAAATATTTTTTTTAAAATGACTTTAATGACTTTATTTTACATTGTCTTATATTTATTTCTTCAATCTATTTTGAAAACAAAATGTTTTAATTAATTTAAAAGATATCGTGTTCAAAATCTCTTAATCATTTATAGATAACAGAAACATAGAAAATTAAAAGTTGATATGCAAAATTTCAAATTTCAAATGGAAGCTGATTTTGTTTACAGCTCTAAAATATTATCTAGTTCTTTTATTTTGATATATTACAGTTTGTGAAAGAAATTTTTACTAAAGTTACATCTCTAACAAAGTTCATTTTTATTATAATTATAATTAATAATTCATACACTGACCGTTGTTTAGATGCTACTACGTAATACATTTCATTAATTATAAAGTTAGAATATTAATTACATGACAAAATAGCATTATATAAGATACGATGATATTAAGAATATTTTTAAAAAATGGCCATTCCACACTGTAAAAAAACCACTGTAAATTTGCCAGAACAAACTCGATCACAGTGAATGTGCTGTATCTTTCTTTGGTTTCCTAACTATATTAACATGGAAAATACAGTAGTTGCGTAAAATTAACAGCACAATGTGCTGGCAATTTGGGCGCAAAAACAGGACAGCACAAACCGCTGGCGTCCAAACTGCCAGTATATTGTGCTGTTAATTTTACGCAACTACTGTATTTTCCATGTTAATATAGTCAGGAAACCAAAGAAAGATACAGCACATTCACTGTGATCGAGTTTGTGCGCGAGATGAACAGTACTTTGAACTGTAAAAATGTCGGGTTTTTTTTCTTTCTTTTTTTTTTTAACAGTGCATCTTATCACTGTTATTTTTTACAGTGCATGTCAAGACGATCCGGCTCGAATATCTTCAATTTCGATGAAATTGGTACAAGTTATAGATATAGGCCTAAAATGGACATTTGCAAACTGTCAGAGTCAGAAGTAATATAGTTAGGTAATCAGTGATCCTTCGGTAAATTTCATTATTTCACAGTCGCAGGAAAACCGTCAAATCATTATGTTTGCATTCTTATTCCTAATTATACAAAAAACCTCACTTTTTGAAAATACAGCGTGTGCTCACAAAGTTTCAAGATAGGTCTGAAAATTCAAAATGTATTAAAGATTTTTGTACAGCGATCTACTATTCTTTGACATTCGACCCTTAGGCATCAACACGCCGCTACCAGAGTTTTGTCTTTTGTTCAAAAGTTCCCTGGAAGTGTTCGCGCGCAAGGCTGTTAAGGGACCTCTTCGAAGCTTCCTGGATCGCTTGAATCGTGTCGAATCGATTTACTTTCAAGTCTTTATTGATCCAAGGTAACTAAAAAAGTCGCTGGGAGCGAGGACGGGACTGTAGTGTCTAGTTGCAGTATTGCCGGGTTAACGACCGCGTCCAGCGGCTTGTGAGTGGACGCATTGTCCTGGTGAATAATCCGAGGGGGTGTGCCACTCCGCACTTGTACAATTCGTTTCAGGATCGTCCTGGTAGACCCAGGTCTCATCACCAGTAACAATTTTTTCCAAAAAAAAAAAAAAAATGGGATCGTCTTGCAAGCGACTCGACCGATTTCTGATGGTGTTCAATGACACGCACTCATTCCACTAGTGATCTACTCACACCAATGTCTCGGCGGTAACTGACGCGCATGCGCCCCCCCCCCCCCCAACTACCTCACCCTGTCAATGGAGCGGGTGTGGGAGCGCCCCTACACAGGAAACAATCCGTCAAGAAACTTTGTGAACACAAACTTAAGCCTGTATGTTACCTAGCACAGCTTTCTCTCGTAAAACACATAATTGTAATATTAAAGATCAGAAATCAACAACTTCCTCATTAATTGCCCTCGAAGGTGTACGGAATGACCCACTTATTCCACATACTTTAGTGCTATTCTTTCATTAATGCAGTGTTCTGAATCTTCCAGAGACTTCCAGAGATATTTTTAGAATCCATTTCTACAGTAAATATAGTTGTGAATGTCACACAAAGTAGGTCTTTTGAACATTGCTTTAAATACCTTACACCGAAGAGTCTCAAAATATATGTCAAAAGGTTTTTTTTTTTTTTTTTTTTTTTTTTTTTTAACAACTAAGGAGTGCTATTTCCAGCGGTACTAATAGTAATCAAATCATAATTATATTTTTGAGACTAAATCTTCTAAAATGTGGTTGAATTTATGAATCTTTTTTGTAGGGATTTCCGTGATTAATACATTAATGAATATTTATGCAGGAGAGAAACGCCTTCAAGATCTGTAAGAAATCTGTATAAGCAATTAATTGGTAAAGTGAGAAACTTTCAAGTTAGTTTTTTCAATAGTTACAGCTTGTTAAAGTTAAAGTTAAATTAATCGCTACAGGCCCTAAGGCCTACTTTCAGACCAAGTAATAATGATTGCATTTATTTCTAATCTTTACTACTGGATGTAGGTTTAGTTTTGCAAAAAGTTGTAGTAGATCACATATTTTCGGTAAATAAGGTTTCTTTATCTTAAAGCAAATAAAATGACAAATTTAGTAATTTGATCTTTTTTTTTCTGCGATTGTGAAATAGTGAACTTTACATGAGTACCCCTGGAAATCAAACAATAATACACCTGACCCTGACCGTTTTCTGATGTCTATCTTCGACTATATTTATGTTCTTTTGCGATTGCATCACAATTGAAGGAGTTTGAGCAGGAACTGTGCCGAAATTTATTCCTCTTGCAGCTGCAGTCAGCTAAGTTGTTAGACCACCCCAAAAAAATTCCAATTCTAATTTTTGACTTTTGTAAGAGCGACTATGCTGGCATTAAAGAATTATTTATAGAGTAACGATTAAGTAATCGAAAATCGATTAGTCCAGATACATATATCGATTATGATAGCAAGAATTTTCACAAAATAATATTATATGAAATTCACTATGGCGTTTTTTTCCTAGAAGAACAAAAACATATATATATTTGTTCTAATTTCTAACACATTTACATGTAGATTACAAATGGCGACAAAGATATATTAAATGATGCAATGTTTCTGCAATGGCATCATTATTTCGCATGTTATTCCAACAAAGTTTTCTAGATTAGACTAAAGCATTTTTCCGTACGAAATATTTGAATATTACTTTTTTAATAATTTAATTTTACTGATACTTTCAAGACAGGCGATATGGATATCTGGTACATCTCTTCTTCTCGGATATATTGGATCAGATCCAAATTACATTTATGCCTTAGAACTGGTATTAAAAAGCTGTAATTTAGTATATGTTATTCTAATTTACGGATCGACATAAAAATACCTTTAATATAAAAATCGAAACCCTATCTCACTCTAATAAATGTGCGAATAAGATTACATGTGTGAAGATAAGGATTCTTTACATAAATTTTGCGATAAATAATCACCAAATATGAACTGCAAATACAATAAAAGAAAAATAATCTACTCAAAGAACGCGTGTACTCTTAAAAACTATATATTTGGCTTTCTGTTTCCTGATGCAAATATATAAATGGAAATATAAAAAAAAAAATACCTAAATTAAGCTTACGTATTTTAGAGGTCTCTCTAGGGTATTATATCAATAAAAATATTATGAAATATTGTATTATTATTATCTTGAGTTTATAATAGATTCAGAGCTTAAGATATTTTTAAATGTTAAATTTATAACTTTTTCATACTTATATAAACAGATTAAGAGTTCATTTTATTTAATAGTATTTAACTCTTTTGACATTTAAATAACTCAAATTGCTAAGTGGATTCTGCTAAAAACATTGTGATCATAAAATACGCAAAATATTACGTGTATCTTGTATATGTATACATGTATCTTGTTTTTATTAGGGCAACCAAGAAATAAATGCTAATATAATAAAAAATTGCCTTTCTGTTTCAATCAAATCTGTTTTTATGCAAAATATTTCAGAAAATTTAAAATGCTTTACTGGCTCGTCTAATTTAAACTTCTATATTGTGGATGTTATTTTCTTAAATTAGCAATGAATAATGCGAATAATTTCTTAACACTAGAACGGCGGGAAAATCTTACCTACTGGAACGGCGGGAAGGGGTCATTTTGACCCCTCGATGAAAATACTGAAATAACAACGCTAAAACAATTTTAAATGCCATACTTTGGCAAAAATATGTAATTTCCGTGTATTTCATAATTTATATTTAATATTACTCGATAATTTATTGAATTTTAGAAGTATTGTATATGTAACGCCTACATGGCGATTAATTGGAACATACTACAACTACTCAAAAAACTCATTAATTTGATATAAAAATCGATTTAAAATTAATGTTTTCACAAATTAAAACTAATGTTAACTAAAATAAAACACAATTTATAAAATAATATATATATATATATATATATATATACTTCATCTAACTTATTCGCCGAATGATTCACTCTCTAAATCCATAAATGAGAAATTTGTTCTGTTGTTTCCGTTATTTCATTATAAGTGTAGCTGGATGATTAATATGTTAAGCATTCTTTTTCAATTTTATTTAATGCTTATAATACTCCAAATTGTGCACACGGATTAGGAATTAATTCAGTTGTAACAAAAAAATAGCAATTTTTCCAGTACATTTTCTGCACACAACTTTGAAACATGGTGCGCAAAATTCTTGAGATTTGTTTCCATTGCATGTCTGTACTTGACATTTTTCTCTTCATATCTATTTTATTTTCGTGTTTTTTTTTTCTGAAGACTCAGAAAAGATCTTTGGGAGTTTTGAAACCATAAGATCCATTCTGAACACATCCCCTAAATTTAATAGAAAATCTCTTCTACTAGTAGGCTTGCCTGTTACACTTTTATAAATTATCCAGGTGTTTAAAGCTGCATGATCCAAAATATTGAAAAATATATGTACAGGCCATCGTCTAGAAACCGATTTCACGGAGTATTTCGGCACATCTGATCATGGATACCCACACCATACTTCGTTGCGTTGTAATATTTTATTGAATCGGGCAACTTCTTGAGACCGTGTTCAGTTTTTATAGTAGAATGTAATGAGCTTTCTTTTGGCTTGATAGACGATAAGTGTCATATTATCACATTCCACTATCTTCGATGAATAAAGAGTACTGCGCATATTTTTCGATGATATAGAAATTTCTCTACTGTTCTTTTTCATTGTGCAACCAAACTTGTATTTTTAGCTTTTAACATTTCTGATAATTTGATGCTATTAAAATAGCTATCTGTCGGAATATTCCGCCCTTCGTTTAGATGGGGATCTGTTAATTTCATGACAACATTTTCCGATACAAGTAATTAAGGATTGGCTGTTTCATCTTTTTATAGATAAATAAATTCATTCAAGAGGTATTAAGTATCAACGTCAAAAGATCACCAAAGTTTTATTCCAAATTTATCCGATTTATTTGGTATATATTGCGTAAATTTATATCTATCTTGAGATGGGAACAATTGTTTATCAACTGATCAACTGTAATATTTTGTCCTGGTCGGTAGCATGATTTGCAATTTTCAATAAATTTATTCCACATTTCAGATGCAAGAGCAAATTTATCAGTCTGTAGTCTGCTAGATTTCGTTGCCTTTTCATCAAACCTAAAAAATATTTTTCTTTCTTTGAATCCATCTCTTGAGATAATTTCTTTGCAAAATAGTATTCCTTATGCTTTGGACGACAATGAATTAAAATCTAAACCCTTTTTTTATTGCTCCTCGAACATATAGTATAGCAACAAAAGCAGCTTCGAGTACAAAGAGTATTTTACTAAAAGGGTCAAAATGACCCCCGTCCGCCGTTCTAGGAATACAAGTCAATATTTCAAAAACTAACAAATCTAGAAAGCTGAATTTTTTTTCAGAAATATATGTTATCTATTTAGGAAAAGTCAAAAAATTTCAAATGATTTCGCCCAAACAAACAAAAGTAATCAACGGACGAAAGTACTCAGGTGTCAAAATGACACCTCCCGCCGTTCTAGTGTTAAAATAGCAATTTGAATAGCAATTTTCTTAATTTAGCTATTCAATAAAAAAATAATGATTAGCTATGAAGGGAAGTTATTCATATGTTAGACCATTTATAGCCAATTTATTATTTGTCTAAATACTATTTTCAAAACCTAAAAAAAATTATGTGTAAATATAGTATCACAATCTTAGTTGTTTTGAATACATTTAAGTACTGAAATTTGGAAACTCAAAATATGCCGCAGAAGTTATTTGAAATCCGGCAGCAGGAAGATCAGATATGTGTAATAAAATTCGAGAGTTCAGAAAGGCTTTAGTAATCAAACGGAATAAAATGTAAGAAAAATATTTGATCTCACCTAATCAGTGTTCGTTCTTTCTATAGTTTCAAATTCATTTATAGGCATCTTTAACTAATATAGGAGGAGAAAAGATTTTAAGTTCAAGATAGAAAATAAGCTGCACTGGTCTATTGGTAATGGCTCCGGTTTTGAAACATACTGGACATTCTTTTGTTTGACCATCCGACCGCGATGAGTTTGGATTATAACACCTATTTTCTAGATAAGTCGTGGGGTGCTGTCCTTCATGAGAACGGTGGTGTTTCTGTTAAGTTCGCTTGGTCAGTCAACTTGTTGGTGCTGGTCAGCTGTATGAAGTTGTTTTCGTGTACCCAGGTTCACATACAAGTAAAACCTCCAACACAAGAACTTTAGAGGACTTAACTTGTTTTTATTGTGAAAACTTTTAAACGGGTGGCCGTGAGCATACAGAGAATAGGGTAGAAGTTAACAAGATGGCCCGATGGGACGGGCCCCGCACGGGGCCCTGACGTCTGTCACGCACAAGATCAGAAGCAATAGAGAGAATGTTTGATACAATTACGCACGCATTGACGAGCTTAAGACAAAAATATGTAAGATATTGGCAATAATACGTATGAAGTAGACAAAGTAACAAGTACAACTCACGAAGGTTTACCTTGAACTAAATTATACGCCATGGCGGCCTTTAGGGTTGCTAGTTAATACAATTCTTGTCGTTAGCCGGCGTAACTGAAGGAATAGCTAAACACGTGATATTACATGTACGTTACAAATTTAATGACAGTTGTATTAGTAAGCAGGGCATATGGTATTTATCTGAGAAAATAAAGAGTGGGGATTAATAGGAATGCAAGCCAAAGAGGATGAGAAAAATCTAATGCACAGTTCTGTGTTGCTCAAAAAAATATGCATTACATATTGTCGGCTGAGAGGCAAGAAAATTCATTTCTATTTTATTCTTTTTTTTTTATATCTCAACGGAAAATCTCTATTGTTAAGATTTATTTCTATACACATGTTCTTGTGAAGTTAAAAGAAAAAGGAAAGGGCCGATAAATGATGCATGCATTTAAAACGAGCTTTTAAAGAATAAATTAAACTTACAGTTGTGTGAGGTGGGTGAATGAATACAGAAATATGAAATTAAGTATAGAATTTCAAATTTAAACTAAATATTTTATTTGAGTTGAGGGGGGGGGGGGATAATTGAAACTACAAAAATGAACAAGTAAAGTTAAATGTTGATTTTTCAAGGGGAGGGGGGAGGTTTTAAATGAATATATAACGAGAAAGCCGTTATATATATCACCCAGCAGTGCCAGAAAAAAAAAACTCTGATGCTTGCAGAACAGATTTTTTTTAAATTACAAATAATGAATACTTTGTCCACCCCATACGCGCAATTACATAAAACATATTTAACATAATAATAAAGATAAGCCTATATATATATATATAAATACCCGTGTGCTTGCATTTTGATAAATGTTTGCATAAAGCAAAACTTTTCAGGTCATAATCAATGGCGCATTTTTTTATTTATCTATTTTCTTGGACATCTTTAGTGCCAAACAGTCTCCAAGAAAGATAAAATAGTATTTTTTTGTAATCGGATACTTATAAATTATTTATTTGTTATTTTTAGACTCAGGTACCAGCATTTTTTCATGACCAAATAAGAGAAGTGATTTTTAAGTATGTAGTTATATTTTCTTCTCAAAATAAAAATAAAAATAATATAAATGCAATGAACAAGAGACAAAGACACAATTTTAAAATGAAACTGAATATAAAAGATTGTAAATAAAAGTTAAATGAAGTAAAATAAAAAATAAAAAAAGGTAGAGAAATTGTTTTATGCACACAGCACAGGACTACAAAACAACGGGATGCATTTAGCATGCCCATGAAAGGGCGTTGCCCATTTTCTTCTTAAATAACAAGTGCCATGGCATCTGTTTAAGACATCAGCCCTGCAGGAGGAGGGAGTTTTGAGATCGATACATCTAGTGATACATAGGTCCTTGCTCCCCAAAGATCACATTGATCTTCAAAGGAGCATGCGTCGATGTATGATATACAAAAAAATATGTTTGTTGAATTGGGACATAAATTCAAGGGTTTTGTCTCTCTACAGAATGAAGTTTGGACCATTAGGGCAAAAATTTTGAACGGGAACAAAACTTCAGAGGGGATAAATAAAAAAAATAAAAAAATTGAGATAAATATCTCATCTATCAAAGGTAAAAGGTCAGTCCGAGTTTGTGGAGAGTCTGTTTGACATGGTAGGGTAAGTACTACAACTGCAATTGTTTTTTTTAAATAAACTATAAATGTGTGTTACCTACAAAGTATCAAGAATGTTATTAACTTTAGCTGTATTGTATAGTATTAAATAATGTGTTTAAAACATTTAATGTAACTGCAATAGGTCAATAATGGTACAAATCAACAATTTTTTTAAGAACTGTATTGTGAACTTAGATTATTACATGAAAACACCGTAATAGCTAGTACGTGTTTAATGTTTACGTGAAGCATAACAAGAGATTTTACTTAATCTCCAAATTTAAATAAAAAATGAGTGTAATATGTAAATGTACAAAACAAAAGGAATTGTGATGAAGACAATAAAAACATGATGAGTGTGGAATTTAACAAAAAAATGTCATGTGAAGGGGTAGCTTCCTATAAATTGATAAATATTTGTTGTTAAACAAAGTGATGGTGACATGCGAATGTCAGGACATAAAAAAAATATATAAGGAAAGAAATTTAAAAATGCTAAAACTTGAAGATTAATAAAGTAGTCCTGGTATAATGAGACATAAAAAATATATCTTAATATGTAAAGTTGAAAATTAGTAAAACTAAATGTTTTCAATTCTGTGGAATGGTTTTTTATTTTTTTTTTAATCTACCAATCTAAATATCAATGAACAAAATTGTAAGTGTATCTCTATGAACCGAAGAAAGAAAAAAAAATTGTATTTCAATGAACGAAACAATGTGAAAGTACCTTACAATGAACTAAAACAGTGTATGTCAGTGAACAATGGTTAATATCAACGACTTAGTTGTATATTGAATGAACACAGCAATCTAAGTACCTCAATAAACAAAAAGTGAAAATTACTGCGATGAACTAATGTGAAAAAGTAATTCACTGACTTAAAGTGTAAAAGTAATGCTATGAACTAGTGTGTGTAAAAGAATAAAATTGCTATGAACTGAAGTTTCTAACAAAAGAATACAATTATTATGAACTAAAGTGTCTAACAAAAGCGTAAAATTGCTATGAAATAATATGTAAAACAAAACAAAAGAAAGAAAAACAAACAATGAACTAATATGTAAGATTACACGAAAAGAAAAAACAAACAAACTATGAACTAAAATGTGTAAGAAAAATGTTATGAACTAAGGATTGTCACCAAAAAACAAAATGATAGTGCAATTGGTCCCTGAAGTACACAAAGAATTGGCAACGCTATGAACTCGTGTAAAGTTTTTCTATGAACAAAATAAGCAATGAACTAAGTTGTGTTAATAATGATCAAAATGAATAATGTACATATGGAACCAAGAGCATTGTATCACAAGTAAAAATGTGTAGTCTACAGTTAAAACAAACAAACAAACAAAAGTAACTGTGTTTTTTAGTAAAGAAAAGAGAAAAGGGACAAATGAAACCAGGAAATGCTACTTATGTGATAAAATGTAACTTAAAAAATTGAAATAAGATAAACAAGTGAAATTTCTATCCAAATTTTTAATTTTGATTAAAAAAAAATGCAACTAGTGTAATAGTGAATGTTTAAAGTTGTATTAATGTGTACACTTTCAGCAACAATCTTCCAAAATGTGAAAATTAAAATGTTTGACGACCCGCATCAGAAAATTTTCACCTATGTTTCATTTCGTCATTCATTTAACTATTTGCGCGCTAAACAATCAAATGAACAAGCAAACCACTGCGCACTTGTGTTTACAAAAAAAAAATCTTGAAAAGAAAACTAAAAGTTGTCTTCAAACTTCAATTAAGTATGAATAATAATGTCGAATGATGATATATGTATGTAAATGTATAAGAAAAAGAAAAGCTTGAAAAAGTAAATGTTGTAGATAGTAACTCCTTCACAGTAATGTGTGTTAGTTTAAAATGAAAAATGTAAAATGTATCTTATATTGCTTTTTTTATTTACATGATATGCTTATGGGAATGTGTTGCAGTTGTATACTTTTTCTCGCTTTTGCCTGATGAATTTTTTTAATGATGGACAGGAGTGTGCAAATGCTGTGTGGAAAATATCAAGTTGGTTTTGCTTTCGTTATTCCTAATGCAATTAATGCATTTTGGAGGATTTCTACACTGAGGGTCCCTGTGTGGCAAAGCACAGACCGAACACCTGATGTCATTATGACACGAAATTGCAAGATGATCATTGTGTAACTGACATCTGAAACATCGTTTAATAGTTACATATTCTCTAACAGGGTACAGTTTTGATTGTATCAGAATTACTTTATGCATTAGTAATTGTCTAGCTTATTAGGTGATAGCTGAAAGATCCAATTAAACGAATTAACATGTAGTAGCTTGTACTTTCTAACAAAGTGAATGTTAGGTTCGGGTAACTGGATTAAATCCGAAATACCGAACAAGATATCAGGAATATTTAAATTTTCAGGAATGTTACAAAGGATGACACGAATAGGCTTTGTTACCTTAAGTTTATCAGGGGATAATGAAATTAGAGAGGAATTGCTAACATCTGTGAATTTTTCGTTGTGTTTACCTTGGTTGTGTAGGTCGGGGCTAAGATATGTGTCTTTTTTATCATTTTCCAGCTGTGGTAATTTCTCATGTTTACAATTATAAAAGGTAACAGTTTGTGTCGTTTTATCTAGGACAGATGAGGATAATTTATTTTTGACATTTACCACTTGATCAGCCATAGTCTTACTACGTTTAGTTTTACCTTTCTGTTGGGATGTAATTTCATGTAATCTCTCTAACACCTTCTGATTTACAAGAAATAAATTATCTTTTTCATGTTGTAACTTGGAATAATCATTTTTTAGAATTTCAATTTTTTTTAAGAACATCAAAATTGAATTTAATGACCTGAAGGAAATCAGTCATACTTTCAGACAAAGTTGCAACATTTTCAGTCTGCAGTGAATTTTGAATTTTTGTGGCCTCCTTAGTAATAAAATCTTAATATCTTAATAAAATTTCCTCGAAAATGTCCATCCATGGAGATATACAAATGGGGTGATTTAAATCACTAATCGTGTTTTTATCGTGTGATGTCATTTTGTAAATATGAACTGGTAAAATTTCTTTTATCACTCATATACTATTTTTTTTTACACTGTACAATTGCTTTCTGTTGTTTTCCTTTTTGAACAGAAAAACAAATTAAAAAGGTGGGGGAATTCTTTTTTTCCAGAGGGCACAACAAATAGTGCAAAATAAATTGCTAAAAGAGTAAGTATGCAAAACTATTAATATCAGAAATGAAATGCATGCACATAAAAATAAAACCCAATAAATTGAATATATAAGTTATACACAAAAGGAAAAAATGAAGGGGGTGGGATGCAAAAACAAATGCTTCAACCACAAGATTTCTTTAAGTCAAATTTCTGTCAAAATCCAATTGGATTGAAAATGTCCAAAATACAATAATAAAACAAATTCAGCTAATTAAAGTGTATTTATGGTTAAGAAATATAACAAAAAAACTTATATCAGAATAGGCCTTCGCGTCATGAGAATAAGTGTGCAAATGTTACACACAAGTGCAAGTGTACAAACGCTGTTAGCGTAATGTTCACATATTTATATAAAGATATTAAATACTGCAAAACTTCGAGCAGAGAACAACTTTTTGTTGCCCCTCGACAGACTTGGTATACATTCAAAATGCGCAAGTGGGGCTGAAGGGTTAAATTCAAAATTTTTAAATGCATAAAAATTACCTTAATAAAACGAAGCATAGCATGCATATGCAAATTCACGGGAAAAATATATGAGAAGTATGTCATGATATAAACAAAAAAAAAACATAATAAATCAAATATTAAAAAAATACCATACGTTTACCATTTCAAATACAAAAATATACTTTTTTTTAACTTTCAAAAGCAGCTTGGGAGGAGAAGAAATGAAACAAGAATGCTATCTTTAATAACTATCTTTTAAAATTAGATCAGAAGAAATTTCTCCGGTCAAGCTGACAAACATTACTCAGTAATAAATTGTTATTATTATGTGAACTATCTAGCAATTATTAAAAAAAAAATAGAAATTTTAAGCTGAAGTATGAAAGGAAATGTAAATATGAATAATAGCATGAAAAGAAAACAAAAGCAAAAGTAATCTACTATAATTAATGTAAAAGATAAACAATTCGATAAAAGTTTATTAATTCCCTGTTCATACTTAAATGAAAACTGGCATAAATTATTTTCTTCTGTTTGTCTGTAAAATTTTAGTGACAAAATTATTTTAAATATTTTTCACAGGACTTGTCATTTTTGTAGAAAGCATTAATTTTGAGCATGAAAACAGAACGAAATGCAACGTCAAGGCTTAAAAAAAAAAATATATATATTATGATTTCAGTAACGAACTGAAACGGGAAAAATTTTGAAAACAAGGAAAATTATAATTAAAGTCATGTTTTCATACTCCTTAAGTGCTGTTAAAATATTCACTGGGATCAGATCACACTTTACTGCTGTGTCATGTATTGTATGTATTTTGAAGATTTACATAAGGCAAAAAATAATTCGAAAATTTTCACTATGAACTTGCACAGAACTTTTTACAGAGCACACACGTAACACAAGTTGACACCTTGAGGACAGGAAGCACTGATAACCTCTTTTTTTAAAGAATTTTGACACAGTTATTTTCAAAAATGTGATCGGTGCACTCTAAATCATAAACTCTAACTTTCACAAAATCGCAGAGCACTGGAAAAAATTTGGTGTCATATTTCACTTTAAAAGCTGTTTACACTATTAGCATTTGATGAGTGCTTGAAATTTTTTTATTTCCAATGTAGAATTTTTTTATAACAGAAAAACACAGAAATGCACTGTTAAACTTGAATCATTCCCTTTATATATTTTGCGCTGAAAATATATCACAACACAGATTACCGTCGATGGACGGAACACAAAACATATTTTCACAAACAGCCGGAACATTGTGAATCGGCGAACACAGGAAATCGCTTTTTCATTTTGAGGGGGGAGGGGGTAGTACGCTGAGTGTAATTAGAAACGCTGAGTATTAGAAACGTTTCCCAACTGATGTGTGATTGGGGGAGAAATAGTCTTGAGCGAGGGTTTGGAGAAACACAGATTTTCATCAGGAGATGTCAGCAAAGATGGGGGGAGTCACAGTCGAAGGAAGTTGCATCCGATATTAAAGTTCCAAGGCAGGCACACCGTAATCTAGCAGAAGAGTGGGGTCAAAGTCCGCGACGGGGATATGTTGAAGGGTTGGCGAAAAGGAAAAGAAACACAAGGTAGATCAGTTGATATGTTGAAGGATTCCGTAAACATTAATGCCGAATATAATGTAGGATGAGAAGGTGGGATTCCAGAGTCCAGATGGAGAGGCAACAGAAAACAGCTACATTTGATGAGTCGGAACGGTGCTAAGCGGGATAAGCCTTGCTTGTCGTTAAGCCAGTGTAGGGTCACTAAGAAAGGCGTACACAAGTCCAATAGTTACGATAGAGTCCGATTTTGTTGAATAGCGTAGAGATGATTCGGGCACACCGGGGGATGACGCGGTTGTTCTTAGAGTTCATGACGAAATCGGAGAGGCTGAGAGACGTAAACTTCTCACCGTATGTTTTTTTTTTTAACTAAATGTTGGAGAAAACTGGGCACGCACCAAGATTATATGAAGGTGTTTTCGTGTACCCAGGTTCATAAACAAGTAAAAACTTCAACACAAGAGCTTCAGAGGACTTAACTTGTTTTTATTGGGAAAACTTTTAAAGGAATGGCCGTGAGCATACAGAGAATAGGGGAGAAGTTAAAAAGATGGCCCGGTGGGGCGGACCCCACACGGGGCACCGCTGACGTCTGTCACGCTCAAGATCAGAAGCAACAGAGAAAAATATTTGTTACAATTACTCACGCATTGGCGAACTTAAGACAAAAATATGTAAGATATTGGCGATAATACGTATGAAGTAGACAAAGTAATCAGTACAACTCACGAAGCTTTACATTGAACTAAATTATACGCCATGGCGAGCTAATAGGGTTTCTAGTTAATAAAATTCTTGTGGTTAGCCGGGGTAACCGAATTTATAGCTAAACATGTGATATTACATGTACGTTACAAATTTAATGACAGCTGTATTAGTCAGCAGGTCATATGGTAGTTATCTGAGAAAATAAAGAGTGGGAATTAATAGGAATGCAAGCCAAAGAAGATGAGAAAAATCTAATGCGCAATTCTGTGTTATTCATAAAATATGCATTACATATTGTCGGCTGAGAGGTAAGAAAATTCATTTCTATTTTATTCTTTTTTTATCTCAACGGAAAATCACTGCTGTTAAGATTTTTTTCTATACACATGTCTGGGTGAAGTTAAAAGAAAAAGGTAATGGCCGATAAATGATGCATGCATTTAAAACGAACTTTTGAAGAATAAATGAAACTTACAGTAGTCTGAGGGGGGGGGGGGGTGAATGAATACAGAAATATGAAATTAAGTATAAAATGTCAAATTTAAACTAAATATTTATTTAAGGTGGGGGGGGGGGGTAATTGAAACTACAAAAATGAACAAGTAAAGTTAAACGTTTATTTTTCGATGGGGGGGGGGGGAGGTTTAAAATGAATATATAACGGGAAAGCCGTTATAAGCTGATTTCAATTTTAGCAGACAATTACTTTTCCATCGTTCCCAAAGATGAATAATATATTTTTTCGATATTTTATCATTTTTTATGAGCTCGAGGTAAAGAAATCTGGTTTAACACGATTTTTTTTTCATATGGATTGCATCTAAATATTTATCTTTTTGTCTGGGTCTTAAGATCCAAATTCTTTTTCTAAGTCATTTTTAAATTTCTGTGACATCTCCGTGTCTTGTTTGTTCATGATAATCCCCGACGATGAGATCTGATAAATTAAATAACTAAGTAGTATACAAGGTACTGGGTGAACTTTTTTGTGACGAGTAAAATCAACATTCCAGATTCTTTATTTTCAAAATCAATTTATTTTTTGGTTTAAACATTGGATTGTGGCCATAGTTTTACAAATTTTCTTAGCCATGTATCAGCAGGATTTTCGTTTTCAGGATAGTGCTTTCAACAATCAGGATACAGCAACCTCTATATTTCATCTGCTCTGTTCTTAAAAGGTCTCAGAGCTCTTAAAACTTCAAAATTTTATTTTTTTAGATGTTAAACTCCTGTCATTTCTGACATTTTGTTAAAATTGTTTTGTTGAAATTCCCATTAGAACATAAGTTATGGCTTTTAGAATTATACCCGTTCCATAGCTGAAGCGGCGTTTCCGAAACTTTGAAATCATTTTTCTCCAAATGACGTTTTTGGGAATAACGTGCAGGCTATCTCAAAAACTTCTGAATATTTTTCTTGAAATGTTCAAATCATATATTTCATGTTAGTCTGTATAAAATGAATCTAAAATTTGATTTTTATTGTTAAAAAAAAAGTATTTTTTGTGTTATTATACTGTTGAAAATTTAAAAATTTTTGTATTAGCTAAATACATCTTTGTATTAAAATATAGAAATGCTTTAAATACAAATTTATTAAGTTCAGGGTATTTATTACAATATGAAGTATAATTAGGCACAAAAAATTCATTCTATTTGAAAATTTATTTTGAAACCCTGACCGTAAACTGTTATGCCAATATTTTGCTCGTTAAATGTTTGAAAGTTTGGAGCCCTCTATAGAAAGTAATTCTGTAGCTTGCGATTTTTTGAATACGTGAAATCGAAGAACATACTTATATCTTTCATCCCAACAAAGGTTGTGTTTTAAAACCATATAAATTTCAGGATATTATATGTTAAAAATGGTCTTTTTTTCATTTTTTTTTCCAATTTAAGACTCCTGATACCCCTGAACAAACATCTATAATTTCCAAGAACATTTGTATAAAGTTTTAAAATTAACAACACTCGAGATATCATCTGCTGAACTGTAACTAAAGCAAAGGACCTTGAATGATTTGGATTTGTCATTAGATAAATCGATCTTGCAATGAGTGTACATTTGTTTTCTTTTTTCTCATATTAAAACCTGCTTCTCCCAGAATGAACTTTGTTTGATTGTGGATGTTGTACGCTAAATGTGTATCTTCTAGGCTGTATCAGATCGTCCGCATACATTCAACTGTTCATAACGCTGAAAACAGCTGGTTAAGAATGCTGAAGTCTTATCCCGATACTTCGTTATATCATTTTTATTTATCTGATTTAGCAAACATAAACTCGATCTTGTTCCGAAAATCACACGCGTCATCCTTGAAACTTCGGGACCAAATCTTCCGTAATCTGTAGAAATCTATTTGCATTTCTTTCTTCTGTCATCAAATTAATTTTCAAAAATGCACCTTCTGTATCCGCATTGTGGCAAACTTATTAAGACCGAACTATGAAAGAAGTAGTAAAATATCGGGAGTTAAATTAAAGGTCGGGATCAAACAGTCATTAAATGATAGAATATTTGGTTCACTCAAAGAAGCATCTAAATATATACTCATCTTCCTCGGTATCTTCGCGTATTACAGCATGATGTGGTATCTAATGGATTTTAGAATCATCACCACTTTCACTTTCATTAACATTCTTATTTCTTGAGTTTCGTGTTTTGGAATAATGTCCTTATAGTCTAAGAGCTAGCAACATTTACGCCACCTGATTTTATCAAGGCTAATTTTTCTATATGTTCTTCCATTTTATGGTTTAGTATGTTTGTGGGAGGTCTGGCTGTCGGGATATGTTTCGTTTACACTGCAGAAGGAGTTATATAGGTCCAAAAACTACAAAATTACGTAATTTTATCAAGGCTCATTTTTCTACATGCTCTTCCGTTTTATGGTGTAGCATGTATGCAGACGGTCTGGCTGGCGGGCGACGATGCTTTACCTGCGGGGAAAGGGGTTATGCAGGTGAAAAAACATCAAAATTACATCATTTCAGAATGATTTTTGTTTTTATCATCTGTTTCTACTAACTATTTCTGATATTAATCCATTATTGCCAAACGTTGCCAACGTTGCTAATACCCAGCCAGATCCACATTTATAGGTAACATAATATTCTTTGGCTGTTACGTCATTTTATCAAGCTTAAAAATAACAAGATTTACTCTTTGGATACACTCTAAAATTGGAAGGAGTGAAAAGTTCACTCTTTGAAAGAGTGACAGGCATTTGCACTCTGTTTGGAGTGCATTTTGTAAAAATACACTCCTTAAAGAGTGGAATTTTCCACTCTCTAGAAAGGAGTGAAATATGCCACTCCGTTATCGAGAGTGAATTAGACACTCCTGATGAAATGACTTACGTATGCATTGCTTATTAACCAAACAGAACAGCAAGGCAACATTGCCCTTGTAAGATAAGAAAAATGATCACTTCTTCGTCCGCCATCTTAGGATTAACAGATTAGAATATCATTAAAATGACTCTTTATGGAACACATAAGGTAAGTCTTATTTAATTTTAACCAATTATTCGTGTAGATATGTTAAGATTTTGAGCTAAATAGTGTATGGTGTATAGAAAAAGATTGATCGTGGAGTGTTTTCCTGAATTGTATTTCTAGAAAATTGATTTCCTAGAAAAGTGATTGTCTATTATATTTCTTCATGTAGCGGTTTGAAACATACAGTAAACTCAGTCTAACGGGGAGTCTATCGGCACCGAGAAAATTTTCCGTAGTAGGCAATATTCCTCCTTAGACAAATTTTACTTTATGCCTATCGATTCGCAGGGACTTGAAAATCTTTCCGAGTTGGACAGATTTCCGTCTTACACAGAGTACGCCTTACAGAGATTTTACTGTAATTGTTTTAACAATTGAATAGCACAAAATGCTTAGCAAAAAATAATCAAAATTTCATTAGTTCAGCCAATGTGAATAATAAAATAAATGAGTGTGAATATTTATTTCTTCCTATTCAGTACTGTGATCCTACTTTTACCAACGATTGAAAAAAAAAGTTTTATCTGGTTTGTTTGCAAGGCTGACTCAGAAGATCTGGACTCTTTCAATTCCTCGCAGACACGATGAAAACATTATAATTTGTCGTTCTATGAGATTTATTTGTTGTCATTGTTTATTACTGATTTCTGAAGGCCACAACTTGGACTTAGAGTATACACTAGGAATATTTATCATCATTATTACTGTTTCGGAGTTAAATATGATATTTAATGATTATGACATTACAAAAAGGTTGGTATATTATTATTATTTTTTAATTGTATTTCAGCTTTTTTTACGGTTTATAATTTTAAAAGTTCGAGACTGAGTAACATGAAAAAAAATTAATTGTAGACATTCTGCATCTGTTATTAAATTTCCTTATATTTTAAACGCATTTTCTACGTTTTTGATACACTTAATTTTTGGAACTAAGAAATAAAACATATTATTTAAGCATTGAAATATATATAATTTTTTAATGTCTGTTTTGATGTTTATCGATAAGACTGTTTTAGTATATTTTTTTAAAGTTCATATTTATTACATAATGTAAGACTGAATATTTTTTCTAAGAGATTAATAACTTCTTGTTTACATTAAAATGTTTTTTAAACAATAAGAACATTTCATATGAAGTCATTTACTTTATTTTTATTAAAATTCATACAGATACAAATAAATGTAATGTGTTTATTTTTATATTTATTTTTTCTATTTTCTAGGCCAATCTTTTCCTATAAAACATATGAAATCTATTTTGCCATATTCACAATATGCAATATCTACAGGAATAAAAAATTTAAATTAAATATGGCTTACCGAATCGTTTTATTAATAAGTATTGTATTAATTCTATTTTTCAGCAATAATGGTCGAAAATTAAAAATCATGATTAAGTTAAGGAATATGTTTAAAAGAAAAATATGTACATATTCCAGAGAACTTAAAATTTAGACTCCACGATCATATTAAGAGAAAAACAAATCACAGCGGATAAAAAAAATTACACTTTCTTAATATTTAAATCATGCTTAGAACTCATTTAAAAAAGATGTTAGTTTATAAAAATTGTTTTTTAAGTGAAAAAATTACAAATATTTTATAGCATTTTTATAACAATATTTTAAAACAATGGTATTTTTACATTGCTATTTTTAGGATTTTGCAAAAATAGCAATAATTCACGGAAAACGTACGGTAAAAAATATAGCAATTTATATTTAAAACAAAAATTAAAATGAAATCAAACATTGTTAAACATATAGCATCCACCTAATAAAAAGTTATTTAGGATAGATATGCCAGTAATGGACACCCCTTGATGTTTTTGGTTCATAGAAATATAACTAATAAATATTTAGCTTTAATTATTATTTTTAGAATTCCCCCTTGCATGTTTTGTATAATTGGATTATGTTGACACTTTTAATCAAACGAATCAGGAAGCAGAAAACACTGTTTCAAAGTTTTTCTGTGAAAATCTTAATAAAGAGGCTAAGAGCTGACTTCATTTAATTAATTTATCTATTATTTATTTTCTTGAAAAATTTGAATGTTTTTGTTTGAGTAGCAATACAAAACTTAGAATTTTATATACTAAAGGCCATTTCTGTCTTAAATGCTTCCTTATTCACCTCTGACAAAAAAAAGTAATATTAAAGTTATAGATAATATTAATGAAACTAGTAAATCTGCAGATCAGTGGCCTCAAACATCAGTTCTACAGTTTTATTTTGAAATTACTTTATTTAGTATTTAAAATATTCAACTCATAATATCATTTCTTTCATATTTGTAATATTAATTATTATAAATGATATATCAGGTAGTCTCTGAAATATTAATTGTTAAAAATAGTGAGACAAAACTAAACACATAATATTCCAAAACTTTTTTTAAATTACCCTTTTAAATCCCCCACCGTTTCAATAATTTGATAGCTGTAATTACCTAATGTTTAGTATTTTAAACTATCCATCTAAAATAATTAAAACATCGATCTTCTGATAATTAAAATAATGGATGTAAACAGTAAATGATTATTACAAATATTTATTAATTACTGGTATCCTAATTGTTAAATTTATTTGAAAATAACTATTTTGTTTCATTAGTGTGCATTCATTAAATTTTGGTCCTAAATGCAGTTATAAAAGCAGTTATATTTATTACTTTTTATGTGGTGTCCATTACTGGTGTATTGATACTGTACTGGTGTACTGGTGTAGTGTGTATTGATATATTTCTGTTATTTAAAATTAAATTTTGATTCATATTGGGAAATGGGACTATAAAAATTGTTAAACATTGTTGATAGGTTAACATAATATTGAAAAACCTGGAATGTAATAATTATAACTGTTAATAAAAAATAATTTTAAAAGAAATTATTAAGGATGTCCATTATATGCACATCTACCCTATAAAACTCTAAAAGAAATATCTTTATAGGGCATGCAATATGAGCAAACACAAAGGATAAGATTGGAATAAAATTTACAGTTTATTTCTGTCAGTAATCTAATTTAAATTCACGTGTAACTTTAACTGGATTTTTCCTTAAAAGTTCAATTAATGTTTCAAACTATGAATTAAATAAATATTGCTAACAAAGTATTTTATTCCAATCTTTACCACGCTTGTATCTATTTTCATCGCATGCTGTAAAATATGTAATTCTTTTTAAAGCCCCATAAAAGCAAAATAAAAAAAGAATTGACTCCATAAAAAATGAACATTCACTCCTATGAAAAAGTGACTATTCACTCCTACCAGGGGTGAAAAACCGCACTCCTTTAGCAAGAGTGAATAGTCACTCCTCCGAAAGAGTGGTTATCCACTCCTGTTTAGAGTGAATATTCACTTCCTAGGAGTGACTATTCACTCTTTCAGGGAGTCAAAAATTTCACTTTTGCTCAAAGTGAAGAGTCACTCTAAAGAGGTTGGGCATATTTTGACTCTGATACTGACTACTATTCACACCTCCGGAGTTCACTCCTCCCGACGTATCCTTTTAATTTAGAGTGTAGCAGACAACCTATTATTAATTTGCCAGACACAAATTCAGTTACAAAGGTAATGCCAGACGGCTTTAAATATGGCAACTAAAGTACCTGTTTCAAGAGTGGTTTACAATTTAAAAATTATAAGCAAAACTGCCAAGTCTCCGGCTTTTTGGATATCAATATTTTAATGCAGAAATGTGATTTTATTTAATTGGAGCATTTGTGCGATTTAGAAGAACCAGATTTTCTCTAAGATAATTGTGGTGTGCAAAAAGCCGGAGAATTGGCAACTCTGTATAAGTCATCTTTGCGTCATTTTACCAAGCTTAAAAATGACAAGATATTACTCTTTGGCTAGCAGACAACATATAATTAAAGCCATATTTAAAGCTGTCTCGCATTAACTTTACAAGCGAATTTGCGTCTGGCAAATTAATTATTTGTTGTCTGCTAGCCAAAAAGTAATATCTTGTTATTTTTAAGTTTGATATAATGACGTAAAGATGACTTATAATTTTTAAACTATAAAACACTCTTGAAACAGTCACTTTCGCTGCCTGGCAAATTAATTATAGATTTTCTTATAACCAAAGAGTAATATCTTGTTATTTTTAAACTTGATAAAATGACGTAATTTTGAAGTTTTTTGACCTGCATAACCCATTTTCCAGCGGGTAGACGAAACGTCTACCGACAGAGAGACCGCCCGCAAACGTACTATACTATACAACGGAAGAACATGTAGAAAAATTAGCCTTGATAAAATGACGTAATTTTGAATTTTTTTGACCAGCATAACGCCTTCTCCCCCAGGTAAACGTGACGTCTCCCGACAGCCTGACCACTCGCAAACGTACTACGCTATAAAACGGAAGAACACATAGAAAAATGAGCTTTCGTAAAATGAAGCAATTTTGAAGTTTTTTTTTTTATCTGCATAACCCCTTCTCTCGCAGGTAAACGCAACGTCTCCCGACAGCCAGATCGCCTGCAAACGTACTAGACCATAAAACGGAAGAACATATAGAAAAATGGGCCTTGATTGAAGTTTTTGACCCGCATAAGCCCTTCTCCCGCAGGTAAATGCAACGTCTCCCGCCAGCCAGACAGCCCGCATACGTACTCCACCATAAAACAAAAGAACATATAGAAAAATGAGCTTTGATAAAATGACGTGTTTTTTGACGTTAATAGACTATTATACTGACTGTGAAAATGTTTGTTAGAATTACTATATTTATATTGTTTCGACTCGGAATTTTCGTTTACGGTGGGCTTAATTTCATTACGTTCTTCGATTAAATGATTAAATAAAATAAATAAGGTAAAAGTTCGATTAGTTTTGTAGAATTTTCAAACACTTTTAAGACTATATTATCATCGGAATTCAAACTGTCACTAACCGAGATTCCCAAACTTTCTAAACCAATCAAATCATTTCAAAATGTCTGCTTCTTCTGAATTTTGAATACGAAGTTTGGTAGCATTCATTACGATAACATTTATTCTGACATTAATTCTCAGTTTTTCTGCAAAACCATTAAATACATATTCTAAATTCGTTACCATTTCTGCTAAAGCATCGAGCATACTTTCGGTTTTCTCTGGAGTGATTTTCCAGTAATAATCTGACTCGATCAATAGTGATACTTTAAATTTTATTATTAGTTTAATTTATTATTAAATTTATAGCTTTGTTATAAGGTAGTTTTATTTTGAATTCATTACAAAGTTCACGAATTTCTTTACTGGGACTTCCAATTACTATTTCTGAAATATAGGGTGTTTCAGTGGCTGCTATAGAAATAATTTTCATAACCAGCTATCAACAACAGATTACTGATATCAACAAACGAACATTTCGGAAATTGTGATTAATTTTACAAATGTAAACAATACGCAGTGAGTCTTCATTTTTGAAAATTCATTGATGAAAATTAAAAAACTTTCATTTAATATTTAATTCCTTTTGTATTAATAAGCCTTTGACGTCATTCCCCTGTAAACCAATGAAAATAGTTTTTAATGTAAAAGAAAAGTCACGGAAAGCTCATTTCTATTTTCGGTACTTTTATGTTATCCGGGAGCAAATCTCGCCAATAACATGTTTTTATCGCCAATAGTAGTTATTTTTTCAATTGTTGTTTTAGAAACAATGCTTTAAAGTTGGAATAAAATATGGAATTTATTATTATAATTATTATTATGTATTTTAAAGGAAATGAGTGAAAGGAATGTATTTTAATTCTATGCAATATATCTATTTGAAGGTTTGTATCTATACTAATAAAGCAAAGCTTCACTCTGTCTCTCTATGTGTGTGTCTATCTGTTTGTGGTGGCTAGCAAAATCTACCGCACGTACAAATCTAAAAATTTAGATGAGGATAGTCCAAGACAGGTCCTGATATACCTGAGGCGCAGAGTTTTAATTTTTTAACCGCCGGGGCCCCTGGGCTCCTTGATGTTTTTATGTACTAAATAATAACTCGCCCTCTTTTTATCTAATCTTCTTAGTTTTGAGGGACCTTTATTAATTTATTTTTTTCTCGCCTGTCTACTCTCCATATAGGACCCTGTGGCCCTTACAGGGCCCCTTGAAGTTTTTGTGCAAATAAAAAGGTAATAAATTGCTTCCTTTTAATCCGATTTTCATTTTTGAGATATTTTTTCCATTTACTTGGTCTCACGTTTTTACATTCCAATTTAAATCCTGGGGCACAATTTAAACCTAGGATGCCGTTGAGCCCTGACCACGGCCCCTGAACTTTCTTTGTGCCAAGAATTTTTCACCCCGTGATTTTCTCACCTTCTTAGTACAAAATTTTAAAGTTGAGTCTTGGACTCTTCTTCCTGGATCAACAACCTTATATATTTATTGGTACCCTATGGTCCTTTTTAAAACCATTACTCAATTTTTTTGCGCATTTCTTTAAAATATTATTCTAACGAATAATTCACACCCTATACTTAATTTTGACTATTTGAATATCTAAAGCGCTAAGTTCTAAGATCATTTTAACATGTTTTTATATTAATGCCCTCTTTATAACTATCAGTGGGCTCTTTTTGGGCCCCCTGCTATAGCTCCCTTAAAAATGGTCCGATTCACTAGCTGTTTTTTTTAACAACTTTTTAGGCTTTCCAGCTACTACATGAACGACAAAAAAAATTCTCAGACTTCAGCTACCACCAATTTTGAATATTAATCGCCTTCTTAGAGGCCTTAGTACAGCTTCTTTAAAAAATATCCGAATTGCTTGCACTTTTCTTTAACATAGTTCTAGCGTCCTCCGATTAATTTAATTTTGATTATTTAAAGCTCTAAAACGATAAGTACTAAAACATTTTAACTTCTCTCCATGTTAGAGCCCTGCTCTCAACTATCAGTTGGACCCTTTTGGGCCCCTATTATAGCTCACATAAAAATGATCTGATTTCCGAGTTTTTTTCCATAATAACTTCTTAGGTTCTCCAGCAACTACATGAACGTAAAAAAAAAAAAAAAAATTACAAAAAAATCAGTCTTCAGCTACCACCAATTTTGAATATTAATCGCCTTGGTGCAGTTTGTTTAAAAATGATCAGAATTGCTTGTAATTTTATTTAACATATTTCTACCATCCTTTGACTATTTTAAAAACTAATAAAATATATCTTTATACGAAACTGCATGCGACTTAAATCTCTGGCCCTTTGGGCCCGGTATAGGGCCCCTTAAAGTTTTTGCATCATAAATTGTTAATAAATTGCCTTCTCTTAATCCAATCTTCATTTTTGGAACCCTTTTTCCATTTAGTTACTCTCCACTTTCCTTATTCCAGTTAAAATACTGGGGCACCCTAGGCTTCCATAGGGCCCGGTCCAGGGCCACTTGCACTTTTTGTGTGGTATGCATTTTTCACCATCTAATTTCCTTGCATTCTCAATGCAAAATTTTAAAGTTTTAAGCGTTGCCCCCCCCCCCCCTCCTCCATTTTTGCGCATTTCTTTACAATTTTATTCTAATGTTTAATTCATACCCTATGCATAAATTTGACTGATTGAAGATCCAAAGTGATAAGAACTTAGACTTTTTAACATGTTTTCATGTTAGGGCCCTGCTCTTTACTATAATTTTATATTACATATTATATTACATTTATCATTACATATTTTGGCCCTTTGTTATATGTCCTTTAAAACTGTCCGATTCACTAACTTTTTTAAAAACAAATTCTGAAGTCCCACTGCTACTATATGAATGGCAAAAAAATTTCTCAGACTACAGCTACCATTAATTTTGAATATTAATCTCCTTCTGTGGGCCTTTGTTTCAGCTTCTTTAAAAACTATCCGAATATATTACAATTTTCTTTAACATAGATTCAGCGTCCTCCAGGTACTTTAAAATTGCTAAAAATTTTCTTTTACCCAACTACATTCCAATTAAGACCCTGGCCCCCAGGGCCCGATCTTTCTTTATACCTCAGCTACCATTTTTTTCAAACATTAACCTCCTTTTTTAGCATCAACTTGCGTTTACAAAGAGCAGCCGTAAATTAAAAACAGCGTTACTTTAAGGGAAACTTTAGATAAGGGGTTTCATCCGTTTATTAAATTTCGTGTTAATGTTAAAAGTTATACGTGAAATTTACAAGGGGAGAGGACATTTTCCACAGCTTGGGGCCGCATTCTTTCCTCGGATTCTGAGGACCCAATTTCAACGGGATTAGGTTCATTCAACTGAGATTACAATTCGGCTACTTTTTGTATTATGAATTTTTACCATGGTCTTCAGTTACCAACATTTTCTAACATTAATGATGCATTCCTTTTTTTTTTGGATTATTTGGCCTTGATTACTACGAGGTTTGGCTCAATCAACTCGATATTCGATTATCTCCGGAACGTGCGGATCACTTCCCGTACATATTGCCTTAGGTAACGGGGACCCAGGTTACAGGTTCGTTCGGAAAGAAGTTTGTTGGGAACACAATAGATGCTGTGGAAGGCAATGAGGGACTCCGAAATTAGGTTAATTTAAAATAATTTCAAAAGATATAAAATCATACAAACTTGAGTTTTGTTTATGGTTATTGTTTACGGACCCCGGCCACGACGGGCAGGTCTGCTAGCTTTAAATAAAGGTTTTTTTTTATAATAAATGTGTTAAAGGTTTATATTTTAAGTCAAATTAATACAATATGAATGATTTCAATGGGAACAATATTTTTCGATTTATCAAATCGCAAAAACTAAAATAAAAGCACTCTTTTTTCTGAGTATTAATGTAATAAACATAGTCTTTAGTTTTTTGTTTCAGGTTTGGATGTTTGATTTATTTTGAAAAAAAATGATTTGGTGAATCATTAATCCTTTTTTTTCCAAACTTAATTACTTCTTAACGTCGGATAATTTTAAATTTTACACCGTTGAATAGGGAGCGTATACTTTCAAATGTAAAATGTTTGTTCAATTTACTAACTTTCTATGGTTTTTAAAGGTAACTTTAAATTCTACTTCGATTACGGAGAAATAGTATATGAATATTTTTATTAGTTATTTCAAAATTTAGGGAAAAAACACGATTTCTACCCAACATCCTAGGAGCTTTTACTCTAGTTGTAAATATATACTAAGACAAAATTATATTCTAATGACTTTCATAAGTAAGTTTTAAACATTCTAAAAATTAATATAGAAAAAAAAATGAATACAGAATAACGATTGAATATAGAATAAAAAAGTTATTAATGTAAAAGATATTAGAATGTGAAAATGCATTAAAAAAAAAAAGATTTAAAAGCATGAGAATGACAATAAAAATTTTAAAAGTACCATGTTTAGATAAAATTCCATTCATTTTTATTTGATAATCATTTCAATATGTTTAACAAATAATATTATGTAATCACCTTTCTAAATAATATTTAGTAGATGATTAAAATTAAACAGGGATTATCAGATTTGAAACTGATCTCAAAATAGCAAGCTTTCGGCATCCTAAATTACATTTTCTTGGCAAAACGTTTCTTTGTAAAATGTAATTGTTGAACGTTAAATATGTCTGTTAAACGTAATGCGATTAAGCACCCTTATAAATTCTTTTGAGCTCGAAAAGTTATTATGTTCAAGAGAAAGTCTATGATTATTCTCTCTGATGTAACGCTTTAAAATCTTTCGGGAAAATATAAATTGAAAACATTAAGTGATTTAACACTTTCGCTAGTGGCGTCGTTGACCAGGGACACACATTTTAGAATTTTTTTCAGACGTCTGATTCAATTTAAAATAATTTTTCAAATTTTGTCTTCATTTTTAATCATTGTTCTACCAAAAGCACAAAAATTTAGAAATCAAACCAATAGTTTGCATCACTTAGAAATTATTGTTTGAAGATGGGTGGAAAATTGAGCTCTCAGGGTAAGACTTTTAAGAATAATATTATTCTGATATTATTTAGCATCAGCAGTAGTTAAATATATTCGTTATTTTGTTAAGAAAACTATAAACTTTTATTTAATCTTCTTTTGATAGATCTAAGTAATTCTAATTTTGTTACAGAATTATTTAAAAACATGTGCCCATGATCATTGATAAACATTTTCAAACAGTATGACACTTTATGATAATGATTACTATAGTATAGTTTTTATTATGTATTGTTCACTTAGTGGATTATTTTTTGTTTGTTTGTTTGTTTGTTCCTATAAGATTTCCATAAAATATAATATGAATGAAATTTCGACATCTATAAAATTTTGAACACCTGTTTGAAAATCCCTTTTTTATATAAAGAAATAATAATAAATCATCTATATAAAATCGTATATTAATGTTCTTATCAAAACTTTTTTTTAGGTCCATCAATGGAAAATAAATGCTCCCGATCTCTCGAAGAATGAAGGTTGTGTGAAATAAATAAAGATCTACAAAACATATTTGTTTAAGCAGAGACAGTAATAATCGACAAAAGCACACGGCTGTTTTTATAATTATTTTTCATCTTTTGTTTTGACATAAATTTTCGCAGCTTGCAGAGTAAGACCAATGTCAGACGGGCGTCTTTTTTGCTGCTTTTTTGCTTAAGTATTATCCATTCACACTGCATTGGGAATGGATAATACTTAAGCAAAAAAGCAGCAAAAAAGACTCCCGCCTGACATTGGTCTAATAGTGAATAGATTTGGAAATAATACTCGGGGAATTCCTTTCATTCAGGAGAAAATATCAAAACTAAATTGTAGGGGTTGGTTTTATAGAAGAACTATATGGTAAGGATAAAGATATAGTACTTGTATAATGGTATACTAAAGTTTGTATATTGAAACTAACTGTTGCTGTAAAGGAAACACTTATGTTGCTAAATGATGAGAAAAAAATTAAACAATACACTGATGTCGTGCGACTAGAAATAGTAAAGACATATAATGGATAAACCGAAGTTTTCGATAAGATGGATTTTCTAACTGGCTTATACAAAATTTTCATTCGATCCAAGAAATGAACACTTTTCATAGACACATTTCATGCAATAGACTTAGCTATATGTAACAGTTGGCTAGAATATAAAATAGATGCTACTGAAAACAGTATTCCGAAGCACATGTTATGGATTTCCCAGCAAAGAGGAAGTTGCTTGTCAGCAGCAAGATAGGTGTTGGCAATGATGGAGAAGTGTTGGCTAATGGTCTACCACTGTATGACCACTGCTGGACAGCTTCAGTCAATTTTGGTGTTGGAAATCATGAGATAAAATTCTTGTGGGCTTCCGTTTTATCTCATGCGCTGGCCCACCACTACATAGAAGT
The DNA here is from genome assembly GCA_963932465.1 of Maratus speciosus. NCBI lineage: Eukaryota > Metazoa > Arthropoda > Arachnida > Araneae > Salticidae > Maratus > Maratus speciosus. The sequence goes on from OZ010800.1 coordinate 91,632,439, forward strand.
GCACGAAGTTTTGCAGAATTATTGCTGGGAACCCTTACGCTAGGTGGCGTTGAGAATATCGAAGACATTGATAATTTGAACACAAATCTGAAATGAATATCTTAACACAATTTAAGCTGTGAAACTGATTTTATTTGAAACTGTAAATAATATAGCACCACTGTCACCAACAAAATAAATAAGTAAATGAAGAAATAAATAAATTCTTTCTTTCAACGCACTTTTTTTTTTCTCCTTAAATCTGGTTTAACTAAGTTGCAAATGATTTCGGTTTCATAATGTACACAGTTCAGAATCAATAATAAAAAAAAGCATATAAAATATATAGGATTTCTATAGAATACAATAATTTCTATACCAGTTCAATGATTGGGAACGTAAATCACAAAAGAAAGAAACATGAAATGGTGTAATGAAAGCTTGAAAATTACGAGTGGTCGTAGCATACGCTGAAAGTACTTGTTAACGTCCGATCACGAAAACCAAAAAGCATCGAGCGCGGTTAGCACTTGGAAGGGTGACTACATGGAAACCGCTGCAAGTTTAAATATTTCTATAGACATCTCTATTATAGACACTTCTACATATATTTCTATAGCTCTTGGTGAAACTAGCTTATAGAAAAAAGAAACATAACACTTCGTTTTTTATAGAATTCTATAAGAAATTTTTGTAAGGGAATGTTCTGGGTCAGCAAAGGAATAGCAGTGGGATAGGTGCTAGCACTGCAGGAAATGTCCCGGATTGAAGTAATCTGATGGCATGCGAATGCTGGCCTGCTGTTGGCCATCACTGATGGGCCATCTGCATTCCACACGTGCACTTTTGTACTGGTTTAAGTAATGGCGCCATTGTACTTTACCGCTGATGGCAGTTCTGCCATCTTTTTTCCAGCTGATAGCCCACTGTTTCTTTCTTTGCTGGGTTGTTACACTTCATTATGACCATAGCGCACTATCTAGTGAAATCTGGAAACTCATCACCTCCAAGAAAACATGGTCGACCAAGTAGAAGCGAAGACATGATAGAAAATTCTCAACACGAAATTTTGAGTTTAAACGCAGTAGTAAGACCTTATAAAGCAATACAAGTGGATGCAGTAGATCATTCATCTATTCATAAAGGTTAAAAGGAAGCATACTACTGTAAAATGGTGCTGCTATAATGGTGCTGCAAGAGGAAATCCCATTTCAGGTGGGAAAATGACATATACATTTATGTTCGTGTAAAGAACGCAACTGATTTAAAGACTTCTACTTAAGCGCATAGCTATCACTACCCATTAAATGCAAACATTCTAAAACAAAGTTTTGTGATCATACAATAAATTTCGTTTTCTACCAACAGTGTATTTTCATTATTGTCTACGGCATACCTATTTAATACAAATGTCCTTGTTCAATGACATTCTCTAATTAAAAAAAAATATCGTCACGAATTATTTATTAGATGGTTTTTCGCTTATTTGGAGCATTATTAACAATTTGTCAAAACTTTCAAGATTTTTTTAGGTAGATTTCTTATGGAATACTACCTATTGCGATCTCTCCTATATTGTAATTTCTGAAAACATTTTGCAGATCTACACCGATCATGACCCTTAGAACCCAAAATCACCCTCAGTAAAAAACTTTATATATATATATATATACATATCTATCTATCTAATATATATATATATATCACTTTTTTATGGAGACGATAACTTTCGTAATTCTGCATAAATCTCTTCCAAACGGATACAAAAAATTGATGAGTAGAAAATCTCCGTCAAGTTCGTTAATGGGCAAAATCGGACCAAGGGTGTGGAAATAGGGAGGGGTTTTGTGAAAACCGAAAAACCCCCATAACTTCTTAATTTTTATACATTTGAAATCAGTTTAAAGTTATTATTACTTCTAGGAAAATGTCCAAAAATGTATGTATCACAGATTTTTGATAAAATTAAAAATGGCCTTAAGGGGCGCAAAAATAGGGTTTTAGGGAGAAATAAATTCACAACTTCGTCAATTCTTAAGATATAAAATTCACTTAAACTTATTATAAATCTTCTTAATATTATCTAACATTTTTATATTCATAAGTTTTTAATAGATCCGACACTTACTGCAAAACTACTAAAAAAATAAAAAAATAAATAAATAAAAACGAAAAAAAAAATGAGGCGTTGAAGAAGAAGAAAAAAATTATAACTTCGTCAATTCACAAGATATCCAATCCGCTTAAATTTATTACACATGTTATTAATTTTATCTACAACTATCATATTGGAACGTTTTTGATAGGATCAACTCTTACTGAAAAAAAAAATAGAAATAATAATAAAAATAAATAAAAATAAAAAATAAACAAAAATAGGCGTAGACGAAAAAATTATCGTATTAGGGGTGTACTCAAATCCAAATGGCTTATATTTTACTCATTTTTAAATTCATTTTCGATCTCAAACGCATCCCATTGGCAAGTTCTCTTATTCAAAGACTATATAGTGTACTGTATTGGTCGATTTTTTTTATAAAGGCAGAATATATTTTTTAAAAATGCTGTCAAAGGGGGCATTTTGAACCGAATTTCCCGAAGCGATAGTGTTGGAAACAAAAAAAATGGGCGTACTGAGAAAATAATTGTAAATCCAGTTCTAATTAACTGAACGGAAAATAAAAACACAGGTTGCTTATAAATCTCTTCAAAAAATCACGTCAGCAAGTTTCATGATTTTACTTTTAAAAATGAATCTGAAAATTTGTCAGAAAATTTTTTTCGAATACTGCCTTAATATGATTCTGATACAAAAACTCTTGCAGAAAAATGAAATTAAAAATTCGACAAAAGCGGCCAGATACAATTGTTAAACTGAGTTTATCTCTAATCTTGATTTAGTTTTTTTGGTGAAATTAGTACGTAACTTCGAAATCTACCTCCACCTGTAAGCTGAGCGGGCTGAGATTTGTTTTCTTTATGATGGGAAAGTAGTGGAGGTGGGTGCTTCGGAAACATTTAATATGGATAAACATTGATTTTAAATTGTCAAATAACCAACATTTAAATTCTATAGTTAAAATTTTCATTTAAAAACGGAACTGTGTTCCGTACTATGAGATGTTGTTCATAATAGGATATTATCCAATTGTGCATTCTTTTATCCAAGAATTGAAAATGCTCTGCAAATAGAATGTGTGGGCGAAAAAGGGGAGTGTGTGCCGAAATCTGAGTTTTAGATTTCCCAAATTCTTTATTTTTCTTTCGTTTATTCAATTGGCTCCAAACTCAGAGTGGAAAATGTAAACGGTCTGATTTTGAAGTACGGTGCTCAAAAATTAAACACAAAAATCATTACAAAACAAACACATCTGCTTATGATGTTATATTTCATTGCTTATCTTTAAATACATATCAAATATCGATTTCATAAATTATTTAATTCATTCTTATAATTTTAACACTAAAAGTCTTATAATATTTAATAATATATAACATTATTCTAATATTTAATCCTTTTTATCATAATATAAGAAGCAATAAATATTATCTTGATATTCTACATTAATATTAATGAACAAAATTATATAATATGTTAATCATGCAATACTCAAAGCTGATACAAAACAACATTCGTAGAATTCTGTGAAAACATTTCATTCACATTTTATTGTTTTCCATCTGTGTCTGTTGCACGAAACAAATCAGATGTAATACAAAATGTATTTAACAATTCTTTGTTGGCTGAGAAATAAAATTTAATTTAGATTTTTTTCTCGTGATTTCCTTCAGTATTCTGAACTTACTAAAAATCATTCTCTTCTTAAACACTTTCCCTGCACAATGGTTCCACTGCGGCCCAACAGCAGAAATTTTTTCTCCAGTCTACAACACAAGTAGAAACTTTTAAAAAAGTCTGCAAAATTTAAGGACAAACGCTCTCTTACCAATCCCTCACCCCCCCCCACCCCCCCAGTATTTGTGATTAACATAAAAGAAAAGTACTTTTTTAAATAATTTACCTTCGTCCTCAAAATTTTTAACACCACTATCTGAAAAATCTTTTATAAAATTTTTCAAAATTTCTGTGAAGTTAGAAAACAGAATAACAGTAAAAATAACATATGAACACCAATTTCTTGATTGATTTTTGAAAAGATTGATAGAATGTGATAATATCAAAAATTATATATAGATGTGATAACACGGGGCTGAAAATGCATTAAAGCCACTTTGAAGCAGCAAAAATCTAATTTTGTAGCAGAAAAATCCATTTTTGCAGCAGCAAAAATCTAATTTTGTAGCAGTAAAATCCATTTTTGCAGCAGCAAAAATCTAATTTTTTAGCAATAAAAGCTGTTATTGAAGAAGATTGAAATTCTTAGAAAATCAAATTTGAGTAATTCCTGCAAATACTATAAGTAATTCTAATACAATGTTTTATTTAGTAATCTTAGCTAGTTGTACAATTCAAAATTTAACATGCTTTCACTCAAAGCATGGCTAACTAATAATTTAACCTGCCACTCACCTGTAAAAAAATCTCGTGAAAACATCAATGTTGCAGCAAATTTTTCCGCGATTCTTTAACAAAATTCACCTTTTTTTCCTCGATCCCTTTACGAAATGCGCGTTTTTTCGCGATCTTTCAACGATGTTCGCGTTTTTTTATCGCGATCTTTTGACAATGTCCGCCTTTTTTTATCGCGATATTTCGACGATGTTCACGATCTTTCAACGATGTTCACGTTTTTTTCGCGATCTTTCGACGATGTTCGCGTTTTTTCCGCGATCTGTCGAAGATGTTCGCATTTTTTCGGGATCTTTCGACGATGTTCGTGTTTTTTTCGTGATCTTAAGACGAAATTCGCGTTTATTCCGCCAATCATTTGAAAAAATTTTACTTTTTCTCCGCGATATTTTGATGATATACGTATTTTTCGCGATCTTTTACAGAAATCCGCGTTTTTTAGAGATCTTTGGGCGAAATTCGCTTTTTCCGCAGTCCTTTGACAGAATTCGCGCTTTTTCCGCGATCATTTGTCAAAATTAACGTTTTTCCCATCATTTGACGAAATTCGCGTTTTCCTGTCATCCATTGTGGAAAGTTACTACTTTTCCGCAGCCCTTTGACGAAATTGGCTTTATTTTTGATCTTGTGACAAAATTTTCGCCATCTTTTGACGAAATTCGACTATTTTCCATGATCTTTTGACGAAAATCTCATTTTTTAGCGATCCTTCGACAAAATCCGCGTTTTTTCCGCGATCCTTCGACGAAATTTGTGTTTTTTCCGCGATCCTTTGATGAAATTTGCGTTTTTCTGCAATCCTTCGACGAAAGTTGCTATTTTTCCGTAGCCCTTGGACGAAGTTCGTGTTTTTTTCCGCGATCATTTGACGGAAGCCGCATTTTTCTGCCAGCCTTTGCCGAAAGTTGCTATTTTTTCGCAGCCTTTTGACGAAATTGACGTTTCCTTCTTGATCTTATGACAAAATTTCGTTCTTTCTTCGCGATCTTGACGAAATTCACGTTTTTTTCACGATCCTTTGGCGAAATTGGCTATTTTAACTGCAAACGATTGACGAAATTGTTTTTTCGGCGAACATTTGTCGAAATTCGTGATATTTACGTCCGAATTTTCGGACTAATGACCGATTTTTTTTTTCTAAAGAAATCGCCCCTATTAGAATTGACTCATTTAATAATGGGCGTTTCACGATCGCGTGTCTAGAGTTTTCTCCGTGAATTATTTATATTTTAAAGGGAATCGGAGGTTCGTCAATCGCATGCGGCGTGGATCGTATTATTATGGCACATAATTCCTAGCAAACTTTTTTTACTTCTAAATTTTAACAGTTGAAAAATAGTCTGCAGACCTTTTCAAGAGTCTGCGACGTGCGTCGAAGCGTTGCGACGATTCTGCGCCCGGGCACTGCGGGATTACCTAAATTTAATTCAAAAATTACAAACGGTACCAATAACATTTTAACCCGAGAGTAGTCGCGACATTTTTTAGAACGTTAGTAGTCGCGTTCGGTCCATTTGCCGCCGTTACCAGCAGGCCGAAAACGAAGGGGAAACTTGCCGGTGTTATCAGATGATCGAAAACGGATAACGTAGGGTGAAAATATTGACTGAACTTTAAAAGATTACAGCAATTATTCATTTTACAACATTGTACAGCAATTATTTATTTCACAACCTTTAACAGAAATTATTTATTTCGCTTAAGTATATATTCAGTTGGCATCTAGATAAGTGTTTTTAATAATTCTTTCTTCGTTTAGCATAAATACTTAAAAGTAAATAGTAAATGATTTGATTGAATTTCTGATGTTACTATGAATCAATAATTAGTAAGAAAACATTTACGAATATGAATCTAAATTCGTGATAGTGGTTTTTTATTTATTTATTTTGTTTATTTATTTATTTATTTATTTATTTATTTATTTTTTGGAAGGACATAATCAGAGTCAGGTAGATTTTTATGATACTCCGGCACTCTATATCCATTTAATAAAATAAAATAAATAAGTTTAGCATCAATATTACATTATGACATTACAATATGACATTAAATTGAACAATTAATCTGAAAATAAAAATGGAACCTATGACATGCAACAGAAAATCAAATACAATAACATTAATTCAGCAGCATATTATATATATATTTATATATAATAAAGAAAAAGGTAAAAAATACTTAATTTCGAAATTATAAATGTAAATGTTGTAACTACGTTTTATTTATTTATTTTGTGGGATGTCTGTGCATGTATGAGGGGGGAGAGGAGGGGGGGTCTCTCGAGATTTTGTGATTAAATCCATTTTTCAAATGAAAATGCACGATTTGTAGTTTTTGTACTTATTTCAGGGTGGGAGCAGCGCCCTTGAATAAAAACTCTGGATACGAACTTCGCTTATATAAATTAAATAATAAATAAGTTATTGAAATTATATCTTTAATTTAAATACATTTGCAATTGTAGATTTAAATCCTAAGATGGATAAATTATTTTAATTAATAGAACCATTGAAAAGTTCATCTTAATAGGGATGTATTTTACAGCAACTATTTAATTAAAATAAATATTCAATTGTACATTTCATAATAAGGTATTAATATTATAAATTATTGTTTTATAATAACATTCATTAAAATAATAAAAACAATAAGAAAATTTTCTCCAAAATTATAAATATGCAGCAATAATTTAATTTAAATGAATTTTCTCTCATATTCTGGAAAACATTATTCTGAAAAATAGTTTGAACAATTGATGAAGGACAACAAATTTAAATTTGTTAGATACCGCCCCCAAGCCTCTATTGGATTTCAATAAAAACATTTTCTGCGTCATTGTTTAAAAAAAAAAATGTGTTTTTACTTACAGTATGAAAATTTAAAAATAGATAAATTTTAGAAAAATACTTATTTTTTTTTTTAAATCATAGTATAAACATTCACTGAATTCAAAAGAGATTTTTATTTCGTAATTTCTAACCTACATTATAAAATTCTCATTATTTTTCTTATTGTACAAATAAATTATATGTATGTTCTTCACAGATATACGTACTACATTTCTGAGAAAATTGTTTTATCTTTCGAATTTGTTTTATTGTACAAAAACGATACTTTTCAGATTTTGGAGATACGGCAATTTTTTTACTGATTCCCACAAAATTCCCTTCTCTTTTTTTTTAATGGTTTGGCAGTGTTATTGTCTGTTGTCTTTCATTTATATGTTCCGGTAATAAATGGAAAGCAAGTTCTTTGAAATAATGATGATGAATTTCCCTTTTCTCCCTTATTTAAACGATTGTCAATTTGAGAATTTATTACCGCAATATATCACAATGAAAAAAAAAATGTAAGTGACCAACCATCAGTTTTTTGTGCGAACTGACTTCACAACTAATATAATAAAACAATTTTAAGTCACATTCCAAAAGTAAAAATAGCATTCTATGAACGGTTAAAATAGCAGATAGAAAGAAAGACGAAATAACAACAGGCAGAGAGTCCGGACTTCGAAGAAACTTTCCCCCACAGATTTCGCGGAAATGGGAAAGGATAAACACGAGGGGAAAAAATTCAACTAACGCAAGTGGTCGCAACGCGGTCATTTAGACCGATTGAAACTTAAGAATGCGATAAAATGCTAAGAAATATCAGGAATGACTTGCAATTTTACTCCACAAGAGTGTGATCACTCAAGGTCAGCTACCCGGAATTTGGCTATCATAACTTTAATGGGAAATGAGTTACAGGAAGATAACGAATTTTGGGCGGGGAAAAGACCAAGGCGCGACTATTAACGGGTTAATAAAATTTTGGTTTTACAATGAAAGTTTAAATCAACAAATCTTTAATTTGTAGATAGTTCGTTTGTAAATTCTGGTGTCAGTGAGTCATTTCATTATTTTACCAACAGAATTTTTCTGTGCCGGAAAGGTTAAACAATACCTAGAATAAAGAACTATAAAGCTTGTAATTTCTATCAATATAACTGCTTCTTCATATAATTGCTCTTATACTTACGTTTGGTGACTTTGTCAGCCTTGACTCAGACATCTGCGCTTGTAACAAATCGGTTTCTCGCTAACGGAAACGTAACATTATTGATTAAAAGTATTATTTAAATTTAATTTTAGAACTTTGTTCAATTTTCTGTTTCTAACTCTCATCAAATGCGAAATTTTCATCCGTATTAAAATATTATATGACCATGGTAAGGAATTTTTTTTTTAATTACATATAAACAATTACGTTGTAAAATAACTACGGCAAATCTTCTTAAGAGACGCGAAATACAATAAAAACCTCCATAACGGACACCTCTATCTAACGGCCAGTTTTCTACTATGCACTCCCAAAAAATAAATCTTTGTATGTTTAACCTCTGAATAACGGAGATTCCGAATAGCGAACAGTAATTTTGGCGATAAAGAATTAAAAATTATTTTTTAAAGAGCAAAAAATGGAAAGTAAAAATAAAAAGCCTCTAAATTTATCAGGGCAATGTGTCACAAATTTTGTGATTACAGATATACGTAGGGGTTGGGCTGGGGGAAATCCCCCCCCCCCTCCCACGTACGATGGAGAAAAGAAAAGTCACTCCTTGAAAGATTTAGGATTTTCTGCTGATTAATGTCTAGTTAATCTAGATGATTATTGTCTAGCTGATTAATTTAAAGGTAGCATGAAACTCCAAGATAGATAATAGGCTGACTATTATTTTTGTTTTATTATGCTCCACCTCAGATAATTTTTGGTCAAGAAACAAAGAAAAAACAATTGCTCGATCGTAAAATTAAAAAAGTAATTAACTGCGTTGCATAACATAAAAGGGATAAATCAGAGACGTCATATGGCAACAAAAAGATAAAGTCGCCAAGAATGCTACGAGAGCAGGGAAAAAACTATTTCGCAATGTCGATTACTGTTTGATTTTTCTTTGTGATTAATATTTCTTAAAATGAAAACAATTAACTTTAAGAGAAAAAAAAATAAATTGTAAGCGTATCTGAGAAAGAGAAATTGAGTTTACGAATACTTGCTGTATATTTTAAAATTGATAAAAAACAAGTGGGAGAGATTATATGAAATAAAAAAGAAATAAGAAATTTGTGGATTATTAACTCTAACGAGACCATCAAAAAATCTGAAATTGAAGAAGACTAATTCCATTGAAATTGATTCTGTAATTCTGAATTCATACACTAGATTTCGTTCAAAAAGATTCCTAACAGTTCCTAACTCATTCCTAAACATTCCTAACTAAAAACTATTCCATTATGTTGCAATATGTTATGAGAATTTAAAACTCTTCTTATTATTGCAATATCTCTGAAACTCAGGTGTTTCCCAAAGAACATTCAATTTAATAAATTTAGTATTGTATGGAGAAATTGATTCTGTAATTCTGAATTCATACACTTCATTTCGTTCAAAAAGATTCCTAACTATTCCTAATTCATTCCTAAACATTCCTAACTCAAAACTATTCCATTATGTTGCAATATGTTAGGAGAATTTAAAACTCCCCTTATTGCAATTTCTCCACCTCTTATTGCAAACAACCACCTCTTATTGCAATATCTCTGAAACTCATGTGTTTCCCAAAGAACATTCAATTTAATAAATTTAGTATTGTATGGAGAGCGAATAAGAATGCGTGGAGGACCAGTCCTTTAATAATCGAATGATTAATTTCATTTGATAATAGGATGAAAAACCAACAAAGAAAAGTTCTCTTGTTTTTGAACAATACAAGTTATGCTAGCCACTTGATCAAGGCGTAATACACAATTTTAAAACCTGGTAGAGACAGCTTTTACACGCCACATTCTTTCAAAGTTAGATTCTAAAAATACACATGAGAACTGCCTAAAATTAGTTTATGCTCTCGATGCTATAATTTGGATTTCCTCTGCTGTAAAAAACATAAAACCGAAAAGAGTACGACAATGTTAAAGAAAAGCAGGCTTTATATTTAAAAAAAAATGAAACATACATTTCCTTCACAAATGAAGAATTAAGCGATTAAGTGAATTAATGAAAATTAAATGTATCAGGAATGGTGAAACTGCCAAAATTTTCATTAATATTGATGATGCATTACATACTAAAGAACAATCAGTTCACGTATTAGATTATATTCCTTCAGAATTTTCGTCAAAAGCTGACTATTAGTGATGATGAAACATATACTGAAACTGGAGATGCTTCTTGCAATATCGAGAGCTTCCAAGAAGCGGCGAAAAGCAGGAGCAGTTACGCAATTTTTTTATATAAAAAAAATATCCAGAAGGATTAAAACTACTGACAAAGTGAAAACTTCGCATTGAAAACAAATTACATGTAATAGCAAGAAAAAGCAAACTTTTGTAGCAGATTTTTTCGTAAGAGGTTATAAACACTGGATAAAGTTATGCACAATTTTATTTCAGTTTTGATGCTTAAAAAATAATTTTAAGTTCTGATTAATCATATAATAGATGTTTTAGGACAAATAAAAGCCAATTAATGAAACATTAAGCATTTCTTGGAAATTTTTGAATCTCTGAGGTTTTCCCAATAGCGGACACCTCTAAATAGCGGATAGTTTCCACGTTCACGAGGTGTCCGTTATTTAGAGGTTTTACTGTATACGAAATATTTCTCACACTAATTTGTATTCTAATAAATTTGTTTCCATATTTTGTTTGAAATATGTTATTTCACTTTTTTTTTCATAAGCATAAAGCACAGAAGTATGTGTTATTTTAGCGTAAAACTTTTTAAAACACATTTTGTTTACTACAAATGTATTTTGCCTTTTAATGAATGTTACTTGTTATTTCATACTCTTTCCGCATGTGTTTGAAAATATTATGCATATTGTGTTTCAAAAATATAGTGAACTAAAATAAAAGTAACAATATATTATTTTTCTCCAGAAACATATTGTGGAAAAATTCTTGTAATACTATAATGTTACAAAAAGAATTCACACAGAAGTAAGCACTTATCAAATTGCTTTAGAGCTAAAATAAAACGATTCAAAGAATAAAACAATCTCTAATTATGAAAATTAAAAAAAAAATCGTAAAAAACAATTGTCATTTTTTTATCAAATTACTTTATAAACTCTATTAAGTCGTATTCGGTGAAAAAATATGTTGAGATTAGATTGAAATAATATTTCGGAAACAAAAGGATATTCACATTGATTTGTGATAACGTTTGTTTTTTTTTTCTCTTTATCATTATACGCAGCTTTAAATTTATGTAGTTTTTAAAATGTAATTGCTACAGACAGCTTTAGATGAAGTTGAAACTGCTATGTGCATTCAGACTGAAGTTAACCACTGCGGCCGTCCGTCAAAGTTATGCAAGATGAAATTTAAAATATAAAACTGACAAGTACTGGACAAATAACATTTCGTAATAGCAGAGTTGCCAAGTCACCGGCTTTTTGCACACCTCTATCTTAGAGAAAAGGTTGCTCATTTGAATTGGCCAAATGTTCCAATTTAATAAAAGAACGTTTTCTGTATTAAAATACTGGTATTCAAAAAGCCGGAGGCTTGGTAATAGAGAAAATAATAGAATAATATATGCATACTTTCATAGCCACAACATTATACTATTTAAAATATGTAACATACCTTAACATAATTAAGTTGATTTAGTTCTTGCATTGTTCTAACTGATTGTTGTTTTTAGAACAATTTTGTATTCTTTAAATGAATAAACCCAATTCTTTATTTATGATATATTTGTTTTATTTATCCACTATTTAACAACATATTCAATAGATCAGTTGCAACCACGAGAAAATGTACCGCCCTTTTTCCACCAACCAATCAAAATCACCCGCCTTTTAGTGCTCAGCTAATGAATGTGGAGAAACCCAGGAAAATTGGTTGGCAAACAAAAAACATAACGTGGTTGTCAAATTGGTTGCTAAGGTTTGACGTCAGTTGAAACTGATCTGGGGATTATAATCATTTTTGAAAAAAAAAAGTGTCTCCGGCAGAATGGGTTAATGCAGGTTAGTTTAATGAGTGTTGTATAATAATTCCTGAAACAGAAACCTATTTCGTGAGAAGATGCAGCAACGAAAATGTAACTGCAGAATCAGAAATGTTGTTATTATGTATATTTAAATTTTAGTGGCAACATTAAATGTGATATACATGGAATCTTCATTTATACGATTCATAAGGCGACCGTGATTTTTGAAAACAAAATTTTAAAATTTGTTTTGAATTTACTTGAAATTTAACAGCGCTGTTAAGAACAGGATCGAGTATTTATGCACAAAATTTGAAATTAAAATATTAAAAATATATTTAGTCATTACATTTTAAAAAGTTTAATACGATAAAGAGTTGACAATTTTTAAAATCTCCCATATACGCATTCCTTTTCCACAAAATATGACAATATTTATTTATGCGATTTTTTTTCAGCTTAATTGTTTTTCAATAAAGATAGTAGCTATATATTATATCCACACTTAAATATCAGTAGTAAAATTTTTATTAAATTCACTTTTAATGATACCATTTCTTTATTATTACATAGAGGATATGCAGTATAAATTTCTAAACAATCTGATAATTAGGAATGCAGATGAAATATTTCAAAATTTAGAAATATATTTAAAAATGTTAATTTTCAGAAAATAGCATTTTAAGTATAAGCCGGGCGCTCGCAACATTCCTAAAAGTTTCACACTTGACTACCACTATTTTAAAACGATAATTTTTATTGTGGACTTCTATTGTAAATGTTAAAGGAAGATTTTTCATTTGAAATAGTGGTAGGAAATGTAGAAATATTTAGTAACGCTGCGAGCCCTGTATGAGCAGCTGTTGAAATATATATATATATATATATATATGTTTTATTATTATATAATAAAATGTTCTAAAATTAATTATTATGCATATAAATATGTATACATCTAAACATTACTTGATTATGTATGTAGTCGATACAATACTTTATAACCTTTGAAATAACAGAATTTACCCTTTTTGCCTTGAGTGACTATATGCATTTTGTATAACATTTACAATGCGCCCACAGACTTATATTATTTTATATTACTTTATGTATATGACAAAATATAATAAATTCAGCAGATAAACAAATGCAAAAACAAATGAAATTTTCTTGAAATAAAAAATCTCAATTTCAAGAGAGAAATTATGAGATAAATATTCACACTGTCAGTTAGCAGCCAAACCAATTGAAGTAGATCTGATTCAATAATATAGTTAAAATACTCGGCTATCAGAATAAATAATTCTGAAATTCATAGTGTGAAAAGAAAATATTCAGCCTCTGAGATGAAATATGGCAGGTTGTTTACCGTGTAGACCCTTTTTTAAATGTCTACACCTTTACCCTTACCCCTTTTTAAATGTCTTAGCGGGTTTGATGACAAATATGAAAGCTTATGTATCTCAAAGAAATGTCAGAATTGAAAACTTATTTTTGCATCAGATGTATTTGAGCATCTAACTTACAAAATCATAAAATATAAAAATAGATTTTTAATCGATTTTCGATATTTGAAAATTTGACTGCTCCCTTAAAGGAACGGAGAAGTTAATCGTACAACTGAAAGGTTTGTTAAAAATGAGAGCAAACAATATTATATCAATTTAATTTGATGCATTAGATCTATTAAAAACAATATATTTTTTTCGAATTAGATTAAAATGTGTAAAATCATTTCTAAGAAGTACATAATTATCACAACCGTTGTTTATTTTCAATATTTCTTCTTCATTAATTATCTTTCAAAAGTGGAATATTATTATTTATATTTATTTTACCTTCATTCGTTTTTATCTGCGTGAAAATGCTTTTCATCTCATTTTAATAAAAATTGTTTGTTGTACTTATTTTCAAAAAATCTTCTAACGCTTCTCTTGCACACTTCAGAAATTATAGTTTGCAATCAATGGATATTCGAAGGTATAATATTACTGCATTCGATACGCCAACAGCGCATTTTTAAAGGTAGATATTATGCAGGCACGTTTTCGCATATCCTAATGAATAATTGGAATTGAATTTCTGCATTATCCGTAAAGAATATATATATATATATCTATATATAGCATATATATATATATATATATATATATATGCTTATTTATTTATTCTTTAAACTTGTAATTGTATACAGAAATGTATGGCACAAGTATAATTTATTTTTAAATTACCGTATATACCCGCGTATAAGTCGACCCCCTAACTTTTTCCTCAATTTTGCACAAAATCAAATTAAAGATTTCACTTGCCAATGCGAGAAGATAGTAAGTAAACAAAAACAAATCATTGAATTTTTTTAAATGATAAATTGTTGTTATTTGTATATTTTATGTATTATTTTTTTATTCATACACATAAAAAGCCATAATTTAGCAGTATTCTAAGTTTTTGGCTTTTCTTTTTTAACTGACTCGCGTATAAGTCAACCCCCCAAATTTGCTTACCGAAATTTGTCAGAAATTCCTCGACTTATACGCGAGTATATACGTATTTATTTCGTGTTTGAAATATATTGGTAAAAATTTTAAATATATTGGTAAAAATTTTAAATATATTGGTAAAAATTTTAAATTTATCGCTAAAATATTTTTCTAAATTAAATAATTAAACACAAGTTTCGTTAAACTTATTTCAGTGACAACGCACAAATTCTTTATATCAAGATGTTATTTAGAGCATCATTATTCATATTTTACCACCGTTATCTTAACCTGTATAATATGCCAAAAGATATTTCTACTCAAAATGAGAAACTTCTTTTCATTTTGAAATTAGTATAATGTAGACATGTAACTTGGATATAAGGACCTTAAAATCTTGTCAAATTTAACACTTCGGAGAATAATTATAATTTCGATATTATTTTTGTTATTCAGGATTATTTTTGCTATTGCTCCGATTTGTTAAATTGTCGTTTGCATAAAAAATATTAGCATATTATAAATTCCTTAACCCATTGTGGTCCCACGTCAAGTCTCTCTCGACATCATCTTTATTTGCAAAATTTGTTTTTGACCCCAGTAATAAAGAAAATTGATATATTTAGAGCATTTTCAAAATTATGTAATTGAAGTTAATTTTATTTTAAAAAGTGGTGTAAACCGAATAAAATTTGTGTAAAAGACGCCATTAGCAAAAGGTTTATTAATAATCATTAATTGTCTCACATATATTCTTAATTTCCGTAAAGTATTAAACATTCTGTCAAAAATATATTTTGATATACATTATATCTCTCTTTTGAATAATTTCGGTGATTCATTAAATATTAAAATTAGAATCATTTAAATTTTATTTATCTGTACGTTTGGTGTTTACACCTGTAAATGTACTACGATGATGAAATATTGGATTAGGTTGTGTTGTATTTTCTTACACATAACGAATTTCCATAAAGCAATGTGAAAAAAGGAATATTCTCTTCTGGAATCTGTGAATAAATGGTAAAATTATAAATGGAATCATCCCTCAAAAGTTTTCGAAGGGCTATATTTAATAATACTGTAGACTCTACAACTGTAATATTAACTACAAAATGGTTGACTTTTTAGAATGGATAAAACTGAAGTACGTACAATAATCGTGATCAAATCCTGCTATTCTTTAATCTTACCTTTATATAGATATCAATCATTTTCTTTCCAAGAAAAATTTTTGCTTTTACCTTTTCTAAGGAAAAATTAATTCCTTTGATAGAAAGTTGAATGATTGAATTTCTGCAAACCGAATTAACAAATTGCTTTAAAATGAATTAAATGATTTTTCTCAAGCAAATTAAAACATGTAAAATTTCATAAATAATTCTGATGATAATTGGGTCTTAAATATGAAATGGCAGGTATATTTCCCACCGCATTACAAAGTTTTAACTGTGGCCTTTTTTTTTTGTGGCCATTTTCTTTCCAAGAAAAATTTTTGCTTTTACCTTTTCTAAGGAAAAATTAATTCCTTTGATAGAAAGTTGAATGATTGAATTTCTGCAAACCGAATTAACAAATTGCTTTAAAATGAATTAAATGATTTTTCTCAAGCAAATTAAAACATGTAAAATTTCATAAATAATTCTGATGATAATTGGGTCTTAAATATGAAATGGCAGGTATATTTCCCACCGCATTACAAAGTTTTAACTGTGGCCTTTTCAAAATCGTCTCTTGTTTCTATTTTATTTTTTTCATATAACACTGGTCGGCTCTAAAATCCTCTCTGTAAAAATAATAGTTGATTCTTACAGATTCAGCTCTGCTAAATACAAATATGACAACGAAATTTTGTATCACGTACCTTTTTTTGGTAGTAGGGTTTGCTTTCAAAATTAAGGCATTTTATATCGTGCTAAAACATAAGTGGAAACTTTGTAAACCGTAAAATGTAGACAATATTATGTAAGTTACCTGTAAATAAATGTATACGTATAATTATTCAAGATACAGTGGCATAACGAATGAAAATATATCAGTGAATAGCAAATAGTAAATTCGGACACAGGATAAAAAGGATAAATGCACAATACAAGTGTCCACAAACTAGATTTTCAAACTATATTTTATCAATTTCATATCTAAGACAGTGAATGAACATTTTTCATGATTTCAATTTTATCTAGCGTTGCATATTAATATAATAATACTTCACTATTTGTTATTAGTATAAAACTGCTTCTCTGAAAAATGGTACATAATTTGGCTGATACATTTAGAATTAGAAATGTTAGATCTGTGCACATTACATATTTATTTTGTAAGAAGAAAAAATCTAATACTTTTTGCCGACCAGTGTAATATGCCATTAATGTGTAACGGAATAATTTTCTGCGTAAATATTACGCTTTTTTAATAATACTTTTAAGAATACTAAGGATTGTGTGCTATTGGTTTGTTCTGATACTAATACTTTACATAAAATTACTGATAAAATGTATGTGCATAATTGTTTTTTTTTTCTGCTTCAGCATTAAAAACATACCTATTGCAAGATTTTATATTAATTTTAATTTTGCCAAACTAAGATTGATTGTATTTTTTATAATAGTTTCTGTTGGCCTGTTTGTGAAAAATGCAATAAATGCATAAATATCCAAAACAAAATAAAGTAAAGCCTATGGGGAAATGGATTTGCTCGGAACCCGAAATAGATTCATTTTAGGCATGTTTTTATCTCAGTAACTAGGATTAGACCCGTAGCCATTATTTCCCTTCGGAGGGGACTTAATCAAGGATTTTTGTCTGATCTAACGATAGTAATTTGCATAATTTAGAGCATAAATAAAAATAATAAACAAAGCGTAACCTAAGGTATATTTCTGCATAGGATAATTGATGCCCAGCTCAAAAATTGTTATTTCGTATTTTTCGATTTCTGTTAAAATATATGGTTTCAAGAGCATTTCCAATTTCCCAACCGGTTCGGAAGCCGCATGTGTAGGAAAAAACTGCAACGAAAATAAAAACAAATCAAACTAACTATGTTTGAGATGAGTTGTGTTTATCCTATAAGAAGAACTTAAAAAAAATTAAAATGCAAAAAATGTAATTTGAATAGAGGCACAGGGTTAATATGAGCATGCAAGTATCTCGCATTACGAGTGCAGTGTCTTAAAATGATTAACCTATATATGAAACTAATTTAGACATTTATTTTCAAAGAAAAAATTAATTGTTACCGATACATGTACTCATAAAAATTATATTTATATTTTATGTTCTCTGATTAGAATTAGAATAATTGTAAATGAAATCTTATTACAATTATGTTTCAAATACATTATGTTGGTACAATAAGTTTACTAGTGCTACAGAAGCAATCTTCGTGACTTCTCAGCCATGAGATGGTTTATCTTATCAGGATCTGCTGTAATGTCCGAATGAATGGAAATCATTCCAAAGCCACTCAGTCTCTCATCGGACATTTCGCTTCGAAGCAAATATTTAATTCTTTTCAAAAAGACCTTTCTGCACTGACAGTTTTCACCAGTATATTGCAGTCAAGACTGTCAGCAAGTATTTTATCGTATTGTTATACGTTGCATTACAGTACTCTAAACATTTTGGGACCTCTGTGTTTGTGTCAACATTAGCAATTCTCAACATAAGTAATTCATATTCACCTTTCATTTGCGACATTGTCACTTTATCGTCAAAATATTGAGAGAGATTATCTCATATGCTCCTTTTTTCTGGAGAAGCAAATCCTGGAAGAAGTATTTGAAAATCTGTTAGAACGTCTTCATTCGAAATGTGTCTGTCATTCAAATTTTGAATAAGACATTATACACAGCGAATAAAGACCGTGACGCTGTAATATTCTTTATCGGATGTAATTTGAAAGTTTGCACGTGTTGTCTGTCATGTTAGTCTTAGGGTTTTTATTTCAGTTTGGAACACGTCATCAACAGTTCCAAGAAAGTTGCTAATGGCAGAAATCAGTATACTGTTGGACAATGCAAAGTTTAACCGATGGCTTGCACAATGGAAGTATCTAACTTTTGAATAATTCTGACGAATTTTAGACTGGACACCGCTAACATAACACGCCATAATTGTCCGCTCCCTAATACATCTGTGCAACGCATTTAAACATGTCAAGACGTAGTTCATTACAACGTAGAAATATTACTTCCGTTACATTTTCGGCGGACAAATTACTTAGTGGGATGAAACCTAAAAAACCTTTCCGAAATAGGGGTTTTGTGAATTTTATAAATAGTCTACATATCTATCATAAAGGGCAAGCTATTCAGTTCTTGAAATGTCCACAGCTTCATCAACACTCAAGCTAAAACAGATCGTGGTATTTATTTTGGAAATAACTTTCATCGCTAACAATATCGGAGCATATTTGAATGATTTCATTCTAAATGTCTTGGCTGAAGTAAGTAGCACTTCGGCGGCTGTTTATAATATATCGTTTCAATTCATCATCTCCAGACTTTGATGTAAATCTTAAAAACGCTCTTAGTTTTTTTTTTTTTTTTTTTTTTTTTTTTTTTTTTTTTTTTTTATCTTTTTACCTAACGTAGGAGAACCGATATCATGATCACCTCTAAGCGGCATAACTACCAAAAAAATCCTTACATCGGGTATTCATTCCTAAAGTTGATAATTATTCAAAAGACAAAGAAAATTTCCCCGAAAAACAGACTACTCTGTGCACATTTTCTTTCTATTAAAGATTCATGCGCAAGTAATTTAAAGCAAAGTTGTTCAGTGAAGAGCATGGGGGAAGCCGTGGCACCTTTGGATGTGTCGCGATACCCTAGCATTTTTCTTAAAACCATTCCTTTTCAAAATTTCCTGCTACTACTTTTTTTTTTTTTTTTTTTAAAAAAGCCTTTTAAAGATATAACATCATTTTCAAAGATATTTTCCTTAACCCCTGCTTATCCGGCGGTTTTTACACAAATTTTATGTGGTTCTCACCACTTAAAAAAAAAAGTTATATTTGCCTAAACAATCACGAAAATGCTCTAATTAAACAAAGCAAATATTACTTTTATTTTTTACTGGTGTGTAAAATAAATTTTGTATGCTCTTTTTGGGGATGCATATATGCACCCATTGTCCCGAATGCGTTAAAATCCTTAATTTTCGCATTATTTTACATTATAGGTGACTATTAAAGTTTTGGTCTCCTTTCTCTACATAACATTTTAACTTTGACAACTCTAAGTTCTCACTATATGCATGATGTAAAGAGGACTCAGAAAATTAAGGAAAATCAAATCATGCAAGCAAATGTTTTATATTTAACTCCTAAAGTAAAGTTTTAATGTAAAGTGAACATTTTCTTAGTTACATTTTCTTAGTTAAATTAATGACATGGAATTACCCTTATCGAATTTTATTTGAAATAAAGACAGTTAAAAGGATATAACTGTAATGGAATAAATTTATAATTTTACATCTAAAAATGTACGCAGAGTATTTAAACTTTCGAGGGAAGAGGGGGGGAGGAGCTTCAGCCACCTTAGTCTCCTCCCTCACTAAGTGCCTGTACTCCGTAGCAGGATTATGGTTGAAGAAAAAAATAGAGTGTATACGCTTTAGGAAGAAAGTATACGCTAAAGTCATCAACACCATGCCTAGAGTACACGCTATAGCTTTATTTGAGAAACAGACGGTACACGGAGTTTCTTAAAAAATGCAGAAAGTATACGGCGTATACCTGCATATACCTTAAACTACACGCCTGCCCGGTAGTAAGTTGGTTGCGTTGTTTTCCTATATTGCATTCATCGGAAACACTCTATAATTTTAAAGTAATGGAAGAAAAAAACAAGAAAATATTGTCAATTTTTATTATCATTAGAGATAACGTTGTAAAACATTTTTTAACTTTCGGGATGGGCTTGAGGCCCCTTAGCCCCTTCCCTGGCTACGCGCATGGCTAGAAAGTATTTCTTTTCATTTTAATATATTGTTACGTTTTATACTGTTAAGTTCTGCTTAATTTGCAGGTATCACTAAATAAATGTTATTGAAATTCTTGATTATCAAAGAATATATTATTTTTTAATAGTTATTAAATTAGAAATTGCATAAAAGAAATTCTGACATAAATGTAAAATACTTTTATGTTATATATTTCCTGTACAAAATTCAAATGGGCAGCGGTTTATCTAAATCTATATGTAAATTGATATACCTCTGCATCAGATAATCAATTGCAATACGTTTCTTCGAATTTATTGTAATGATAACGAACGAAATCTGTTACGTTACGATTGTCGAGATTATGATTTAGAGAACAAATATCTTAATCTACATAACGTCGATCGGTTTCATCATCCGAGATATACTAAATCAGCTTTTGATTTCGAGATTTGAGCTATCTAAACAGATGACTTGGAATTAAATAGCGTAAATTATTGTCCCCGTTACAAATTTAGAAGGTGAATTTATGCTACTGCGTACGGGTTGACCCCTTTTCAGAATTACCGTTTCAATTAAACACTTTGAGTTTATATTGAGAGCAGTTATTAAAAATAAATAATTATATTATAATATGCTAATAAAAAATGTATACATATTAAAATATCTCTCTTGATGCAGTTATAAAAAATGTATGCATGGGGAAAATTAGCCAGGAGCAAATTAGTTTTAAGTATTAAATTTAAACGTAAGAAAAATTATTGTTTATTATTTTTAGGCAGACTGCCAAGTCCATCATGCGTATTCTTTGAAAGTCTCAATTTCCAGTAACACAGTAACAGTAAGTGATGTATTTCGTACAAGAGAGAACGATTTTTATCAACATGTTATACGTAGGCACTAGATTTGCATATGATAACTTGGTTATGTCAAATGTTTACTAAGTACCAGAAATTGAGCCTTTAAATTTTCTATCATTTTTTTTAGACATACCATTTCAGTTATTTTTGTTATTTTAAATCTTGGTCATTTTTTTCTTAATTTGGTTTAAAAACGTATTTTTTTTTTTAACAGTTTATAAAATTTGAAGGATCTACTTTGAATGAAATTAACATAAGTTCTTGTAAAATTGTTTTTCAGCAGTGGGCAAACAGAATATGTATACATTTTTTAAGCTTGTCATACTTTATTTCTTAGTGTGATCAATCAGTTAAATAAAGTGATAATCAATTTATTTTCTTCAAATATGTCTTTCTCAATTTTTAGGTTATTTAATTTTCTCGATGGATAGAAATTAATTAAAACAAGAACGACAAATCATGCGCTCGGCATAGATTATCACTTTCCAACATATTCAGAATACAATAACAAAACTTCACAGCTTACTAAGGTGAAAGGTGTTGTCTAAATGGATAATTTAGATAACCATAATGTATTTGAAATGCAATTACCATGTATAGTCTGGGGAAATATATGATTTTTTATGCAGCCCTGTATATAATCTATTTATATATATGTATACTACATAGTATCCTAAAAGTGAGTCCATTTAAACGGGTAACACTGTTAAAAATTTCCAATCAGCAATTTCCGTCAATAAATGGAATTTGTCGAAAACTTTTGTGCAGCCTTGTATATGATCTACAGAATTTGTACACACCAAGTAACATTTAAAAAATAATTTAATTTACAAACGCATCCTAAAACTGAAAACGCACTTCCAGCAATTATTGTTCGTAGACTTCAATAGTTCAATTATTTTTCTGTAGCTAAATTCTTTTGGGTTTTCATGTAAAGGAACGATAAATTCTATGTTCTTCATGCTCTCAATTAAGAACTTTGTAATACACTTCGCCAATAATATCAATATCAATATGTTTAAAATAGTGTAATACTAAAATACATCGAAAACGATTTTTCCACATAGGCCGTAATTTAACGGGATTTTTTGAGTGTCCCTGAAAATGAACCGTAAATGCTACGTTCTTGATTTTGCAATACCGAACATTTCATAGTGATACCCAATAACATATTATCTTTTCATGGCAATCGGACTATATTTACGCGAGTTAGAGCACAGACAGACAGACAAACGGACAGACGGACAGACAAACCGAATTCATAAACATCTTTCAACTGTGGTGGAAAATGTTAAAAATGATGGAGTCGAAATAAAATAAAGATCTGTTGTTGATATCTATTGAGTATTTTTGGACAATTCTTGATAATATTTTAAATTTTAGAATATTTATGCACACTCATTATTTCTATATGAGTTCATTATAAAAAATATCTCTTTAAAATTATTTTGATTCACAGAAGGTAACAAAAGATATACTTTAATTATAACTTTATTTTTCTTTGGAATATATAGGTAAAAATCTTATTACTAAATAATTATATATTTAAAATTTATATATATATTATGTCATAAAAAATTCCGCGATGATAATCGCCGAGAACGAAAAGTATAGTCTATTATCGGTAAAACATGGCCATGTGTTTTTTCATAAGGCATGAATTTTCATGTTTTACTAATTTAATTTCATATTGTATGATGTACATGATTTCTAGTGATCATTTACAGGGAAATACAAAATAATTCCTAAACATAAGTGCTTCTGAGCGTGAATTGCTTAAACGTTTTGTTTAATTGATATATTAATTTTACAGCCGATCTATTTTTACTGTGCTATAAGATATCTGTAAATAAAAATAAAATTATGTACAGGGCTGCGGATACATTGATGTCTAGCTATAGTAATTTCTAAAAGTACGTTTTGAGTTGTGCTGTGCATTTTTCTGAATTAAATTTTAATTTAATATGAGGCGTTTAGAAAAACATGTATAAAACGTACAAGCTGTACAAAATTATTCGAGCGGACTTTCATGAAAGTTTCTGACAGCGAATTTCAAAAAGTGTTTCGTGTTTTGTAACTAAGCTAAATTTTCGCACATTAAGAAATGTATATACACATATATTGCCCTTACATAGGGCACACACACAGACAAATTTGCTGAAATCTTGTTTTATCCTTATTTGTCTGCGCTCTGAGTCATGTAAATACACCGGATTGACATACCATTTTTATATATTATTAACGTTTACTATAGCACGATCGTAATTTAAAAGCATTTATTATTAATTTACAGGGTTAAGGTTTGAATTTAAGGGTTAAGAGATTAATTTACAAGGTTATTATTAATTTACAGGGTTATAGAAATATGCCTAGAGGCTGGTAGGATGAATTTATGATTTAGTAAAAATTATGATGTTGAGTTTGTACTGTGATTACATTTAACAAACTCCACCTTATATGTATGAATGTATAATCTACATTCGAGATATATTTACGAACATTTTAAGGTTTACTAAACCTTTAGTAGTAATCTATTCGTAGTAAATAGTATTTTTATGTCTATATTTCTCATCTTTAAGAGTAAAAGGGTTTGAAATTATAGCTTCTAAATAAGTTTTTATATAAGATATGTTAGACAGCAACTGAGTATCTTATAATCAAATGTATATCACTAGTTGCTTGCGAAACTACCTAATGCATAACCACATGTGAAATGTTGATACGGGATTTCGTTTTTAAAAGCAATACGATTTCCTATGTTATGCATGTAGTTCATAATTTAAGCGTATTTCTAAAATAAAACTTTTGAAAATATATTAATTTTCACTAGTTTCAATCACTTGTGAAATTTAGATAATAATTAAAAATACCTAATGCCTAAAAGATGTCTTTTTAAAAGTACAGTATCTTTGAGAAATAAAATGTTGTATGGAAGTTTCACTGTCTCACTATATATAAAGCAAATTAAAAAACAAATAAATTCAAATCACTAAGACTTTAGTGAAAAATATCAATATATATATATATTGAAAATAAGCATTAATCACTCATAATAACAGACAATTATATTTAAGTTCTAATTAACAAAAGCTTAAATATTAGGATTTAATTACTTACTATGTTTACTTCATTAATCATCTAGAATGTCCTAAAACTTCGGTTCAATCTTTTTTTTTTTTAAGATTATAAATTTTCTTCAGAATATATAACTTCAGTACCCAAATAATCTAATTTACAAGATTTAACAAATTATTGAATATATTTGATACAAAGTAGTTTAATGAGCATTATAAATTGTTTCTGGATAATTAAACATATTTTGAGAGCAGATTCACAATCGAAATCGGGACACAGTTACCCAAAAGTTGGTATTTAAACTTTTTAAATTTAAGAGGCATCTCTATTATACGAGTGTTAAGAGACTAAATAATAATATCATACAATTGAAAGATTTGTATCAATAAAAAATCACACTATTATATCAATTGAGATTCAAACATGCATTATTACGCATTATATTTAATAAAAACAATATTGTTTGACAAACTACATTATTATTATTTTTAAATATTGCAAACATATTCATTCACAAAAGAAAACCTAAGGAATTTTGACTTTTCATATTTGTTCTTTTTTTTTTTTAAGTTACCATTTAATTAGTTTTCCTTTCAAAAAGGGAAGATGCAGGTTTGTTTTCTTGTTTATAGCGAAAAAAGTACATATATTTTTTCATGTCTGACAATACCTTTAAACTGTTTTAAATAATTGCATTGTTCCATGAATTATAAAAAAAAAGATATCCAAAGTTGCACTTGCAGAAAAATATTAAGTTCGCATGGCATCCCATATATTAATTTTTTTGTTAACACGCTTTTTGCATTACACCATAAAATTGCATTATAATGGGAAAATACTAAATAAGATTACCACGAAATAAAATATTAAATTAGGAAAATTGATTAGATAAAAATTACATAAGGTGTAGAAAATTTTTTAACCCTTCTGTTTTGGAGTTATTTTTAATATGTGATGCACAATCATAAGTGGATAGTCAGATTTCATTTAACTTTCTTCGTATTTCACCGAAAAGTTTCCTGGGAAATGCTTCAAACGAACATTTCGTAAAACTGAGGAAAATACGTTACTCACTTTTTTGGGGATACAAGTTTCGTCAAAAGTGCAAAAAAAGGCCTGTTGTGTCATCTATTGGGCATTTTAGAAGCATTTGCATTTATTGACAGGGAAAAATTATGTCGTTTATCCTTCAAGGTGGTAAGAATTCTCTACCTCATGTGTCGGTGTCCATCGGGTTACCCATATTGCCATTAGGTGCTTGCATGAATGTGATTTTAGATGTATATAGTGGATTTTTCTGTGTGTTTATATTTTAGGTAGATTTCGTAAGAAGTACTACTTATTACATTCTCCCATATGTTGGAATGTCTGAAAATTTTGCAGATGTACGCCGATCATGGCCCCTAGAACCCAAAACCAAACCCAGTTCAAAACTTTCTCTATCCATCTCTCTATATATATATCACTTTTTATGGACACGATAATTTCTATAAGCCTACACAAATGCTTTCCAATCTGGTACATAAAATCAAGAGGTAGAAAATATCGGTTAAGTTCGTTAATGGACAAAATTCGACCAAGAGGGTGGAAATAGGGAGGGGGTTTTGTGAAAACCAAATATATATATATATATATATATATATATATAACGCTTTAATTATAGTACATGTCAGATCAATTTTAAATTATTATTACTTCAAGGAAAATGGCCAAAAATTTTCGTATTACAGATTTTTAATAAAATTAAAAATGGGCTCAAGGGGGTGAAATTGGTTTTAGGGAGAAAAAAATTCATAACTTTATCAAAACTCAATATATCAAATTCACTTAAACTTATTTAAAATCTTCCTAATACTATCTACAACTTTTATAGTGACAAGTTTTTGGTAGGACTCTTGCCAAAAAAAAAAATAAAAATAAAAACGAAAAAAAGATGAGGTGGTTGAATATGAAAAAAATTCATAACTTCCTCGATTCATAAGATATCAAATGCATTCAAATTTATTTTAAATTTTCTTGATGTTTTCTTGATATTATATAATTTATATTGACAAGTTTTTGGTAGGCCAACTTTTACAGCAAAAACAAATTAATGAAAAATAGGGGTTGAAGAAAAATATTATCCTATTAACATGATTCTGAGCAAGCTAAACTCAACAGTTGCGGTACAGTTTTCTTACAGAAAAATGAAATTAAAAACTCGATAAAAGCGGCCAGATAAAATTGTTAAATTGGGTTTATCTCTAATCTTGATTTAGTTTTTGTTGGTGAAATTAGTACTTAACTTCGAAATCTAACTCCGCCTGTAGACCGAGCAGGCGGGGATTTTTTAATAACGTAGAATGCAACTTTATATAACTCTTATAATTCCTGCAAGTTTTAATTATTAATGCTAATTTATTATTATGGTTTTTGTATGGTTAATGAATGATTAGAATATGGCTTGATTAATATAGTTTATTTGAAAAATTTTCTTTGCTCAATGAATGATTAGAATATGGTATCGTTAATTTGTTGCTCAGAAATAACAAATTTTGAAGCGCGTATTGCAGGAGATTTTATTGCTTTGAGTAGGTGGTTAAGATTTTAACACTTTGCTGTTTTATATAGAGAGGGGGATCAATTATGCACATTTTAAATTTGATTGTTACATAACTATATCTCTAAAATCAAATATATCTCCAGCAAATTTGAAATTTATTTCATTAAATTTTCTATTTGAACAATTTTGTAAAACACAGGAAATTTAATATTTTCGAATAAAACCAAAACTAACAGTAACAACAAAATAATAAACATTCCTGAAAACTTTAACAGCTAGAAAAGTAACTAACGCAGAAACAATAACTACCTATATTTTAGTATTCCCTGAAAAGCGTTAAAAAATGCTATTTGTTTTAAATAAATTGTGACAGAAATAACACAAATAGCTGCTTTCTAAAGTCGCCGGATTTGAGGAGGCACAGTAACGCGCCTCTCGGAACACAGCTACCGCAACTGTTTCCATACAATGCATTCATTGAGTTTAGCCATGAGCGAGGAAACAGCTTTGTTAAATATTTGAGAGATTTCATTTCATTAAAAATCACGTGAATTTTAAGGCGAAAGGATTGTCAAAAGTAACGAAATAAATCTCAAGTATTGCTCAATCGTCAAAAGTGAGAGTTTTATTTCTGAGAGCGTGACTTTTAATTGAAAAGTATTTTGTCTTAACAATATTTTATAGCTGCATCTGCATGTATTAATCATAGCACATGAAAGTACATTCATTTCTAAATTTAGGATTTATAATTTAGTAAAGGTAATAAAAATTTCTTAAATCTCTTTACGCTGTTGGCGATTCTTTTATTTCAAACATATTTATCACTTTTTTAACCTAAAATAGTAGCTACTTTTCTCAATGAATCTTTATAATATTATAAATGTCGATGAGTGTCCGAAAGTTTGAATGATGTCAACATCAAAACGGATAAATTAATGCTTTTGTATGTTTGCATGTAGATGGATTTTGAAGCGGTTGTTCTAACACGACATTTTACAAACGTCTTAAAAAATTCTTATTTAGCCTATATATCGTATTAATAAAACACAAAATAACTATTTTCGTTATATTTCAGAAAATGACATAATTCCATAACTTTCAGTATGCATAATCTTTTGTTGTTTGTGTAGAAAAGATTCATTTTATGAACTTAAATTTAATACCCCCCACCCCCATAAAAAATGCATTGAAAGGTTTAATTAGTTTCACATACTTGAAAAAAAAAACTCCATATACATGAGACAAATTTTACTATATTTCTCATAAAGAGTTGTCGGAATGAGAAGAGATAGTTACAACAGAGAGAACCGCATGAATGGAATCGTATAAGGGAGAAGTCACTCTCTATATATTTTTTCATTTTTACCCTGAATCATATGAAATCCACAGTCATTCTCTCCATGCAACCTCTCTTCATTGATGTCAAGATAATCAGAAATATCCTGAAATGTTAACCTTTTAATTCATAGTGGCTTTATTTTGTCATTATACATGTAACTGTTTTTGTTTCCGTTAAATGAAATACAATACTTTCAAAAATCATTTCGATAACAATTAATTTAAGGCTCACGGTATTTTCAAATGGTTTTGGACTTTAAAAAAAAAAAAGAAAAAAAACTTTTGATTTATTATTATTATTATTATTATTATTTGGAAATGCATAAATTTTGAATTTTACCAAGTAATATATTTTAAAATACTTATATTACATATGTCAAAGCCAATTTAGCTGGATTTCTTTGATAGTTATACAAATCTCACAGTTGAGTAAAGCTTCAACAATAGTCACCTCACATTAAACGAAAGAAAATTCTAATAATTTTATTTCAGATAAATTTCTGAGATTTCCTTTTTTGTAGCTTTTTCATGATATCAGTCCCTTAACAAAATGTTCTACTTAAATAGATTAAAAGTAACATTTCCCATTACCTCTAAGAATGCATTTCTAACAATCAATAACAAGTCAATAACAAGAATGCGTTTTTAAGAACTCATAACAATGTTTTGTGTGGCATTGATATTTTATGTAGAAATTAATAAAGTCAATAAAAAAAATTAATATGGGCTTATTATTTATTTTTGGAATTAAAAATATGTTTATTAAAAAGTACTCGAATGCGTTTGGATCTAATTGTTGTACCTTATTTAAAAAGCAATTCATTTGTAAGAATTTTCGGGAAAATGTAAATGAAAGTTTGTTGTGGACATTTAATATGAACTAGCGTTCATGACTGAGATAAGCTCTGTCAAAATTAGCCTGGTATTTAATTCGATATTTCATTCTCACTGTATAATTTTTGCTGTTTAGATAAAATTGGCATGATCCTAACCCATGGGGACTCACTAACCGAAATTATTGGAATACGCGACCTAATCAATGCTCTTCTCGAACCCGAAACGATAGAATACAAAATTTAGTCAAAATCGCTAAAGTCATTTTATAGATAAAATTAGCTTGACCCACGGTAACCCAAAACGATCTACTAATCTAAATTTATCGAGCATCTGACCTATCCCAATGGTCTTCTCGTGCAAGGAAACTGTGTAATAAGAAATTTTGCAAAATCGTTTGAACCATTTTTTCGATAAAATTAGCTAAATCTTGCCCCATATTGACCCAAAATGACTGGTTAATCGAATTTTCTTGAGAATGCGACCTAGACCATTGGTCTTTTCGAATCCGAAAACAACATAAAACAAAATTTAATCAAAATCATTAAAGCTGTTTTCTAGATAAAATTAACTTGATCCACAGTGACCCAAAAATGACCCATGAATCAAATTTTCTTGAACATGTGACTTAGCCCAATGGTCATCTCATTCCCGGAAACGGTATATTACAGAATTTTGTCAAAATGTTTTGGGCCTTTTTTAGATTCAATTAGCCTGGCCCTGACCCATTGTGACCCAAAATGACCCACTAATCATATTTTCTTGAAACTGCGACCAAGCCCAATGGTATTATTGCGCCCGAAAACGAAAATTCAAAATTTCGTCAAAATCGTTAGAGCCGTTTTCTAGATAAACTTTGCTTGACCCACAGTGACCCAAAAATGACCCACTAATCGAATTTTCTCTAATATGTGACTTAGTCCATTGGTCTTCTCGTAACCCAAAACGACAGAATACAAAATTTAGTCAAAATCGTTAGAGCCGTTTTTTAGATAAAATTAGCTTGACTCATAGGGACCCAAAAATGACCCACTAATCCAAATTTATCGAACTTGCGACCTAGCCCAATAGTTTTCTCGTGCCGAAAAACGCTTGGATATAAAATTTAGTCAAAATCGATTGAGCCGTTTTTTACATATAATTAGCATGAACTTGACCCATTTGACGCAAAATGACTCACTAATCGATTTTTCTCGTCGGGGTTACTTAGTCCAATGGTCATCTCATGCCCGGAAACAGTATATTGCAAAATTTTGTCGAAATGTTTTTGGCATTTTTTTTTTTTTTTGGATTCAATTAGCTTGACCCTGAACCATTTTGACCCCAAATGACCCATTAATCAAATTTTCTCGAAAATGCGATCAAGCCCAATGGTATTCTCGTGCCCGAAAACGATAGAATGCAAAATTTCGTCAAAATCGTTAGAGCCGTTTTCTAGATAAACTTTGCTTGACCCACAGGGACCCCAAAATAACCCACTAATCGAATTTTCTCTAATATGTGACTTATCCCATTGGTCTTCTCGTAATCGAAAACGACAAAATACAAAATTTAGTCAAAATCGTTAGAGCCGTTTTTTAAATAAAATTGGCTTGACTCATAGTCACCTAAAAATGACCCATTAATCTAAATTTCTCGAACATGTGACCTAGCCCAATAGTTTTCTCATGCCGAAAAACGGTTGGATATAAAATTTCGTCAAAATAGATTGAGCCGTTTTTTGAGATATAATTAGCTTGGCCTTGACCCATTATGACCCAAAATGACACACTAATCGACTTTTCTCGAACACGTGACCTAGCCCAATGGTATTCTCGTTCCCGAAAATGGTAAAATACAAAATTTCGTCAAAATCATTAGAGCTGTTTTCTAGATAAACTTTGCTTGACCCACAGTGACCCAAAAATGACCCACTGATCGAATTTTCTGTAATATGTGACTTAGCTAATTGGTCTTCCCGTAATCCAAAACGATAGAATACAAAATTTAGTCAAAATCGTTAGAGCCGTTTTTTAGATAAAATTGGCTTGACCCATAGTGACCCAAAAATGACCCACTAATCAAAATTTCTCGAACACGTGACCTAGCCCAATAGTTTTCTCGTGCCGATAAACGGCTGGATATAAAATTTAGTTAAGATCGATTGAGCCGTTTTTTAGATATAATTAGCTTGGCCTTGACCCATTATGTCCCAAAATGATCCACTAATCGAATTTTTTCGACCACGTGACCTAGCCCAATGGTCTTATCGTGCCCGAAATTGGTAAAATACAAAATTCTGTCAAAATCGTTGGAGCCGTTTTTAAGATAAAATTTACACACACACACACATACATACACACACAATTTTTGCTCGCATTATGGTATAAGGTGTATCAAAATTTGAAATCTTGTAACCGCATGAAGACTTTAGAAAATACTTATATTAAGTGCATTCTTCAGATTGCTATTATATAATAACCGTTTGTATGATAGTCCCTATATCAATTAGTAAAGGCAAAGTTCACAAACTTTTTACGCGTTTGTTCAGAAAATTATTTCTCTTTCTTATTCAAAATTTTGATTGCTAGCACATTTTGGAAAGACTAAAAATTCCCCTTATATAATGAATCAATAACTAAGATATAAAAATGTCTTCCTGAAAATATTTCGAGTAAAATTATCATCCCAATATGTTAATATTATTATTTTTTTTATTAATGACATTTAAATAGGAGGAAACCTATAGTCAAAGATTCGCATCCAGTTTTCATCAACACCGAATCTCATTCAGAATTTTTCAAAATTAGTCCACTATAGTTAAGTTAAAAAATTAAATCTCGAACTTTGTCAAGGACGATGAAACCAGTATAAATTCAATTCCATGTTGAAAATAATAAAGCACATGAATAATTCTCATGACAGCAGCGTACTCTACGCTAATGCGCTTAAATAAATTAAGAACTCATTCAAAGCACATATATTATTAATAATATAATATTACAAATTTAATTACGGTTTAATAAAAATGAAAATTATTCCACTAACTCCAATTTAAAGCATGTGCTGTGAGCACTAGGGATGAGCTCAGACTAATTTTTCACCTAGCTTACCGGTGCTGCTGCCAAAAGAAACTAATGTACGCATGTGTACTCTCCCGCCTCCCCCTCTCTTATATACACCATCGAGACAGCATTATCCTAGCAGCCGCCATACATCACTTGTGGACTTCACTCCACAAGACATCTCTGTTTCGATAGGTGGAATACAGTGGATAAGCTATCCTATACGATTAGTATAATAATGCGTCTCTAACAAGGAACTATTGAGCTTTTCTTTTGTTGGAGGATATAGTCCTCGTCAACAGTACGGAGTTCCTTGTTCGAATCTTTCTGTCACTGCTGATATCAATACAATGCATCTTAATCAATTTATAGGTTGTTTATTTCTCAAAAACATTCTGTACATGTGGTGTCTAAATAGCATTTGACTTCCTACTCTATAAATCGTCATCCCTGCAAATAGTACTGTGTGGCAACTAAATTAATATAGTACTGTGTGGCAACTAACTGTTGATGGAAATGCAACAACAACAAAAAAAAAAGATATTACAAACTTGACTACTTGGCAACTTGGGAAAATCAAAGTACTCATTCAGTTCAATGGCGAAAGAAAATAGATGTTTGAAAGATTTGAAAAAAAAAAAGAATTTTTGGTCTATTGAAATTAAAAATATTGCAATTTAGCAGTGAGTTAGCAGCGTTAGTTAGTGAACAACTCATGCAAATAAAAGAATAATATTGAAAACAAGCATACAAAGATCGATAAACTGTAATAAGGATATCGTCAAAGTTCAATCCCACAATATAGATATTTTTTTAATTATTATTTCGAATTTTCGATATAAAACTACAGATACCAGTCGACTCAATGAAACGTTTATGATTAGAGCACACGCGTTAATTTCTATTTTACATGAGCAGTATGAAACTCCTACACAAAGTGAGATATTATTTATTAAGAAATTTAATGATGTCAAATTATTATTATACTATGCATAAATTTTCGCCATAGTACCAAATATAAAGTAAATTAACTAAACAAGTATTGTGTTATAAGAAATATATATATATTTATATATATAGCTTACGATTTTAAATGAGTTTCACTTCTTTTACCTTTTCCGAAATTTTCTCATTTCATGCTATTTTTATCTGATTGGCTACTGCGAAATCAAGCTATTGTATTTTTATTATTATAATAAAATGAAATAAGAAATATCAAATTTGAAATAACTTTTTGAAAAAAGCATAATATGTATATTAATATTTTCGAAATTAGATTAGGACTTTTTACAAGGTCTTTTTTTTCTTCTTTTTTTGCAAAAATGTTTAAACAGATATATTATATATATGCATGTATGTATATTATGTATATTTATTAAATAATTTATAAAATAATATTTAAATAGTTTTAACTTACAATATACACTGAAAAGTATAAAAGACATTCAACAAGAGTCATATCCATTTTTCGTTGCAAAGAAAAACTAGTCAGATGTACCAATCCCAAAACTTTCTTCTATCTCATACATGTGAATACTTCAAAATTCGATATCACACTGCGAAAATTAAATGGCAATCTATGCATCTCATGAGGATTCTAACGATATGGAATTCCGTGCATTAGTTCTTGAGATATGACTATCGCTGAAATCGTCTAAATTCAGCAAAATGCTGCCTAGCAGCGCCACCTATTGGGTGATTTATACCAAATCCTAATCAGCAACAATTTATGTCAACGTCTGACTGAATCTGAAGTTTGGAGAAAATCCATACATTAGTTTTTGAGATAGAGCATCAGCGAAAATCGTGAAAATTTCTGCATAGCAGCGCCACCTATTGGGTGATTAACACCAAAACCTAATTAACAACAACTTGTGTCAACATACAACTAAATCTGAAGTTATATGAAAATTGGTCCATTAGTTCTATTGAGAGAGCTATTGAGGCAATCTTGGAAAAGGCAGCACAGAAGCGCCACCTGTTGGGCGATTTACACCAACACCTAATCAGTAGCAAGTCATATCAAGGACTAACTTAATCTGAAGTTTGATGAAAATCCGTGCGCTAGTTCTTAAGATAGAGCTATTGGGGAAATCGTGTAAATCCTGCAAAATTCATCATAACAGCGCCACCTGTTGGGCGATTTACACCAAAACGTAATCATCATCAACTCATATCAAGGACCAACTAAATCTGAAGTTTGCTCAAAATCCGTGGATTAGTTCCTGAGATAGCGCTATTGCGAAAATCGTGAAAAATGCAGCATTGCAGCGCCACCTGTTGAGCGATTTACACCAAAAACTAATCAGCACCAATTTGTATTAGGCACTAACTGAATATCAATTTTTATTAAGTTCCGTGCATTAGTTATTGAGATATAGCGCACACAAAATTTGTGTCACATACACACAGACAGACAGACTCACAGAGTCACAGACAGACATTTTGTAAAAACATGTTTTTTGGAATCTCTGACCCCTAAAACGTGTAAATCCGTCGAAAACCGGAATTCGAAAATTTTCATGAATCCAATACTTTCTTCTTGTAAAGATAGAAGAAAGTATAAAGATAATTAGACATCTAACATGTAGCATTTAATAATTTAATTATAAACTAGTATGTTGTGGCCATCACAAAACTTTCTTCTATATAAATCGCGTCAATTAAATCATTTAAATAGTACAAGAAATTACATGAATTTAGCACCAATTCATATCAAAGTATATCTGAATTTGAAGTTTGATGAAAATTCGTGCATTAGTTCTTGAGATAGAGCTATAGCGGAAATTCTGAAAAATGTCGCATAGCAGCGCCACCGGTTGAGCGATTTACACCAAAAATAAACAGCACTAAATGATATCAAGGTATACCTGAATCTGAAGTTTGTTGAAAATCTAAGCGTTAATTCTTGAGATAAAGCTATTGCGGAAATCGCAAAAAATACAGCATAGCAGCGCCACCTGTTGAGCGATTTACACCAAAAATTAAAAAGCACTAATTTATATGTCAATTCATGTCAAGGACTAACTAAATCTGAAGTTTGATGAAAATCCGTGCAATAGTTCTTGAGATACAGCTCTTGCGAAAATCGTGAAAATGCAGCACAGCAGCGCCACCTGTGGGGCGATTTACACCAAAAACTAAACAGCACTAATTTATATCAGGGACTAACTAAATCTGAAGTTTGATGAAAATTCGTGCAGTTTTTCTTGAGTTTGAGCTATTGCGATAATCATGAATAATGCAGCATAGCAGCGCCACCTGTTGGGCGATTTCCACAAAAAAATAATCAGCACCAAACTATGTCCTGTACTAATTGAATGTGAAGTTTTATGAAAATCCGTCAAGTAGTTCTTGAGATATAGCTATTGCAGAAATCGTGGAAAATGCCGCATAGCAGCGCCACCTGTTGGGCGATTTTCACCAAAAACTAATCAGGTCCAGATTATATCAAGGTATAACAAAATATGAAGTTTCGTGAAATTCCGTGCATTAGGTCTTGAGATAGAGCGCCCACAAAATTTTTGTCACATACAGACTCACAGACAGAGTGACAGAGTGACAGAGTGACAGTGTGACAGAGTGACGGAGTGACAGACAGACTCACAGACAGACATTTTCTAAAAACCATCAAATCGTGTTCAGGACATTCTAAAACGTATAAATCCGTCGAAAACCGAAAGTCGAAATTTTTCACGAATCCAATACTTTCTTCTTGTAAAGATAGAAGAAAGTACAAAATATATATTTATTTTATTTTGTTTTGTTAACTTTCAAAACATCATCCCTACGCTGTATGCGAACAGCTTTTTAACAACTAACTTGATTACTTCTAAGGAAATCTAATGAAGCATTTTATGGAAAAGTAATTAAATGGTCTTTAACAAAGACAAAGGTCTCGTTAATAAGATTAGTGTGTTAGATCTAAGTAATCTTCTTGTATAAATAAACAAAGAAATTTTACATTTATTTAAATTACTATGAATTAGTGAATTTGCCTTTCCATGTTGAAAATATATATATATATGCTGCTAATGGTTTTAGGAAAGTCTTTAGGAAACTAGTTTACTTTATGATATTACATTTAGAATATATTTAAAAAAAAAATAAAAATAGAAATGACATTAGAGATTTTCTTTTACAATTCTTTATCGTTCCATTTTAATACTATCTTTACCTGTGTCAAATGACACCTTTTAAAAGATTTCGATTTATAATTTTTCATTTGCAATTTATAGATTGAGATAATTAAAAATATTTTTTAATACCTCGAAGATTTTTTTATGCTAATTACATGAAAAAACTACAAGCAAAATAAATATAAATATAAATTTTAAAATGGTGTTATTGGGCACTGGCAGAAATAATGTTGCATATTTAGGCATGTTGAAATTACTGGTATAATAATGCATTGTATATATTTTTTGCTAAGACACAGAGTCTGAAAATCTAGTGAAATATCAAACGTAAAAACCTGCTTTATTAATATAATCTCTTTATATTAAGGGTATTTTTCTGCTTATTAGATGCAATATTTTATAATTTATGAATGCGTATTAAGTGAGATCAAAAAATATTTTTATTTAGAAATTAAATTCTTTTAAGTGGAAGATAATGCAAATTACTACACTGTAAAAAAAATTCCGCAACGTTCCTGGGAAAAAATGGGCAGCTGAGTTGCCCATTATTTCCAAGAAACATTTCTTGAAAATGACTGGAACTTTACTGTATATGTTAAAAACTTCCTACAGAAATGCCAGTAAGTTTCCTGCGAAATACCAGGAATATTTCTGTTGACAGCAAAACATTACTGACATTTCACAGCATGCGGGATCCGCAGACGATTTTTACATTTCCAGTTGGCAATTTTCGCTTTATTATCATTATTTGTTAGAATGAAAAAATATTTTGAAATTGACATCAAAATTATTATTTATAATTTACACGAAAAAATAAATTTTCAGTTAAAATTCAATAAAGTAAATGTATATATGATATATTGTTTCTGAACTTTGCTTAAAATATAAAAATATATAAATGTAAATAATAATTAGAAAAAAAATCTAGACATAAAATATTTTGGATTTTCGTCAGTAATTATGTTAGTTTACAAGTTAGATAAAATACATATAAATTTTCATGAAAAAAAAAAAAAAAAAAAAAAAAAAAACCTAAACGTAATTTTATATTTTTTCCGAAAATAAAAAAAAAAATTCAAATTTGCAGCAATTCAAAGTGTCAAATATATATCAAATTTAAATCAAATTGTAATAAAGTGTTAAAATATAAAATTAATTAAAAAAGAAAAAAAAGTCAAGAGGTAGCATCAAACTCGGGCCGTACGGGTGGCGTGCGAGCTTTCTGCATCCACACCACGAAAGACACGTTGAGAGCTGCAAACTAATGTGTATTTGAAATGTATGCTAAACCTCGGCATCTAATTTCTGAAAATCTAAGGCCCATTTGAAGAAATCCTTTCACAAGAATAATTAGAGATAAGAACTCTATAACATACTTTAAATTAATCAAAATCGGTGAGAATCATGTTTGATGGTCCCCTGGTTAATGGAGATCCAAATAATAGGTGTATTTTTTTTTTTTACACAGTCTGCTCGTTAAACATTCCACAGACAAGTACGAGAGATAATCTCTTAGCGATGTCACAGAGGTATTGTATTTTCATCTGAATTGTCTTGACAATAGCGACGTAAAGGATTATGTCGTCTATTGATTTATTTGCATTCCATATTGATTTTTTTACATTCATTTAAGGAATTCGTTTTCGACACACGCGCTCGAGCAACGGATTATAGCAAAAAAATAATAAATGGCGGCCGCAGCGGTTTGCTGTTTCCAACTTTTGTTCAGGAACGTTTCAGATAAGAAAACCAGAATTTCACAGGAAAGAGCTAGATTATTCTGAAAACCTGAGAAAAGGCGAAACGTTCCTGGATTTTACATGGAACGTTACCATTTTTTTTTTTTTTTTTTTTTTTTTTTTTTTTTTTTTTTTTTTTTTTTTTTTTTACAGTGTATCAAGCTTTACACAATTTTAATCAGGGACCCGTTTACTTATAATTTTCTGAAATAAAGGTGAACCTTGGAATTTTTCTGACACTAGACAAGACCTATAAACTTATATTTTCTTGATTAATGTTAAGTAATTTTCAAGAATTTAATCATATTTTTTATCAGAAGACTATTCAAGATGGCGTCCAATATGATGGTATGAAGAATGGCGGGTTTAAAGAAACCGACAGATCTGAGTCGGTTGCACCTTCTTCAATACATGGTCTGAAAACAGAAGTAAATTTCTTCATTTTAGTTTATGGAATAAACTTAAAATAATAATAATAATAATAATAATAATAAAGAACTTTCAACAAGTTAAACAAAATTACAAAATGTACACTTGAATTTAACGTTGATTTTCTGACCCATTTTTAGATACATACGTAATTATTGCCGAAACGTCAGTGAAGGCTTACTGTGGAGACACGAAAAGTTTTGGATTCCATTTGTCTGTCTATCTGTTCCGCGATAACTGCCGTAAAAAGCATCCGATTACCTTAAAATTAAGTATGCATGTTGGCAAAATCCATGGATTTAGCTGTATAGTTTTTGGTTAAATTTGGTTCATTCGTTCGGAATATATAGAACATTTTATTTTGCGACTTAATGCTTTCCTATAGCAATTCAGACGATTTTTCCATTTTTATTTGTTGAAAGGAAATGGCTCATATGATTGAAGGATTTAAATTTTAAATGGTAAATTATAGATGACGAAATTTCCTAATTAGAACCATACATTATTCATATTAGTTTGAAATTTTGTGTATACATTTGTCAGAGTTTTTAAATTCGGTGTTTAATTGATGGAGGGATTTTATATACGTGTTCCAATAATATATCTTTTTATAAATTTTCTTTTTTTCAAAGCACATATTTCATTGTTTTTATTTTCTTTTAACTGTTGCCTAGCAACGGAGCTACACCTAAAAATATTGTAAATGTGAAAGTATGTGTAACTGTTTGAAGTCAAATCAAAGTCAAAAGGGACGAATTAACGCCTTTGTGACTTTACATATAGATGGCATTTACCCCAGAAATAAAGAAAGACTATGTTCTACTTATTTTGTTCAAACATTTTTCTTTTAAATTAAGAAGTTTATTATTTTCATAAGGGATAAGTCGACATTTTGCTATAAAATTAACTATCTTTTTTTTTTTTTTTTTTTTTTTTTTTTTTTTTTTTTTTACCGTTGCCAAGAAAATCCGATCCCAGAATAATAATTTATCCTAAACAGTTAATTTCGATTTTAAAGATTTTCATGTGCAAGAGGAAAATGAAATAAAAAAATACACATGAATACGTCTTCATATTGGAAATAAAACTAAAATACGAAAAGAAGGTGAGTTTGATCTCATATATCAAAAGTAAAACGAATATGCTTTGAGGTTGAAATAAAAAGGGCTTGTGTTATGATATTAATTCTTCTTATTAAAAGAAATGTTACTAATATCTCATGGTTTATCGTCTGCACGCAGCTAACAGAAATGTTAATTTTTAATCAAAAATGTCAATGAGAAAAAAAAAAAACTTTTGAAAAGCAAATATATAGTAAATGTCAAAATTATACACTACAAAATTATCGCTGTCGCAAATGACGTCATTGTATCGGGAAATAAATATTTTCATTCTTAAAAACCAAACATTAACTAGATTGCCTGAAAAAATATTTTATGACAAGTGTTACTTCTTAACGCCGCCTCATTTCAGAAAATATGAATGAAAATTATTTTATTTTTAAAAGGAAATTACATTTTCATCCATAAAACCTAAACTTTTAATATAATTGCGTCAATGTTTTCATCACGTCATTTTCTGTCCACCGGTATTGAAAATTAAGGCTCAGAAGTGTAAAAAGAAATTTAAGATTCAAGTTACATATGTAAATTAATGAGACCACGGGAGGTTCAGGTGGGCGGAACATCCCCCCCCCCCCTGAAGAAATCTATTTTATTATTTAACCCGGGAGAACTCGCTGCATGAGTTTTTCTCTCACAGTCGTACTTTTTTAAGGCTTTGATTTAAATCATTTTTCATTTTAATTAAAATTTCAAAATGTTTTTGAATTATTTTACCTATTTTGTGAATAAAAGTACTAAGCCAACCAAACAAAGTTGATATTATATGAATGTAAAGTAAAAGAAAAGCAATTGGGCATTCTCACTAGCGAATTCTCCCGGGTTTAAAAAAAAAAAAAAAAAAAAAAAAAAAAAAAAAAATACCAGAATTAGTAGCTCATGAAAATTTCAAAATATCCTTCTATAACAACGTTTTAATTTAATGCTTCTAATGTCTGAAAACTTCGTATTTTTTATTCTTATAAATAATTACATAATTTGAAAACTTTAAATTGCGGTTTGCAGGAAATTGAATATTATCAATGTGTGTCTAAAAACAATGACTTGCAGAGCTGACGTTGAGGCTCCTGATCTGCAGATTTACTAGTCTTAATATGTAGCACATATAATCATTGTCTGGTCCGTCCTCCTGTCTGTCTGTCCGCAAATAACGGCGCAAAAATTACCCAACAGATGGTTAGAAATTTAATATATATAATTGTTGCCGGATTTCGGCGTTTCAAATTTTATGAAAATTGAATTAAAACTCAAAAAGATATTAATAGAAGTTTTCTTCGTGCTATTAAATCCTATCATACGTAATTAATTCAGTGGCATGGCATGATAGATAATGATTCTAGGTTATCATTTTGATTACATCCTATTTCAGATGGAGTCCTATTAATTCCGCATCGCTGAATTTCATCTATATAAAGGCAACAAATTTTGTATTCATGTATTTTTGCATAAGCGTGCAGCAGATATTGCACCAAAATCTGTTTTTTTTTTTTTTTTAACTAGTCATAGTACGAACGCACTTCATTTACCAAGTTTGACGTACAATTTCCGAATTGTTAGATTTTACCTGCTGTAAAAAAATTAATATTAACTATTTTAATATATTATTGACTCATTCTATGGTAAAAAAAAAAATATAATACTTTGCTTGGTAAAACAATCAACTGAATCATTTAAACGGTTGAACCGTTAGACCTTATACCGATTTGAAAAATCCTGTTTCGACTAAAACGTGTTTAAACAAAATTTATTTAGTTTTATTTTTATTAATTTACTTATTTATTTATTTTGCGTATAGGGGGAAGGGTGCTAAACACGATTTTGCAGTCAGTTTTTCCAAATTCAAAAGAGGCAACTTTCTACAAGATAAGTAAGAATATTTTACAAACACTAACGAAAAAGCGACATACAAACATAACACAACCCCAAGTACACAGGCATATATGGCTGATGTTAATATGGGCATTTCTAGTCGCCGTTTCAAAATTATTGTGACGGAAAACCTTTAAGTCGGCATTTGTGAGCGCTAGATAGAAGTGTGGTCCTATGCGTGCGACAAGCTATGTCACATATTTAAGCTCTTTGGTAGGAAAGAACGCAAAGAATTGGAATTAGGAGGAATTTAAGCTTCGGTATTTCAGAAGCACTTTTCTACAAGGTTCCGGAATGTTGTATTTATGAGCACTGGTGAATTCCGTTTAATATTTAAATAATCACTGAAAACAAAGAAGCACCATAGCTGAGCTCCTGTGATCTCCGACGCAAATTAAGCACTGCATACATTATGTACATTCATTACTCTGTAAATCATTTACATTTTTCTGAAAAAGCTGTTTCCCAAGAAACTGTTTTATCAAATAATATTTTAACACATATAACAGATTTTTAGGTAGCTTTCATTACAAAAAGCTACCTATTGCAGCCGTTCGGAGGAAAGCGATTTCAAAAAATTTTGGTATATTTTCATCGATCATGACCCCCAGACGCCGAAACCACCCTCCGATCAAAATTGATATATATATATATATATATATATATATATATATATTACCTATGTCACACTCTAACTCTCGTAATTATGAACCGATTTCGATGTATATATATATACAGGGTGATTCATAAAAGATGGGCAGAACTTTAAGGGGTTATAGTACACTTAAAGACAAATAATATTAAATAGGAGATTAAGGGTCCCAGACGTATTCCCAAGGAGATAGGGGGCATTAAAGTTTAGGGTCCGAAATTTCAAATGATTATAAAACATGGAAAAATTGGTCGATTCGTTTGCGGTTTTTGCAAAAAATTTTCTTTATGCCAGTATTTTCTTGAAATAAAATTTTAAAGTTCAATTTCAAAAAATGCCGATAGGGGGCGCTTTAGACTTTGGAGTAACAAACAACTATTTTTTAACGTTATTTTTTGTATTTCTTTAAATGATTTCGAAAGCTTAGACTTAAACTTAAATTTTGATCTAAAAATCTGAGTCCTAACGAGTAGTTAAGTAGCATAAACTGAAATTTGAAATTTGAAACCCTTCTCCCCCCAGAACAAAAATCAGTTATTCCCGATCTTTGTGTCGTAGATTAGGCTCTAACTACTGCCGCGTTTTGCTAAAATTATTCTTTATGTCAGTATTTTCTTGAAAATAAATTTTAAAGAAAATTTTCAAAAAATTCCGATAGAGGGCGCTTTAGACTTTGGAGTAACGAACAACTATTTTATACCGTTATTTTTTGTGTCTCATTAAATGCTTTCTAAAGCTTAGACTTAAACTTAAATTTTCAGCTCAAAATCTGAATCGCTGAGCGTGGTTCAGTAGCGAGGGGAGGGGGTTCAAATTTCAACTTCTGAACATAGTTCAGTTTGCACTACTTAACCATGCCCAACGATTCTGTGCGGTGATACGAGGCAAAAATACAACTTTCGTCAAGGACTGCATAGTCGGAATTCACTCATAAAGGCACTGGCACAGTTGGAAACGTCGCTCATGCAAACGTTAAAGCTCCATTCCTGACGCTAGTCACCGGGTGAAGAAGGAAACAGAAAGTATGCAAATGTCAAATGGGGAAGAAGAAGAACACGTATGCAAAATTTCGACACGATTCAGGCATAAAAACCACTGAACGGTGAGTCAAGTGTAAGTCGCTGTAGTAATGAATCGGAAGATGGTGCCCTTCACGAATAAGGAAAAGGCTGAGATGCATTTAATTTACGGAGCGGCAGATGGAAATGGTGCAGAGGCACAACGAATGTACGGAGAGCGAT
This sequence comes from Maratus speciosus, assembly GCA_963932465.1. Classification (NCBI taxonomy): domain Eukaryota; kingdom Metazoa; phylum Arthropoda; class Arachnida; order Araneae; family Salticidae; genus Maratus; species Maratus speciosus. The sequence continues at coordinate 91,676,241 of OZ010800.1, forward strand.
TTCCCAACAGGCGGTTGCCTAACCGCAAAACTTTCGAGCGCTTGCACAGACAGTTGTGTGAGACGGGATCATTTCTCGCTTCCCGGTCGAATGCAGGTCGTGCAAAAAAGGACGAATCAGTAGTTGTTGCAGAATCCATTCTGGATGCAGTAGCGGCGCAGCCAAGTACAAGTACACGAACAGTGGCTAGGCAGGTGGATACCTCACAGTCCATGACTTGGAGGGTACTGAAGGATGAACATTTGCTCCCGTTTCATGTGCAACGAGTCCAGAAACTGTCTCCAGGGGATTATCCAAATCGTATTGAATTCGCCCGCTGGTTTCTGCAGCAGAACGCGCTAAATCCACATTTTGGACGAACTGTGCTTTTCACCGATGAATGTACCTTCACACGTGAAGGTACATTTAACACACACAATGCACATGTATGGGCGGATGTCAATCCACATGCTACGTATCCACATGCTCATCAGACACGCTTTTCCATCAATGTTTGGGCAGGAATCCTCGGAGACCACCTAATCGGACCGTACCTTCTTCCTGAACGCCTCAACGGTAAAACATACCTCACATTTCTGCAACATGTGCTGCCAGACCTGTTAAACGTTGTTCCTCCACGCATCCGGCGGGTCATGTGGTTCCAGCACGATGGAGCGCCAGCCCATTACGTACGAGACGTCCGCAACTATCTGGACATCACATTTCCGAACAGATGGATTGGTCGAGGTGGTATTGTTGCTTGGCCTGCTCGCTCGCCAGATCTTTCACCCCTCGATTTCTTTTTTGGGGGACGATTGAAGGCTCTTATGTATGAGACACCCATTGAATCCCCCGAGGAACTGGTCGCCAGACTTTCCGCCGCTGTAGGGGAAGTGCTCGAAAAGCCTGATGTTTTCGCGAATGTTCGCCGTTCCATTCTTCGCCGTTGTTCTGCGTGCATAACCTCTGGTGGTCACAATTTTGAACATTTATTGTAATTACATGTTAATAAATATGCTTTGGTAACATAATCCTAATTTGTGTCTTTTTACCTCGTATCACAGCACACAATGTGTGGACATGGTAAACTGAACTGTGCTCAGGAGTAGAAATTTCAAACCCCTCTCCCCAGAAACTTAACCACGTCTAACGATTCAGATTTTGGGCTGAAAATTTAAGTCTAACTTTTAGAAAGCATTTAATGAGACACAAAAAATAACGGTATAAAATAGTTGTTCGTTACTCCAAAGTCTAAAGCGCCCTCTATCGGAATTTTTTGAAAATTTTCTTTAAAATTTATTTTCAAGAAAATACTGACATAAAGAATAATTTTAGCAAAACGCGGCAGTAGTTAGAGCCTAATCTATGACACAAAGATCGGGAATAACTGATTTTTGTTCTGGGGGGAGAAGGGTTTCAAATTTCAAATTTCAGTTTACGCTACTTAACTACTCGTTAGGACTCAGATTTTTAGATCAAAATTTAAGTTTAAGTCTAAGCTTTCGAAATCATTTAAAGAAATACAAAAAATAACGTTAAAAAATAGTTGTTTGTTACTCCAAAGTCTAAAGCGCCCCCTATCGGCATTTTTTGAAATTGAACTTTAAAATTTTATTTCAAGAAAATACTGGCATAAAGAAAATTTTTTGCAAAGACCGCAAACGAATCGACCAATTTTTCCATGTTTTATAATCATTTGAAATTTCGGACCCTAAACTTTAATGCCCCCTATCTCCTTGGGAATACGTCTGGGACCCTTAGTCTCCTATTTAATATTATTTGTCTTTAAGTGTACTATAACCCCTTAAAGTTCTGCCCATCTTTTATGAATCACCCTGTATATCGGTATATATATATATATATCCGTATATATATGTATATATATATATATATATATATATATATATATATGATCTTTGTCACACTGTAACTCTCGTATTTATGAACCGATTTGGATGAAACTCGGTGTGTACATAGTACAAACAAATGTCTCGACCGAGATCGTTGGCCAGCTTCATCCGCCATATTGTTTCAAAATGGCCGACATTTAAAATTAAAAAAAAAAAATTAATTTGAAATGTGGTACCAAAAAATTTAAAATTGAAAAATATTTTTTTCTTATGTATTTGACGTTGATACAAAGATTCCGAAGCAGTTTTTGTTTCGCCTATATCTTAAAAAATGGCTGAGTTATAGCACTTTGAATTTCTAGCGGGGCTGACATTTTGAAACGACCTGATTTTTGTCACACGATAACAGGCGTATTTATGAACCGATTTGGATGTACCTTGGTGTATACATAATACGTACCAATTTCTCGACCGAGCTCGTAAGCCAGCTTCATCCGCCATCTTGTTTCAAAATGGCGGTCATTTAAATTTTTTTTTATTTAAAATTTAAAATAAGGTACCAAAAAATTGGAAAATGAAAAAGATTTTTTTGTATGTGTTTGACCTTAATACCAAGATTCCGGAACAGTTATTTTTTCTTCTATATCTAAAAAAATCGCTGAGTTATAGTATTTTGAATTTCTATTGTGGCTGACATTTTGAAACAGCTTGATTTTTGTCACGCGATAACAGGCGTATTTATGAACCGATTTGGATGTAACTTGGTGTGTACATAGTACATACCAATGTCTCGACCGAGTTCGTTGGTCAGCGTCATTCGCCATCTTGTTTCAAAAGAGCTGCCATTTAAAAAAAAATAAATTTTAAATTGAAAATGAGTTGTCAAAAATTGAAAAAAGAAAAAGATTTTTATGTGTTTGACCTTGATACAAAGATTCCGGAGCGGTTTTTGTTTCGTATATATCTTAAAAAATGGTTGAATTATAGTACTTTGAATTTCTAGCATGGCTGAAATTTTGGAACGATCTGATATTTGTCACGTGATATCACGCGTATTTATTAACCTATTTCGATGTAAGAAGGCATGTGGATAGTATATCGTAATGTCTCGACCAAGTTCGCTGGCCAGCCTTATCAGCCATCTTGTTTCAAAATGGAGGCCATTAAATTAAATAAAAAAATATATATTTAAAGTGAGGTGCAAAAAAATTAGAAATTAGAAAAGGTTTCTTTCTTAAGTATTTGACCATGATATAAGGATTCCGGAGCATTTTTTGTTTTGTCTTTATCTTAGAAAATGGCTCAGATATAGCAGTTTGAATTTTTAATGTGGGTGACATTTTGAAAAATCTGATTTTTTGCCTGCGACAGAACTTGTATATATCAACCGATTCCGATGTGAGTGAGCATGTGCACAGGAATTACTAAGGTCTCGACCAAGTTCACTCGTTAGCCTCATCCACCATATTGTCTTAAAATGGCAGGAACTTCAAGATATCGCCGAATTTGGTAACCAAATATAAGTTACTTTAAATAAAAGCAGCTTAGATAAAACTGACTAATTTCGCAAAATTCTCATTCATAATGATTTAGTATTGATAAAGATTAGGATTGAATCTCCTATAATCGGTTTCCACTAAATTAAGCTTCGTGTGTTTGAATAATATAAGCTTGCTTTTTAAAAATAAGGAATATGAAAGCTACCTCTTCCTCCCGGCACTGGCCGGAAGGACTTTTTCATATCACACGTTACATTAAAATAAAATCTAATTGAAGAAAACTAAAGGATAAATGTGGTATTTGACAAAGTACAAAAAAAAAGTTATCTTATGACTGAAGATAATCAATGTTCCGCTACCATCTTTTAAATTACCTGTTAAAAACCAGATATTCACAGAGATTTTCATTTATAAAGAAGGCATTTGACAATAAACGCAAATAAAGATTTTGGAACTTTATAGCTCATTTTATCAACGTGATGATTTTAGTATCGATAAAGACATACTTTAACCATGTAACTTTGATCATCTGAACACTTTAATTGTAAATTCAGATTATTTACATTTCCAGCCAGAAAATGTTAAATGGAACAAAATAAATTCCTTTCATTCATTCATCCTATATACCTATAAGCAATTCTAGATCCAGCTTTAATTTTCTTTTTATTATAACATCTTTATAATCATATAAAGTATAATTTTAATAGAAGAACGAGTAATAACATCTGAAAATTTCTCTTTTAAAAAATATCAAGATAAGAATTAGAATAGAAATCTTTTGAAGCTTTAAATAAATATCACTCAATAAGTAAATTTAAAAGCAAAAAGGTCAAATCTTTTAAGGATCTTTTATATATATAAGAAATATTCTTCTAGGCTATTACTTTTTTAAATGAAGGATCACGCAATCTATACAGAGACTACCCTTTTGCTTTTATGCCATCTGACAAAACGTTGCAGTTTCCGATTTTGTTTCACGTACAGAAAGTAAAATATCTTTAAAGCCTGAAAGATAAAATAGAAAGATGTACTTGCATTAAATCCTAAACCTATAATTGGGAAATGCTTACACCTTTTTCTTACACCGAAATTTACAAGGGTGTTAGAAATATTTTATCAATATGGTACTTATTACCAAAAAGAATGATTATTCTTTTGTGTTTACACATGCAATTGTGTGAAAATGGGATATTAGCGTTTATCACTTAATGCTAATGAATTGTTTCTTTAATTAAAAGAAGAACATTTGATTGCATTAAAGCAACAGGAACTAATCTTTATTTTTTTATTATCAATAAGGAGTCTGTTTAATATCGAACGTTTATCTTGGAAAGCTTACTCAGTACTTGGAATTCAATACTATTGTAAAAATAAAAAATGTTGCATTAAGTATATAAATTCCAAAATCCGATGTTGAATGTGGCATTTAAAATTGAATTATAATAAATGAAAGAAATGTATAAATTTGTTTCCTTCTATCTGAAACATATTGCAGTATTTCCATTACAAACACAATCATTATAGCTTATTAAAGTAGAACTACCGTTGCTGCTTCAAGTATTTATATATAAAATATGTAATGTTTTCAGTACAGGCAAATTGATTTTTTTTTAATTCAAAAGTTCCATTTTTTGAGTTTTTTAGGCATATATAAGTAGCTCAAAAGTATTAACAAATGAGATAAATTTTAACACCACTTTAATTAGCTGTAGAATTACTAGAAAAATGCATATTAAATATACTGCTGCTAAAAGGAGGATGGAATGTATTAGACTAAATAAGTTGTTGAATGAATAAGTATTTAGAGATTACAATTTATGTGGAGTGATAATAATGAAACAAAACCTTATGATTTGCTCACTTGGAAATATAGATCTTGTAAACCAATAGCGAGTACAAAATATTTTTTTTTATATTAATTTTGGAAAAGCAACATTATGAACAACTGAAAATTGCTATCTGAATGGAATTTTTCACACATTTATTCAATTGTGTTTGCTAAATTATATTAGTTTCAGAAAAAAGTCTACATTTATGATTATTTGATGCTTCTTATGAAAAAACGTAAATACTCAGCAAAAAAATTTATTTTTCGCACTAACTATAAAAATTTTAAAACTTTATGAAGTTCCGTCAAATTTATAAACTTTATGATTTCGCATATCACTTTGCGCTCATAATGTTAGATATAGACTTTTGATTTTTTCGGCATTTTACTATTTTAGCCGAACCTCAATCATGATCGCTGGATTGTTATTCTTCACTGCATTCTGGCTTTAGCCTCTGAGTGGCAACGAATAAACGTTGGCTCAGGAAGATGATCAGGAGCTCAACCGAGGACGCCGTAGCCGTAACAATAAGTTGCAGGATATTGTAGCGGGGTCCCGCCGGACAGGTGGTGGTGCCAATTGATATCCACGTCCAGTCTCTAGATTAGAATTCATGAGCACATGTGTATTTGGATTTCGTCTGCCTGCGTAGCATTGTGCAATGTTCACTAACCATTCAGAGGCAACTTTGGCAATATCATCTCCTCGCATGAATAAGAAAGCAGGTAGCTGATATGGATAAGCGAATGGATAACATTTGGTACCACCAGGTCCGGTGTTATGAAGCATTTATGCTATCATTCTATATCCCTGATACCATAAGCTAGGCACCTGGTGTGCACAGAATGCGGAGGAAAAACTTTATGAATTCTATCTTTACATTTATTTTAAGTTTTTGTTTCGTTTGGATCGCAGTGATAGCCTGTTTTAGTGGACATTCATTCTTGGTAGGCGGTACAGTAAATCCATGGTAGGAGACACTGACTAGTGGTGGTTCGCTTCTATGAGCTACCACGATAAGGGGTCGATGATGTCACAGCCTAGATTTGAGACCGGACCTGTTCCGGATCCCCTAAGTGTATTGAGTTGGGTTCTATTCTATCGTCCAGAGTCGGTGTAAAATACCGTATATTGTCCAGTGTTGGACGCATACACTTTGTAAATCTCGCTTATCACATTTTTTCGACTACCTGTTAAAATATATGCATCTTAAATCACATTCCTTCTCCTATCATGCTATGTTTGTTAGGTTCTTATACATTGTCAATGTTTCTTCAATATCATGTTGTATAGCTATAATATGTTTTATATTGATGAGCAACATATCACATGTTTCGCTGTTTTAAAATTTTTATGGAAAATACACTTTATTTCATTTTACCTTCTTCTTATACACTATTTTGCATATAAACAAAATTTTAGATTCAATTTTACAATCAATTTTAAAATCACGGGCTCAAAATAGAAACTATTTTGCTGCAGTCTTCTATAGTTCTGCATAGTTTTAATTTTTTTAAACTCTTCAGTACATCTTCAGTATGAACACATAATTTAAAAAAATCATTCTAAAATATATTTGCACGTACAAAAATGGTTCTTATTTTAAGGTGAAAATTTCAGTTGGTTAATAAACAAGAACTTTAATGTGAGCCCAGCAACAATGTTTTATGATATCAGAAATAATATAACATTAACTGTTAAAAAAATCCAGGATGTTTTACATTTAAATGTATGTTGAGAAATATCACTTTTTATGTTTGGTATTTTTTAAAATATTTTTTTATCGAAAAATTTTATAGTTTTTACATTTTGTATAATTTTAAAAGTATCGACAAGCAAAATAAACGGGGAAAACTTTTTAATTTTTTTTTTCTAATTAAAAAAATGTTTTCATTAAATAAAAATAAAAACACAATTTAATTAATAATAACGTACCTTATACATTTAAGAAAAAATAGCCTGTTAATTCTGCTTCTTTCATAATCTTCATGAAGGAATCAAATTTCTATATTAATTAAAAACTGTATTTATATAAAAAAATTTTAGATAGATGAAATTTTAATAGAGTTTTTTATGAGTTTTGTCAGACATCTTAAATGTAATTAATATTGCATGCAAGATATTTTTTTAATTATAATATACAGAATATTTTTTTTTATTTTGTAACATTTTAAAATATCAGTTTTTTAAAATTTTATCTGAACTTTATCAAAAGCACGTGTTTTAAATATATTCTTTCTCCCACCATTTCCAAAGGGTAACAACTATTTAGTGATATTTTTTTTTAACTTAGATGTGTTTCATGAATCATGAAAGTTTTTGATAGAATAAAAATCTCTAAATTTTAGAAATAATTTTAAAATGATAACACACAAAATGTATATTATTTATTATACAATAAACGTAATATCCATTTTCAGTTTGTTTAACTTAATCAGTATTATTAAGAATACTTGCGAGTATTTCACTCCGTTTGCAAAACTTATTCCAAATATTCATTGCATTGAATTTTGATATAAATTGTCGTGAATTTCATCATAATAATTACTTACAGTCTGATATTAATGCAATAGAATTTTCTTACAGATAGAAAAACGAAGAAGAATGTAATTTTTTAATGAACATATTTTATGATATAATTACGAAGTTTTTTTTTATCATTTGTAAACAGAAACAAAAGCTACTTCAATAATTACTCTTTACGTATATTGCATCTTATAACAGATAAGTTATATTAAATTGCATTCTTTTTTAATTGAGTTGAAACGTCGGACAAATATCGCAGTTTTAATAACGTCTTTATTAAAGTAGATTGGTCTGTTGATCTGCATTATTTAGAATCCTATGTAATTGGTTTTCAGTACTTTTATGATATGGAATATGTAATTGAAGGTTTGATATTTATATTCTATATATGTAATTATACAATTTTTTGCTACAAAAATGTGTGTAATGTGCATCTTCGTAATTACTGTTGTACTGACGATATCCTGAGTGATGACATTCACAGTATTTTTTGGAAAGTCTTTTTTGAAATACTTAATGCTATATTCTTCTTTATTTCTTAGAAATTGTTTGAACCTGATGAGAATGAGGTACTGGGTACATAATGTTTTAAAATAATATTTTACGCACAAATGTATGCTTTGTGTTTATATTAATTAGTAAAAAAGTTTTGTTAGTTTTGTGAATTTTAACTTTTCGACGATTAATATAAAAAATAAAATATTTATTTAATAACATTTTTTTTTATAGAATCTTGTTTCACTTAAGGAATCGAGAATATCATGTCAGTGCATACTATAATATTTTACATAAATATTGGAAATATTCATTGGGCCAAAATGAACTTTATTAGTGCCAGACAACTTTCCTCTAAGTAATATTAAACTTTATTAGTTCCAGACCACTTTTCTCTCAGCAATATTATTGTGTATGTCTTGTTTCAAAAGTAACTGATTATTATGAATTTTGTACATGTGCTTAATTAATTGTATATATGACTACAATTTAACAGTATTCAATATTGTTCTTTACTAAAGATGAGCGCTTAGATATATTTCCATCAGCGTTAATGTTAAGTAATAAAATTAAAGTATTGAAAATGTTGGTCACAATTCGTTTCCAACTTCATGACGGATTGAATCATGTTAGTTAGATGAGAAAGCCAAAACTTTTCGTAAAATATAATAATGCATTACGTTACATATTTTGTAAAATTGCTTTTAACAGTTGGTATAAAATTCACTTTTTACCCGCCGCACCATGAACTACTTCTCAAATTAATTTGAATTTTTTTTAGATGATTTAGATTAATTGTAAGATTTTCTGCCAAATTTTGGGATGTTATGTAAAATAAAATGGAGTTACAGATATGTTCCACTTGTGGAACGTTGGCGGTACGATTAACATTTGTATATTTTGGCGAATTTTTCTTTCCAAATCAAACCAGCACTACACACATAATAAACAAAGAAAACAAGGTAAAGTAAAAAATGTTTTCTATTTTAGGAACATGTTAATTCGTCACTAACAGCAAAATGTTTATGAAAGACCTGAAAACATTTTTGATGCATACGCTTTCCATAATATTCACACTATTTCTTCATGTTTTCTGATGATTTGAGCATCTTCCTTGAGTAGCAGAGAAAAGCAATAGCTACTGGATGAGGTGATAATGTCCATACTTACTGGAGCAGTAGGACCTCCAATTCCCTTTCTCAAAACATCAAATCCATCGTTTATGGCAACAGTTGCAATATCACGACAAAACACCAAATAGCTTAGGGATTCTTTTCAGCCTACTGCATGACAATGCAGTCTCTAAGCAGCAGAAACAACCATATTTAGTTCATTTGCAAACAGATTTCACCACCATTTTTATCATCAAAGTACTGGAAACGATATGTTCCAACAAATGATCCAAAACATCTACACCACTCATATTCTAATTATACAATCTAATCAGAGGTTGTTGATTTCAACTCCTCATTCCAATTTTCAAGAATATCATGTTGCACTTTGAGTTAATAATATTCCTTCCAAATTTGATATACCAGCCACGACACTGTTGTCATTTCATCGTACACAAACAACTTTGCCAAGACTATAATAATCAAAATCTCCTCCATCAACTTTTTTTTTTAAATTCAGATATCTTGATTGGCACCACTTTTCTGAAATGGTAAAATTCCCCTTGTTTTCGCCTAAATTAATATACCATTAAACAAGTCGAATTTTATTATTTTAAAAAAGTAGTGAAAATCAAGAAATTTGAATATAAAATGTAGCCTACTGGCAACAGTGACTTACTCCTTTTCTCATGCCAACGCCTCAATTGTCATTAATGAAAGCTTCAATACAAGAAATTTCGGTTACTTAGACGATATTATCAAATATACAAAATAATGTATTTTTATGCTCATGACTCCAAAAAAAAAAAAAAAAAAAAAAAAAAAAAAAAAAAAAAAAAAAAACGAATTTGGTAAGGGCAAGGACGACGACGAAGGCAATCCCCCACATATTCTGAAAATATCTGCGGTAACAAATGCTTTCAACGTCTTGTTTAGATACGTCATAAAAATTTCTATGGTTATGAATTATTATATTTATTGTTTGTTTAAAATGCATGTTATAAGAAAAAAAAATGCAGAAACTCGTTAAAGTCAAACAAATAAAGCTGCTGTTCTATATTTCTTTTATGTGTTCTATGCTTGATTTTCTTTTGGCGAACAAAATTTTTTACAGGAAGAATAATGAGGATGGTTTTATTTTTGTAAATAAAAATTAAAGACTGATTATAATACTACTCCTTGTTATCTATACTTCCTATTATAAAGAGGAAAAAATTGTTTATTTGTCGGAGATAAGCTCTGGAACTACCGAACCGATTCCAAAAGTAATGGTATCAAAATGATGGTGTTAGTCCAACTTAGAACATAGGCTATATCTTATGTCGGTGCCACTACCCCAAAGGGGGTGTAGGAGCAAAAAACGTTTTAAAAATGCGATTTTAGCGTTACTGAAGGGCTTAGAAATATGATATTTTGAATATTAGTTACTTATAAGATATAAATGATGTCTAAGAACAGTTCTTAAACAATTCGAAATTTAAAAGGGTTGAAAATGCACAAAAAGTGTTCTAAAAAACGTTCTAAATGGTAGTTTCCACACAATCTCAGGAAATACCAAACCGATTTAAAAAGTATTGGTGTCAAAATGACGGTGACAACGCTTGCTCCGAGATAGGCTATGTTTTATGTCGGTGCCACTACCCCAAAGGGGGTGTAGGAGCAAAAAACGTTCTAAAAATGCGGTTTCAGCGTTACTGAAGGGCCTAGAAATATGAAATTTTGAATATTAGTCACTTATAAGATATAAATGATATCTAAGAACAGTTCTTAAACAATTCGAAATTTAAAAGGGGTGAAAATGCACAAAAAGCGTTCTAAAAAACGTTCTAAATGGTAGTTTCTACACAATCTCAGGAAATATAAACCGATTTAAAAAATATTGATGTCAAAATGATGGTGACAACGCATTCTCCAGGATAGGCTATGTTTTATGTCGGTGTCACTACCCCAAAGGGGGTGCAGGAGCAAAAAACGTTCTAAAAATGCAATTTATGTGTTACCGAAGGGCCTAGAAATATGAAATTTGAAATATTAGCTGCTTATTACATATAAAGGATTTCTAAGAACAGTTCTTAAACAATTCGAAATTTAAAAGGAGTGAAAATGCGCGAAAACCGTTCTAAAAACCGTTCTAATGGTGGTTTGTACACAATCTCAGGAAATATTAAACCGATCTAAAAAATAATGGCGTCAAAATGATGGTGAAAACCCTTGCTCCAACATAAGCGATGTTTTATGTCGGTTCCACTACCCCAAAGGGGGTGCAGGAGCAAAAAACGTTCTAAATTGCAGTTTTTGCGTTACGGAAGGGCCTAGAATCGTGAAATTTGGAATGGTAGTTAGTTATAAGATATCAATGATCTCTAAGGACATTTCCTAAAAAAATCGAAATTTAAAAAGGGGTCAAAATGCGCAAAAAGCGCTATAAAAAACTTTCTAAATTGCGATTTCTATGCAATCTCAGGAAGTACTGAACCGATTTCAAATATAATGGTGTAAAAATGATGGTGACAGATCTTGATCCAAGATAGGCTATATTTTATATTTGTTTCCACTACCCCATAGGAGATGCTGGAGCAAAATGCGCGAAAAGCGTTCTAAAAACGTTCTAGATGCCGATTTGTCGGCAATATCGCAGGAAGAATGAATCTGATTTCAAACGTAATGGTAGGAAATTGATGCTGACAGCCTCTGCTCTATCATGGACGCTATTTTATGTCGGTATCACTATCACCAAGACGTTGCAGGAGCAAAAAAGCGTTCTAAATTTCGATTTTTGTGATCGGTAGGGGCTAGCAACTTAAAATTAGGCAAGGTACATATTTATTAGTTATAAATGATCTTTAAGAACAGTTTCGAAAAAATTGGAAATTTAAATGCGGTGAAAATGCGCGAAAAGCGTCCTGAAACGTTCTAAATTGCGATTTCTACTCAATCTAATGAAATACCAAAGCTATTTCAAAAGTAATGATTGCAAATCAATGGTGACAGTCCCTGCTATAACATAGGTTATATTTTATGTTGCTGTCACTACCATCTGAGGGTTGCAAAAGCAAAACATGTTCTAATTTGCATTTTTTGCACAACTGGGGCGTCTAACACTTTGAAGTATAGCATGGTATTTACTTACAAGATGCAACTGCTTTCTAAGAACAGTCGAAAGAAAATTTCAAATTAAAAAAAAAATGAAGTGAGTGAAAAGCGTTATAAATTACAATTTTTAAGCAATCTTATAAATTACCAAACCGATTAAAAAAATAATGATGACAAATTTTGGTGATAGAACCTGCTGAAACACAAGCTATATTTTATGTCTGTTCCAGTACCACCAGAGGGTTGCAAGAGCTAAAAACTTTCTAAATTGCGATTTCTGTGATACTGAAAAGGCTAGAAACTTTAAATATGACATGGTAGTTACTTATAAAATATAAATGCCCTCGAAGGAACGTCGAAAATAAATTCGAATTAAAAAGGGATGAAGCCAAGGGGAGGTGCGAAAAGCATTCTAAAAAAGTTCTAAATTACGATTCTATGCAATTTCAGGGAATATAAACCGATTATAAAAGTAATAGTGACGAATCAGTGGTAACATTCTCTGATCCTACACAGGCTATATTTTATGCCGGTGATTCTACCACCTGGGGTTCACAGGAACAACAAACGTTCTAAAAAAGGCTTTAAAAGCTTTTTAAATTACGTTTCAGTGGAATATTAGTAAATAACAAACCGATTTCAAAATTAATGTTGGCAAATTAATGGTGACAGTTCCTGTTTCAACATAGTCCTTGATGTTGAGAGAGGTGGTAGGACTTGGAATTCGACATGATGATTAATTTTAAGATGTAAGAAGATGGTTTCTAAAAAAATCAAAACTTCAAATGAATACTGAAATGAGCGTATTAATTGAGCATAAAAGTTTCAAAATACTTTCTAAACTATCATTTATTTAGTTTTATTTCATTTTATTAATTTAAGTCTCATTTCTGCCTAATACAGTGTAATAATGATGTATAGTCAAACTGTGTTTTAAATAGTAATTTTTGAATTATTCCTAAAAGTAATAAGTACCTTTTAATAAAATAAAATATTACCTTTTAATAAAATAATAATTTAGTTAGTAGCTTTTGATAAAAATTAGACATATAAATATCACTTGGCATATTTCAAATATTACGCGAGCAAAGCCGCGGGGTTTGCTAGTATATAATAAATATGATTATAATAACTGTGTTTTACTGCAAAGATTTGATATTTCTAGTTTATGTTAAAAAATTAATCTAACAGTAAATTTTTGCTGTTGTTTAATTTTTTGTTGTAACATAGTAATCGACAATAAATTCATTTTCCAATCCAATTTTATCTTCATATATTATCCCAGACGGTTTTAGTAAAACGAACAATGAGTTAATCTTAAATTGAGTAATATTTTAATCTAAATATCCGTAAAAAATGCAATTTTCGACTATACACATGGAAATGAATGCTATAAAGTGAATTTAGACGTTTAGATGGGTCCGTTCTAGCAATATTATGCAAATTACATTTAATCACGTTTAATACACCACTCCAGTTCCCTTGAAAACGTCTTAACAGGTGCGACTGTATATTTATATGGGTTAAAAAAAAATAAAAGTAGCTTGTTCACTGACTTGTAAAAGTAAATAGATCAGTTTAGACATAATCCAGTTTTTAAACATACTAGTAAATTTGCAGATCGGGGACCTCAGTACCAGCTACGCAATCTAAATTTTCTGAGATCTTACTTTTTTAATTATCTGATATCCTACAATCCTATATTTAATTATTTTAAGTTACATATATGTATGAGCGTATTAAATTTATAAAAGATTCAAGGAATAAAATTTTAGAAATTGTTAAATATTAAAGCCTTATTTCATGAAATTATGTTTTGAAATTGCCTAATCTTGATTTTTTTTTTTTATAATGCATATACAGTTTTTGACATTAATCCCATTTTCTTGCTAATTTTAGACTTGAAAATTTCTATAATTTTTATATTTATTAATTGTCGTATTCCTAATGGTGCAACGTACACTATATTTAGGTATTTGGGTCTATTAGGTATTTTTTATAAATTTAAATATTGTAATTTAAGTTCTACTATCCATCTAGTGACCAGTTTAGCCATCCTTAACAATAAAAAGTCCAGCTGATGTTGATTCGACACCGACCAAATTAGTAAATTTCGGCTCGAAACAGAATATTCTTCATAAAATAAGTCAATAACAACCACAGAGAACAATTTAAATAAATAAGCTAAATAGTTTTTAAAAAATCTGGTGTAAAATATTTTTTAAGGTTCAGTAAAATTTCCAGAGGATCTAAGTTAAATATATTCTATAAATTTGCCTAATCAGGGGAACACGATTGTGTTGTCGTGAGCATTTCGTATATTGTATGTGGGTATGTTCGTCAAATTGTCAGTATAGGGTTGGAAAAAACACATTTTTTTCCGTCCAATTATGGTCCAAAACAAAGAATTGAATTTCATCAGCAAAATATATCTTGTGCGTAGACTTTAAAACCTACTACGTAACCATCGATAATTGGGTTACTGCCAATTGACGTATTTTAGAAAGTGCGATTTGGCGTTCTAAAATGTTTTTGTAAGATATTTTTAATATTAAACTCATTTGATTTAACCCATATTGTTCACATCAACAATCATTATGACGCCAACATCGGCTCATTTCCGAATTACGTAAGATTTACTAACCACGCTTTTTCTTTCTGAAGTTTCCGCTTATCCTTTTGCAATAGGAATTGTTCTTATAGGTTTTTATACATTTTAAAGTACAGTTGCATATGACCTATTCAATGAAATAGAAAAAAGATATTGTACATGATTGCAAGTTTCTTCAAGGAAAAAAAAATGGTGGATTATTTTTTGAATGGTGACAAATGATGGGATAATTTTAAAACTTCATAAGTGTTGACAAATTGTTAAGTAATTTTAAAATTTTTTGATGTAAAATGTTCTATATTTTGGAAACAGATGCATAAAATCTCAACAAAATCTTACACAGTTCCTTTTTTTTTTCAGACGCATGTTAAAGAAATTGATAAAGTTACGCATCGATGCGATTAGTTTAAGACTTTGAAGAGAGGAAATGTATCATCCATATTTTAATTTTTCATTCACATATCGAAATGCTGTATTTTTTTCTTTATCTTTGAATAAAAATATATTATCCAAAATTTTAAATTCGTCTGAATTTCCATGGAAAAGCATTGTGATACGGAAAGAATATGTTTCATTTTTACTGAACCAATTAAACAAATTTAACCAAAAGTTAATAAAACTAAATCTGTATACCTCACAAACGTATCTATAAAATATGAAGCTAATTCGATATTTTTGACGACAGTTATCTGGGAATATATACAGGTACTGTCAGATACAAGAAAACTCATGTAAGTAAGCTTAAATAAGTAAGATGAAGCGGAGTAAACATACCAATGTTTTGGCATATTTGGGGTTTAAATGTTTCATACACCTTTTTCTGTCAGACTAATCAAGCGGAATTTTTCGATCAAATCCTTGGTTAATGTTCTATTTAGCTCTCTAGCTAAGATCCGAAATTAAAAAAATATTTTTGAGCTATGTTATCTTTCCAACTGATGTCGGGTAGTTACATTTCCAGAGCTTTCAGTGCATTTAGAACAAGGATTATATCTTGCTTTAAACCTATGTTTTTATTCCTGGAGCAAGTCTGTTATGCTGCCGATAATCATTGGAATGTAGAATATTAAAACAAATATCTAAAAAAAAATCATTGGAGTATTATTTGACTATTACCACTCAAATATTGTGTAAAACAGAGTTGGGAAACATTCTATCTGGTGGTAAGTTCAAAATAACATTTTATTACTAACTGATAAGTCGGTTTTACAATAGCTCTGTGGTTACATAAACCAAACTTCACCATCTACATACATAAGACTGTGCAGTCTAAATTAAAAAAAATATTTTTGATTAATTTAAATTTAAGAACTCTTTTTAAACTGTTATCTTTATTTCTACATTCTTCATATTTAGGAGTGTATGGAATTGATATTTTAACTCGAAAGTGTCCCACTTTTTTAAAATGAGTACTCTGTTTTTTTAATAGGGTATGTTAAACTTCTGCTTACTGTCACATAAATAATTACTTATTACTAACCATCTGCGTGTCTATTTAACGTATGTACTTATATGAAATATTATAATGATTCAAATCTTCGTTTTTGAAGCGCTGATTTCTATTGTAATAAGTGTGTTAAAATTTACGCAATTTGATTTTTCTCACTGAATAAATTTTCCCTTTTATGCAAGCCGTTTATTGTTTAAACATATTTACAAAATAAATCTGTTTAAATCTTGTTATATTGCTGAAGTTTTAATTCATTTTGAAGATTTGATAATTGATGAAACATGTCACTTAATAAAATAACGTATCTTAACAAACTTCCATGCTACATGGAATTTTCCCTGCCCTTTTTCTAAAGAATATAACTTTAAATCGCATTCCTATTAACGAAGCATACCAGTATATATATATACTTGAAATAGGTATTAATCACTCCCACTAAAGACAAGCAATTGCTATACATTTCTTATTAACGTAAACTTATAAATTTCCAATTACTTATTGTATTTATTAAATTAGGAAACAATAACTTTTTAAAACCTGCATTCATGTTTTTGAAAATAATAAAAATAGTGAATTTTCTTTAGGACATATGAGTGCATTAATGTACATATCTAAGTACTTTAGTCTATGTTTAAAGATTTGAAGAAATATTGAATTATTTTAATACAAGTGTATTTTGACTAAAAATAAAATTAATTATTTGCAAATATATTTTATACCGAGCAACTGAAGTCAGTAATTATGCATTGACTCTATTAAAAAAATAACCTTTCAAAAAATACAATAAATGTTGAAAAGATTTAGTAAATATAGTTATTATATTTAAAAAACGCATGCTAAGAAACATTGACTTTTCATATATTTTCCTGTTTTTAGAAATTTCCATTTAATTAGTTTTTTTTTAATGGTTTTGTGATTTGTTTTTGTTTAGGTCGTAAAAAGTACATGTATGTTTCTATGACTGTAAATAATTTAACGCTAGAATTACCGAGGTGGGTCTTCTGTGACCAAAGACGTGATTTTTCGCTTGTGAGTATGTTGTTTTTCAAAATTAAACTTCAAAACTTTTTTAAATTTCCTAAATGCTCAGTATAATGCTTGAACACGAATTTAGTTGAATTCCAAAGAAAAATTTTTAATCGACAGGTCTGTATACCTAGAATTACCATACTGGGTCATCGCTGACACGAAAAAAATAGTGACTTTTCCTTTTATTTCAACGGGGCTTTAAACACTATGTTTTTCAAAAACAGTATAATAATGTAAGGAGATATATCGCACTTGCTTTTCACAAAAAAAGGTTGCGGATGCTGGGAGGAGTGTGATCACGCATCTTCATGCGACTGCAAGGAGAATGTGTGATCTTTTATTAACCATTTGGAAAAATGGTTATTGTTCTCGTCAGGTGGAAAATCAAAAGCATATCTGAAGGTTTTCATTGGTTTAATCCTCAATTTATTCGTTTTCTGATTGGTCTATACAGTAATCTGTATTTCCCTTTAATTTCAACAACGATGGATACTAACTGTTGCCACTATGACAAAAATGTAATAAAAACTACAAAAAAAATTAATAACTCAGAAACAAATTGAGAAAAAGCTTTCAAATAAATTGCATTTAAAAGTTGATTTTTTTCTCTATCCGACGGTGTAAAAAGTAACATTGTCGGAGTAGTTTATGAATGAAATTTCATTTAAAATTGGCCGTCAGATTTCTTGGAAATCTGACGATGGAAAAGCCTTTTCCCGAACAGCCAATGAAATGCTTGGATATTTACGTAAGTTTCAGGTGGATAATACTTAAGTTTTATGAAATTTGACGGGTCGCAGGCGATATTTTGGGCTTGCAATTTTTACGTGCAATAACACTATTAATGTTTAATTTATGGCGTACGTAATGTAGGGTCAACTCGGTGCGATTTTTTATGTCTTAAATTTTAGTATTCAAAAAAAATAGTTTTCCAAATGGTCGTTGTAATTTGATAAATTGCTTTTTTTTTCTTTTATTTTAGGCTGTTTTTCGAATGTTGTAAAATTTTGTTATCTCTATAATACCTTAGAAACTAAATAAAAAGAATATTTTGCTTGTTACAAACGGCACGAGGTAAAAAAATAAAAAAATAGTCTGTTAGTGGTATTACAGTTTCACACATTTATAGTGATGCCGTTGCGAAGGAGGTCTTTCGAAGAAGGGACTTTTAGAATTGCGAAGCAAACGTTCAGAAAATGATTCTAGCGACAAAATTGCTTGTAATAATGATAACAATTTTGGGATAAAGAGTAAAAAAGTTTGGTCAAAATGCCCATAAAATCTCGTTGTCCGAATCCAATTCAAGTGACAGGGAACTGAATGAAAATAACCAAGTAAATGATGTGGATAAAATCATGAAACACCATAATAAATCGTTAGTGTTTTGAAGAAAATAGAAAATAAAGCAGAAAATTAAAAAAGGAGAAAATTAAAAAAATGAGAGAAAGATACAAAATGTGATGTTAATGAAGTTAATGAAAATAGCATCAATGAAAGCAGTTAATGAAAATAGCGAAGTAAATGACTTCGGGGAAGTAATAAAACACCAATAAATCGTAAGTGTTTTGATGAAAATACAAAATAAAGGAGATAATTAAAAAAGGACAGAAATACAAAAAGAAGATAATTCAAAATAGGAGAGAGATAAAAAAAGAATATAATTCAAAAAAGGGGAGAAAGATACGAAATAAATTACCCGTTGAAAGTGATTTGAAAAAAAAAAATCGAAAGACTGAACTATATGGAAGATTTGGTGAAAGGCACTACATGGAATATATGGTTCACGATCTAACGGTGATAAACACTTGGGTAGTTTTTAAGGATTCAGGAAGTTGTAACAGCAGAAGTGTCTGTATTATAAAATTAGCAAAGGAGCTCAGAGAGAAATATATTGTAAAAGAACCCGAAGTTATCCGTCGGCGGACTACCCAAGAATATTCAAGCAAAATAAAATGTAACCAGATAAACCAATCTTATGTCAATATAATTAATAATGTACGTGAAAATTATATAGCACAGCAAAAAAAAAAAAAAAAAAAAAAAAAAAAAAAAAAAAAAAAAAAAAAAAAAGAGGGAGAAACAAATAAACAAAGACCATAGCATTTTGTGTGAATTGATTTGATGAAAACATTGTACAATGCAAGTAAAATAAATCCCAGATCTATATATATTAAAATTCATTGTGTTTTAATATCTTATCAATCTATAGGAACATTATTACAAAATTTAAAGTGATAATTATAATATATATATATATGTAAATAATATTTGAAAGAGCCGTCAAAATCTCAATGTATCCATTCTGAATTTAAAAATTAAAAATTCTTCGGTGACACTTTTTCACCAAATTTCATATTATGTAATTCTAAAACAGCTAAATTGTATTAATCCTTAATTAGGATTCATGGTATTAATCATCAACCCAGATGCTTGTCTGTATTTCCCATACAAATCAAGAGTGACATCACTGGAAGTCATGAGTCAGCTATGACCCACCTCGGTCGATCTAGGTATACAAGAAACACAATGTAATTCTACTGTTAAAACTGTTTATAAGTTTCCACTTTGTTCTACGAATTTTCTAAAATTATCTAAAGCTCAAATTTCATAATATGTTAGAGAAAGTTGACAAAAGAATGTCATTTTAAGTTTTAATTTTTCGGCAACACAAAAATATTTTCCTATATTGCTGTTTTAAAAATATTAAACAAATCAAAATGATTTTTTTTCCCGTTATATACAAAAATTATACTAATCAAACACCGTTAAAAAAAGAAAATTGTTTCACATAGCCATGGCTACTAAATGTTTTTTAATGGTAGACTGAAGCCCTTTTCGTACATAAAAAAGAGGCCTTTATGCGTATAATTTTATTGTTTTATCTATTTTTTGTTGTTTCTCAACCTTTAGATTGTACTAAGACTCTTTTGGACTATTTTAAAAGATGTTTCAGATATAAAAAGTAACTCCAAATGAAAATAAAAATAGATTTATTGATTACAACTGTTACTATATGCACTTTATTGAATTATTTATTCCGGGAGAACGCACGCATACCCAGTGTATGAATGGTTTTTACTTTGTCACCAATAAATGCAAATATTAATAGTCGCGTTATTTAGTCGGAAACAATCGATACTATTTCTGCGACAAAACGACTTGAAGATTACTTTAAAAAATGTAGTGGTGACAATTGTAAAAACCATATGAACTCTTTGGTCTATCAGGCCTGTCGCGCGTCCTCCCGGGTTAAATACAGGCATTGATCTTTTCAATTAAAAACTGCTAATCACCCGTCTTGGACTTCTGGTGCGACCTAGTTAACTGTAGGCCAATTCATGATCAATTCATAAAAGTTTTTGTGCTCATTAGGAATATATGGTAGAAGATTCCTAAAGTTATTGATTTTCGATCTATTGATCGTAACTATATAAGCTTCATAAGCTGTATGTGATGGCAACTGCGGTTTTTGCTGTTCATCTTTGAACATTTAAAATGAGTGTCCCACTATAGTATCAGTGGATATACTTGCGAATATTGTACCAAACGTCTCTTTATAAAAAGAACTAGTTGGATGTGCCAATCCCAATACTTTCTTCTATCTTATACATCTTAATATTTCAAAAACTAGTTACACATGTTAATACTTCAATATTATTAGTTCAATATTATACCAACTTTGATTTTCATCTTAAATTCTTGCTTCAGTCAATTAAATGTACTAAAAACGAGTTAATCTATATCATGATATTTCTTAAAATTAATAGTTTTCCCTTATTCTGTTGTTATCAGATGTTTGCAATAGCCGGCTTAGCAGGAAGCGAGTTCCCGCGTTTGCACGAGCCGCCGATGGACAACAGAACTACGAAAAATCAAGAAAAGTATACAAAATCGCTATCACAAAGACCCTTTACCGCGCGATATTTCCAAATTCGAGGAGGACCTGTTGGCCAAAGCCAAAAATATGCACAAAAAATTTGGTTCAATTGTATGCATAATTTTATACATTTTTCGACTGTACAATTAAAAAAAAGTCACAAATATCTCTATTACAGTGCTACCCTTCCGGCAGATTTTTTTCAAATTCAGGGAGGACTTGCTTGCCATAGCCAGAAACGTACACAAAAAATTTGGTTCAATTCTATGCATAAATTTATACAATTTTCGAGGTACAATAATGAAAATGGCGCAGAGATCAAATTATAGCGCACCTTCTGGCGGTATTTTTTCAAGTTCAGGGAAGACTTGTTTGCCATAGCCAGAAACATACAAAATGAATTGGTTCAATTCTATGCATAACTTCATACACTTGTCGATGGTAGAATAATGAAAATGGTACAGACATCGCAATTATAGCACCTCCTTTCGGAGGAATTTTTTCCAAATTCAAGGAGGACCTTCGTGCCATGACCAAAAACAAACACAAAAAATTTGGCTCAATTCTATGCATAACTACATACACTTTTTGATGGTACAATATTCAAAATGGCACAAAAATCGCAATTACAGCACCCGTTACCGGTGAATTTTTCCAAATTAAGGAAGAACCTGCTTGCATTAGCCAAGAACTTAAAATAAAAATTTGGTTCAATTCTATGCATAACTTCATACACTTTCGGATGGTACAATATTCAAAATCGCATAAAAATCGCTATTACAGCGCCCCCTACCGGCGAATTTTTTTCCAATTTCAGGGAGGATCTGCTTGCCATAGCCAAACACTTAAAATAAAAATTTGGTTCAATTCTATGCATAAATTCATACACTTTTGGATGATACAATATTCAAAATCGCACACAAATTGCTGTTACAGCGCCCCTACCGGCGAATTTTTTCCAATTTCTGGGAGGATCTGCTTGCCATAGCCAAAAACTTAAAATAAAAATTTGGTTCAATTCTATGCTTAAATTAATACACTTTTGAATGATACAATATTCAAAATCGCACAAAAATCGCTGTTACAGCGCTCCCTACCGCCGAATTTTTTCCAAATTCAGAGAGGACCTACTTGTCATATCCAAAAACTTAAAATAAAAATTTGGTTCAATTCTATGCATAACTTCATCCACATTTAGATGGTACAATATTCATAATCGCACAAAAAACGCTGTTACAGCACCCCCTACCGGCGATTTTTTTCCAAATTCAGAGAGGACTTACTTGTCATATCCAAAAACTTAACATAAAAATTTGGTTCAATTCTATGCATAACTTCATACACTTTTAGATGGTACAATATTCAAAATCGTACAAAAATCGCTGTTACAGCGCCCCCTACCGGCGATTTTTTTCGAATTCAGAGGGGACTTACTTGTCATATCCAAAAACTTAAAATAAAAATTTGGTTCAATTCTATGCATAACTTCATACACTTTTAGATGGTACAATATTCAAAATCGCACAAAAATGGCTGTTACAGCGCCCCCTACCGGCGAATTTTTTCCAAATTCAGGGAGGATCTGCTTGCCATAGCCAAAAACTTAAAATAAAAATTTGGTTCAATTTTTTGCATAACTTCATACACTTTTTGATGGTACAATAACGACAGACAGACGGACAGACGGACCAAAACGGGTTTTTGACATCTCTATAGATCGCGTTTTATTTATCTAGAAACAAAATACTTGTTTCTATGTAATTGGGCGTTTCAAACACAAAAGAAAGAAAAACTAAATGGAATCTGGAGAATAGGTTTTTAAGAAATGCGATTTTAAAGGTGTTATTTTGGGGGCTTTTTTTAAATTATTATTCAGTGCAGATCTGCTGACAAGGCTACAGAGGGTCAATTCCATAGGTAACGGAAAGACACTTTGAGTTCTAGAATTATAACTAAAGCAATTACCCTGAAGCTATTTTCAAACAAAAATTTATTTTTCAGTTTGCATATATCTGTTATTGGTTAAAAGATTTAAAAAAAAAAAAAAAAAAAAAAAAAAATCTGAAACAATTTTTTAAACTAGTTTATACTTTCATTTTTGAGTAGTTCCTTTTCCTTTTGTGTCACACAATAAGAAATCACTAAAAAGAGAAAGAATAAAGTAGTTAAAAAAATTGGTTCAGAATCCTTTTGATCTTTTAACCAATAACAGCCATATGCTTATTGAAAAATCAATTTTTGTTTTAAAATAGCTACAGACTAACTGCTTTAAAGTTAATTCTACAACTCCAAATGTCATTCCGTCACATATGGAATTGTCCAGAGATGCATAATTATCGGCTTTTTACGCGGTTTGCTGCTTTTGAATTGTTTTAATAGTAGTTCAAACCTTTAAATTTTAATGTAAAAATATTAATTAGTTTTTCTTTTATACGAGTTAATCGAAAATTATTCCTGTACTTAACATAGAGCAAAAAAAAAAAAAAAAAAAAAAAAAAAAATGTTAAATGTCCTAACTCTTGAAAAAATGGTCATAAACACATGGTATTAAGGCAAGTAACTACAGTTGCCCATGTATTGTAAAACAGAATTGTAGCATTTACGGTTCGTTTCCATACAAAATATCACTTAAAACATGTTTTGATAGGGCTACAGAGGTGTATAATAATCGGATTTTAATACGGTTTGCTATATTTTATTTGTTTTTATAAACAGTTCAAATCTTTAATGTTTCATGTAAAAAAAAAAAAAAAAAAAAAAAAAAAAAAAAAAAAAAAAAAAATTATTACTTTTTGATTTATATCAGTTTGAAAATAATTATTCATATACTTCACATATAGGAAATAAATAAAAAAATTGGCTGACCCTTGTAAAAATGGTCGTACGCACATGATATTAAGATATTTTACTATAGTCGATACATTTAAGGGCTGCTTTCTGACATAAGTTATAATTTATTTTTGTTCTAAAATACATGAAACTAGCTGGTGTTGTTGTTCTGAAACTATGTAATAAAACTGTTTTTCCATTTCTTTGGAAACGCAATAGATCTTTCAGTGTCAAAGTGTCAAAGTGGACGTTTTGAACCGAATTTCAGCGCCGAAAGTAGAATAACCACTCAAGAGCAAGCAGAAAACGTGTTTGTCACGTGATCAAAAGTGCTGATAACTCAATAGGCAATTTATTGATAAAAAAATGGAAAGCTCAGTTCAATTCTAGATCGCTCCCATGGCCAGGCTTTCCAATTTTATATCTTTCCGTTAAAAAATGAATTTGTAAATGTGTCAAAACGTTTTGTGCTTGTTCAGCTGAGCAGCCTTAGAACAGCCCTAAGAACAGCCTTAACCCTTAAATGCCTGATTTTTCAAAAATCATTGTAATAATGTTTTTTGGCTTTCATTTTTTTAAATAAATCATGGGAAAAATACTTTAAAAAATCATATTTTGTTTTAAGTATGGTTTATGGCGAAAAAACAGTTTGTTACTAATCGGCAATACTGGTGTTTAATTGAAAAAATAATTCCCCTTGATAAAATTCTATAATATTAAACACACAAGAATTTTAGGAACTATAATAAGAAATAAATTTTACTTGCTCACTGCAGGTCAAAATAGGTTATTTCGCAAGCTCCCAAACAAAACAAAAAGAACAAGTAGCAACAATTGAAAAAAAAAGAATCTATCTTTATTCTTAAACAGCACAAGTGTTGCCATCTACATGTTGAAAATCGATTTAATAATATTTTCAGAATGTATTTTATTGGCATCATTAGGCATTATAGCTTCAATATTATTCTTATAATATTTTAGAGCCTAAACTGGGTATGTAGCCGAAAAGCAACACCAGGCATTTAAGGGTTAAGCTTCATATATAAAAACAGATGTGTAGTATTTACGTTCCGTTTACTCAAAAGATCTTTTGATAGGGCTACAGAGCCATTTAATTATCTGATTTTTAGGCGGTTTGCTATATGTGCTTTCTTTTATTAGCAGTTCAAACATTTAAAATTTTACATAAAAATATCGATTAGATTTTATTTACATCAATTTAAAGTAACAGAATTCAATACTTAACAAAGAAGAACAACAATATCAGATAGCCTAACTTTTTTCTACGTGACATATACGATAATCAGATTCGTTACTGTATTCGAACCAATTAAGATATCTATTGTAAAACATCATGAAAGCATATACGGCTCGTTTGCAGGGTGACTTAAAATATATTGTTTAAATTACAACCGATGTATATTTAGTGGGTGACATGTATTTAAATGACTTTATTCATTTCAATCACCATAAAGGTTTATTATGTGACTTTAAAAAAGAATATGAAATCGGTCTGTTTGTCTGAAATCTCGTCAATCGATGTTTTCACTTAAAAAAAAAACAAAAAAAAACAATGTTTATATTAACTGCTTTATAGAAAGAGCTCTTCCACGTTTCACCAATCACCCTTTTTGAAAATAATTTACTATATGGATATTTGCGCATAAAATTTAGATGACAATTACATTAAATTTGATTTCACATGAAATCACAATAATCTTTGAGGGAGGTATAGCGGACAATAATTATCGCGGAACGTGCTGCGAATCTTTGACGAGAAACTAGATTATGAAAACGTGCCAGTGGTCCTCGATTATGGAAAGATTCTAGGTGGAAATAATCTACAGAGAGATCACAAGACATGCTCAGAAAGCTAATGCACTTTAGTGAATAACAGAGTACTTCGTACATTCGGGAAAACTATTCGACAGAACTTCAAGATAAAAATCAGGCATTTTATTCAAGCTTACCACAGTCGTTGAAAATGTTTAACAGATTTGATAAAAATATATCAAATATATTAATTCTAAAGACGTTTATAAATTAGAAGATTTTATCAACTGTGCTATTTTCACTGTAAATTGCGAAAACAACTTAAAAGAGCAGTATTTCAATTAAGGACGATTGCCATCCTCTTTTTGCAATTATGCGTTTAGATCTATAGATACAGTAGATAGGTCACCGTTACATAGATGGATCTAAAATTCGTTACCTTGACACCGTTCATTTTACATTTATTATCTGATGTTGCGGCCGATGATAACTGCCGCTGGCCTGATACTACAGAGTTTTGTCGATATGACATAAACAGCTTTTAGTTCATATTCAAGTCCTTGCTGAGTTAATTAATGAATCACCCTATACCTTATAGAACAAAAACAAAAAATATTGCCGTATTGTTCGTCACATTTTATCATTTCTAAAAAAATAAATATATTCTTCTGCGATGTGTAAGAATCTAAAAATCATTTT
This sequence comes from Maratus speciosus, assembly GCA_963932465.1. Taxonomy (NCBI): domain Eukaryota; kingdom Metazoa; phylum Arthropoda; class Arachnida; order Araneae; family Salticidae; genus Maratus; species Maratus speciosus. The sequence continues at coordinate 91,702,892 of OZ010800.1, forward strand.
ACAATTGTCCAGTATTATGCCTTATAAGACATGTTGCACATTTGAAATGTTAATAGCATCACTATTAATTTACTTTCTTTACCTCTGCCATCTTCCATTTTACTTTTCTTTTCTGAATCAAAATGGAGTCTGTATAATGCAAATGAAATATCTTAAAAGGAGTAATATCTATGAAAAACAACTGGTTGTAAATGATCCTGCCAAACCACAAATCTAAAACGTCAGTCATAAGAAGAAATGATATCAGAAAAAAGGAAGCGATATAGAAGTGTATAATTCGAGTGCCGTGAAAAAATGTATTACTACTTGTAATGTTTCCGAATATATCGGAGTGGGGTAGAGTATGTGGAAAACTGCTTGGCGAAATCAACGCGCATATAATATATGCAGTATATCCCTTTTGAAAATTTGTGAAATCGACAAAATATTAGTTTCCCGTTATATTTCTTTTGTAGATACTTGTATGAGAAATGACTGTAATAAACCAGAAGCAGTTGCAAGATAAGCTGGAAATACTATATAGATTTGGTAATCATTTGTTATTATAATTATACTTTCAAATATTTCTTAAAATAATCTTTAATTACATAAATACGTTTAATACACTGTTTCAAAATTAAATTGAAAACTGTTAAAATGGAACCTGTGTATAACGGAATTTTTTCTTATGCGGAAAATGTCTCGTTTCCAACATAAGGCATATTATATAACCATACCATTAAAACAGAACTATAGCTAGAAAGCATTTTTCCGCAGTCACCTGCGATTCCGTTTATGCAGCTTTTGCTGTAATATATCTCAGTTTAGTTAACGTCTATCGTCTTCGGTCCCTAAGTCCCCATTTGCGGACCTCTGTTCTTTTCCTTATAAAAAATAAATTGTCCGATTTTTTTTTACATTTTCACACCACTTCTTAATAGTTGTATGTTTTTTGTGTTAAAAGCAAACGAATAAATGGCAGCATCCAAGGTAATTCCTACATAAAATAAATTTTATTTTCATCCAAGTTAGCAAAATGCCTAAAAAGGCCCAAAAGAGAGTATAACCAAGAAAGTGAGAAATTTTCATAAGTATTTAACTTAAATCAGTTTCAATAAAAAAATTTGAGGATTTGTAGATTATTTACTTGTTTAAAGCTCTTAAACTTGTGATTGGGGTAAGGTTAATGGTTATTTAGTTTAATGGTAATTAAATTGATATTTTTCAGGGGGTTGTAGTTTTAGATCCATATTTTTGAACCTAAATTACTAAACGCCTAAAGGATCACTTTCAGAAAAGATATTTTTTCTGTCATTTACGATGTCATTTTGTTTGAAAAAGATCAACGAATAAGCATTTGTATTATTATTTTAGCTTCGGAACTGAAGAGGCTATTGTTAGTTGCATTGATATTAATATGCGTATGATCATTATTCTTTAATTATTTTTACAAACTCAAAATTTTTGCATGTTTGCTTATAAAATCTTCTTTGTAAAAGTGGTATTTCTCGTTCTAATCTCGGGTGTTTCTTGGTGTTAAGTAGTGTTTCCTGAATAATGGTAAATAAAATCAACAAATCGATCCAACAAGCTTAAAAATAAGAAGGAACCCGCAAATACAGAAGCTTCCAACTTTTTACAATTTCATGGAAGCAGTAATAAAAAAGAAAATTCTTAAACATATAGTCGTGTGTAAGTTCGAATACACATCCGCTATAAACTACTGCAGATCGCAAAGCAGTCTTCAAAGACTATTTTTTATGTAAAAAAAAAAAAAAAAAAATCTTGCGTGTCGATTAGCGTTCAGTTTCTTCTTTTCTGATTCTTCTCTTCTTTTAAAATGTCATCCTCCTTTGCCCTACAAAAATACAAGAAAACAATTATGGCACTTTTCTGTTATAAATATATAATTGGTAAAAAAAAGTATTAATATTATTATTTAAATTTAATATTTTTCTTGCAATCGTTTCACGAATTCACTGTAAAAAAAAAAAAAAAAAAAAAAAAAAAAAAAAAAAAAAAAACACTGTAAATTTGCAAGAACAAACTCGATCACGGTGAATGTGCTGTATACTTCTTTGGTTTCCTGACTATATAAACATGGAAAATACAGTAGTTGCGTAAAATTAACAGCACAAGCAACGCCAGCACAAACTGCTGGCGTCCGAATTGCCAGCATATTGTACATAAACAGTACTTTGTACTGTAAAAATGTCGTTTTTTTTTTACAGTGTTTAACACAAATTATTTTTTTGCACAACGCCTTCGAAGTTATATATTCCTATTTTAAGAGAATTGCTGTTTAGAACAATTCCTGAGAGGTTTTCTTTTCTATGCCTATCTAGAAAAACCACTACTGTTTCAATAAAGTTTTTCAATACACTGTAAGATTTAACTTATTTTTTTTTAAAGAGTGAAGTGCTGATGCACCTTTTCTGTTATTTACAGTTTTTTGGAAGCTTTGGTCAGAATTAAAAGTTTAATTTATCTAAATGCCAGAAATTAAATCAGTAATGAATATACAGATCAGTTTGAAAGATTTTCGTTCAATACCATGCATTAAACCATACAAACTCAAGGCCCCTAATAATAGGTTCGTTGGAGAATGAATTTCGTTTACAAAAATAAAATCATGCAACACTGACTGTATGTGTGTTTAAGGTTATTTACACAGGTTAAGACAGCGCTGACAGGTTAAGATAGTGAAAACGCTGTGATAGGAATAAATGAATCTACTATCTATATTATAAAGGACAAACATATCTGTGCGTAACGCATACGTCATTTTGCGAATGACAACACTTTGAAATTTCGGTTTTGCAATTTTCTCTACTGCAAATTTTTAACTTCTAAACATCTCACATTTAAAATTTTTACACCGTCGTATGAAGAAAAAAATGCTCTTTTAAGTGCAATTTGTTTGAAATTTGTATCTCAATTTATTTTTGAGACATTAATTTTTTTTGTAGTTTTTAATACCATTTTTCTAAAAGTGGCAACAAAAGTATCCCATTTCTATTGAAAGTAAACGGGAAATAGCCGAAAATAGGAGATTGCTGGATCATTTTGTTCCCATTTTTTCTCATAAAACCTGAAAAAAAAGTGGAAATTAAAATACGGGCTATGTCAAGAATATTGTCTGTTATTCCGCGATAATGGCGTCATATGTATACTTTTCTATAGACGAAGTTTAAAACTGGATTGTAAAAGTAGATTGCTTTAGCGGATGGAAATGACGTCATTTTATATAAAAGCATGTATTTTAATTCTTAAAACTGAATTATGTTTTGTAGAAGTGCGTCATTTTCACAGCCCAGCTGCTTTGAAATTCTTCACAGGTGAAAATGTGTCATTTTTGAAAATAATGTAATCGAAATCACACTCTAATAAAACGCAATGTTTTACAAAAAATTCGAGTGTCTTTATAAAAGAGAGGTGACATGCAAATAATAGCGATTTATAGAACAGAAATTGATTATTCTCGCCTGGATGGATTTGCTTCGCCGAGTTAAACAAGCAAACAAATAATTAGAGATTTAAAATAATATCATGTTCCTAAATTTTGTACAAAATTTTAATGCTGTTCTTTAGGACATTCTACAATAATTTCATCAAAATAACATAATTCATCAATAAACAACATCAAAATAACAATTTTCATAATTTTATATAATCTATATATTTAAAACACAAGTGTGTTTTTTAGTCATCTGTCCTGATCCTGATCTTTCTGCTGAACCACTTTGACTAATATATATATATATATATATTTAACTGAAAGCTGTTCATCTGTAGATCGCACTATCTGATTTGTTTTTTAAAATATCCCCACTTTTATATTTTAATTTTAAAAGCATTTTATGACATTTCTTCAAAATGGTGAAAATTAGACAGCTTTCATTATTACAGACAAGAGATAAATAATGAGATATTTTTTATCTTTATTCATGCTGTTTTCTGATGAAAATTCAAAATTATTGATAAAAATTGTTGTATATAGCGTTTAGAGGCGCAAAATTCCATTAGAAGCATAATATTATATTAGGGGGAATAATAACGGAAAATGACATACTGCTTTTGAAAACACGCATTTTTCTTCATAAATTTTATGTATTGTTTTTCCTTCTACATGTGTACTAATAATGAGTTTCAGACACTAGTCGAAATGCTTATTTAAGTGAAAATGGAGTCATACTTAAAAGAAAACGATCATTTTCTTAGATAAAACTAAACCGTTTAACACAAATGCGTCTAAAAAACATAAGTTACGGATATTTTTACTCTCCGGAATTGAGATTAGAATCTCAATTAAAGAGTGCGTCTGTTCACATAAAAGATGTATCTGACAATTGTGACAAGTTTTGAGTTAAAATGATTTTAAAATGATTAAACAAAATACAAATTTAAAAAAAATGATGAATATGGATATGAGAAGTGCGTATGAAAATTTTGAAATTGTGAAAGTTGCTGTTTTTCATTCTGGAATACCAAAGTACGAGAGCCTCAATTGATAACCACATCGTAATAACTGATCTTTATTATATTTTATTGATTAGGTATATATCTATATTATAAAGAACAAACGTATCTGTGCGTAACGCTGACTTCATTTTGCGAATGGCAACACTTAACGATCAAATTTCGGTCTTGAAATTTTCGCTACTGCAATTTTTTAATCTTCTGACCATCGTAGATTTTCAATTTTCGTCGCATCAGGAAAAAATTTACCTTCAAATGCAAATTGTTTAAAAACTGTATCTTAATTGACTGATGTATCCTATTTTTTTAAATAATTTTTAAGCATGATTTTTTTAAAAGTTTATCTTATCCCGTGCTGGTTTCATTACATAATAATGATAAATATTTTGCACATAAAGCAACAAACATGGCTCAGCATTTGTTTCTGACTATTTTTGCATAACGAAATTAATACTTCCTTTATAAACAAATAAAAGAATAATATTAAAATAACAACACCAACCTAACATATTTGTGAAAGACAAATTAACGAAATTAATATTTCTTTTATAAACAAATAAAAGAATAACATTAAAAAAACACAAATCTAACATATTTGTAATCGTACAATTTACATTTTTAGATCACCAAGTAGGAATTTGTTTTCAAATGGTATTTGTTTGCAAAGTTCATCTCAGTTGACTGATTGTCTATGGTTTTAAAATCAATTTTAAAGCATGAAGTATTTTTTAATTTATCAATATCGCTAGGAGCTCGATTACGAAACATTAATCCGTTCGCCCTTAAAACAAAATAAAGAGCTCATCATTTTCTTACGGCTAATATCCATTTAAAAAATTCCGTATGAAGAAATAAATAAAATAATATAAATAAAACAAAAATTTAACAGGCATGTGTAAGTTCTGAAATTATCGGAATATAAAAGGATGCCGTAAGTAGCAAAATCTTGGTCGAATAACTCTTATCATGCGGCTAATAAGAAAATATCGTTTTTGATAAATTTAAAAAAAATTATTTGATTGTATAATTCGTATTTTTCATATGAAAAAATGCTTTTTTAATGTAAGTGGGCAATCTAAAAAATTTATTGAATATAAAAAATTATTAGCTTTCAATAAAAAAAAATGTTTTCACCTATATTCTGTAACCCGGGAACCCCGTATACGATCCCCTAGTATATATAAAATCCAAACGGAAATTTCGTTCCGAACATCTATATTTCGCGTTCTACTGCATGGATTTTGACGTAACTTACACTGTTAGATAGATATCGTTTCAGAGGAGGTTTTAAGCTATAACACATCGTTCTAAGTAGATTAGTTATAGAATTATGATGGAAAGTTCTGTTATTTTGGGCGATAAGGTTACCATTTTATTTCTTTGCGAACATTATCGTTGATGAAAAATTGAAACGGCTATTACACCTCGAAAAATAAAAGAAAAAACTGCTACTAATTTTAGTTAAAATTAAAAAAAAGAAAAAAAAAGAAAAGAATAAATCATTTTTGACGTATGATAATATTAAAAAATTAAAATACTTAATTTAAACATGAAAGGGAATGTTCGTAATGCTTAAAAAATTACGCAGTTGAAATATTACAATTAAAACAGGATTTGGCGATTTATCTTTCCTTTGACTCAGGTTAAGAAAAATGCATCTGAAAAATTGATAAGATGATATCAAGGAAATTATTCATAAGCGCATATTTAGAAATATTAAAAAAAATATATAGAGAATATTCTTCTCACGATGATATGTATATTTATTTTTAAAAAATCGGTAGAACCTCGATTTAGCTTTCGTAAGAAAAAAAAATCATTTTTTCGAATGATTTTTTTCGCGATTTAACGCTGGTTGACGACGCAATAAAATTTGAAATAATACTATGATAAATATTCATTAAGAAAACTTTTTCAAATCTCCATACGAAGTTAATTTAAGTAAGTTTAACTTAAATAAATACATTTTTATAACTGTAGTTTTGTCATGTACAAGTACATGTATGTGTATATAATGAAATTTAAAGATAGTAATTATGCTCTTTAGAATAAAGTTTAAATGGATTAAAATTGTTTCAAACTCAAAATTAAGGTCCGATTCTGAGCATTGGCAGTTTGACATCGATATTGTTAGTGTCAGAGATAACATAAGAAAAGTATTGTTGCCATGGAAACAACGACTTAATATCAAAATTTTTAATGATAGCATTCTTAATCAAAATACACTTAAAACTTATCCAGTCGAGGACACCGTATAAAATTAAATAACTACAGCAACACGCAATTTGTATATATTAGATAATCTTACAGAAAAAAAAATAATCAACTAATTCATCTCTTAAGTTTAAATTCGTTGAGTATTAGTCATTTAAATACTTATTTAACAAGTAATTTATAAATGCATTTCAATCTCTTGCATTCGGCCACGAAATGTTTTGGTTCCCCAAATAGCATGCAGCGTTCGTTTTTTCGCGCCAAATACTCGAAAATATTATATTTCTTTACATATTTTCTACTTGGATTCTGCCACTACATTTGACTGATATTTTTTACATACATGAGTAATTTTATTAGCATTTCCTTTTTCAAAATATTTTGAGTATGCCCTTTAAGGAGACCTTCCAAATGAGTAACAATTTTGTTTTTTATTTATTTTTTTTTTATTATTATCTAACCCTTACAGAAAAAAACTAGCAAATTTTACCTTTTCAAATTTAAACTATATAAATAGCAGTTAAAATTATAAAAGTGGAGTTATTACTTACATTTTAGTTCAAAAGTATGCATCCCCTCACCCCCCCCCCCACACACACACACGCACACACATATTGTAAAATATTTTAATTTCAGACATTTAAAATATTTTTCACATACTTTACTACGGAAACATGCTGGTTTGTTTTTTTTCCAAACTTGCGACTTTTATAACACCGAACGTAAATAAGTGAATATAATCCAATATATTTTTCCAATATATCCAATATATTATAATAATATATATATATATATATATATATATATATATATATTAACACATACGGCCAATTTTTCCTTTTATAAATGTGTACTGCTTCAAATGTTATGTACTAAAGATAACTCTTAAGAAAATTTATGCAATTATGCGTTTTTAATACCGCAAAGAAAACATTTTACAACAAAAATTGCTTACTGAAATAAATTTTCGATAATCTTTTTAATTCGCCATTCTCTTTTCAGTTTTTTTTTTTTTTTTCTTTTTTGATGGATTTTTTTTAAAGATATTGGATTAATTTTCCGTAATCAGGTTACCCGCTAATTAGCGTATTTACTGTACCGTTGGATGTTTCTTTTTATATTTGAAAGAGACTCTGGACAGTGAAACCGATTGCAGAAGATTACATGAAATTAGTACGTAGCGATTAGTAAATTCACGATTTTTCATTATTACTGAAATTATTGTGTTTCACAAAGCAACCGAACAAAAGAGATTTTGTTATAATTTATTCTTTATCTCAAATTATTTTACCTCATAAAAGAACAATACTTTCAATTGAGGGGGAAAACTTTATTATTCCAATGATGGCAAATGTAATAATATCTCTCGACTTAACATTTTAGCCTACATAGGATAAAACTACCTCAAATTTCGATCATCATAAAGCATATTGTCCTGACGCACACCCTAGCAGCTCATCGTAGCAATAAATTAAGAGTTATTTTCATAATCTGGGTAATTTACACAATAGACGGAAGAATAATTTGCACTTGATAATGTAAATATCGAGCCTTTCTCTCCGTGTTAATAGGCTCTTTCGAATAATGCAAAATAAATTTTCAATCCGTATTGACCAAAATGCATATTGCTAAAAATTTTGTTTAACTAACTTTATTTATCGTTGTCAGTCCTATTTAAGGTATGGAGATTTGTTTGTAAAATATCTGTAATTGAGTCAATAAAAACTGCATTATTCATTGGAACGTAATTTGGCGTGTAATTTTGTTTTGCAATTACCTCTAGTGCATACACATTAGACCAGAGTGAAAAACAAAAAGTTTTGCAGATCGAATCGTAATAGTGCGGAAAAGTTGCTACTCCTCAATAAAAGCACAGTGAAAAAAAAATTTGAAATCGGAGAATATCTTCCGTTCGCGCATCGCGTTCAAAATTTTCGAATTTGAGCAAAAATTGTACAAATATACGAAAAATCGTAAAAAGGTGTAAACTTCTTGCGATCCAACACATTTTTTGTACATACCATGACTTTGAGATGTAGAATGGAGGGAAAATACCACATACTCCTCATCCCCTTCTAACCCCCTCAAGGAGGTGAAAATGGCCAATTTTCGTGAAATAAACCGAAACTACAGGAGATGTCAATATTGACGAATCGACCTGATTTTTGTTTTACATAAGGCAACCTTGAGGCTAAAAGTCGATAACAATCCCCCCCTCGAGAGCTCCTCTATCCCTTTTGAACCTTGTCGAGGGAGCGAATTCTTGCGGCAAACATTACGCTTTGGTTTGTTTGCCACCCTGTCACTCGACCTCTCCACCTCGTCAGCCTCTTTCTTCTTCAATACATTGTAATGATCGCTGCACGAGCGCGCCGCTGGAATTCCGAAAAACGGAGTGGGGGAGGAGCTAGCACAGTACAAGTACCTGGTAACGATCGCTGTGCGTCACTCAGTTTTGTCTCAGCGTCGCTGCCTGTTTCTGCTTGTCTCGCTTGTAAAAGAATATATCTCGCTTATAAAAGAAGCGCTGCTCTTGCTGAAAACTTTTCTTGTCGGCTTCGTTTAGAATCCCGTAGCTTGAATTGGATAACGGTCTCATCGATCACAATTTAGCTTCCTTTATCTTCATTATGGCGCTCACTCGAAGCGTTCATACTCCCTTCCCATTTTTGGTGCACCAAAACCACTGCCATCGGAAGTTCTTCCCACCAATACTGACGTTGTCAAATGTTGGCATGAAGTGCAATACGCCATGAAACAGAAGAAGTACAATGACTTCATTCATCAATCGTATAACACATTATTTGACATATCAGCTTGCAAATGCGAGATGACACTAGAATGCACTTGCGGGGAAAAACTTTGACAAGTGTATTTGTCCTAATCCTATAGTTGTCAGTTGCGATTGCCCTAAGGACAGGAAAATCCCTACATTGGAACTGAAGTTTCTTTACGCACAAAGACACCTTAGACTAGGTAAAATAGGACCGACGGTACATAAAAAGGAAACACAAAAACTTACATCAAGGTTGCAAAGAAAGGCTCGTCATCTTGATGTGCTCAACACATAAATTCAAAGCTTGCCTGGTTGCAGCACTGTTCCTGAAAGAGAGGGGACAAATTCTGATGTCAATGAGGATGAGGATGATTCAGATTTTCAGCTCACACGCTCTTTGTCTGTTCTGTCAAGGAGCCCAGGTTCTTCACAAAAGCGCATGTCGCTTCCAGCTACTGTTTTGACAAGTAATAGCTTTGGTCTTTCAGACAGAGAACAGCTGCCATTTCCTCTAGCGTGCTAAAAGAACTAGGTCTTATTACTGATAGTAATACATCTCTGATCGTTTATAGAAGCAAAATTAGACGAGAAAAAAAAGTGCAGGACAATTCTTACCAATCTGGAGCAGCAGGAACATCAAATGAACGGCCCAATGTGTGTGTACTTTGATGGCAGGGCCGATGACACTCTAGTGTTGGTTGACAAAAGGAGGTAAACAATATCAGTATGAACAAAAAGAAGACCACATTACAGTTGTTGAGGAACCGGGTTCTATGTACCTTTGCCATCTAGTACCAACCTCAAAAAGTGGAAAGGACATTACTAACTCAATTGTAGACCATTTTGAAGAAAACGGAATAGATACTTCAAAAATTCTAGTGTTCGGGTGTGATAGTATAGCAACAAAAACACTGACTGGAAAAGTGGAGCAATCAAACATATAGAAATACGTTTAAAGATACCAAAACAGTGAGTTATTTGTCTCCTGCATTTTAATGAGCTACCTTTGAGGAATCTTGTAAAAACATTTGATGGTAAAACCTCAGGGCCTCAGTCTTTTTGTGGCCCTCTTGGCAAACAGCTGGATGGTTGCGAGTCCATCCGAAAATCTCATCCAGATTATCACGTACATTATGACAGTATTACGTACCTCTGTGGTTCAAAATTAAGAGAAGATCTTCAGTAGTTGAGGGACCTAAACATATTTTTGAATGCATCAAGAAATGTAGAAGATTACCTGCAAAACTCCAAGAAGTGGTAACAAAGGTCATCCAAACAAATTCATTCTTTGCCCATCCAGAAAACATTCTCCTTTCAATGGTAGTGGATGATAGACAACACGTTCGAGAGCTGGGACTTTGGCGGGTACTGAAATCCAAAGACACTCCCACAAAGGGTAAATCCGTCAGGAATTTTTGAGTTCTGGCCATAAATGTTGACGCCCAGGATTATTATGACATTATAAATTGGTCTGAAACCAAGATTACCTGTCCTCCTCTATTGGTAAAGATTTCTTCAGCTGAACATTGCAGACGATTTCCAAGGGGGAAAAGCCAACTCTTCCTTTGAATCTCGTAGACATACCATGTCATACGTAAGCCGTAGAGCGCAGTGTCAAGCTGGTAACACAGGCCTCCTCAAAAGTGTTTGGGCATGATTGACGTGATGGTTTTATAACAGCCACCCTCGCTTCCCGTGCTACCATGATAAAATTTGACTCTAAATCAGAATTCGCAGTACCTGAATTTGCATCTGCATAATTCTCCACGCCCACATTTAATTGATTGGTTGGGTAGGGTGTGGGTGGGACTCGCAGTGCAGCCACCTTCACGTGGTGCAGCCACCTTCCTGAGTCGTCCTTAGAAGGACGGGCCAAGAGCTGCACAATTTCGATCTCTCGAGGGGGTTGGATTGTTTTCGACTTTTACTCTCAAGGTTGGAAGGGGATAAAGGAGGAGTGTGTGGTATTTTTTCCTCCATTCTACATCTCAAGGTCATGGTATGTATAAAAAATATGTTCGATTGCAAAACATTCACACCTTTTTACGATTTTTCACATATTGGCACAATTTTTGTTCAAATTCGAAAATTTTGAACGCGATACGCAAACGAAAGATATCTCCGATTAAAAAAAAAAAAAAAAATTCACTGTGCCTGTATTTACGAGTAGCAACTTTTCCTCACTATTACGATTCGATTTGCAAACTTTTTTGCTTTTCACTCCGGTCTAATAAACATGCACCAGAGTATGTAACCAATATGTAACAATATTGATGCATCACTTTTAATGTTTGTCCCAACCCTCACAATGAGGTCGATCATGGATGATTAGAAATATTTTATTAAATGCATGAAGTTTATTTTTCTAAGTCGTAGAGTTTCTTCCCGGGTTAACGGTTACATGATTACAACTGCCCTACAAAATGAAAAGGCAATGAAAATGACATCATTTTAATTTTATTCAAACGATTCAGATTTAAAAACACACATTTTTATGCATTACTTTTCTGTTAAAAATGAAAGTTAAGCACTCCTTTTTGTCTGCAAATCATTTAATAAAGTACATGCAATCATCTTAATAAATCCTTGACGGTATTTACCCTACTGGAATTTCAAAGAGGGAAAAAGTAGTAATAGAACTGTCAAGAGAGGACATTTATTACGAAGTATAATGTATAATTCAGTGAGATTGTATTTAAGCTACCAAAACCACATATACTCAAGCTGAAAGACAAGGAGTTCAAGAACAAGCACACAAAAGTTAACTGTTCTAACATTATTCGTATTCAATGGTCAATATATGTAATTGTAATGTTGTCTCATTTAATAGTGTTCAGGTTAGAGAACATTTTAATTCCTGTTGTCATAATGGCCTCATTTCCCTACTAAAATGCACTGTAAAGGATCAACTGAAAGTATTGCATCTTAATAGCTCAAAATTTCTGCAATTCAGCGGTAATATAATATCGCAATACCGTTCGCATCGTTTTCAGCATTGTGGAAGGATATCCCAGGTGAAGGTCCACATTGTTTTAAAATACAAGGTGAAATTCGCATTTTGTTTGGCTCGAGGTTTGTTTGGAAATATCGACCAGCGTAGCGGGCGTAGACTGCCAGTCGAAAATAATATTTATATGTGATTTTAATACAGTTTAATCTGCATTATACTTCTCTATCTAGAATGTGTATATAGGATACTCTTTTTTTTCGGGGGGGGGGGAGGATTTAAAGCTTTTTAATAGAGCATGGGAGTTAATATAAGGCTTTTACCTTACACGGATGTTATATTTCACAGTAGATCCTAAATATTTTTTTATAGAATCCACATAGTCCACATAATATGATTTCGCAATTATATATATATATATATATATTATACTCAATTTACGTAATTCGCTTGTATTCGATTTTATCCTTAGTATTTCGGATTTCTATTTATTCCTAGAAATTAAAATTTTATTATTTCTCGGTATTAAAAATCACTCTTTTAAACGAGATTTTTTAGATACCGAAAAACTGAAACTGAAATCATATCCATATACTTTATTCTAGAAAATGTAACTAACGGTGTCACCGCCGCCACCGTTAATGATTTTGTTGTGAACGGAGGACCTTTTTCGCTAATATTGATAAAACAACTGCATACAGAAATATGAAAAATGATAGTGTTATAGAAAAATGTTTGATTTAACACGCTGAAGTAGACAGTTTTTAAATCGAAGTATCATTTGAAGAGATATTTAATACAAAATTTTGTCAAAATCTTCATACGAGCAAAATCTAAAAATAGGAATTTAATATATATATTTTTTAGAATATACATTACAATCTTGCGGTGTGCAGACTGCCTTTATTTATTTTTTTTTTTTTTGACTATTTTTTTTTATATTTGTTTCAATTTCTTAATCAAATTTTCATCATTTCAAAAGATATTTTTTTCATATTTTTGAAAAGGTTATTATTTAAAATTTTTGCCAGTTGTACAAATAGCACAAAAAATAATATTTTCTTGAAATGAAAAAAAAATATATATATATTTAGGCGTGACCATTAAAAACAGAGAAAAAACTTTAAAATTAGAATTAAGTTATTCGTGTTAAAAGCAGGAAAATATTGAAAATTTCGTCATAAAAATTGTATTTACACTTGTTTACAATAGTATCAGAAAAGAAAGAAAACTGTAAAACAATAAATTCATTAATATGAGATAAAAGCAGTAAATGGCAGAAATTACATCCTATTTCAAATGACCAAATAATAATATTACCAAAAAATTTTAATTTCAAATTATTTTACATGATTCATTTATTTCATATTTCGAGATGGTCTTTTTAACTATTGTTGCCAATTCTAATGCAGTGCAAATAAATGTTTCCTTTCTAATGGCAAAAGTAGTTTCACGTGAATATTAAACCAGGATGAAAACTTTGGTGAAAATTACGTCAGATTTAAAACAATATGTTTAAAATGTCTTATTTGAAACATTTTTCTTATAGCGTTGTTATAAAATGTTAGGAGTTAAAGACTCTGTTTCCTTAGTTCATTTTATATTTGCTTGTTATCAAATGTTTAACAGACCAGTAATTAAGCACGAAAGCAGGATGTCTTAACAGCATGTTATTCGGCCTATAAATTTCCCAATGAAGGAGAAATGAATGGTAATCGTTTCGCCACTGGTCTTTTAATTATAATTCAATCTTCAGTAATCATTTTAAAGCAATTTAAATTAGCATGTTTTTAGAGTCTGAGGCGTCTGAGTCCGTAGCGGGCAGAATCCCTAAGTCTCGCTATTCTAAAAAAAGTAACCGATGCCTCCAACAATAAATGATTTTTTTTTCTTTTGCCGGGGTTTTTTCTTCGCTAATATTAAGAAAACTACTGCATAAAAAATATGTAAATTGGTAGTATTATAGAGATATGTTTGATAAACATGCTGAATCAGAGAGTTTTTAAATCGAAAAATTATTTAAAGAGATATTTAATGTTAAATTGGATAAAAATCGTTCAATTAAAAAAGGTTTATAGGAGCAAAATCTATACATAGCGATACACTAAAAGCTCCCGGTATGCCGAATGCTTTCATTTTCTTAATTTGACTAATTTTTTGGGGTTTTTTTCCATTTTCAATTGAAATTTTAAGCATTTCGCGAGATATTTTTTACATATTTTTGAAAAAGTTGATTTTTTAAATTGTTGTCAATTGTAAAAACAGCACAAAAAGAATACCCCCTTTAAAATAAAAAATATTTACACGTGACTATTGTAAAAAGAAATAAAACTTCCAAATTATATTTAAATGATTACATGTTAAAATCAGGAAAAAATTTTTAAATTACGTCATAAAAATTGTATTTATCTGTGAATATTAAAAAAAGAAAGAAAATCTAAAAATAATGAATACATTAATATGTGTTAAAAGCAGTAGATGAGGGAAGTTACGTCCTATTTAAAATGACCATTTCCAAAGAGTTTAAAAATATATTTACACGAGAGATTTATTTCCTATTTGGAGTTGATCATTATTAGTACTGTTACCAATTCCAGGACAGCACAAATAATAATAATTCCTTTCTAACAATAAATATATTTTCGCGTGAATATTAAAAAGAGAACGAAAACTTTGGTGAAGATTACGTCAGATTTAAAATGATACATTTAAAATGCCTTATTTAAACAATTATTTTGTAGCGTTGTTGAAAAATTCAGAAAGGCAAATACTCTGTTGACTTATTTATGTTTAACCAATCTTTCTTAATTAAAAAGGCAAATGAATGGAAGACCGTTTGCAGTTAGATAGGCACTGTTTTCTTAATTATAATTAAACCTTCTGTAATTTTTTTAAAGCCGATCTCATTAGTGTATTTTCAGAGTGTGGACGGGGGTTGCTGAGCGCAGATCGTATGAGACAGACACCCTAGTATATCATATAATTGAAAAGCAACTTTAAAAGTTTCATTTGAAACAAAGAAATTCTTTTTAAAGGATTTGTGTATCTATTTCCTATACAGCTATAAAAAATCAACAGATGAAGAAACTTCTAACCAACAAAGAAATTTATATGAAAATAAATAAATGTTCATAAAATTTTGATCTATCGATGTTCGTTTAAAGATTTACAATAGTTTGCAATGTAAATGTACTTCGATTAAAACCACAGATTAATTATTCAGTTATAAGTTACATTTATTTCATTTTTCGCATATATCATCTGCGGTAATAAGTAACCGTTATCAAATTTAATTTGAAATATTTTATATTAATTTTGATGCTATATCCTTTCCTGCAAATACAGTATTGCAGTCACCATTGTTAAATTCCTTGATAATAGATTTTATTTATTCTTAATGTGTCATCTTATAAAATATCAAAAAATAATTTTTTAATAGTTCATATAAAATTCTAAGTGACACACATTTCAAATATTTAATTTATTTTAAAATCATGATCTAACTATATTTTTCCCAAAGAAGGTCATTTTAAACATGTATTACACGTCTACTGAAAAAAAAAGAAGAAAAAATGGCTCACCGCAACAATTCAATTATGAGAAATCCTGCGAGAAAAGCATATAAGGTGAAATTATTTATTAAAAATTAATAAATTTTTAATTAAATTTATATGCATCTAGACTCTTTTTGAGAATGTTAATGGCTAGCTATTGCAATGTGGGTTTCAAATTTCACACACCCCAAATTGAATCACATTCGGAGTTTCTTTTAATCTATCTTAAGTGTACTTTTACATGTAATTTGCCAGTTTCAAAGGTACCTGATCCCTTAAAAGTTCATTTTAAATATTTCATTTTTTTTAGTTTTTCAAAGCATGTCTTAGATTTAATAATTATTACTGTAAAAATCTTATAAATTCAAAAAAATATAATCAGATTTTCTAAAGTTACAAGTCATATACGCAGGATTTAAAATTTATTTAAAAAAAAAAATACACCCTGAAAAATCCAATCGACGAAACTTAAAAAATAGAATAAATCATATTCATTAATTTTTCAAGTCTCTTATTGAGATATTATGCATTTTTAGAAATATCAAAATAATTTTTTTCATATGTTTATGGTATTCAATTTCGTTTAACTAATTGCAACATATTTTGAATACGTTTCTGATTTCGGTTTAGATGTCTGCCATCTTCAGTCTGTCGCTTGTAACTGTTGTAGCACTCATAGATATATTCCGATTAAAAACTAATAGATATATGTGGTTGAAGTTTACAATAGTATATGAGATGTGAATTTACAACTGGGCGAAAAATGTACGGACCAGAATTCGAAAGAGAGATCTCTTGCCTGAAGCCGCCATCTAAGCTAACCCGGACGAATCTGGTGAGTCTAATTCCTCCAACTAACCTTATTGATTATAGCATCTACTAGGTTAATTTTAATTACGTACTAATTTACGCATTAATTTTAACACAATTATAATTGTGTTAAAATTAATCTAGTATAATTACGTATCCCGCGTTTTTGGAGTTCTGTTACCTGCGATTTATACTGTTGAGCTGATTCAGATATCAGACCAGATGTTAAAATATAATGTCAGCTGGATGAATTAGATCCACCAGATTCTTCCGGAATAGCTCAGATAGCAGAGCATTGGAGGCTTCAGCCTAGAGATCTCTGGTTCGAATCGCGTTCCGGACATTTTTCGCCCAGTTGGAAATTCACATCTCGTATGATTTATTCACCATTTAGAATAATTTTGCACAAATTTATCTAGTTTCCAATAGTATGCCCGCTAGTCAAATTGAAGGTTTAGTATTTATAATATTTTACAAGGGCACAGAAAACAATTTGTTAAATTGTGATATTTGAGCTAATTTTATTCGTGATTAATTTTACAGATGTTACTTCAAACATATTGATATCCATCCCTAAAACGGGTTATAATATATTTTCTGTATAAGGTATAGTAGGTAGCATTTATAGTTTTCTTATAGGGACGAACAAAATAATCCTTTTGAATTCTGAACTGTGGAAAAAATGTTTATTTTGTATTTTAATTATGCTGCAACACTTTAAACATAAAAAATACATAATGCAGTAATACGCACGTAAATTTGTTTTACCGATTATGGAGTGTGTAGCATATACATTGTCTTAAAGAGATGCACAACACAAATTTGTCATCGGATTCACTGTGAGCGAATATTGCTGGTAGTGACATTAAATCGGTGGAAAATATTTTTAATTGTTACTACCTTTTATATAGTTGTATGTACTTACTGTAATATGTAGTGTGTATGTCGTAGGATAATTGAGAAATCCGGCTGTTTGCAAAAAGTCGGGCTAATTGGAAAGTAATCTCCGTTTTTCCAATCGGCCTGAATTTTTCATGTTTATTGCAAAGACATTACAGAACATTAGCCCGATTGTAATGTGGCATTTTATTTCTCAAACAGCCTAATTTTTTAGGCACATTGCAAAGAGCCTAGATAGTGTTAGGCAATTCGAAAAATAACAACTTTTTTTTTTTTTTAATTCCATCGAACCATAACTCGATCCGAGCAAGAGAAAATAATTTCCGTCGAAATGCAACATGACTATACCTGAAAATTCCACTTGAAGTCAACCCGAAACCCGATTCAAATCAGTAAAAAAAATGAAAAATATCTAAGAAACCGTAACCCGAAAGGACAAAATAATTTCCGTTGACAGGCACTAAGTTAAAAAAAAAAAAAAAAAAAAAAAAAAAAAAAAATCTAATTGAAGTCTACCCTAAACGCGATCCGAGCAAGACAAAAAAGAAAATTCTATCTAACCGTAACCCGACCTTTGAAAGATAAAATATTTTCCGTCGAAACGCAACCCGATCAGAACCTGAAAATTGCATTTCAATTCAAACCAAAACGTGATCCGAACCCGAAACAAATCCCACCGAACCGTAACCAGATTCAATAAAGGCAAAATAATTTCCATCGTAACGCACTGATCAGAACCTGAATGTCAACCCAAAACCTGATCCGAACCCGAAAAAAAATACATTTAACCGTAACTCGGTCCAAGAAAGACAAAATAATTTCCGTCTACACGCACCGGACAGAACCTGAAAATTCTAATTGAAGTATACCCTAAATCCAACAAATTTATTCCATAACCCGAAATCCTTCAACCCAAATACTAAATGAAAAGAAAATAAACGTCTTTTAATGCAATTATGAAAAGAAATCTACTATTACATTACAAATATCATTTTTTCTTTTATATTTAAAAATAGTCATGTTGTATGCTAAGTGTGAATGAAATGTGTATGTGAAGCAGATTTTTAATATTTTTTGCAGAATTATACGCAGAGTAGATGGTTACTAATGAAAATTTTTATGAAAAATATATAGAAATTTTTTATATTAATTAAATCTTCAAATGAAGCAAATTTTTTATGTTTTTATTTTCATGATTTATACAGAGAAGATGACTTGCTAATAAAAAATATTGTGACAAATATATATGAAATTTTTTAGATTAATTAAATTTGCACTTGTGGCAGATTTTTAGTTTTTCCCCCAGAATTACGCAAAGAAGATAAGTTGCTAATGATAAAGATTATGAAAATTATAAATAAATATCTTTATATTAATTAAATCGGCAGATGAGGCAGATTTTTAATGATTTCACAGCATTAAGCAGGGAAAATTTGTTACTAATAAAAATAATTATAAAAATGTATATCAAAATTTCTGCAACAATGACGTCTTCAGATGAGGCAGACATTAAATGTTGTTCCAGCATTACGGAGAGAAGAGAGGCTGCTAATGAAAACAATTAAAAAACTATGTAAGAGAATTTATTTAATAATGAAATATGCAGATGATACAGATTTTAAGTTTCTTTTCCAAGAATTACGCAATGGAAATAAGTTGTTAATGAAAATAATTATGAAAAATGTATAAGATTTTTTTTTATATTAATTAAATCGTCAGACGAGGCAAATTTTTACTGATTTCCATTACGCTGGGAAAATGGGTTGCTAATGAAAATAATGATAAAAATGTGTATAAAAATTTCAACTATAATAACATCTGCAAATGAGCCAGATTTTTAATGTTTTTTCAGCATTACGGAGAGAAGGTGGATTGCGAATGAAAATAATTAGAAAAATACATAAGAAAAAATCTGCAGTCATGAAATCTGCAGGTGAGGCAGATTTTTAAAGTTTTCTCAACATTATGCAGATAAAATCGGTATCTACTGAAATTTATGGAATATATTTTAGGTTATATTTACAATAATGATATTTGCAGATGAGACAGACTTTTGTTGTTTTTCACCTTTATGTACTAGAAAGGTGGGTTGCTGAATCAAAACAATATAAAAATATCTAAGAAAAGTGCTGTAAAAATGACATCTGCAGATGAATAATATTTTTAATATTTTTCAACATCTGATTGGTAGCTCAAAAATTGTGATAAAAAAATATAAAAAACCCCGCTTTATTGGCAGATATGATTTATGCAACTAGTTAATAATTAATTACTTTTCATTGGTAAAAAACGATTCCTTTCTCCTCCCTTTATCCCCCCCCCCTAACGATATAAAAAATGTGAAGTGAAGACAATGACTAAGAGTCTAAGAATATCTGCAAAGGGGTTGACTTCAAATGAATTTTTCAGGCCTGTCGAGTCCCGTTTCGATCGAAATAATTTGTCTTGCACAGATTGGGTTACGGTTTTCGGTTTCGGATAGGGTTTTCGATAGACTTCAGTTGGAATTTTCAGGTTCTTGTTGGGGTTTCTGAACGGAAATTATATTGTCTTTCTCGGATCGGGATACATTTTGATGGATTATTTCCGGGTTCTTATGTAGTTTCGGATTGCGTTTCGACAGAAATTATTTTGTCTTAATAGATAGGGCTACGTTTGGACAGCATTTTCTTTTTTGTCATGTTCAGATTATATTTATGGTAGACTTCAATTGGAATTTTCAGGTTCTGCTTGGTTCGTGTCAACGGAGATTATTTCATCTTTCTCGGACCAAGTTACGGTTAATTATATATATATATATATTTACGGATTCGGATAGAGTTTCGGGTTGACTTTCAGGTTCTACTCCATGCGTAACGACGGAAATTATTTTGTCTTTGTCGGATCGAGTTACGGTTCGGTAGAATTGTTTTTTCGGTTTTAGACAGGTTTCGGTTTGAATTCAAATGGAATTTCCAAGTTCCGATGGTGTTCCGATTTGACTGAATATATTTTATCTTGCAAAGATCGGGTTACGGTTGGATAGAATTTTCTTTTTTGTCGGATTCCGATCGGATTTAGGGTAGACTTAAATTGAAAATTTCGGGTTCTGGGCAATGCGTGTCGACGGAAATTGTTTTGTATTTTTCGTGTCGGGTTACAGTTTGATGGATATTTTTTTTTTTTTTTTTTTTTTTTTTTGGGGGGGGGGGGGGTTCGGATCGGGTTTCATGTTAAATTCAAATGAAATTTTTAGGTTCTAATCTGGTTGCATTTCGACGGAAATTATTTTTTCTTGCTCATATCGGGTTATGGTTCAATGGAATTGAAGCAAGTGGTAATTCCATAATTTGCCTAACGCTATCTCGGCTCTTTGAAATGAGTCTAAAAATAATTAGGGTGTTTTAGAAGTGAATTGCCTTATCCCAATTACCCTAACGTTCTTTAGGTTCTTTGCAATAAACCTTAAAACTTTAGGCTGTTTGGAAAAACAGAAGTGATTCTCCCGTTCTCTTTGAAAATAGCCTACGATCTTTGCAAAGAGCCAAATTTCTCAATTTGCTTACGACATATATAATTCTACAGATTATATACAGGGTTGCGAGAAATAATTTCACGCATTTCAGGCAAATTACTACATTTGATGGGAATAATATTGAGTGCTTGAATATTTTTCTAACTTTTTATTAAATATCTCATATAATTGTATGAAAAAAATGAAATCTTCTTAGCCATTATCTGGTTGTGTTGGATATTGTTTCATAAGCTATTCCTGATTCCTGATTTAGATATTTCTTTTAATTTTGTATACGTAAATATACTGTGTGTATAAATAATAATAAGAAAAAACAATAGTCCGATGTTTTCTTATGGAAAAATTGTTTATGCACAAATAAGTTATTGTTTAATTAAAAAATCTACTGAAAATAGAAGAAAATGTCCCAAGGCGAATTCTCAAGTATATGTTACTTTGTACATTAATTTATCATTATTTTGTATTACAAAACTTTTTTTTTGCTTGTTCTAAGCATATATGAAACATGCTTATTATTAAGCTAAAAAAGCTTGTTTGTTAGATGATGTTTAGAGTTCCATTAATGCTCTAAGAAGAATGAAGCTTAATTAAGTCGTATGTTTTTTCAACATATTTGAGAATTGTTTATGAATTCGGTTTGTCTGAGTATTTGTCCATTATCTAAATGGGATAGCCAGCCATGTAATCGATTAATATGAGTGATGTTTATTATAGCATCGTTGGCACTGAAAATGCAGTGTTCACCATTTATGGTTAGTTTACAGGGACGCTCAGACATTTATCGTTTCAATACACTCAATACTGAGAAAAAAGTGTATAGTGCATTTTAAAAATCTTACTTTATTTAAAACATTATAAATTTGTATTAATGATACTGAGATGCACTGCAACAGAAATCCAATAGATAATTAAGTGCGTTCATTTAAATTATTCATTATTCTATTTTTACTATACATTTAATTGTTCATTAATTTATCGTTCATTTAAAGAGGCAGCCAAAATAATTCAGTTACATTGCTAACTTTGGACGATAGCCAGAACTGTTGAATGTGCGTTATAAAACTTAACAAATTACTGGTGTAATACGAGGTGTTTGGATAATAACCAGGGCTTCACGGAACAGTTCACACAAATTTCAAGCTATGGACAGTAATTACTGAAAATAAATCAGTACTGCATTGTATTTTTTAATGTTTATTTAAGTATCTCCTTTCAGTATATGACCAAAAAATATATTTTTTAACAATATTTTGACGCTTTTTGAAATAGTTTTATAATATACGCCGTAGTGCATTATTTTTTGTTCTCATTTAAAAAAAGTAATACGAATATGCTCAATTTTTGCTGCATCACATTAGTAAGGAAAATATGAAAATAGTAATTTAAATTATTTTAAACTTAAAAGTGATTTGAAGGTCTTTTAGACTTTTAAAAATATATTGAAAATAAATAACAAGATACAGTTTTCAAATCTTATAGGGGAGACTGGGGAGGGTTGGCCATAGAGGAGGTTGACCCAACCTTCAGTTTTCATATTAAAAAAAAATCCAAAGTTATACCAATAGCTGGCTGCCAAAGCTACTGAAATACTCAAACAATATTCTTTGTTCCATATAGATAACAGAAGCAGGTGTGGAAAAATCAATGGTGAAGAGTTTTCACCTTAAAATGTTTATTTTTTAGAAATATTTTGTAAGATTTTCTCGTATAAAATATATCATATAAATTTAAACAATGTAATTCAGATTTAATGTAATTCAGAAGTAGTGACCTTTCATTCCCGCATAAAGATTGTACATTGAATTAGGTAAAAGGTAAGCATGTGCTATATTTTAAAAAGTGGGTATTTGGAATGGCTTGAACCAATCAATGTAAATGAGGGTTGACCAGATGGTCAAAGCTCCCTTAAATAAATGTTTTTAGAAATATTTTTATAATACACTGTATATAAGGAAGAGTTCATGGTTATACTTCTACAATAATGCACATATATTCTGTAAAGTTATAACAAAATGGGGTGGTAGAAAGGGAAAAGTTTAAAATTAAAACGCAGAAAACCAACGTTTAATAATGCACAAATAATACGTGAAATGCAGCAAGGAGCTGTTTCGAATCTACTAGCGAGATTCTTCTTCAGTGCAAGATAGAGAGAGACGCAGCGTGCTAGAAAAAGCAATGTTCAGCCTTTCTTTTTCTAGCACGCTGTGTCATGGTCTATCTTGCACTGAAGAAGAATTTTGCTAGTGGATTCGAAACAGCTGTTTGCTGTTTTTCACGTATTATTCGCGCATTATTAAACGTTGGTTTCGTGCTTTTTAATATTCCTGCACAAAGGCTTTAATTGCTATTTTAATGTTTAAAATCGATTATATGAAGATATGAAGAATTGCTATTGAAGAAAGAAAAAGGTTAATGAAATATAAATTGGGAATTTGATAGGAACTTTTATTTCACATAAATAGAACCCATAGTAGGTAAATATAAGGAATATAAAAAAAATATATATTACTATTACATAGATCGTTCAGTGACTCATTTTGACAATGCCTTACTTACTTAACACTGTCCAGACATTCGTCAGTTTTTATTGGAAACTGTTACATAACAGTAAATTATCTTTATTTTGAACATAATATGGTCAAAATGTGACAAGATACACTTCACAATATAGACAGGTAAAGATTATATTTAATAACGTTTCGATTACCACGAAGTGAGGTATGTTTGGCCCATTAAGGATAACTTTGGCCCAAGAGGGAAAAAAGATTAAATCTGCTATATTTTTTACATTGCTTGAGTTATCGATAAAGTTCTGATTTATCTCAAAATATCGGTGGTAGCATCGGCTTGAAGCTAGCAGATCATTTGAAGTAATTCTACAGATTTACACGGTGGCAGGTGCAGTCAAACAAAAACTTGTGAAGATAGTGAGAATTTAGCTCTTATAACTTTTGTCTGCTAAGCTGTAAATAAAATCATTTGGACATTGGTAAGTACTCTATTGGTAAGTATAGTCTGAATATTATAATTTATTAGTGTAGATCAATTCCTAATGCAGGATTATGCGATGTTTTCCTGAGATAAGAAAGAAAACAGTTTATAGAAGTTGGAGTAACGTTGGCCCAACATTTAGGGGTAACATTGGCCAAACTAATTATATTTTAAATTTTTATATATAATTCCTGTAAATGCATAAAAATGTTATATTTAAAGTGGAGCTTTTCTTATTTTGTTGAATATAAACATTCATGTTGTTGCTTGTTTTGGTATGCTTTTGAAAATATATATTTGTACTTATGCAAACAATAATATGGCTAAAATGTCATCCAGTGTTTTGATTTCAAATGAACCAATCAGGAAATCTATTGACAACGATGACTGTAACATAGAAATCTTTGTACTTGTGATGTTTAATTCCAATATTTATCCCGAAAGGATTACTTTGAAATCAAAGGAGGGTTGCTTTGTTGACATCATGGGAAAGAAGTGTTGGCATTAGCCACAGCATCCAGTCGATAGTCAAGGAACGATACTATTGGAAAAAATAGTCTACTTAAACTTCTGTCTAAGAGAAACCACAATTCAGTCGAGACCTGGACAATTCACGTTAAATAATGTTAATAATTTTGTAAGAATGTTTTTATTAAAATATATACTAATTTACACAACTTTTACACGTTTACACTTCTTACTCTCTCTTCCCCGTCTTTTTCAATAGGGTAACATTGATTCGCATAATGTTGTAGACACTATAATATCCGTTTTATCACATGGGCCAATGTTACCCCAATTCAAAGTAATATTGGTAATCAAGGTAACCTTCAAAAAAATTTCTTAAAAAACATTTCGGTGTCGATAAGTTTATGATAATGGTGTGGTTCCTTCTGTTCTTAACCAACAGAAAATTACCATGACATTGATTTTTAAAATAAAGTAAGAGAACGAAGATGCTAAACATGCCATGAAACACAGAAATGTGGTTCAAAGTTATCCTTGTTGACGTTACTGGACCATTTGGTGTAGATTTTTAACAATATTGGACTTGGATCCGCGTCGTTATCACTAGTTGAACTGACCATTTTCAGTACAACAGTCGCGGAAGCACGTTCGCTAGTGTCGATGAAAATATGCAGATTTGGTTTGTTTTCATTTATTTGTTGAGCAAAACTAAAAGTATTTTGAACTTCTTGTTTATAATTTTATCTATAAAAAACAAAAATGATAAACACAAATAACCAAATGGTTAATAAAAACTACTGGGCTCAGGATAGCGCATTTCTGCATCATACAAACGCACAGACATTCATACACACACACAAAAAAAAACGGCGACCTTTTTCAGATACTGAAAAAAATTCATACACTTGACGCAAATGCTGTAGATCAACTAATTGATTGTGTGCAAGACAGAACGCGAATCTGCGTTCGCTGATTAAATAAAAAATAGACGCATCCTACGTAGAGACCACATCCTACGTAGCCAACCAGTTAAAATGCATAAAAATGGAACGCGTATCCGGTAACAAAATTTTTTGGTACGAGAAATAATATGGAATTACCTCCTTTCGCATTTTGGCCAGTTCTTCATCTACCATACAATTTTTAATTCATCTAAATGTGATTTTAAGAAATGAGACATTTTATATTTAACGCTATTTTATACTCATTTTTATATTAAAAGTATTTTACATTTTTCATTCTTTAAAATATCAACGGGCCTACTGTTTTAATGCCTAAATTTCGTTTATATTTTTGCACTAAAATATATACTTAAAAAAATAAACATTTTAATGAATAAATTTAATTTTAACGAAGAAATGTTACAAAATAACTTTTATTAAAAATAATGACGTTTCTTGGTAGAATTTTTTATAATAGTGTAGTTTTCCAACTTTTTTCATGATCTTCTTTGAGAATTCAAGTTTCCAAATTAATTAACAAAGGTTATTTATTATTTGAAAAATAATAAAATGTTTACTTAGATGACTTAAAAACCTTTTTAGTATATACTCTAGTTTTGTCAGGCATATCAAATTTAATTAATTTTTGAAGTAAAGAATTTTTTAATTATAACATACATCATTTTTTATGCTTGCTTAAAGTTTCAAAAATATGATTTTTTTTTTAAATATTTACGCAAACTTCATCAAAGGTAAGTGCTTGCAAAATGATTTTTCTTCCATCGGCTTCTCCGTGTCCTATAACATATAACAGTTTTAAAAATGTTTTATTTTACCTCAAAAAGTTTAATGCTTAATGAAAGTGTATGTTTCTGCCAAAATATTTTTTAAGGATGTTTGACATGAGTTTCGATGTTATAAAAATGAATTTAGACAGTGTCGTATTGAGTTTTTTTCTTTCTGGAATATTAAAAAAATATATTATCTAATTAAAAGATTTTGACATTATATATATAAAAAAAAATGTCTACAATGAAAAAACTAGAACTACGTAGCTTTTTTATGTATTATATTTGTAATTTTTTTTGACAAAAGAAGAAAATGCTGATAGCGTTTCAATAGAAGAAAAGTATTTCTATAAGAATCCATCTAGGTCGCAATCCCTCTATTAATTCAAAAGGTGAGATTCACAGTGTGTTTTATACCATGTCAAAATAGGGGTTCCATACGTATTTAGTTTTCATTTGGATTTATTATCAACATGCTTAAGTTAAAGCGGTAATAGTCACATTCTGGTTTTTCTTCTAACCCATGCCAGGTATCGGACTCTAAGACACCTTCCCTTATAAATTCAATAGTGATGTTTCATGCAGCTGGTCTTAAATGTTTCTTAACTGTCATTATAAAGTTAAATGGCAATCAAGCTTCTTTTTACAAGAATATTATTACGACAAATATGAATTTCGTCGAAACGACCATTTCATAATAACTGTCAATTTTCACCATTTCCAAATATTTCCTAGCTCGTGAGAACTTTGACGAATATCTGTAAATTGAAATTTTATAACTTAACTGAAAAATAATTGCTGAATAATTAATGAAAAGGGTTTATTATTTTACTTTTTTCCGCAAGCAAAAACAGTTGTCAAAAAGACCGAACACGATCATCGGCAATCTAAAAAAATACCGGTCTACTCTCGGGTTAAAATTTAATCACATCAAGTCTAATTATGACAGAGCACGAAAATTCAACCATTTGCACAGAACCGTACAACTCAGTGTTGTTTTTGACATAAATGAAGGCGTTTTCCAGTACGTCTTTTTGTCATATCCCTGTCCCAATAAGAATCAAACAATAGTTGAGATCTGTATTAACAGAGGGCAGCACTACACAGTCTGAGAGTGTAAGCTTTTGCATGCAACCATATATATCGATGCAGTTGTAAGAAATGACTTGTAATGAAAGCTGCGTTTAGCGGCTGTTGTATATATTGTAAATAATGCCTTCTTCCGTAGTATATAGTAATACATAGAGTGAGGCTATATAATATTGGCGACGTTATGGGATGTAACCCAAATTGAAATGTTGTGGAAAAAAAATTTGGAAAAAATAAAGAAAAAGAAAAAGAAAAAGAGAACGAAAAATGGCCGATAAAGAAATAATTTCTCTGAGACGCTTAGAAGAATATAATTCAAATGTTCCTTGGACTATTTACGTCGAAAAAATTGACTTTTATTTCTCAGCGAAT
Source organism: Maratus speciosus (assembly GCA_963932465.1). Classification (NCBI taxonomy): domain Eukaryota; kingdom Metazoa; phylum Arthropoda; class Arachnida; order Araneae; family Salticidae; genus Maratus; species Maratus speciosus. The sequence continues at coordinate 91,730,714 of OZ010800.1, forward strand.
AGCATAAAAATGATGAGATGAAGAAAATATATTTTGCTAAATTCTGTTGGAACCTCAACGTTTGCCATTTAACGAGATATTATTGTTCCGAATACTCTGAAAGAAATCAGTTACGAAGACCTTTTAAAGAAAGCAAAGGATCATTTTTCACCACGCCCTAGTGAAATAGTAGAGCGATTTAAGTTCCAGAAACGACTAAGGAAGTAAGGAGAAAATGTAGCAGATTTCATAAGAGATTTGCGTCAGTTATCCGAATATTGCAACTTCGGAAATACCCTTAATGACCGCTTGGTGTGATCAATTGGTGTTTGTGATCCAGGATCAGAAGATGCAACAGGAATTACTGGATTCTAAAGATTTAACGTTCCAAACAGCGGTGGATATAGCAGAGTCGTTTGAATCAGAGGATGCTGGAGTAAAATCCCTACACATCGGAGAAAGTACGACTGTCAATCAAGTGCGTGTTTCGAAAGGAGAGAAAGAAAAACTAGAGAAGTTCGCTCATGCACCTAAGCATAAAGAAGATAAATTTGCGCCTGAGAAACCGTGTTACAGATGTTCTAAAAATCATAATCCAAAATTTTGCCCTTTTAAATCTGCAGAATGCCATTTCTGCTATGGATTGGGTGATATAAAAAATTGTTGTCGAAATCGAAAATTTGGAATGAAAAATGAGAAACAGTATAAGAACAGGAAAATTAAAACTTTTCAGGAAGAATATTGTTTAAACTTCATGGCCGACAACTCCAATAATGTGTCGTGGGTAAAATCGGTTAAAATAAATGGTATAAAGGTAAAATTTGAAATTGGCACCGGTGCGGATCATACTATTGTAAGTGAAAGTGTTGCTAATAAATTGTTCTCAGGTAAGCTGCCTTTAATTAAATCTAAAATTAAGTTACAAATTTATACTAAAGATTCTGTTTTGGGAGAATTAAAAGTGAATGCTGTTGTTCATAAATATTGTATTCCTGATTTAATAATATTAGTTATTAAAGAGGAGGGTCCGAGTCTAATTGGAAAAACTTGGTTAAAAGCATCAAAATTATTTTGGCCTGATGCAAATATGATTAAAAGCTTTCGAAAGATGATTTAATTAGAAATTTTCCTAATGTTTTTGCTGACGCGATCGGGACAATCAGGGGTCCTCTCGTGTCAATAAATTTGAAAAAAAGATGCAAAACCAATTTTTCTTAACTCTCGACTTGTTCCGTTTGCTTTAACTACTTCATCATTTTCCCCAAGATAAGTCGGGGGTAAAAGCACTGTTTCCCCATACCCGTCGCCAGTGAAGTGGTTAAGAAAAGCTACTGATGTAGAATTGGAACGATTAACTATTGAGGGTGTTTTAAAACCTGTTGATCATTCAGACTGGGATAGTGCCATAGTAATTGCTCCTAAGCCTAACGGTTCTGTTGGAATATGTGGTGATTATAGAGCAACAGTTAATGCTAAAACTGAAAATGACAATTATCCTCTTCCTAGAATGGAAGAATTATTTTCTAAATTAGCAGGTGGAATTTTTTTTACTGTTTTTGATTTAAAAGATACTTATTTACAACAACCTGTAGATGACGAAAGTGGTAAAATTTTGACGATAAATACACATAAAGGATTGTTTAATGTGTTAAGATTAGCATTTGGGGGGAAATGTGCTTCTGGAATGTTCCAAGGAAAAACAAACATATTTAAAAAAAAATGGATCTATTGGTGTATTTTTAGATGATGTTATCATAAGTGGTATTAACGAATCAGAACATTCTGAAAGAGTTGAAAGTGTTCTGAAATGCTTTTCTGAGCATGGTATAAGATTAAATAAGGAAAAATTAAATTTTATGGTTTCAGAAGTTTCTTATTTAGGACATAAAATATCTCAGGAAGGAGTTAGACCTATTCCAGAAAAAGTTAATGCTATTTTGAATGCTCTTATTCCAAATAATGTGTCATAATTGCGTTCAGTTTTAGGCTTGATTTCTTATTATAGAAACTTCCTGCACAATATTTCAGATGTTTTAGAGCCTTTACATAAATTATTAGATAATAATGTAAAGTGGACATGGTCATAAAAGCATGAAAAAGCGTTTTAAAATGTTAAAAAATTATTGTGTACATCTCCTGTTTTAGAACTATATGATGTTAACAAATATATAGTTTTAAACTCTGATGCTTCTGAATATGGTATAGAGTTAATTTTAAGCAACATTGTTTAGGGTAAAGAGACACCTATTGCTTATGCTTCTAGAACTTTAAATGAAACTGAAAGAAATTATGCAATGATACATAAAGAAACTTTATCTGTAATGTTTGGTGTCTAAATTTCACCAATATTTAGCTGGAAAACAATTTAAAATTATAACAGATCATAAACCTTTAATTAGATTGTTTGATCCTGTTAAAAAGGTACCTGATACATTATAACCTAGAATGCTGAGATGGTCGTTAATGCTAGCTGGGTAAGATTATACAATTGAGTATCGCGAAGGAATAAATAATACAAATGCTGACGCATTAAGTAGATTACCGCTCCCAGGAACTGTAAATATGGTAAGTAATCCTGCGGAAATAATGTTCGTTTCAAATAATGATAATTGGCCTGTTACTTCTAAAACTATTGCAAAGTGAACAACTGAAAATCAAATAACTTAACAAATTTTAGAGTGGGTGTTACATGGGTGGCCACGAAAGGTTAAACCAGAATAATATCAACCATATTTTCGTAGGAGGGAGGAAATTTCCTGTCTAGATACTTGTCTATTGTGGGGACATAGAGTGATCTTACAAGAGGAGGGCCGTGAATATATATTACAATTACTGCATTCCGTTCTGCAGGGTATATCGAGCATGAAAGCGAAAGCTAGGGGGGTAGTTTGGTGGCCAAATATGGATAAAGAAATTGAACAAAATGGTAAAATCTTGTAATAGTTGTCAGATGTTTGGGAGGGATTGTCCCAAAACGGAACCCTTGAAATGGAAATCTGAATTACCCTGGGAAAGGATCCATATAGATCATGCCGGTCCTTTCGAAGGTAAAATATTTTTAATAGTAATCGATTCTTATACTAAATGGTTGGAGTTAGAGGTAGTACTCAGGTATGATAGAAAAACTACAGTTAAGGTATTAAGGAAAATTTTTGCTACATTTGGATTACCTGTTGAATTGGTTAGTGATAATGGTCCCGCGTTCAGAAGTGATGAATTTGAGGAATTTCTTAAAAATAATGGAATTAAGCATACGCCTATTCCACCATATCATCCGTCTTCGAACGGACAAGAGGAAAGATATGTTCAAACTGTGAAAAATTGCCTTAAAAAGCTAGATAAAGGCGACATAACATTGTCAATTTCACGATTTTTGTTAGAAAATCATTCCGCTCCTCATTCGGTGGATGGTAAAACTCCTACTGAATTAATGTTTGGAAGGCCAGTTCGATCAGCCCTTCACTTGGTATTACCATCAAAACCTGAAATACAGTAACCCCTGCACAAATATAAGTTTCATGATTTAGTTTTTGTTAAAAATTTTGGAAAAAGGGGAAAAATGGGTAAAAGGAAAAATTATGAAATTATTGGGGAGTAGATGGGTTTTAGTAAATAGGTGTGACGGAGTAATGTGTAAGTATCACGTTGATCAGTTGAGACGTAATAAAGACATAAGTTATGAAAAACCAGAGAGAGTTGTAGAGATGAATCAAAATGAAAAACTAATGTCAGACAAAGTTGAAAATATGGGACATAGTGTTAAAAATTACGATAGGTGATTATGATAGGTATGAAAGGGTTAACCAAAACCGTTTTTCTGGAATTAATGGAAAAATAAAAGAGAAGCTTATTAATGATAATGCTATAGAACAAAGCGAATCTCAGTCTTCGCATGATATTGTAACAGGTACAGTTGTGAGTAATGAAAATGATGATACAACAGATAAATCTGTGAAAAATACTTTGACTAAAAAAAATGACGAGGACACAAGGAAAAGTGCTCCACTTCAAAGAAGTCAAAGAGCAAGATTGCCTGTAGTTCACTTGAACTATGAAGGGAGGTGTGTCATATCACAGTCCCAATAAGAATCTAACAATAGTTGAGATCTGTATTAACAGATGACAACACGGCACAGTCTGAGATTGTAAGGTTTTGCGTGCAACCAGATATATCGATGCAGTTGTAAGAAATGACTTGTTCTGAGAGCTGCGTTTAGCGGCTGTTGTATATATTGAAAAATAAACTGTAAGTAATATTATAGTTATGCCTTCTTCCTTAGTATATAGTAATGAATAGAATGCGGCGATATATTACTTTTGGTGTAATTTTACTTCACTAGAAACAATGTAAATGTGTACATAATACAGTAGAGCGCCGATTATCTGGACCTTTCGGGACCGATGCCGATCCGGCTAATGAAAAATCAGGATTATTGGACAATATTAAGAACGTCTGCGGCAATTTTTTGGACCACTTCCCTTCACTTTTTTTCCAGGCTTAGGACTGACAATTGAAGTAGTGAACATTTTAGCATATTACAAGTGGCGTGCTTAGAAATTATTTTATTTATTATTATTTATTTTTTATTTTTTTACAAATTCATAAAAACTTATACACAGAAGTTCACATAGAAATTATTATATGTATATATATGATACCGTGAAAGACCGAAATTGGAGAATGTCGACTTTCACCGGTTAATGTCAACACATACCAAATACGTCGGTGAAAGACCTAATATTTGATTATATTCTTGTACATTCGGACCATCACCGGTGTATGTCGACAAGAACAGATACGCTCTAGTGAAGGCCGAAAAGAGAAGTCGATATCAACAGAGAGGCGAGAGTCTGTCGCCAAATCATTTGCTCAGCTGCTAGTAGGTCAGATTTGTCGGTCTTATGCAAAGTGTTCTTAAATTTTATTTTTTTATTCGATACCCTATATTACATTGAATGGATACTGCAATGAATCGTGATGTTTTTTTTTGTTTTTGTTTTTGTTTTTGTTTTTTAAGTTAAATGCATTAATTGCAAGTAAAGGAGAAGACAATTTTTCAATTTTTCTCAAGAAAAGTGTTCTAAAATACTTTCTGAAGTATTTTCTGCAAAAACTAAGTGCAGCACACCTTTGGATTACAGAAGATTAAAACGTTTTGACGTTTCAAAAATTAATAATGATGAGAAATTAATTGTAGCATTAAAACCGAGAGAAACGAATATATAGTATTATGTTGCCAATGATGAATTGATTAGCATACTGTTTGAGACTCACGCAAGAATAGATCACGTATGCTTAAAGATTTGAAAGTTAAATACAAAAATATTACGTATGAAGTTGTAATGTTGAATTTCAATTCATGGAAAAAAATCAAATGAAACATAAAGCATCTAAGAAATGTACTGTTGTGGAACCAATGGTTAGTTCTCAGTTAAACTCAAGATGTCAAGTTGATCTGATAGAACTGCAGTCACTCAAGAGTAGTGAATATAAGTTCATAATAGTCTATCAAGATCAGTTAACTAAGTTTGTCCAGCTACGACCTTTGAAAACTAAGAGAGCTGAAGAAGTAGCGTATCATGTTTTTCCAATATTTGGTGTTCCAGCTATATTGCAATCACATAGGTAAGAACTCAGTAATCAACTCATATCCGAACTATGCGCTATGTGGAAAGATATTAAAATAGTTCATAGAAAACCTCGTCATAGCCAAACACAAGGCTCAGTTGAAAGGGCTAAACAGGATATACAGAATGTGTTATTTGCATGGATGGACGATAACGATACAATTAAATGGTCAAGTGGTTTGTCGTTTGTTCAATTTGACAAGAAAACTACATACCATGAAACAATGCGCCAAAGCCCCTATGGAGCTATGTTTGGCATTAAACCAATAAGAGGCATATTCTAGCATCGTCTGTTTTGCGTTGGAAATAAATCGCATACATTGAAACTGAAGAACAACTGGAATAAATTGCTTATACTTTTGAAACCGAAGAACAGTTTAAAGAAACTGTTAATACCTTTGAAGAAAGTTTGAGAAGTAGCCGTACTGAAAGCCACCTTCCAAAGAAAAATATTGAAGAGGACCTGCAACAAGCCACATTCCAAAGAAAAATATTGAAGAGAACCTGAAACATATCACGTCTTCATATAAAGCCTTGACTAAACAACACGAGTTTATTTCTATACAAAGAGAGGCTGCGATAGAGAATCTTCGACAAAAAGCAACGAAAATGTTACGAAACTCAAAAAAAAATTATCCTGCTGAAATTGGTGATACTGTACAAATACAAGCGCTGATGTCGACCGTAGTTGTCAGATGGCCGAAATGTACTGGCAGTTTTTGTTGGAATAGACGACTCCGAGTTTTATAACCTAGCAAATAAAAATGGTACCCTCAAGCAGCTTTATACCCGTAATCAGTTCGTCATTTGCAAAGAAAAGTTACTCTCCATAGATGACATTTCTTCTTAAAAAATGTCGCTGAGAGAAGCAGCTGCAGCTCATTCGAGAAGTGGAGGGTTAGGCTATACACACTGCCATTACAAAAGGAAGTGTTCCACAAATAAATGCAGTTGTAAAAGCAGAGCACACTTGTGCAATTCAAAGTGTCATAAAAGGTTTATGCTGTTGCAATAAACAGGATTTCAATCACATAATTAAGTAAGTTTTTTATTGGTGTTATTTTCTTTTCTCATTTAGAATGTACCGTTAAAGTTCAACAGTTTATTCACATGTGCTGTTACTGAAACTTTTTTCTATTTTGACATATATCATAATGTGTTTTAATAATAAAGTATTACTTATAAAAGTTCACTACGGTATAAATGCAAATTTCTTTATTGGCTAACTAAAATCTTAAAACTAAAATCTTAATGCTTAACGTTTATCCAAGTGCAACTGCTAATATTACTACGAAGACAAGTATTAGCTAGCATTCCTTCTTCTTCTCACGCTAGAATCTAAAGCTACATATCCAAAGAAAACAATCCCGTGCCACCCTTTAAATCTACGAAGGAATTTAAATTCTGCAGGGTTATTACCGCAGTGAAAACTCCTATATCATAGCTGTCTTACTAATAAGGGAGCTACGTCCTATACAGAGGGACAAACCCCACTCCTCACCGTGATTGGTCACTCCTTTCAGCAAGAAAGGCGAAAAAGTTGCGTCACACGTAAAATACGGAGAAGAAAATATTCAAATCTCCGACATATTCAACATTCACCATTAGTGCATGATGAATGTCAACATTTGCCGGTGTAAGTCAGAAATAGGGATATTTAACAAATATTTCGGTCATACACCAAGCGACTATTTGAATGTTGACATTCACCAGTGAAAGTCGACATTCTCCAGATTTTGGCCTTTGACGGTAACATATACATACACTGCACGAACAAACGCGACAGGAGAGGGGAGAGTCTCTCTTTCCGAGGACACCAAGGGAAAAAAGAAGCAATTTTTTGACCCCCTTAAGAGAATCTAAAGTCAAAGAGGGCTTTTCTTGAAAAACATGTGCGTGGGACTCTCGCGCATTAGAAGTGAAACTTCCTAGTTTCTAGAAACGTTTAACTTTCGTGACGTTCAGCCAAATTTACCCTACCGCGACGAAAGAAGTTCGACTTCAAAAATTTCGGAGAAGGCGGGAAAAAACGCATGGATCTTGATCGATCCGGATAATTGGACAATCCGGTTAATTGGAGTCCGGATAATCGACTCTCTATTGTATCGTTAAAATCTCTTTAGTATTCATAAAAATAGGAACGAAATACGTATTCAGCTTATGGCAAAACACCCAATATCTTATAATGTTTAAATGTATTGATTCTTAAAAAAATATATATATATATATATATTTCGCATCACTCCCTACATGTGATGAAAAAATTTACGAATACCTTGTCTATAAAGCCTAACGTCAATTTCATAGTTCTTTAACGTGATCACTGATCTTTAAGCGACTGTTCTATATTTCAATCCACATTGGATCATTCCATACAAAATGAGCAAATCAGCAATAGCAGACATGCCGCAGATTTTAATGAAAATCATTTTAAGTAAATCATACCTATTTATGAGTAAATGTAAAAAAAAAAAATAGATTTCAGGATTGTTTATTTAAGTATTAAAATTTACATTAAAAGGGGATTCAAAATCGAGATTTTGTGAACATGCTAAAAACTTCAATTTTAATTATTAGCCTTAGGAATAGAAATACTATATTAAAAATTATTTATAATTAGGAATGAATAATAAGCAGCAGATCGGCGTAAGTTAGTAATTGTATTTTTATTCCGTAATTTCAAAAAAAAAAAAAAAAAAATTTTGACGGAAAAATTCAATATTTCTATTATTTATTTAAACATGAAGGACAGCTCTGACAAGGTTAAAACAACTTGATATTATAGCTAAAAGTATATATTTTAAATATCGAAACTTTCATTTTTGCCTTTTTATTCCTTAATGAGAAAAAAATAAATAGTAAAAAATGTTGAGGGTAAAATGCAATATTTCTATCAGCTCTTTTTAAGTGAAGGAAAACTTTATTAAACTTTTAAGTTTTTTGATATTATAGATACAATTGTATATTTTAAATATAGAAACTTTTATTCTTGCTTTCAGTTTATTTTTGGCTATTAGTACATTTATTTTAAACTACAATAAAGAAATATATATATATTTCGTTGAACAATAAATTGTATATTTATCCTCTAAATCCATAGATGGCAGCACTACATTTTTTTTCCATTTGAAATCGTGCAACATTGTATAAAAAATGCGCGCGGATTCAGAAAGGAAAGATCTTTGAATGCAACAAATATTACCTTTTATAACCCAATTTTGTGACGTTAGGAATCAAAAGGCAATCTTAATTTTTTTTAGTAGCATATCATGGACTTACTAATTTTTATGTCTCTGCAATAACGGTAATGTCTGACCTATACTTCATTGTTTATTTTTATTTATTTATTTTATTTTATTTTATTTTATTTTTTTTTTTTTGCTTATCAATAAGACGAAAAATTACGGTTTTGTCATTTTTTTTAAGTTTCAAATTTTTTTTTTAAGGTGAAGGAAATATATGGCAACTTAAAAACTTTAGCAATTCGATCTTAATATGTAACACTACATCAGGCATCAATTTCATAGATGTTTTTGAATTCCTTTAATATTTATAACATTTTTAATTTTCTTCAAATTGACAAATTTTCAATTTTTACAACAAATTTAAGATTAATCATGACGTTACCAAATAATTATTACTAAATAAATATGAAAATATTTTTTCAGAGATTATAATATTATAAAAAGATTTAATTTATGTTAAATATTTTTCAAGATACGTAACTTCAAACTTGCAACTTTGAACGATTGTACAGATGCCATTCTATGTCACAAGCTTTTTAAATGTCCGGAACTTCCGATTTTTTTTTTTTTTTTTTTTTTTTTTTTTTTTTTTTTTTTTTTTTTTGTGTGTGTGTGTGTCTAAATATTTTGCAATGCTCTATTTGAAAATGAAATGAATCGGTGTATCAAATTTTATTAAAATTGGTTACTATGCAGCCACGCCTTTTTTTTTAATTTTTGCTCATTTTGTGTGGAATGACCCCATTGTATTTATTTTTTCAGAAAAGGCTATACATAGAAATTTTTTAAATAAATCCGTGAATCTGCATCAGTTTAAGGTCTTTTTGCCTAATATTAAGATAATACAATTTTTCTGACATATGAAAGTGGGGAGTGAAGCTGCACTTTTTTATTACTATGTTATATATTTTCGTTATCAGTATTGAAAAATAAAGCAAAATTATGATATTTGTGTTGTTTGTAATTTAAATGCTAATATAATAATTACTCGATTAAATTTACATGTATTGTCTATTATTATATGAAGAAAATTCTATCTGTTAAAACAACAGTGATGAAGAACCATATACAATTTACTCAACATTTTTATGAAATACACAACATTTCAATGCTCTAACCTTTCTTTATTTGTCTGAAATTATTGGAATCTGATTATTGTGAAGCTCAGAAGTGAACACTTTGTTTTAGAGTTATTGATGAAAAATTAAATACCATTTGTATGGTGTATTCAGTGTTTACTTAGCTGAGAAAACTTAACAAAGACAATATAATATTTTTTTTTTCATTTTCAGATGCTTTAAGTTTTGCAGTGCATATTCGTTGAAAAATAATACTTTATGCAGGTGGATATGCAACTAAAATCATGGTTGCACTTCCGAAACAACTTATTTGCGTAATTTACTTCAAGAGAAAAAGCAAAAGATTAATGATAAAAGTATGCTTTACATCAATTTGCCATTCATTTAAAGGACTCGTGAGTTCCTGGATAATAAAACTGAAATTTATTATGCAAAGTCTATTGTCAGTGGATTTCACTATGTAGATCATTATGGGATGCTTAAAAGTGTATGTGCCAATTTATATTGTTGAAGTCTTGTCTGTATTGACTTAACATAGATAGCTCGATTTTCTTCTGCATTTCATCCTCGAATGCGTACTTTAAAAATACGCACCTATATATTAAATTTTATTAGGTTCATTTGCAAGTCCGGTGAAAAGGGCCTTTTATATTAATAAATACGGTATAACCTCAAAAATCCGGTATCATCGGTGCCAAGACTACGCCGGATTTTTTAAAATTCCGGATTTCTGAAAAAATATGAAAAGTACTTCCAATATCATTAATAGTGGCTTTATTCATAATTTAGTACACAGCCAAGTCATATTTATGTGATAAAATGAGGAAAATAAATGTAAAAAAAAGTTTATTTTAATTAATATTATCTATGTTGCAAATATATATAGATATATATATACATACTGACTGGATACTGGCTTTTACATATATATATATATATATATATAACCATTAATTAAACATTACCGACCATCCTCAAAAACTGCAATATTGTGAAATGACAATAAAAATGGATACCACAAACCTATAATATAGAACTGTATGTATAATGTAAAGTGCCTTATACATAATTACAAGAATTAATACGGAAGAAAAAAAGAAGAATGTGGATACCGAAAAAATTGAAAAACATATATATTCAATTACGTTTTCAAGAGTACAGAATTCAATGATATAAGCAAATCGGTTGTTTTTTGTGAGAAAAAAGTTAAAAGCTGAATTTTTTAATACATATATATATACATATACATACATACATATATATATATATATATATATATTCAAGTGAAGTCATTTCGTCTCGTGTGATTTTCCGACTCATGAATGTCAATTTGTTTGATTCAATATTTTCGGCCTTTCTTTAACGAATTTTTCTTGGATTTTATAAAAATGAAGAATGACGATTTTAGAAATACAGTCCTATTTCGCGAAAATTTAGAAAGATTTGGGCGATATAGCAAGTTCCTTTCTGAAAGTAGCTTTATTATAAGGGATGTTTCACAATTTGTCAACCAGGTTACTAGATCTGTAAAATTAAATCTTTTTGAGTTTTCACAATGTCTGACTGGACTTTTTATATCACTTGCCCTAAATAGCTGTCTACCGAATTAGGAAATATATTTTTCTAATATTTCATTCATGCGCAGTTAAAATTTATTTCATACAAATGCACATATATCATCAAATATTCAATATATTCATGTTTTAATTGCAGTATACTACTCTTCTTTCTTAAGTTTTCTGAAAATAGTGTTAAATTTGGCTGCAAATTCTGTTTGCTATTAACAAAAACAATTTGCATTTATCGCAGAAAAGTCACCAACTTCAAGAATATGTTTTCTAGGCTTACACAAATACACACGACCACTGTACTAGAAACCATTTAATTATTTGCTTAAGTGACAGACCACTTTGAGCATTTTCTGTTACATAGGGGATCGCAAATATTACTTTATTATTAATTTATTGTTGGCCTCTTAATTGTCTCCGCGACTAAAACTTCACTGAAAAATATAACGTCAAAAAAGTTCTTCATCTTGGAAGTTCAAGTACATTTCGTCAATAATTTTTGATACAAATTCGACAAAAAATATACAATCCAAAGCATCCGGTCATTGTTCCTTAACTTTTAGAGGACGGTGTATTTTAGTAAGTTTATCCTAAAACAAAAAAAATTAAGAGTTAAGCTAACCAATGGTAAGATGGATTTTTCTTTGAAATGCGATTTTCCTTTATTGCATTTCTGCTGCTCAAAAATTATGACTTTGTGTTTAATAATATTTGAAAATAAAACTATTTATAAAAAAAGTAAAATTTACATTCACAAATGAATTTCACAATTTAATTTATTTTCACTAATAAAATTAGACTTAAATCTCTTATCTCGACACCTTTGATCATTTTAAATGAAGGTAAATTCCATATACTTTAATGAAAACCAAAATTAATTAAAAGAACATCTTGGTAGTAGTATTAGAATTAAATGCAGCGAATGGGTGTTTAAAGTAATTATACATCCGTTTTAAATATTAGCATATTTCTAATAGAAACACTAGAATAGATAAATGGTATAAAAATCAATACCAACACTCCCCTTTTGAATGAATATGTCGTTTTCAAGCCTTGAGGCGTTTTCGAAAGGTGAAGTGGCTCATTTGAATACGGTGTACTTCTAAACTGTTCTAAAGTCAAAAGTTCTTCAGAAAATATTTGGAACAAAGTTAGGAAAGAACATTTAAATTTGTTTCATAAGAATTAATCCAAAATGAAAAAGTTAAATTCTTTTTTGAAACAAAATAATACAAATGAAAGGCTTGTAAGTGCTTTTTAATCTTAAGGTATTTAAATTAAATGATCAGCCGATATGAAATTGTAAGTGGTGATCTAACTTTAAATTTGAACAATTTTAAATGAAAATATTTTCTAACGTTTTCAAGCATATCATTCATTAATAAGTTTCAAATAATAAATGAACTTCTTTTTAGGTAGATTTCGTATCAAATATTACCTATTGCGATCTCCCCTATCTTTGAATTTCGAATTTTTCTTGCAGATCTACACCGATCATGACCCCTAGACGCCCTCTCCCCATAAATTACTTTATATATATATATATATATATATATATATATATATATATATATATATATATATCACTTTTTTATGAAAACGATAACTTCCATAATTGTGCACAAATCTATTCCAAACTCATACATAAAATCAAGGGGCGTAAAATTTCGGTCAAGTTCGTTAATGGGCAAAATCCAACCAAGAGGATAGATATAAGAAGAAGTTTTGTGACAAAAAAAAAAAAAAAAAAAAAAAAAAAAAAAAAAAAAAAAAAAAAAAAAACATAACTTCTTATTTATAATACATATGGACTCAGTTAAAAGTTATTACGCCTAAAAAACGGGCCAAAAATTAGGTATGACAGATTTTTGATAAAACTAAAAATGGGTTCAAAGGGCGAAAAAAAATGGGGTTTTGGGGAGAAAAAAATTCATAATTCATCAATTCTGAAGATATCAAATCCAATTAAATTTATTATAAATTGTCCTAATAATATACACAACTTTTATATTTTCAAGTTTTTGATAGGACAAATACTTACCGCAAAAAAAAAAAAAATAAATAAATAAAAACGAAAACAAAAAGAGGGGAAGGGGTGGCGGTTGAAGAAGAAAAAAATCCTTAACTTCGTCGATTCACAATATATCAAATTCGCATGAATTTATTATATATCATCTTCTTAATATTATCTGCAACTTTTATATCGACAAGTTTTTGATATGACCAATTTTTACAGCCAAAACAAATCGAAAATACAAATAGGTTGAAGTAAAAAATACCGTATTAATAATATACTCAAATCCAATCTGCTTATTTTCTGACTTATTTCTAACTTCATTTTTGCTTTCAAACGCATCCAATTGGTAGATTCTGTTGTTCAGAAACAATATATGTGCCGTAAAAGTCGATTTTTTGATAAAAGCAGAATATATATTTTTTAAAAAGATGTCAAAGTGGGCATTTTGAACCGACTTTCTCGAAGCGATTGTGCTGGAAACGAAAACTATGATCGGAATGAAAAAATAATTGCTTATAAATCAAGTTATAATTAATTTAACGAAAAATAAAAACATAGTTCCCTTATAATTTTCTTAAAATCTCACTTCAGCAAGTTTCATGTTATTCCTTTTGAAAATGAATCTGAATGTGTCAGGAAATTTTGATTTGTTTAGCATGGAAAAATATTTTTTAATACTGCTTTAACATTATTCTGATAAAACCAGCTCTTATATAAAAATGAAATTAAAAACTCGTGAAAAGCGGCCAGATGAAATTGTAAAAGTGGGTTTATCTCTAATCATGATTTAGTTTTTTTAGTGAAATTAGTACTTAATTTCGAAATTTACCTGCACTTGTAGGCCAAACCGGCAGGGATTTTTTTACTTTGAAAAAGATATCGCTGAAAGGTGTATTTTGAATGAGGTTTAAAGTTTTATTTGCGTGTTATAAAAATTTTCTACGTGACTTCTCCTTTACCCACTAACACAATACGTGCACCTGATTTAATACCGGATATTGGAAAGAATGCTTGCAATCATAGATGCCCAGAATTTGTATCAAATTGTGTCATGATCAAATTTTAATTTACGCGTTAGGTATAAAGTTATGCGATATATAAAGCATACCGAAATAACTGCCAAATTTATTAATTTCCTCGCAGAAAAAAAAAAAAAAAACCCGATGAACTTTACTTTCAAAATCGTTCTTTTTTTTTTATACATATAATTTCTTCTTGTGAGCAAGAGGTATCACATAGAACAGTATTAAATACGTAAACGCAACTCTAAGCCTCTTTTTAAATTGTGTTCAAACTGTTTCTGTCTGTCGTTGATTTTTTTTAAATTAATGCATTTTGCAATGAGAGTAATCATTTATTTTTCTAATTGCAAATGAAATAACAGCAGGAATTTTGAAACCACTCTGTACTTTTACAAAACATAGTTATTGTAATAGTTACAGTTTTACAAAACATAGTTACAATAAGAGATGCTTCTATTACCTAATGTTTAAAGACAAAAATAAATAAAATTATACTCGAAAATATCCTTCCAAATATTGCAAAAAATATATACTCAACGCAATAAAATTTTAAAAAGTTTATTTTACAACGTACAATTGCATTAAATGAAGAATTTTAGAATTATTTCTTACATTTAGGTTTGCAATAGAAATAATTAATTAAAGTGCTGAGAAAAAAATATTCTGTTCATTTGATATTTTAAATTAGCTGACCGGACCGGCGTTGCCCGGCGTTGATAATAATCTCAAACACACTTAAAGCCTATGTTGATGGATTCAATATATTTTATGGATCTTTTACCTTTTAAATGCGACGAAATTTAACGAAACAATTCAAAGTTAGAATTAGTCTATCTTCAAAACATTTTATGTATAAACATGAAATTTTGGATATTGATTAAACAGATTGTACTTCGTAATATGCTACCATTAGAAATTTATTAGCCTTTTACAGAATTTATGTATTGTCGAAATCAAAATAGCTCTTTTCCGTGTGTAGATGTCATTACGCGCATGATATCTTGAGAAAGTATATATGGATTGTCATTACATTTGGATACTAAACATATATTTGTGTTTAAAATGAACTACTATTAACCCAAAATTATTTCATTAACTATATAAGAAACATATATTTTTGTAAAAAAAAAAGAAAAATCAAAATTTTATATTTGTAATGAATAAAAATAGTCATAACTAAAAATATTACCATTGTGAATACTTAAAAGTAGTTCATTTTAAACACACATATTTGTATAGTATCTTTACCAAATTCCATGACAATCCATATATACTTTCTCAAGATATCATGCGCGTAATGACTTCTGGAGTGCAAAGAAGGGCTATTTTGATTTCAACAATACACAAATTTTGTAAAAGGCTAATACATTTCTAATGGTAGCATATTACAAAGCACAATCTGTGTAATTAATATCCAGAATTTCATGTTTATACTTAAAAAGATTTTGAAGATAGACTAATTCAAACTTCAAAGTTTTTCGTTAATTTTAGACGCGTTTAACCTTTTATCTACTCACGGTACTTATAAGTACCATTAAAATAACGTGTTATAAATTAAAATAGTAATTAAAGCCTTTGTGCAGGGATATTAAAAAGCAGGAATGTCAGATTATGTCCTGGCTGAAAGGAATTCGGATATTAATCATATTCTCTCTATCATAAATTCCATTGATCCCTGCCTCCTTTACCTCTGAAATTGAGACCAGTAACTGTCTTTCTTTCCTGGATGTCCTTGTTATTCATTGTGAAAATGGTTTTCAGACATCAGATGTCTTTCGTAAACCTTTTGCTGTCAGTCTCCTACTTCACAGATATTCTTCTCATCCTCTCAACTAGAAATTCGCTGCCAAAGCGATATAAGTAAGCGTCCTATCTTAAATGGGAGAGGTAACCGCAAGATTAAAGGCGAGGTCACGTCAATCAAGGTCATACGCCACCCAGCGGGCGGAGTGAGCTATAAGAGCATTATTAACTTCTTTCCCCTTTGTGGATGATCTATAAGTTTGATATCTATGAAATAACTATGCGCACGCGCAGCCGTGATTTTATTCGTTTGTCGTCTGCAGTACTTAATTATTGGAAGTATACATATAATTCGATTTATTTATTCGCCATTATTTAATTTATTAATTGAAGTTAGTTATTTAAACAAAATCAGTTCTTTTAAGAACTTATAGTATTTGGGAAAATGCCACGTTGTCGTTCTAATTATTGCAGTTTTCAAAACTGCAAAAATAACTCTCTATCTGAGAGAACTCATTTTTTTCGCTTCCCAAAAGAGAAAAACAGGTTAGTTTTGTGTTTTATTTAATTTATAAAAAAGTTAAAATATTATTTAATATATATTATTAAATGTCAGTGATTTTAATACGTTCTATTTGAATTATGTTTTTGTAATGCAATGAACAAGGACATATAAAAATTAGTTAATGTATGTTAAGATAGAATTTTACAGCAGTGTTTTTAATTCAATTCCCGATAAGATAAAGTTATAAAAATTACATAAACCTGTGTATTTCCAATGAGAATTAAACGTTTTATTACGCTTAGAGTTTAAGTATAAATTATTTAATTAATTTTAAGGAATATTTTTTATTTACCGAATGCAGGCGATAAATTGCTAAATATTCTCTTGATCGAATTGTATTTATAATATTTAAAATAGAAGCATTTCATTCATTCCATTTAAAACTTATTTAATTTTATATTAGGATCCCCTTTAATTTAAAATGCAAGCAGTAATTCTTGTACTATTAAACCAGCAATAATTGATTATTTATAGTTTTAAATATTTTGAGAATTTTAGACAACAACTTTAAAAAAATTCCTAAAATCGACAAATTACTTTTTTTTTTAATCTAGAAATATGTCGGTCATTGTGTCATATCCGGGAAAAATAGTTTTCATGGGATACCTGCACTTCGCACAGGTGTATAACATTGCAGAAAGCATACAAATTATAGAAGAAACTTTAAAAATTGGAATAAAATATAAAATATTTTCAAATAGTACGTGGTATACTCAATTAAACATTTATTATCTTACACCGGTTCTTCGCAGGGGTAAAATGGATAACTTTCCGTAATCGGGCCGATAG
The DNA here is from genome assembly GCA_963932465.1 of Maratus speciosus. Taxonomy (NCBI): domain Eukaryota; kingdom Metazoa; phylum Arthropoda; class Arachnida; order Araneae; family Salticidae; genus Maratus; species Maratus speciosus. The sequence goes on from OZ010800.1 coordinate 91,748,349, forward strand.
CCATGATTGGCGTCAAATGAGAAAACAGTATACAATTGTAACTGTATAAAAGTTAAATAATGGTTAGAAAATGAAAGTAACTTTTATCGAAATAACCCAATTGCGGAACATTCTCCAAATTTGAAAAAGGTTTGGGTAACACACAATTGCCAATAACTGAAAACTATAGACTAATAATAAGCTCGACGTAGCAGTTGTTGGTCGGTAGCCAATAATTTCAAATTTCCCTTTTAATTTTGTCCGGTTTCAAATTTTGATTTTTTTTTTCAATCTGGCTTCCGCAAAAGAGTCGGAATAAGTAGTAGAAAAAAGGGCTGCAGACGGAGATGGGCCAATTGAACGAATTAAAATCACTGACATTTAATAATATATATTAAATAATATTTTAACTTTTTTAATAAAAATTATAGGGCTGAAAATCACGTTTAAGATGCTTAAAGGTTTTAAATATTTCTCTTTTGCAATTTCCCAACCAGCTGGTATATTTTAGAAATCGTAGTTTGTTACATAACTTACTCAATTGTTGTACCTGAATATACAGTTGTAACAACCATAAAGAATGTTTAAGGATATATCAGCTACGTTTAGATAACGTAAAATTAATTTGCTAATTTACTAAAATTAAAAAATACTAAAATGTTGTATTGTTACTAGAAACACATCCATGTACATAATTTTCATTTTTCTAGCATATCTGGGAGGGAAAAATCGATTATTTTTTTTTATATTTTCATATAAATGAACGAGTTCGGGCTCGTTTTTTGGAGCCCGGGCCCGCCCGAGCCCGACGATTTTAAATCGGAGCCGAAAAGATTTTTTGTCATCAGAGCCCAAGCCCGATACCACTCTTTACCGATACATCTTTAACTATAATCGATTCCTTTCTCATAACAGTCTTCCGTGATTGACGTGAACCGGAAAATCAACGTAAATTACAAAATTGACACCGTTATCTTAAAGGTCAGATGCCTTTATATTAAAAGAAGAAACACTGACTGATTGCTTCCTATCGGTATAATAAAGTAATTATATTTACTTACGAAGCAAAGTGATCTCGTAAATCTACTTGCAGAGTCCTTAGCATGAGCAGAGTTCATGACAAATAGATATAATACCCAGTAAAGTTAATATAAGATTAAATAATTTGCAAACCTCAAGCTAATTCTGGTCTACAAAAAATCGAAGAAAACATTATCTTTGTGTTAGATAACTAAATAAAAAATAAATAAACGATCGGATTAAAAAATATCTTCTGTCACAAACGAAAATCCTAATAATAACAAATTCATTGCTTGTGTTTGTTTTGATTGGCACCATATTAATTGATCGTCGTCGAAAATGCCGTACACATAAATCTGAAAACATCACAAATTTTCTTTTGAAACAGCAATCAAATACTAAAATAAATAAACACGATTTTTGTTACCCCCTTCATTTTGATTTAAATAACATTGAAAGACTTGAAAAGTAATATTAAATGGGGAAAAAGTTCTTATTTTAATCTTTTCTATACATAAATAAATATAGTTTTCCGGTTTCAGAAAGAACGAGCCCGAGCCCGAAGGCTAGAATAAAAATAGAGCCTGAGCCCGTGTCGGGCCCGGGCTTTCGGACACGGGCTGAGCCCGTTCCATCTCTAATATGAACAGGGTTAGATTAAATAAACAGTGTAAAAAAGTACTTTTATGTTAGCCGGCCGCAGTTCATAAACCGTCAAATATTTTCCCCATCACCAGCGTTTATGTTGCATTCATTTCATTCAAAATATAAAATCATCATTTTGAAAATATACTCGTCATTTGGAAAACACAACTTTATTTAAAATACATACATATTGGTATATTACATCAATTTAAACGCATGCTTTTTGCTCATTATATTTAAAATACATTTTTTTTCAATAAATAATAACATAAACCCAAGGTGGGCAAGTTTCTTCCAATGTGGAAAAAAACCTGGAAAAAAACCATGGAATTAAAAGTTACGCCTATAACTTTTATTAACAAAAATGGTTTTCTTTTAGCCTGAATAGCTAGCATAAAATTTAGGTCTATTTGAAGATATTTACAATTTAAGAGTTATAGACGGAAAAGCAGACAAAGCCTTTTTGGAGGATACCTGTTAAAATTTTAATCGGGAATTTCAAATATTTACTCACTCATGGAAGATTAACCTTGTTTACCAGATTCATTGCAAAATATTTTTGTTACAGCTTGTTTTGATAAAATTATATGTATTTAAAAAATAGTTGCAATGTCAGTTTAGTTTCGGGGCAAAAGGAAATACTGTTTACGTAGCATTAGTGCTTTTTCTCCCGAAATTAAAATGACATTGCGATTTTTTTAAATACACATACTTTCATCAAAACAAACTGTAACAAAAATATTTTGCAATAAATCTGGTAAACAAGGTTCATCTTCCATGAGTGAGTAAATATTTGAAATTCATGATTAAAATTTTAACAGGTATTCTCTAAAATAGCTTTGTCTGGTCTGCTTTTCCGCCTATAACTCTTAAATTGTAAATATCTTCAAATAGACCTGCGCACGAGATGCGCAGATGGTAGATATTCTGTCATATATGACGTCATACAAAAACCCCGCATATTTGCGTTATTCACTTCATCCACAAGATGGCGCAGCTGTGTCAATTTACGGCAGATTCCAGCATTAACTTTGTACGCTTACTTATAGCGCTTTGATTCGCTGCTTTCAATGCATTTGTTTTTCGTCTAATAATATTTATTCCACTCCTCAGTTACTCAGTGATGAAATTAATTTCCTTAAAGCTATTGCTGTTGATCATGGTTATTCCTCTAATATTATGGATTATATTTATAAAAAATTTACGAAACCCGTTCATTCTGATAAGCATTCTAATTCCAACTCCAATACTTCAGTTGTGTTGCCATTTTTCCTAAAATCAGTCAGCATGTTGCTAAAATCTTAAGAAGGTTTGATTTTAATGTTATTTTTTCTCCTGTTAATAAAATCTCTTTTACCAAATATATTTATATTTTTGGTATGGGTATTTACCAAATCTCTTGCCAGTGTGGTCTATCTTATATTGGCCAGACTAAACGTGCTCTTAGATTTCGTTTAAAATGGCATGAAGATTATGTTAAAAATCAGGAGCTTAGACGTCCTTCTATTGCTCAACATTGTTGGTCTTTTCAACATAGGTTCAATTTCTCCTCAGCCATGTTTTTCTAACCTTGATCTTGATGCTTGAGCTTACCACATCATTAAAAAGTCTCACTCTTTAGTCAATCGGCCTGTTCAGAAGTCCAGCTCACGCCGCACGCGTGCTCTCAGAAGTTGTTTCCATGGAGTAGGTCTTATCGAAGAAAGGAATTTTCAAATAATTCAATTATTTCATTATTTTTATGGTTCAAAACAGGTAAAACCAACGACTATATTTCTTTATCTTTACAAAACATGGTTTTCGTAGCAGGAATACATACCTATGTTCACTCAGATAAAATTCAAAATATTCGGGAAAGATTCACGTGACCTATTTTATCCACTTCAGCCTGATCAGCAATAAGTCAGCCGCTCACAGACTTCGCGCAAGATACCCAAAATAAATTATGTGGGCGATTTGATCACGTGATTGTGCGTTTTGTGCTTATGTTTCATTGGTTATGCTTTGTTTGGTAGGTTGATTGATACAATTTAACAATTCAATTGGAGATCTAAATATTTTAACTTTTTAACAATTTTATTTTTATTTGTTTAAAATTGATTTATCAGTTGCTTTTTATTTTTCGTGATATATAGAATGCTGTTAATAAACCAAAATTGTCATATCAACATATTACAAGATTTTGAAATCTGCACTGTTAGTTAGACAATTTTTCAGAGAAGGTTTTAGTATATATAATTCTTATTTTATTATTACCGTGTGGATTAATGCCGTTTGGATAACAGACCAAAATACATCATAAAACACGAGAATCAAATGACACTCAAAATCACGTTAGTATACGCAAAATACTTAATTATATTTTCAGTAAAATTTGTGAGCATTCTAATAATATTTTATTCGCTACAAAACTAAACGGCAAACCACATATATTTTATCACTATAAAAAAGAAATAAATTATTGTACAGATATTTTATAAATAATATTGTACAGATAAATATTGTACAGATATCGAGAAATACCCCATTTTCTCGTATTTAAATAAGTGTTTTATTATTATAACAGAAATACCCGTGCTTCTGTACTATTAATATAAAAATTTATCTTTATCAAAAATATCTTATTTTATAAGAAAAATATAAAGCAATCTAGAAAAAAAAAATCCAATTTGGGACTCGAAGGATTCGAACCCATAATCCCTAGTCTCGAATTCAATACTCTATCCATTCAGGCGTCTAGCTTACACTTCACTTGCAACAGATTATCTTTATAATTAGCAGTATAATTAATGAAATCCATGATTTGTTCCTGAACGCGATGAATGTTTATTCCATCCACGATAAAAACCCACTCCATGTTCCTGTCTCCTGAGATCGCGCGCTCGGCGCGCGTGCATCTTGAACACACCCAATGACTTATTTAGTACTCCTGATTTCGCGCGTGCATCTTGAATACACCCTACGACTTATTTAGTACTCCTGATTTCCCAAGTATTTAGAAAGCATTAATTTAATTTCTCCTTTCTTTGGTTTCTTTTTCTCTTTTTCTTCGGTAGAAGTCGCTACTTGTCCACTCAGTCGTTTCATTTGCTTCTGTCTCATTGGTTGTTTTGGCGCATTCGCTACCCGTATCGGGTATATCAGTCTCTGTCATTTTGCTCAGCCTTCCTTTTTCTAGCACGGTGTGTCTTGCTCTATCTTGCACTGAAGAGGAATCTCGCTAGTAGATTCGAAACAGCTTTTTGCTGCTTTTCACGTATTATTTGTGCATTTTTAAACGTTGGTTTCCTGCTTTTTAACTTGTTATAAAATTCATTTAATACATTGATTAGTAGTAATACCGTTTAGAATGAGTTATAGATGCATTACTTTATCTTGTTCCAAAAGCATTATTGGTTATACAAAGCGAAAATATTTTTAAAAGGATGATTTATTTTGCCTTTGGATCTTATCCGCTTTCTTGACGTTTTGAGGTCGAGGGGGGGGGGGGGGCAGATTTTTCAATTAGGAAATATTTCTATATTTCTTTTGCAAGAGCATTATATTTGTACATTTCCTAATTCTACAAAATACTAAAAACATATTTAAAATAAAAGATTTGAGTGGAGTTATAAATATTGCACAAAATCCCTATGAATTCAAATTTCATTATTCCTTCTAAATCCTTCAATCCTTGTAAAATCCTTCAAAGATTTATTAAATGATAATATAAATCTTCTGATGTAGTTTCAAGTTCACGAAAAATGCTTTCGAAGATACTATTTTCATGAATTAAAAATTCAGTACATAAAGGGTTAAAAGGTGCAAGACCCCTTAAATCATAATTTTCCCAAACTATCATAATGTTGGGAGCCATACTGACTTCCGTAGTGTACACCATCGAATTTACGATATTTGATATTTTTTAATTAGAATCTATCCAAAAGAAATAAAGGGTCCTCTTTATAGCGATTGCAAATTTAATTTTTGACCTTTACATATATGAAATATTAGATATATAATTCTAATTAAAACTTCCTCTTAAAACCTAAATTATATTAAATATACCCTCCCTCTTTTAAACACCGTCAAGGTTTCTCTTTATTAAAAACGTGCATTTCCTAGCACATGCACAAAAACGAAAATATGCTAAAGAAAAATGAACGGAAACTGTAATTAAAGGTACTAAAAGACTGAGAAAAAATGAGTTTTGGAAAATAGTTTTTTTGACAAGTATTATATTGACATATATTTAAACCGAAGATGTTGCTTTAAAGGGATAATGTATGATGACTAAGTGGGTGTTTTGATTTTCGTATTTGGAAGGAGAAAATGAATGAGTTTTAAAAATATCAGAAAAAGCGAAATTCAAGAACGTGGGTTTGAGAAAAGGAATATCTTGAAAATGTTTTTTAGACGTCATTTTAAAGGAAAACGTACGTAAGTATGGTTTTCTATCTTTTTTTTTTTTTTTTTTACTGCAGAAAAATAAAGTATCTAATGTGACTTTTAAAACAATTTTTAAAAAGTATTAATATATATATATATATATATATATATATTTTAAGATTACTCCATTTTAAGAAAAATGTACGTAGATAAAGTTTTTTTTTTTTTTTTTTTTTTTTTTTTTTTTGGCGGATTTTGATTTCCAAAGCCAGTGAAGATTTTTAACGTCGCAGAAAAATTTAAAATCGCGAAAGTTAGTTTCTGAAACGAATAAATTTGAATGTGTTAATATTAATATATTTTATAACAGAAAACGTTGTTTTAATTGAAAATAAGCGTTCAAATGCTTTGGTATATTTTGTGTTTTCGTTTTTTCTTACCAAAGCAGTTGCAGAATTTTAAAATCGCAGAAAAAAAAAAAAAAAGTGCCAACAGTACGTCTCACAAAAGTATTTTTTTGAAAGGTTATTATTCATTTTGAAAACTCAAACCGCCTTTCGAAAGTAATTGGACATAGATATCGTATACAGTTTTATTTTTTTCGTATTTTGGTCAAGAGTGCCGGTGCAGTTTATTTCAAAATTAAAGAAAAAAAAAAACAGAAATCGCTGAAACGGCTCTTAGCAACTTTTTAACACTTTCCAACAAAGTTGAAAAGTGTTTATGCATTCGGTTTGTCTGTCCGTCTGTCCACGCTCTAACTCCCGTAAATATACTTGGATTTTCATACAATTGATAAAGGTTATTTACGGTCACCAAAGCATGTTTGGTATTGTATATGAAGTATGTAGGAGTAATCATTCATTTACAGGGGCACTCAAAAGTATTCCATTACATTAAAATATACTGGAAAAATCGTTTGCAGAGTATTTTAATGACATTATAGTATTTCAAATGTATTGAAACTGATATAAATCACTGAATTTTACTATGATTACGTTAAAACAAAGCATTAATAGCATTTTTTATTCATTTACAGTGACACACAAAAGAAATTGGTTACCGTACATTACTGTCTTTGAGTAATACACTGCTCAAAACAATTAAAGGATATTGCAGTTTTAGGTGGATTTTGTATCTGGTAAACTGTTTAGCTGATTGATACATGGTCGACAGACATAGTAGGTTATATGAGAATAAATTACACATGTTTGGCAGAAAAAAATGCATTTTATTGCGCATTTGTGTACTAAAGGAAAAAACACAATTTGTGCATATGAGAAAAAAAGAATAAGAAAAGGTGTTTTCTTCAAAGAAAATCATTTTCAGTAGGGGGTATGGTTTCCACGGGCGGCCAGCAACGTTGAACACCTTTGAGGCATGGACTCAATGAGGCTATTAATGACGAGTTGGGGTATTCTGCCCCACTCTTCCAGAAGAGCTCTTTCCAGTTCTTGGAGAGTTTGTGGGGGTTGTTGGCGGCCAGAAACTCGTCTTCCTAGAGCGTTCCAAACGTGCTCGATTGGATTCATGTCTGGAGAACAGCTGGGCATTCTATTCGAACGATTCCTTCCTCGAAAAGGAAATCCTCCGCCAGGTTTGCACGATGTGGCCTGCAGTTATCGTCCATTAAAATGAAGTTATCTCCGATTGCTGCAGCGTAAGGGACTACAATATGTCTGAGGATCTCATCCCTATATCGGCGACCAGTCAGAGCTCCATCTCGAATGATGTAGAGGTCAGTGCGCCCGTCACTGGAGATGCCACCATACACCAACACTCCTCCACCGCCAAATCTGACACTTTCGTGCACGAACGCATGATTATTCCTACTGCCACGGTCCCTCCAGATGAAAATACGCCTATTATCCGGATGCACAGAAAAACGGGACTCGTCAGAAAACAGAATATTGCTCCATTCATTTCTCCTCCAGTTGACATGCTCGGTTGCCCACTCCCTGCGGTCGCGACGATGCCTTGATGTTAATCTAACACATACCATCGGTCGGCGAGCATACACACCTACAGCATGGAGCCAGTTTCGGACAGTCTGAGTTGAAATCGTGGTGCCTGTAGCCGAGCGAATGTGTTGTTGGAGAAGAGTAGCGTTCATGGTTCGGTGTCTCCGAGCTGTTAACGCTAAATACCGATCTGCATTGGGCGTTGTTGCCCGACTACGACCTTGCCCTGGTCTTCGGCCTGCACATTCACTCTCCAAAAAACGGTTCCAGATCCTGGAAATGACACTTTGTGACACTCCAATGGCTTGCGCTACTTCGGCTTGAGTTTGGCCCCCTTCTAACCTACCAACAATTCTCAAAGCTTCTGAATCTATCAAGTGACTTCGCTGAAACATCGTACTCATCGAAACAAAGCAATCACTGAATGCCGATCATCCTTGTCTTCATTCTCTTTTATCCAGTTGAAAGTCAAATTTCATTCGCTGCCGCTGAAGCGACTTTTTTGACGTCGAACTCAAAATTTGCATACTCCACAGTTTGAAAACCAGAAAAATTTGCATTTGTGATTCTCTTCTTCTGTTTTCGGCAAAAAAAATTTCGTTTATATCTTTATTTTATATAAAACTTCAAATATCCTTTAATTGTTTTGAGCAGTGTAATTGCTGGAGTGTACGGTTTAAAATTTGGTATTCGCTTTTAAATTTAATTCATTTTTGCATCTTAGTTGTTATATATAAATTTTATAACTCAAATACACGGCTACACAAAAGTATTCACATACCGTTCTTCTTATTAGAGGAAATTGCTGAAGGTAAATTTTCAACAGAAGTATGTGTATTTCTTAAGTGAGCTCAATTTTGGCATGCGTGTAGTTAATAGATTCAAATCTATAAATCATATACAGGGCTGCTGAAAAAATTCGCATAATTGCCGAAACGTCAGTGAAGGCTTACTGTGGAGACACGAAAAGTTTTGGTTTCTGTTAGTCTGTCTGTCTGTTAGTCTGTCTGTCTGTTAGTCTGTCTGTCTGTTCCGCGATAACTGCCGCAAAAAGCATCCTATCGGCTTGAAATTCACTGGGCATGTTGATGAGGTACCCGGACGTAGCTGTATAGTTTTTGGTTAAATTTGGTTCATTCGTTCGGGAAATATGGAACATTTTATTTTACTCTATAATGCTTTTCAATGGCAAGTCAGACGACTTTCAGATTTTCATTTGTTGAAAGAAATGACTCATATGAAAAATGGATTTAAATGGTAAATTTTTGATGCTGAAATTTTTAAATAACATTATTAAATTATTCCAATAAATTATGTCAATATATTTGCGAGATTTTTTTAATTAGGTTTATAATATTGGGGGGGGGGAGGAATTTTATGCATGTTTTCCAATAATATAAAGGATTTTGTTTTATCAAATTGACATAAGGCATATTTCATTTTTTTTCCTTTACTTTCTCTGTTGCCTAGCAACGTATTTGGTCCTAATAATATTAGTATAATTGGGTGTATAATGCTTGAGTAAAGCCAACGTCAAAACAGATGAATTAATGCATTTGTATCTTTGCATATAGAAGGATTTTAGCCCAGAAATAAAAATAGGCAATATTTCATTTATTTTATTTATTTTATTGAAATATTTTGCTTAAAAATACAAAAGTTCATTATTTTCATAGAGAATAACGTAACATTTTCCCATAACATTTACCAATATTTCTTTAATTGTTGCCAAGAAAATCAAAACCCGGAATAATATTTTCTTTAAAACAATTTTCAATTGAAATGTTTTGTCGTGAAACAGGAGAATGAAAAATAAAATTAAGAATAGAAAAATTAATATGGCGGCATATTAAAAATAAAAAGAAAACTCTCGAGTATTTCTTAATATAACAAGATGAAATGTTTTGAGTAAGTACGCATAGCAGGTGAATTAGACGTCATTTATCGAAAACAAAGATGCTGGAATAAAAATATCTTGGGTAAAATAAAATTAACTATTATTCACGGAGGAAAGAGATAGATGGAGATGCAGTATGCCGTAAAAACAGTTTGCAATACGATGTGCGTTATCGCTCAGATTTAAATGCCCTCATTCGACCCAAACAAAACAAGCACGTGGAACATGGACCAAATTCTTTGACTTCATCCGTTTTTTTTTTTTTTTTTTTTTTAAGCACGTCGTTGTGTTGTGCCGAATGTAGCGGATTTTAGGGTTACATTTTTGGCGTCACTTCAAGATTTATTGTCTGTGTACGGTTAACATGAATATTTTATTTTAAATTTAAATTTTATTAATTTATAAAAAACTTATGCTTATCCTTATAAATCACAGCGTAAAAAAAATCTAAGATATACTATAACCATCCGCACAATCAATAAAAAATTACGAATGTAAATTTAAATAGACTACGGGGGGTTCAGGGGGGCAGAGCCCCCCTGAAGAAATGCAATTTTTGATTAAAAAAGTTACCAGAATAAGTAGCTCATCAGAATTTCAGAACATCAATGTACAACCACTTGTTTAACACTTTTAATTTCTGAAACTTTACGAAGTATCTTGTATGCTCATAAATATTTATGTAATTTGAAAACTTTAAAAAGCGATTTGTAGGAAATTGAATATTATGCAATGAGTGTTAAAAAACAATGACTTGTAAAGATGACGTTGAGGCTCCTGATCTGAAGATTTACTAGTTTTACGATTGTGGATGGGAACAGCTGAAATTGGGTTTTGAAATGTATTATGCGTTTCCATAGGGTTGAATTAGACGTAATATTTTATTTTTTTTAACGGTGCAGTTTTGTTACTTTATTCTGAATGTGTTGGAAAGTGTTTCATAATCTATGCTTGACGCATGATTTTTTCTTACTTTTTTTTTAATTGGTTGATAATAGTTGCAGCTTTCAAAGTTGATTGAAAAAATATATAAAACATGAAAAAGACTTTTCGAAAATCATTTTTTCTTATGTGTTAATATTGTATTTGTTTAAGGGGGCTCAAGGCTTGTAAATTTTCAAAAAATCGATTTTTTTAAAATCTATTTTGATTATTCAGTTAATTCTGAACACAGTGCAAAAAAACGCATAAAGATATTTACAATTTTAGCTGAGTTATAAGCATTTATATAACAATCACTTTCAAAGCCGCAAACATTTAATTGCAATTTGAATTCGCGTTTTCTCAAAACTTTTTTTTCAACTATCTGTATGATTGAAAAAAAAAAAAAAAAAAAAAAAAAAAAAACTATTTCATGGAATCGCTTAAATTTTTTTGAATGTATATAGCATCATTATCAATTGAATGAACTAATATATTTTAGATAGTTTAATATTTTGAGTATTTTTAATGAAAAAAAGTGTATTTTTTAGGGTTTTTCAAATATTCAAATTTGAGAGTTCTCTTAATAAGGCTACCTTTGAATGATAGTTGTATCCTTAATTCATTCTATAGAGTAAAGTTTCCTGATCATTTTAAACTATGTCAATTCAACGTTATCCAATAAAAATAAAAAAGAGCAATATTGTGAGGAACATTTCCTGCGTACACATACTAGAAGAGAAGATGGCAGATATGTTGTAGAAATGACAATTAAAACTGGTGGGCATGCTTAGGAAAATCAAAAGAAAATGCAAATAAGCGATTAAATCATTTACTTAAGCGATTTTACGCACAATCCAGCCATGAGATTCTTGTATAAAGATTTCATTAACGAATGTAGTACTTTGGGACACTTAGAAGAAATCTCTTTGGAAACTAATCCCAGATTTTCATATTATTTTCCTCATCGTGGGGTATACAGACCCGATAAACCCAGCACGAAATTAAGGGTTGTCTTTGATGGTAATGCAGCTACTACCAGTGGTGTTTCTTTAAATGATGTTTTATTAAACGGGGGATTTGTTCAAGATGAGCTTTTCGATATCATTTGTCTATTTCGAACGCACAAGTACGCCTTTACTGCCTACATTAAAAAGATGCATCGCCAGATACTAATTGCGGAAAATCAGAGAGATTTGTTGCGCATTTTGTGGAAATGTGGTGAAGAAGAACCGGTCAAAACATTTAAATTAAAGACAGTTACATACTAAACATCGAACGCTCCTTATCTTCCCACACGGACTCTAAATCAACTCGTACTTGATGAAAAAGATAATTTTCCGCTAGCATCACGTGCAGTACTTAAAAGTTTCTACGTCGACGATGTTCTAACAGGAGCTAACAGTTCAGCAGAAGCCCAACAATTGCAAGTACAATAAATCGTATTGCTTGAACGTGGCGGCATGACCTTGCACAGATGGTGTGCTAACCACTCCGTTGTGTTAAAAATCGAAAATTGTAACAAGGAATAATCAGTCAATGATCGTGGTGAGGACCAGAGCACTGAAACTCTGGGACTATTATGGAATCCAATTCGTGAATCTTTTTTGTTTAATTCCTCAGTTAAGGAACCATTTGTGTACACGAAAAGAACTGCTCTATCAGATATAGTTCGAATTTACGATCCATTAGGATTACTTGGTCCTGGAATAGTTAAGGCTAAAATGTTCATACATAGATTTTGGTTTTTAAAGTTAGGTTGGAACGATTCACTTCTAAATGATGTTAAAGATGAATTGCAACGCTTTATCAGCCAACTTCAACATATAAACAATTTAAAAATCAATCGTTTTGTTTTAAAAGAAGGACATTCAGAAACTGAACTGCACGGTTTCTCCGATGCATCCGAGCTTGCATATGGAGCAGCCATTTATCTACGCTGTCCCACAAAATTTAATACATCTTTAAATTTACTGTGCAGCAAGTCTATGGTTGCACCATTGAAACCTTTGACTATCCCAAGACTTGAGTTGTCCGCAGCTATCTTATTGTCTTAATCCGTATGTAAGGTAGTGAATTTACCAAAATTGAGTATTAAAAAGTTAATTTTGTGGTGTGACTCAACCATCGTCTTAGCATGGATTCAGACTCCTCCTCATCTACTCAAAAGCTTTGTGGCCAACAGAGTTTACAAAATTCAAGAGTTGACACAGACTTATCACTGGAAACATATACGTTCAGAGGACAATCCAACAGACCTTGTTTCTCGCGGACTAACCTTTGACAAGTTAATTGATTGTGAACTTTGGTGGAAGGAAACATCACATCCAATAACAACACTGACTTCGGACATGTGAAAGACACTATTGAGTTTTCATCAGAGTTAAAACTCAAAAACAAAACCACATTAACTTGTTTTAATTATGTTGAATTTATTTTGAGATTTTAAGTATTAGCAATCATTATACTAAAATATTACGTGTTTTAAGTTTTATTTTCAGGTTTTTAGATAATACAAAAAGATCAACTGAAAAAAGAAAGGGACACGTAAGTATAGATGAATTATCAAGAGCAGAAACAATTTTGATATGGGAGGTTCAAAAAAGCGAATTTAAGGCAGAATATACTTTATTGTTAGAACGTTAGCAAATTTCTAAGAAAAGTAAATTGCGATTGTTAAACCCCCTTTTGGATGCAGATAAGGTGCTAAGAGTAGGAGGTCGTTTAAATAATTGCTACCTAAATTTTGTTCAAAAACATCAATACATTCTGCCAGCTAAGGGTAAATTGTGTAGCCTAATTGCAATTTACTACCATAAAAAATATATTTATATAGGTGCACAAGCATTGTTATGCTACTTGACGCAAAAATTCTGGACATTACAGGGAAGGAATTTTGTTAGGAAAATAACGCATGAGTGTACACTTATAACAATCCTATAACTATACAACAAATCATTGATTCGCTACCCACAGAGATTACGTCCTAGAGCACCTTTTAACTATGTGATAACAGACTTTGTTGGCCCATTTTTATAAAATAAAAGGGACAAAGAAAGGGAATTCTTAAAAAGGTGTATTTGTCAGTCTTTGTTTGCTTTGGAACTAAAGCATTGCCTCTCGAATTAGTGTCAGAATTGACCTCAGATGCATTCATTGCAACGTTTAAAAGATTCATTGCTAGGCTCAGAAAGGGCGCAGTAATCTTTTCAGATAATGCAAAAAATTTTGTTGCCGCGAACGCAGGGTTACAAAGACTGCATAATTTGCTAATACGTCCGGAAGAGAGGTTGGAAAATTAATTGTCAGAGGAGAATATTACTTGGAAATTTATTCCTCCTCCAGCACCTAATTTTGGTGGGATGTAGGAGGCACAAATAAAATCCGTAAAATATCACCTAAAGTGAACAGTAGGTAATGCAAGGCTAAGTTTCGAAGAGTTATTAACTGTAGTTGCTCAAATAGAGTCTATATTAAACTTACATCAAATCACTCCATTGTCTTCAGACGTGAATGACTTAGAGGCCTTAACGCCAGGCCACTTCTTAATCGGGAGACCTATGACAGCCATAGTTGAACCAGAATGAATTAGTATAAGCGAAAATAGACTGTCTAGATGGCATAGGATTACAAAATGCGTTCAATTGATATGGAACCGTTGGAATAAAGAGTATTTGAATACGCTTCAACAGCTTTCCAAATGGCAGTTTAAAAAAAAATAACGTAATGATAGGTACCCTAGTCTTGATAAAGTAAGACGATCTTCGTACAAATAAATACTTACTAGGACGCATTACAAATGTTTTCCCAGGTACCGATTGTAAGATTAAGGTAGTAGAAATTAAAACCTCAAGCAGAATACTTAAAAGAAGTATATCCAAAATTACGTTATTGCCACAACAAGTTTCAGAGAGTTAGTTATGAGCTATTAAAGAAGGGGGGGGGGGGAATCTTGGTTGTGTCTTTTCTCTTAATTTTTATTGCTGTATTTTTATAAATGTATTATTCTTTTTTTAAAGAAAATTGTTCTGTTGTATCATATATACTCAAACATTTGTAATGTTAATGTTTTAGTTTCTATTATTCTATAATTGATTGAAGTTGACCCTTCAATGTCGCAGGGTATGTTGGAATTATCTGTTATTATGTGCCAAATGTTGGCAACGTACTTGTTCTCTAATGTATGTAACCATAGAAACGTAATTCGTTTTCTGCATTCTAGTTCATGTTTTTGTCTTGCCATGAGAACACGCATCGCATTGCATTGTCAATAAAGTAGAGATACAGCCCTTAAGAATGTAAGTTTATTAATTTTGTCTAATACACACCGTTACAACATTTTCCGTATAATAATATCTAAAATGCCAAAAATAGTCAAAATAAGTAATTTTAGAATAAAACTCATGAAATAAAAGCACGCAAGTATATTCATATTTTATAAAAAATTTACTATCATTTATACTTGATAAAAGTATGTTTGCCATTATGATTAATTTTCTGTAATAAATATATTCTGCATAATAATGCCTTTCTATATAATTTAAAGCTAACGCTTATATTAAAAAAACACACTTCATTTAAAGTGTCTCAAACTCCTTTGTAAACTTTAACGCGTGAGCAAGAATAGAATACTCCTTAATATAAAACATTAAGCTAAAAGCTTGTAATTTTTTTATAAATCCTAATAAAAATACTTTTTTAAATTATAGATAAAAAAAATAGAACAGCAATAACTCCGTTCTCATAAAAGAAAAAGGTAAGCTTATTTTTTCCTCGATAATGGCTTAATTAACATCTAAGACTTTAATTGTTTGTAGATTAAATTTTCTTTTTTAATGAAATGATCTTGAAGTGCGTCAGATGTTTCATATCAAGATTGTAAAGGCGTGTTTTTACTTAAAATAGAGTTTGAAATATTGTCGTATTTTTATGTATATATTTTCTACATATTAATATTTTTAAATGAATAATAAAGGCTTTATAACTGACACACAATCTGACGTTGTTTTTACCCGACTACCAAGAAGGGTTATGTGTTTCACGCGTATCTGGGTGTGTGGGTTTCTTTATACCCTCGAAAGATCCCAACGGCTGGATGGATTTTAATAAATGAGGTCTCTATCGATTCGTCTTAACGTTCCAATGGTTATAGGCTAGGTTTGGTTTTTTTTATAAATTACAAATGGTGGCCGTAAAATACAAAATGGCGGTAAAGATGAAAAAAAATACGCATCATATTGAACTGTACTGTAACCTTCATTGGCATCTATAGGCCTCATCAAAACACTGTTTATAGATAGAAATTAACAATTAAATGCAACTTAAAAGTCATCAATGCAAGTAAATAAAAGCATAGGTAATTAATATAAAAAATAAAGGTATACATTAATATTATGCAGTCATACATACAATAAATACAATAAACCCAACTGGAGTGACAAATTAACCAGAGCCAGGAATCGAACCCGCGACCACAGTATACAAGACTGCTGCTCTAACCACTGAGCAGTAGTCTTGTATACTGTGGTCCTGGGTTCGATTCCTGGCTCTGGTTATTTTTTCACTCCAGTTGGGTTTATTGTGTTTATTGTATGTATGCCTGTATAATATTTATATATACCTTTAACTGTTGAATACATGCGTTATTTATGTGTGTATGCGTGTTTTAATATAAATTGTAGTATGTGTGTTTTATTATAAATATAAAAAATAGTTTCGCGTTGATGAGAAATAATTAATTAGTTCGCTTTTTACGCAGACGGTTTTTTTGATTTTTTAAATTTAATTTTTGTTAATTGTTATTATTTAAAATTCCTTTACATGATCTGCTATTTATCAGAATTACATAAACACAGTGGGGCATTGGATAGATGTGGTAGCGTGGTAGTGTCTTTTCGAAGGCGCATGACAAAATGTATTGAAGAAAAATGTTTTATTGACATAAAACAAAAAAATTAATTCTGGATTAAAGATTTTCCCACAAAGAACAATTTGAAATATAATTGATGAAGGGGTTTTTGAGTGATATATGACAACTTCTGGATTAAGTACTAAGTCCCAATATGTTGGATAGATTGTCCATAAATCAATAGAGCCTGTGATTTACTCCGTATTGGATTAGAAAGTTCCTTACTACCGTATATGGAACACGCACAGCTTTGAGAGCTAAATTCAGTTTGTCCTTCGGCCTTGAGTCCGAATGTAGAAGTCTTTCACCCTCAGAAAACCTCCGAGAAAATATAGCATTTTGAGAGCACATCGTTCTCCACCAGGTTAAGACCTGTACCTACTCTCTTCATAGTTTAAACGTAATTACTTTTTTCATAAAGGATCTCCTCTGATGATTCGTTGATTCTAAAAACAATAGCGACGCACTAGCTACTAGAAACGTTTTGCTAGTGATGTCACCTGCAAAGTAGTATGTGAAAGGTTGCCTGTGTTTTTGCTTCATTTTTTGCAAACACATTTACGATTTCGCCTGGCCGTGGGAAATTCCTTCGACCTCCACTCCACTTTCACTTTAGCGGCGCATTAGAGGAATACGAGACTCTGTATTCATCGTTCTTCTTTAATTGGGTTAAAGGACATTCTGGTATAACGAGCAACGAACTGGCCGATCAGCTGGCGAGGTCGGCAGTCGATGATTTAACTTTACAACTAACATTTCTTCCATTCCCACAATCAACATTGAAATTAGAACTTAAAAAGCAAATGCTACACCGATGGCAACAACGTTGTTCTACAGTGCAGGTGGGTGAATACACGCGTGACTTCATACCTAATGTCTCACAAAACATTTTCATAAGTAACAGATACCTGTATCTCTTTCTCACAAATCATGGACCCTTCCAACAACACTTATATACCATAAATAAACGAGACTCACCTCTTTGCATTTGTGGATCCTTATCAACATCATTACACTATATTTTACATCGCACATTAACGTCCCACTATCACGTAAAAAAGCCACAACAGATGACACCGCCTGCCTGGCTAACTTACCTGCTCGACCGTCCAGTTCTCCTGCAACGTATAGCGGATTGTATGTAATTTTTAGAAGCCAACGAATTTGTATTTACCCATCCCCTCCCTTCCTGAGCTAGTTGAGAAAACTCATTATTTTTATATTCCATTTCAGACAGGGGGCCCTGTTTTGTACATAACGTAAAAATCTGTCTTATTTCCTTTGGTTTGTTTTATTTAGTAATTTAGCATTTTTATTATATTTATCAGCATATGCATTTCACTCAATGTTTTCCAGCTCTAATATTCAAAAAATATGTCTTGTAATTGTTTATGCATGTAAAAAACATAGTAAAATTCCTGTCAATGTATGTACTGATGACACTTCTTGTGAGTTTCAGAGTCAAAAACAGCAAACTGAATTTATTTTTCTGTATGTTATAAACTGTTTTAAAAATATTGTCATTGTTAATGTATCTTACCATATGCAGTGGATTTGAGTCTCGCCCGGGATTGCACTTATACTCTAAAGAGAAAGCTGGGTTCCCGGGGCGGTCATCCCTGCCATCCCTGTCGATGAAGTGTCTTTTTCGATGATGCATTGGGATCGATTGATTTTATTTGATCTCCGGCAAAAATTGAGACTTTGCCAAAATAGCAGCCTGTTTTCACAAGTACGTGGGATTCTCCTATACCAGCTAGTATATGTATATTTTAGAAGGTTTCTCTGGTAAATTAGTAAATCAGTTCGATTTTCTACATTACTTTTGTGTATCTTTATCCATGATATAAAACGTTTATGAAATTAAATAACCAATGACTAATATGTCTGAAAACATTTATTATGTTTATTGTAGTGTAAATCTAAAAATGTCATATGTTGTATAAAATGTTAATTATGACTTTAATTAATATCGAGAAATTATGTAATAAATTAAGGGAGTTTTGCACCTTTTAGACTATTTTTTTAACTTGAGTAGTTATTAATAAGTTTTCTGAAATTATTTTCTCAAATAAAGTAATTTAATTAATCAAAAAATTCAATTTGTAGTAAATAAAAAAAATAATAAAATAGAAATAAATAAATTCGTCATTTTTTATTTTATTTTTCACTGAAATCGGGCTTAAGATTTTTTAGTATTTTAAAACCTGAAATATTCATAAAATTCAAAAATTTTGCTCCTACAGAAATTGATTTTTTACCGTTTAACATTTAGCTGTTTGGTTTTTTTTTCTTTTAAATATAACTTGCAGTTCTTAATGATTGTGTAAAAATTTAAATGTTCTAACTTTTTTAAAATTCTTAGGTATGCGTTCTTTACAGTACAAGTCCGAAATTATGATTTTAGAGGAAAATAAAAAACTACTTACACCTCTTTCTGGTTCAACTGAGTAATGACTGTTTCCCTTAATATCAATGTATTTAACCGTTAAATGTGTTTTGATAGTATAAAGCAATAATTGTCACTGTATGTTTTTGATCAGTGAGTACGG
Organism: Maratus speciosus; assembly: GCA_963932465.1. Taxonomy (NCBI): domain Eukaryota; kingdom Metazoa; phylum Arthropoda; class Arachnida; order Araneae; family Salticidae; genus Maratus; species Maratus speciosus. Next base: position 91,767,600 of record OZ010800.1, read on the forward strand.
TAATATACAAATATAGCGAATATTTCTTTCTTCTAGTGTTATGACTACTAGCTAAAAAAGTTCTTTTACTTCCCCCTTGACTTATACGCTTTTAGTCGCCCATACATTTCTTATTTCTGATGCGAAATACGCAACTATATTGATTTCATACGAATTTGAATATTTCCAACTGAGTGAAAAAATGCCCAGGCTGGGAATCGAACCCAGATCCTTGGCTTACAAGGCCAATGCTTTTCCGTTTAAGCTAACTGGGCCGACAACCAGCCAGCATATTTCGCTCAGAAAACCTTATTGGTAGAACATCTGGTCTGTCATGTAGACAGCTCAACAGAATAAACCGCAGGTAATGGAACTCCATATAAACGATGGATACGTAGATGAACTATTATTTTAATACAATCAAACTGATTGGTAAAGTTATCATACGAATTTGAATATTTCCAACTGAGCGAAAAAATGCCCAGGCTGGGAATCGAACCCAAATCCTTGGCTTACAAGGCCAATGCTTTTCCGTTTAAGCTAACTGGGCAGACAACCAGCCAGCATATTTCGCTCAGAAAACCTTATTGGTAGAACATCTGGTCTGTCATGTAGACAGCTCAACAGAATAAACCGCAGGTAATGGAACTCCATATAAACGATGGATACGTAGATGAACTATTCTTTTAACACAATCAAACCGATCGGTAAAGTTATCATACGAATTTGAATATTTCCAACTGAGCGAAAAAATGCCCAGGCTGGGAATCGAACCCAGATCCTTGGCTTACAAGGCCAATGCTTTTCCGTTTAAGCTAACTGGGCCGACAACCAGCCAGCATATTTCGCTCAGAAAACCTTATTGGTAGAACATCTGGTCTGCCATGGAGACAGCTCAACAGAATAAACCGCAGGTAATGGAACTCCATATAAACGATGGATACGTAGATGAACTATTATTTTAACACAATCAAACTGATTGGTAAAGTTATCATACGAATTTGAATATTTCCAACTGAGCGAAAAAATGCCCAGGCTGGGAATCGAACCCAGATCCTTGGCTTACAAGGCCAATGCTTTTCCGTTTAAGCTAACTGGGCGGACAAGTTAGCTTAAACGGAAAAGCATTGGCCTTGTAAGCCAAGGATCTGGGTTCGATTCCCAGCCTGGGCATTTTTTCGCTCAGTTGGAAATATTCAAATTCGTATGATAACTTTACCAATCAGTTTGATTGTGTTAAAATAATAGTTCATCTACGTATCCATCGTTTATATGGAGTTCCATTACCTGCGGTTTATTCTGTTGAGCTGTCTACATGACAGACCAGATGTTCTACCAATAAGGTTTTCTGAGCGAAATATGCTGGCTGGTTGTCGGCCCAGTTAGCTTAAACGGAAAAGCATTGGCCTTGTAAGCCAAGGATCTGGGTTCAATTCCCAGTCTGGGCATTTTTCGCTCAGTTGGAAATATTCATATTCGTATGATAACTTTACCAATCAGTTTGATTGTGTTAAAATAATAGTTTATATTGATTTCACCAAAACCTTACTTGATATGTTAAGACCGCCCATATAAGAATTAACGGCGGCACTAGTTCATCCATATACGCCTTACCATATTTTGCGATTAACATTGCAAAAGTATCTCAAATAGTTAAAAAATTAAAGCCCATTTTAAGCTTTTCGGGATCCCTGTATGGTAGTGATGTTCAAATTATTTTTGGCAAAACATAGGAAAATTGTTTTTTTCGTCCTTTTTCACAAGATGAGCGGTGGCAAATCACATTAAGCTATTCTTCTAAAATAATTATAGAGTTTCGAACATTTCATTTGGCTTAATTTAATTATTTTTCTAAAGTTAAATAAAATATTTCGAACGATTTTCATCAATAGAAATTGTTGGAGGTTGGATTTAGATCGGAATTTTCATGTAACCTGGTAAGCAATGCTTTCAAACAATTCTTTGAATCTGCATTTAAGTAAATCATTTGTAGAAACATGAAAATTTTAAAAGTTCAATAGTTGAGCTAAGCATGTATACGCAACACAATCATTTTAAAATGTAATCATGGTAAGAAGAATATTGTTATTTTCATATGATATTTATTTTTTGAAAAAATATCAACATCCATGTAACGATATTTTTTAATAAAGATTTTTTGGGTTGTATCAAAGTTTCATATATTTAGCGTAAAATGAAATGAAATTAAGTATTAAGCACATTGCAAATTTTTTTAAAACGATATTTTTATTAAAATAGCAATAAAAGCCTTTGTGCAGGAATATTAAAAAGCAGAAAACCAATGTTTAAAAATGCACAAATAACACGTGAAAAGGAGCAACCAGCTGTTTCGAATCTACTAGCGATATTCTTCTTCAGTACAATATAGAGCAAGACACAGCGTTCTAGAAAAATCCAAGTTTAGCAAAATGACGGAGACCGGCTTATATACTCGATACGGGTAGCGAATGTGCCAAAAATAACCAATGAGACAGAAGCATATGAAACGACTGAGTGAACAAGTAGCGACACCTACCGGAGAATGCGAGAAAAAGAAACCAAAAAGAGGTTTCTATTTACTATATAAGAGGTAGGAAAAAAAGATTGCTATTTTAATGTATTCGGCGTTAACGGGCCTTTATTCCTCTGTAATTTCTTTCTTTCTTTTTTCTTTTTTTTTCGCAATGTCTCAAATCAATATGTTTTGTAATTTAAGATTAAAAAATTACAGGTTTTTGGATCACTTACATTTCCTTCTTGACTTTAGGGGTAAAAAGGTTATTCCTAATTTTATTTCTATACGTTGTAATTCATTTTCTTCTAATAGAATTGACAAGGTCTTATTTCGTTCTAAATTAGCTCTTTTAAGAGATTTGATTCAAAAGACTCGCCATAAAATTGCACATATAGAGCGCGAGTTATATTCTTTACATATCAGCATCGCTAATTCTACAACTGATTTTGAGTCTATAGACAGAAGGTCATGGAGTAGAATTCTCACAGCTTCTTCTGTTCATTGTTCGGTTTTAAAGAAGAAATTTAATAAACTTTGTAAAAGATCTGTCATTAATAACTCCAGCAATTTGCCAGTTGTTAATCAAAATGTTGTTGTCAATCTTTCTAGTGTTTCTTTAAGTGACAATCAGCTCGATGCTCTCAAATTGAATAACAATTTATCTGTCTCTGCTGTTCCTTTTTTACCTAATCTAATTTCTCCTATTGAAGGGGCCTTTAAGAATAGCGCTCTATCTTCTTCTCAAAAGGGTCCATAAGGCATCTAATTGCTAATACTCTTGATTTCAATTCTAATGTTTTTAAACCGAATCTTAAAAATTCTGTTAAACAATGTCTGAAAAATTTGCGTTCTGATCCAAACTTAATCATTACCAAGGCTGACAAAGGTGGTCAAATTGTTCTTCTTGATTAATCTTCGTATTTGGAAAAATTCCATAAATTAATTAACGATGATCCTTACGGGGACATTCACGAAGACCCTTTCACTAGTGAAATTAGCTGTAATAAGTCTGCCATCAAGTCTTCTCCCATTATTTCTGCTAACTGTAAGAAGTATCTTATTCCATCTATTGCGCATTGTGCCAGGTTTTCTGCTTTACCCAAGGTCCGCAAACCTGACATTCTTTTCAGACCTATTGTCTCTAGTATTGGTACAGCTTCTTATAAGCTTGCCAAATATTTAGTTTCAGTTTTTTCTCCACTTTTGAGCGGTAACTGTTTCTCTGTTAAGAATGCTTTTGATTTTGTTAAAAAACTTCATAATTTTAAGCCGCAGGGACACACAATGGTTTCCTTTCATGATAAATCATTGTTTACTAACGTTCCGGTTGATGGGGCTTTAGATTGCCTCAAGAAAAGGCTTTGTGAGTTCCATTTCTCTTATTTTGAAATCGAGGAGCTTATCCTTCTCACTCGGACTTGCTTGACACAAAATACTTTTGTTTTTAATGGACATGTCTTTCGTATGATTGACGGTTTGGCTATGGGTAATCCTCTTAGTCCAATTTTATGCGATATTTATATGCACTATTTTGAGGTCAAACTTTTCGAAATTTTAAAATTTTTATTATATATTCGTTATGTTGATGATGTTTATGTCCTGGCTAAAATGAATTCGGATATTAATCATATTCTCTCTGTTATGAATTTCATTGATCGCTACATTCAATTTACCTCTGAAATTGAGACCAATAACTGTCTTTCTTTCCTGGATGTCCTTATTATCCGTTGTGATAATGGTTTTCAGACTACCGTCTTTCGTAACACTTTTGTCAGTCTCCCACCTCACAGATATTCTTCTTATCCTCCTAACCAGGAATTCGCTGCTTTTAATACTTTTGTTTTTCGGGATATCAGTAGTTGTTCTACTCAACAGTTACTCAGTGATGAACTTAATTACCTCAAAGCTATTGCAATTGATCGTAGTTATTCCTCTAATATTATAGATTCTATTTATAAGAAATTTACGAAATCAGTCCATTCTGAAAAGCATTCCAATTCCAACTCAAATACTTCAGTTGTGGTGCAATTTTTTCCTAAATTCAGTCAGCAAGTCGCTAAAATCTTAAGAAGGTTTGATTTTAATGCTATTTTTTCTCCTGTTAATAAAATTTCTTTTTCAAATCTAAACACCCCATTGATCGCCTAGATAACTGAGGCATTTACCAAATCTCTTGCCAGTGTGGTCTATCTTATATTGGGTAGACTAAATGTGCTCTTAGATTTCGCTTAAAGAGCATGAAAATTATGTTAAAAATCAGGAGCTTAAACGTTCTTCTATTGCTCCACATTGTTGGTCTTTTCAACATAAGTTCAATTTTTACTCAGCCATCATTATCCAGAAATGTTCTTCTAACCTTGAACTTGATTTTTGGGAAGTTTACCACATCATTAAAAATTCTCACACTTTAGTCAATGGCTTATCTAGTACTCTGATTTTCCAAGTATTTGGAAAGCATTAATTTAATTTCCTCTTTTTGGTTTCATTTTCTCTCGTTCTCCGGTAGCTGTCGCTACTTGTCCACTCGGTCGTTTCAACTGCCTCTGTCTCATTGGTTGTTTTTTGGCGCATTCGCTACCCGTATCGGGTATATAAGCCTTTGCGTCTGTGTCATTTTGCTCAGCTTTTCTTTTTCTAGCACGCTGTGTCTTTCTCTATCTTGCACTGAAGAATAATCTCGCTAGTAGATTTGAAACAGCTGTTTGCTGCTTTTTACGTGTTATTTGTCCATTTTTAAACGTTGGTTTTCTGCTTTTTGATATTTTTGTATTTGTATAGCTTTTTTTTAAAACCTTCTTTTAAAAATTGTTTTCTTTTAAAATACTTATAAACTTGACCAGAGAGTTCAAATTTAAATATATATATATATATTTATTTTTATTTTTTTATTATTTTTTTTACAGATGTAGTACTTGCCCACATTGTTATAATTACGATGTTTAAATTTAAACACTACGTTTTGTGAAATTTATATAATGCACATAATACTTGTATTCAACTTTTAATTAACTTGAATATATATGTTTTTTTTTTTGTAAAATGACTTACTTTTTGTAAGGTTTTCAGTAGAAGGTTATTTTTTTATTTTTTGCTTGGTTGAAATTTTAATCATGTTTTATTGCTTTTACAAGAACTTCAAATGTATGTTTAAAAATTTTTAAAAATATACTTTACACAACTTTGTGAATTTCTTAAATGCACATTGTGAAATGCATTTTAATTACTTAATTATATTGTAAAGGAATAAATTTTAAAGTACATTTAACAATGAAAAAAAAATAAAAGTTAAATAAATATGTGCAAGCAATCAGATTTGAATAAAAATATTAAACTTGTTGCTTGTTGGCTTCAAATGTACTATCAACCTATTTTTAATTTTTCAGTGAAATCATCAAGCATTGACGCGAAGAAGGGAGTTTAAATATATAGAGTGTGATTCTACGAATAACCTTGTATTGTGGAATGAGTCCCACTCCGTATTTGTAACATCCTTTCTTCCCATCAATGCAGGATGATTTCTGTTTTGGCCTCCATTTAGCGCCTATTGTTTGTAGCGCTATCTATTGTGGCTATTTGGAACTCAAACTTGGGATTGCAGTGGAACTCACAACTGAAATCTTACTAGACATCTTACATTATCCTAATACAAGATTTTTTTATTAACTCTTCCATTTCAAATTTACTGAATTTTAAAAACCGTCCGTCCATTTTAGGAAACCATGTATACACACCTTATAAACATCTAGGGAAGGTATGATACACTTTTTTTTTACTAATTTTGTAGCACCCTTAGAAAGCTATTTTTAAACAAATTTTTCGTGTTTTCTTATAAAGTGACCTTTTATTCATTTATTAAAAATATTGTGAAATTAAAAATTAATCATCCAAAAAATATATCCCAATTATTTTGAATGGTTACTACTGTAACAAATCTCCCCATTACTGGGGAGGATTGATACATTAGAGCGAGAGGTTTGATACATTGTTATGCAATTTGATAAAAAAAAAAAAAAAAAAAAAGGCAGACAATTCTATTTTTGCGTCATACAATTTTTTATGATAAATCTTGAAATATTTAAGCAAAATTTAAAACGAAATGACATTGACATATTTTTGCTTCAGAAATGTCTTTTACAAAAATATTTAAACAATTGCTATTATTTAAAGAATCCTATTAACACACTTTTTAGAAAATAAATAATGTAAAAATACCCTAGAGATCTAGCTGCAAGTAAAAATGAAGTGAACATTGCTGATTTGCAAACAATTTAACATAAATTTAGCACATTTAAGATTCCTTTAACCCTTTCAGGGGCAAAGCATTTTCATTGCTAAAGTGTTGAATAAATGCATGACACAGGAATTTACCAACAAATTTAATTACAAATAAGAAAAGGGATATATTTCACTTTCATAGTAAATGGAAAATATTTTTTAAAAATGCTGGTGCCAATGTGGCGTTTGGAAATTAAAATTAAGTGGTTTCATAAACATACCATTACCCCTGAAATAGTTAAAAAAAAACTAATATCTCTATCATTTTGATAAGTAAAATCCGGTAGATATATATATATTTTTTTCAATTTGCCCTTCGTCAATTATAGAAACATTTTCCCTTTCAGGCCATTTAAAATTTTTTTCATTCTACATGACGAGCAAAACGGACTAACCATCTATCACCGCACTGCTTTTCTATGTAACCTACATAATGTCTATGAATAGTCTCTTTGTTCTTCGTTAACAATTTTAGCAGTTCTTGTTGTAAAACAATAATGAATATTGTAGTCCTATATTAGTTTAAAAGTAAAAAAAAAATATATTAAATTTCAATATACAATTGTATCATTTCTCCCCAGCACTAATATATCATTTCTTCCTATTATGCCTTATTGTATTTTCAGTTACTTTGCATCAATGCAGTTGCAAAATGCCAATCTGCTTTCTAGTAAAACTCACCCTAACAATGTGCTTTACAAATAAAAAATAATTGCAATATATTATCTTCATTGTAATAAGAGCTATGAAAGAAAATCAGTATTTAAAAAAAAAATTACATTGGCATTGAAAAAATCTCCAAAATTAAAAGAAAAAAAAAACGTTGTCAGTTCTCCACTGCTAAGTCCAGCTAATGATGGCCCCTGCTAATAAAAGAAGACTTTACATCTGTTACAATGGCTGTTAATGTCATTTGTTGAGAAAAATTGTCAATGTATCAACCCTCCCTATGTATCAAACCTCCCCTACCTCCCCTAATATACCATGTATACAGAATGGTTTAAAAGGTCATGTCCAAACAACAGGTGTGAGTGTGTCAGGCCATGAGGAGTAAAAATTACATAGGAACTGGTGGTCGGAAACGCTATCATGTCAGTGCGATTGTATCGTAACCGTGACGTAAAGAAAAGATAACAAACGGTGTAAAAAGACCTTGATTTTCAGAAAAGTTAATCGAAGTACACAATACAAATGAAAAATGTTAAAACTCATAACAAGCGGCTCAAAATGTGCCCCATTAGGCGGGATGCATACTTCCCATCGGCGCCGCCTGGAATCGCGAACACACTCCAATTGCTCAGGAATTTCCCGGACACGTGCCGTTAATTCAGTGCCATGAGGCCCATGGCCGATAGAATGGGTGTCTCCTACAGCAGAGACTTAAGTTATCCCCAGAGATAGCAATCCAGGGGCTTTAGGTCCGGGGATCGCGGTGGCCACGGTACAGGACCGATTGGGTCGCGTTCGCGATTCCATGAGCGCCAATGTGAAGCATGCATCAAGGCTAATAAGCATATTTTGAGCAGTTATTATGAGTTGTATCATTTTTTATTTATATTTCGTACTTCGGTTAAGCTTTTCGTAAAATAAACATCTTTTCACACCAAAAATATTTTTACACCAAATATGTTTTGCACCAAATTTTTTACACCAAATTTTTTGCACCAAATTTTTTGCACCAAATTTTTTACACCAAATTTTTTACAGCAAATGTTTTTTGTGCATCTTTAAACGTTGGTTTTTCTGCTTTTTAATATTGTTGCACAAAGACTTTATATGTTATTTGTATGCTTTTTAAGTCTTTTTACACCGTTTGTTATCTTTTTTGCGTCACGATCGCGTTTCCGACTTCCCGTTCCTATGTAATTCTTGTTCTTCATGACCTGACACACCCACACATACCGTTTGGATATGACCTTTTGAACCACCCTGTATACTTTGTATAATACATGATACATTGCCACAACTTCATCATATTCATAATAAAGTGTAATATATCTTGGCGAAAAACTCGTTTTTTGTGAGATTAATCTTCGATTAGTATTCGTATTTTCAATAAACTGAGGTAAATCTATTTCAATACAAGTATTTATTTATTTATTTATTTATTTGTTTACTTATTTTCAATTTTAACAGAACTTGAAAATTTATTATTTTAGTATGTAATTCAGTTTAAAATGCTTTTAGGAATTCGCATTTAAAAATAATCACAAAATTATATCAAATATGTTCGAAATTTTTTCTAATAGAGATGGTATTTATGAATGCACAAACATTACGCTGAGATAACTGAAAATAAGTTAACTGTAGACCAAAGCATTTTAGGATTTGACGACACATTACGTTTTATTAAATAATATGTTTAAAATTTATTTTTCTGATGAAGTTATGAATGGCAGCCCAGTGGCCTGATTAGTAGCGACAGCTGATGCTAAGGCGGGGTTCCGGATTCGAATCCTCGCATAAGACATGGATCTATTTGTGAATGTCCCTTTGTAGTTATATAAATATGTAATGGAAAAAGAAAATAAAGTTGCTGTGGTAAATAAAGTGCTGTGTGTTGTTCCTGTGTATAATAAAGATCATTCGACGCAAAAGCTATAGTTGCTATAGGACCTGAGCTATGTACAATGACCAATGTCCAAGTTATGAATGCTTAATATTTTAAAAATTATGTTTAATTGCCACTATCAATGTCATGTATTCTGATTCCTTGAAAATAAACCCCGTAATAAATTGCGTTTTTTTCTAAAATAAGACATCATGATCATTTTCATGAAAAGGCTTATTTGTATCCCAAGCGAAGAAAAGTGGAAATATCCTTTATACCCTTGAAACATCCCAACAGCTGGATCGATTTTTATGAATGAGGTCTCTATAGATTTGTCTTAATCTGCCGATGGTTATAGGCTAGGTTTTGTTTTTATAAATTCAAAATGGCGGCCATAACATAAAAAATGGCAGTAGTGACGAAAAAAAAAAATTACGCACCCTATTGGGTGGCATATCATTGGATACGTCTTTCAAAATGAAGACTATGTTTCATTGACCATTTTGTAGTCAGAAGCTCCGTTAAAATATTACACAACCTGGAAGTTGTGCATTTTGGATCGCTACCTTTACTGTAACTCTAACCTTCATAATAGACATCTATAGGCCTCATCAAAAGAGTGCTTGTAGATATGAACTAATAATTAAACACAACTTAAAAGTCATCAATACAAGTAAATAAAAAAAATGGAAGTAATATAAAAAATAGTTTCATATTGATAAGAAATAATTAATTAGTTCGCTTTTTACGCAGTCGGGTTTTTTGATTTTTTAAATTTAATATGTTATTAGGGATTTTCAATTTCGTTAAAGAAATTAAATAGCATTTCAAAATAATTACCTTAAAGAAAATCTTAATCCTTTAAACTCTTATTCGCCTTTTTTAAGTTACGATATGTGTTATAAATTGGCTGTTTTAACGATTGAGATGTTCTTTTTTTTACTGTTCATCTTACACAGTGCACAGTGGGGCAAAATCCCGAAAAGCTGGCCAAAATATGAAAATGCTATTTAAATGCCACGAAATTTCGTACACAGGTGTTTCTCAGGATTTTGATCTCGATTCTAAAATTAAAATTCCAAAATACAAAATGGCGGATCCAATATGGCGGACTTAAAATTAAAATGCTTTGAAACTTATTCAATTTCTATGAAATTTCGTATACAGGTACTTTTGAGGATGCTAAGTACGATTCAAAATTTAAATTTAAAAAAATGGCGAATTAAAAATAAAAACAATTAGATTTAAATAAAATAAATCGAGTTTCGAAATTAAAAGTTTCGAGGCTAAACGTTACAAGGTGTTTTCAAGGCACTAAGAGGTTTTTAATCGAAATTAAACGATGAATATTTATTTATGAAATGCAATTAAGTACATTAATGAAAAAGAAAGTACTACAAGGTTTAATTTCTGTATATTATTAAAATAAAACGAAAGGATATTCTAAAATTCATCTTCTGAATAATCTGTAATATACTAAGTAGACTCTTCAGAAGGGGAGGTGTCGAAATATTTTACAGAAGATTCTGTGCCTCTAGGAGCAAGGATATTAGGTTCTTTATGGTAATTTCGTAAGCTTGAAAACAAGGGATCTAATGACATTAAAAGCCGCAAAGAAATCTTTCATTGTTTACGTCTTACTGCAATTTAGGGAGAAATCGTCTCGATATCTTTTGATCAATTTGTTGCACGTTTCTTGAGCGTCTCCTGAGATTTGCCCAACAGGCAATAATGAGGAAGCTATTATTTCTGTACCATGAATGAGTAGTTTGTGCACTGAAGTTGGCATATAGAAGTAGGAATACAATTCGACGAATTTACAAGCTGTTTGTGAGCAAGAATCCACGAAATTGATCAAATGAATGTTAAGAAATTACTTGTAATATGACATGGAATCGTTTGATCAAATCTTCGTCTACGCTCCTTAAGAAAGCAGAAATAGTTACGTTTTCAAAGAATCGACAAGCTGCATTATAAGCATTTGTGCTTCCAACTCCGAGCTTTGATTTATCGACGAGAAGTCCTAATTGTAAACGAAATCTTTTTTTTGTAAATTTTGTTTTGCAAATTCAATTTTTTTCTTCTCGTCAGGAGTGCACACTTGCCATTCCTTTATATCCCGTTTGTATGGCAAATGTAAGGTACACTCAAAAGATCTTATACAGGCATGTGACGTGGACACCCCGAATTGTAAATGATTTTCATTCCCTTTCAGTTTGAAAATAGTTTGAGTGATATAGGTATTAGTTGCCTGATATAGGTACCAACGTTGACTTGACAAATTACTAGTAATGACATTAAAAATTTTACAATCAATGATCGTTAAAGCTAGTTTGTAATTAACGCCTACTTATTTTCTATCAATCTTTGTTTTAAAAGGAATGCGTTACTCTTCTGATCTGTAATATAATCAATTTCACTGACAGTAGCTTCCGTATTTTCGTGCAAAAATGGATTCTGATGGGCCTAAAAATCGAGGAGATGAAGTTTCTCCAGATAGCGATTCCTGCATTTTTCACAACATTTAAGTTCTAGCGGCACTAGAGAAGTGAGAAAGCTATTTGAACCTAATTTCTACCATCTTCAATGCTAAATTTTTGTTAAAAAGTACTTTGACCAGATGTGCTATCACATCCCCACTTGAAAATCAAATTTAGATTGCTAATGTTTTCGGAAGTCAGATTGTTAATAATTTCCGTTTGCATTAATAAAATATGTTCACCAGTATGATATAGTAAAGATTGCATTTGACAAGATAATTCTTCTAATTACGATAGAATACACAAAATTATTATCTATAAAGATAAGAAAATGTATTTCTATTGTATCGATGATAGAGAATTCTTTTCATTTTTTTTTGTTACTAATCTTGCTTATCAAATTCCTTTATGCTTATGATTATAATACTTATTTGTAACATAATATATAATAATCTATCACAAAACTGAATAATCTAAAAATTTCAAAAATATTTGCCTGCTAAATTACTGTGAAAAATAATAAATGCCGTAGCTTTTGAAGCGACTAAAAAAGGGATATTTTTACTTGTGGTTACAAAAACCTGCACGAAATGCAGAATGGCAGTTTATGGCAGTTGGTTTTTTCATGATTCATTAGGTCATGATTCATTAGTTCAGGCTATTGTTTCTATTAAATGTCGTTGCGGAACACCGTGGAACTTATAAACTTTTTTATGTTTGAAAGCAAAAAAATAATATATTTTTTAAAAATTTTTATCAAAAATAATCATGAAATTATTAATTTTTATGTACTTAATAAAATTTTTGAAATATGCGCAAAAACAGTATGCACTATCATCGTGTGAATCCATTTTAAAGCATTAAAATCGGATGATATGGAAAAATGTAGCACGTGTTTAGAAGAACCATTGTTTTGCTCTTTTTGTTCGCCTCACATGATAATCCTCCAAGCGTCACTTTTGAAATGATATAGATTGCCAACGCAAAACTAAAACCTTTTTATAAATATAGATTCTGACCCTCCAAACATTATTCTAGCCATCTGCATAGTCAAAATTTCCTAAATAGTAACTTTATTTTTCGACTTTTGGCCAGCTTTTAGGAATTTTGCCCCATTGTGCAGCGGTGCCTACCAGAAACCGAACTCGCCAGTATGTAACATATCTAAAAGAAATATGAAGGTAAATAAATTATTTTATGATTATTCATAGGAAATGTTAAAAACGGATCCCCACTAACATCAAAGCACACTAGGCCATAATTTCCATGTCAATGCCGAGTTTTCACCTTTCTCACGTTTCTCGTATATTTGAGCATTTTTCGCATATTGAATACGGATTTTCGGTGTCCACCCTAGAATATGAGCATTCTAAGGCTTATTTTCCGATCAGTTTTTATTTTTTCAATAATATATCTTAAAGTGTTCAATAACTTAATTATGATTCGTTATCATCAGCATTTCATCGCGTATCTATGTTATAAATTATAACATTCATTTTGAGGCTTGCAAAATAAGACGGTTAAATTTCGGTTTTGCAATTATTGCTACAGCTTTTTATTAAACTTCTAAATATCGTACATTTGTGAAGCAAACATTCAAACCATGCTTTCTCCTTTAGATACAAATTTTCAAAAAACACAAAAAGCTGATAAATTTGAAAATAACTTGTATTTAATTCTAATTTTTATTGTGTATTTTTATTACTGGTTATTAGAAACAATTGCAAGCATACATAAGATATTAAACATAAAACAAATTAATAAAATGCATTTAATATTTAGAGAAATAACGTTTTGACCGAATTCAAAGAAGGGAACATGTTTTTATTGTTTGACAAGCGGATAAAATGCTTTTTAAATGAAATAATTTCTAACTCGTATATAATACAAAAGTAATGTTTTATTTGAGTAAATACCGAACGTGCGTTGATTATTGATAAAATAAAATGACAAATTATGGTACCTAGTAGTGTTTAATAAATATTTACTAAATAAATACTCGTTTTCCAGAAATCCACGTCAAATTTCAAAACCAATACCTTCATCTAGACAGTCTCACACTCACCCCTCTTCTTCGTTGCAGGCTGGTAAATCATGGATAATGGGATTGTACATTTTGAAGACATCATCAGGTTAATTTTGACACTGTATACCATACATTACATTTAAATGTTTGTCAACATCTTTTTTCTTTTTAACTGATATGGCGTGGGTAAGAGGAAGAGGTTCTAAAACAAACCTTTGAACACGTACAACGGTAACTCCCTTTTTGAGAAGATTTACATTATATTCTTCACTTAGATCTTGAAATCTATAATTTTTGAAGCCTTTAACCTTAGCAGTTCTCTTATATTTCTCTAAAACAACCAGTTTCAATTGTGATATGTATGGTAGGTTTCGAAAGTACATATTATGTGACAACTGTGATTGGCAGACTGGAGAAACCACTGTTTGACTGAATGCAGGCTTCCACCCTTTGATTGAAACGTCAAGTTTTAAAATTGGTTTATAATCGGAGAAAAATGTATTTTGGTTAAAAATACCGTTTATTCCTGTGCAATTTAACACAGAGTTCATAAAGTAACAATAAGTCATTTTTTTATTTTTCTGCGACAAAACACGGTTTGAATGTTTGCTCCTCATTTGAAGGTTTTAAAACGTCGTACAGGAAAAAAATATTGTACTTTCAAATGGAAATTATTTGAAATCTGTAAATCTGTATCCTATTTTTCTCAATAATTGTAGTTTTAAAAACAATTTTGAAGCATGTTTTTTTTTTTTTTTTTTTTTTTTTTTTAATCTGTCTCCATTGCGCGCATGCTCCATTACGGAGGAATGATAAATCATTTGCACTTTAAACCATATAAATAGTTCAGCATTTGTTTCCGGCTATTCTTCCATTACAAAATTAAAACTTCGCGAATAAATAAATATAAAAATAAATAACATTAAATTAAATTAAATTAAATTAAATTAAATTAAACACAAATTTTTCATAAATGTCAGGGAATAATTACAATTTTTCCATCACCGAAAAAGGGAAAAATATACTTTCAAATACCACTTTTTAAATCTGTATCTCAGTTTACTGATTGTTTATGGTTTTAAAATAATTTTCACCCTTATAAATAAAAGCATCGCATTCAGACCGATTGCGTGAGATTAATCCGTTTGCAATTGAAAAAACATAAATACTTCAACATTTCTTTTCTTCTAATATTCCAGTGCGAAATTAAAACAATGTCATTAAATAAATATAAGAATATTATTATACGAGAAATAATTAACAGATATGTAATCTAAGTACCCTCTTAACTAATCGTCGGCCGCATTAGGCCTGACAGGCACATTTATTTCCGTCCGTCTGTCGGCCACTCAGAGTTACAGAGTTACTTACTTTGAGTGTAATAAAGTTTTATGTAGCTTTCATTACAAAATCTACCTATTGCAGCCGTTCGGAAGAAAGCGATTAAAAAAACATTTTGGCATATTTTCATCGATCATTACCCCCAGACCCCGAAACCACCCTCCGTTCAAATGTTGATATATAAATGATAGTTGATATATGTTGATATATATATATATATATATATATATATATATATATATATATATATATATATATATATACAGGGTGATTCATAAAAGATGGGCAGAACTTTAAGGGGTTATAGTACACTTAAAGACAAATAATATTAAATAGGAGACTAAGGGTCCCAGACGTATTCCCAAGGAGATAGGGGGCATTAAAGTTTAGGGTCCGAAATTTCAAATGATTATAAAACATGGAAAAATTGGTCGATTCGTTTGCGGTTTTTGCAAAAAAATTTCTTTATGCCAGTATTTTCTTGAAATAAAATTTTAAAGTTCAATTTCAAAAAATGCCGATAGGGGGCGCTTTAGACTTTGGAGTAACAAACAACTATTTTTTAACATTATTTTTTGTATTTCTTCAAATTATTTCGAAAGCTTAGACTTAAACTTAAATTTTGATCTAAAAATCTGAGTTAAGTAGCATAAACTGAAATTTGAAATTTGAAACCCTTCTCCCCCCAGAACAAAAATCAGTTATTCCCGATCTTTGTGTCGTAGATTAGGCTCTAACTACTGCCGCGTTTTGCTAAAATTATTCTTTATGTCAGTATTTTCTTGAAAATAAATTTTAAAGAAAATTTTCAAAAAATTCCGATAGAGGGCGCTTTAGACTTTGGAGTAACGAACAACTATTTTATACCGTTATTTTTTGTGTCTCATTAAATGCTTTCTAAAGCTTAGACTTAAACTTAAATTTTCAGCTCAAAATCTGAATCGCTGAGCGTGGTTCAGTAGCGAGGGGAGGGGGTTCAAATTTCAACTTCTGAACATAGTTCAGTTTGCACTACTTAACCATGCCCAACGATTCTGTGCTGTGATACGAGGCAAAAATACAACTTTCGTCAAGGACTGCATAGTCGGAATTCACTCATAAAGGCACTGGCACAGTTGGAAACGTCGCTCATGCAAACGTTAAAGCTCCATTCCTGACGCTAGTCACCGGGTGAAGAAGGAAACATAAAGTATGCAAATGTCAAATGGGGAAGAAGAAGAACACGTATGCAAAATTTCGACACGATTCAGGCATAAAAACCACTGAACGGTGAGTCAAGTGTAAGTCGCTGTAGTAATGAATCGGAAGATGGTGCCCTTCACGAATAAGGAAAAGGCTGAGATGCATTTAATTTACGGAGCGGCAGATGGAAATGGTGCAGAGGCACAACCGAATGTACGGAGAGCGATTTCCCAACAGGCGGTTGCCTAACCGCAAAACTTTCGAGCGCTTGCACAGACAGTTGTGTGAGACGGGATCATTTCTCGCTTCCCGGTCAAATGCAGGTCGTGCAAAAAAGGACGAATCAGTAGTTGTTGCAGAAGCCATTCTGGATGTAGTAGCAGCGCAGCCAAGTACAAGTACACGAACAGTGGCTAGGCAGGTGGATACCTCACAGTCCATGACTTGGAGGGTACTGAAGGATGAACATTTGCTCCCGTTTCATGTGCAACGAGTCCAGAAACTGTCTCCAGGGGATTATCCAAATCGTATTGAATTCGCCCGCTGGTTTCTGCAGCAGAACGCGCTAAATCCACATTTTGGACGAACTGTGCTTTTCACCGATGAATGTACCTTCACACGTGAAGGTACATTTAACACACACAATGCACATGTATGGGCGGATGTCAATCCACATGCTCATCAGAGACGCTTTTCCATCAATGTTTGGGCAGGAATCCTCGGAGACCACCTAATCGGACCGTACCTTCTTCCTGAACGCCTCAACGGTAAAACATACCTCACATTTCTGCAACATGTGCTGCCAGACCTGTTAAACGTTGTTCCTCCACGCATCCGGCGGGTCATGTGGTTCCAGCACGATGGAGCGCCAGCCCATTACGTACGAGACGTCCGCAACTATCTGGACATCACATTTCCGAACAGATGGATTGGTCGAGGTGGTCCTGTTGCTTGGCATGCTCGCTCGCCAGATCTTTCACCCCTCGATTTCTTTTTTTGGGGACGATTGAAGGCTCTTATGTATGAGACACCCATTGAATCCCCCGAGGAACTGGTCGCCAGACTTTCCGCCGCTGTAGGGGAAGTGCTCGAAAAGCCTGATGTTTTCGCGAATGTTCGCCGTTCCATTCTTCGCCGTTGTTCTGCGTGCATAACCTCTGGTGGTCACAATTTTGAACATTTATTGTAATTACATGTTAATAAATATGCTTTGGTAACATAATCCTAATTTGTCTCTTTTTACCTAGTATCACAGCACACAATGTGTGGAGATGGTAAACTGAAAAGTGCTCAGGAGTAGAAATTTCAAACCCCTCTCCCCAGAAACTTAACCACGTCTAACGATTCAGATTTTGGGCTGAAAATTTAAGTCTAAGCTTTAGAAAGCATTTAATGAGACACAAAAAATAACGGTATAAAATAGTTGTTCGTTACTCTAAAGTCTAAAGCGCCCTCTATCGGAATTTTTTGAAAATTTTCTTTAAAATTTATTTTCAAGAAAATACTGACATAAAGAAAAATTTTAGCAAAACGCAGCAGTAATTAGAGCCTAATCTACGACACAAAGATCGGGAATAACTGATTTTTGTTCTGGGGGGAGAAGGGTTTCAAATTTCAAATTTCAGTTTACGCTACTTAACTACTCGTTAGGACTCAGATTTTTAGATCAAAATTTAAGTTTAAGTCTAAGCTTTCGAAATCATTTAAAGAAATACAAAAAATAACGTTAAAAAATAGTTGTTTGTTACTCCAAAGTCTAAAGCGCCCCCTATCGGCATTTTTTGAAATTGAACTTTAAAATTTTATTTCAAGAAAATACTGGCATAAAGAAAATTTTTTGCAAAAACCGCAAACGAATCGACCAATTTTTCCATGTTTTATAATCATTTGAAATTTCGGACCCTAAACTTTAATGCCCCCTATCTCCTTGGGAATACGTCTGGGACCCTTAGTCTCCTATTTAATATTATTTGTCTTTAAGTGTACTATAACCCCTTAAAGTTCTGCCCACCTTTTATGAATCACCCTGTATATATATATCCATATATATCCATATATATATATATGATATTTGTCACACTGTAACTCTCGTATTTATGAACCGATTTGGATGAAACTTCGTGTATGCATACTACATACCAATGTCTCGACCGAGTTCTTTGTCCAGATTCATTCGCCATCTTGTTTCAAAATGACGGCCATTTAAATTTTTTAAATAAAATTAAAATTTGAAATATGGTACCAAAAAATTAAAATTTAAAGCGAGGTACCAAGAAATTGGAAAATGAAAAAGATTTTTTGTATGTATTTGACCTTAATGCAAAGATTACAGAACAGTTTTTGTTTCGTCTATATCTAAAAAAAATGACTGAGTTATAGCATTATCAATTTCTATTGTGAGTGACATTTTGAAACGACCTGATTTTTGTCACGCAATAACAGGCGTATTTATGAACCGATTTGGATGTAACTTGGTGTGTACATAGTACACACCAATGTCTAGACCAAGTTCGTTGGCCAGCTTCATGCGCCATCTAGTTTCAAAAGGGCTGCCATTTAAAAAAATATATTAATTTACAATTTAAAATGAGGCATCAAAAAATTGGAAAATGAAATAGTTTTTTTTTTATGTGTTTGACCTTGATACAAAGATTCCGGAGCAGTTTTTGTTTCGTCTATATCTGAAAATATGATTGAATTATAGGACTTTGAATTTCTAGCGTGGTTGATATTTTGAAACGATCTGATATTTATCACGCGGTAACAAGTGTATTTTTAATCTAATTCGATGTAAGAAGGCATGTGGATAGTATATAGCAATGTCTTGCCCAAGTTCTCTGGCCAGTTTATCAGCCATCTTGTTTCAAAATGGCGGCCAGTAAAAAAAAAAAATATATATTTAAAGTGAGGTAAAAAAAAAAAAAATGAAATTGAAAAAGATTTACTTTTTAGGTATTTGACCTTGATATAAGGATTCCAGAGCATTTTTTGTTTTGTCTTTATCTTAAAAAATGGCCCAGATATAGCAGTTTGAATTTCTAATGCGAGTGACATTTTGAAAAATCCGATATTTTGCCTCCGACAGCACTCGTACATATCAACCGATTTCGATGTGAGTGAGCATGTGCACAGGAATTACTAAGGTCTCGACCAAGTTCACTCTTTAGCATCATCCACCATGTTGTCTTAAAATGGCAGGCACTTCAAGATATCGCCGAATTTGGCGACCAAATATAAGTTACTTTAAATAAAAGCAGCTTGGATAAATCTGGCTAATTTCACAAAATTCTTATTCATAATGATTTAGTATTAATAAAAATTAGTACTGAATCTCTTATAATCGGTTTCCATTAAATTGAGCTTTGTGTGTTTGAATAAGATAAGCTGGCTTTCTAAAAATAAGAAATATGAAAGCTACCTCTTCCTCCCGGCACTGGCCGGAAAGACTTTTTAAATTCCAATTTGAAATATTCTCTCTTTTTACATCCCAGAGAAGGTCACTGGTCACTTTAAGATAGTTAGAATTTCGTCAATTAAGAGACCACACTAGTCACGCGGATAAAGTCGAACGCTACTGTAAAGTCGATGTGTGCGTTATTTTAAAATTTCTCGCTTTGATTTTAAATTTTTGAAAAGGTTTTTTTTTTTTTTTTTTTTTTTTTTTTTTTTTTTTTTTTTTTTTTTTTTTGCATAGGATAGCTGAGGATGATCTACATCTGGGCTAGTTTTTACTTTTTTTACTTTAGTTTCAGAATTTTTGGAAAAAAAATACTTTAACTTTCGGAACCGGTTGAAATCGGTTCTGAAATTAAAGCTATCCTAATATAAAAAAACTATAACAAAAATCCAAAAAGTAAAAACTAGCCCGGTTATAGACTCTTCTAAGCTATCCTATACAAATTTAACCATCCAAAATTATTAAAATCAAATCGAGAAATTGGAAAATAACTCCCCAATAGACTTAACATTATAGTTTTCCTTTCTTTCCATGACTGAAGTGGGCTCTTAATTGCTAATGGTGATTTTATAACAGGCGCCTATCAGGCACATTGCGTCCAAACTCGGGAGTCCCAAAGTTGCGACCGACGGAAGGTTAAACCACTAAAATTTTTTAAATGAAAAAGTTTACATTATGTTGCGAAATCTTCGGCTGTTTACATTTGGCGTAAGGCTAATACGAAAGTATCGTTTATAATAAATTTCAAAACGTTGTTTGAATAGAGGATTTAACAGTTACGAAATATGTTTTTTCCTGTTTTCCCTAATATCCTAATTCCGGTTTCGATACTCTAATATAATTAAAGATAGGAATATTTTTCAACTGATAATAAGGTTAAAGAAACAATTGTAAAAATATCGTATATTACAAGCGTATTTATTAATCTGTTATTATAAGCATTTCAACTAAATAAGATACAAGTTTCTCCATCCCCCCCCCCACCAAAAAAAAGAGAAAAGAGGAGAAAAATAATTCATACATACAGATATATATATATATATATATATATATATATATATATATATATATATAAGGCATTTTTTGTTGATATTATAGATTCATTTTTAGAAATATTCATTTTAGTGCACTGGAAAAAGATTCTGATTTTATTTTTTGTGTTCGGATTCATGAGCATAATTTTATATTAAGCTCAACCACCTATATAAAGTAAATAAAACGCTCTTAAATATTTATTTATTTTATTTTATTTTACTAGGGGGCTCGGCCCCCTACGAGCTACGCTCGCCAACCCCCGTCCAGACACCGTAGACTCTAAATGCACGCTAATTTGATCGGCTTTAAAAAGATTTCGAAAGATTGAATTATAATTTAGAAAACAGTGGCGATCTCTCTATAAACTGATTTCTATTCATTTATCTTTGATTGGGGAATTTTAACGCCAAATCCGTTGCGGTACTACTTGATTATCCCGTCGACCAATTTCGCAAAATTATATAAATCGCCAAACCACTCGCCAAATTATACAAATTGACATAATTTTTATTTTAAATAACGAAAAAACAAATAAATTAGTACAACATTAATAAAAATACAAATAAAACGTCGCAATAAAAATAACTTGATGACATAGACACGTGTAACAACATTTCAAAATAAGCTAATATAAAAGGAATTAAGTAAACAGAGTCTTTATCTCCTGGTATTTTTTAACAAAGTGAAAAGAAAGTTCTTTTAAATGAGACATTTTAAATTAATCGTTTTTAATCTGACGTAATTTTGACCAAACTATTCTTTCTCTTTTTAATGTTCACGTGAATGTACTTGTGTTAGAAATGAAATATTATTTGCGCTTTCCTAACAAAAATAGTTGAAAAGTATACCCTTAATATATCAAATAAATGTCTAGCGCAATTTCTAAATTTAAACCGTTTTGCAATATTATTTTGTGTTCATTTTATGTAATAACTGTAATGTGACGTAAATATGACGTAATTTCTCCTATTTAAGACTTCTAACGAATGTTAATAAATTTATTGTTTTACAAATTCCTTTCTCTCTTAAAATTCACGTGTAATTATAGTTTTTATGACGTAATTTTTAATAAGTTCCTGCTTTTTGTACATAATTATTTAATTCTAATTCCAAATGTTTTTTTCTGTTTATAATAGTCACGTGTAAATAAATTTTTAATTTATTTACACGTATAAATATTTTTTTTTTGAAGCAAACATTATTGTTTCCACTGTTTATACAGTTGGCAACGGTTTAAATTAATATCACCTTCTAAAATCTGTTAAAAATATCTCTAGAAATGCTGAAAATCTGAATTTAAAATAGAAATAAAACCTCAAAAAATTAGTCAAAATAAAAAAATTAATGCAATCTGCACTCCGGCAAATTCTAACGCATAAAATGATCTAAAAATAATTAAATTCCTATGAACAGTTTTTGCTCCTATAAAACTTTTTTAGTGGAACGATTTTGTCCAACTTTAGCATTAAATATCTCTTAAAATAATTCTTCGATCTGAAAACTGTCTGCATCAGCATGTTTATCAAACATTTCTGTATAATACTACCGATTTTCCTATTTTTGTATGCATTATTTTTCTTAATATTAACGAAGAAAGACCTCTGGTCACAAAAAATTCAAAACCGGCGGCGGCGGCGGCGGTGACAGCGGTAGTTACTTTTTTTTAGAATAGAGAGATTTTATTTTATTTTTTTTTTGCTTTTTCGCCTTTAAAATTTCAAGTCTTCGTAAAAATTTATATGTGCACATAACAAAACAAAGTTACGATAAACGCCTTTTTTAGTTCATTTGAAGTAAAATAATAGAATATATAAATATTTTTAAGAATTAAAGAAACTATTTTTTATACTAAAACCTACTGTTCATGTTTTTTTTAACTAATATTTAATAAAAAAAAATGAGATTTTTTAGAATTCAATTTCATGTCTTTCAATTATGCGCAAAAGTTTCTAATAAAAAAATAGAAATTTATATTCTAAATTAATAAAACCACAATCTTTTTAAATATTCTTGAGATTTTTTAGAAAGAAAAAAGAAAACACGAGTGGTTTTATGTTTAATTAAAAATTACTAGAAAAATAATATTAATTTTTTTAAGGCACTCTTCGATGCGAATTTTATTTTTGAAAAATACGAGATATGTTTTTTTTTTTTTTTTTTTAATTTCGTAAAATGAGACGAATTTAAGAATAGCATAAAAAAGTTCGCTATTTCACAAAATTTGTAATCCTCCTATGTTACAAAATATTTTATTATTTTTTTTTTTATACATACGAATTTATTCATTTTAGAATACATGTTTAAAGAATTTTATGATATTCTATATTTTTCTGACATGAAATTCAAGATTTGGTATTTTTCCACTTTTTTTCATTATGATATATTTTGATAGAATGTTTATCATTTACAATTTAAATGTAATATTAGAAAAATGTCCTTAATTTAATTTTATTGTCAAGCATGTATAAATTTGGAAACAAATCTTTTATTTCCAAAAATCATTGTTCATTTAACAGCATTATTTATCCAAAACAAAATCGAAATCAATTCACATTTCAAAAAAATAATGAAGCTTGAACACAATGTTAAACATTTCAGTGATTCGCAGTCTTTTTCTGTAAATTATTTTCTTTATTTTTAATAAAGGCATTGCGTTAATTTTCGTTTATAACCTAAGTTATTTCTAGAAAAACTTATTTCAGTACGATAGCTAGAAATTGAATTCGCAACTGTCTATAAACAATAAAATATTCATTTTAAAGAAATACACTAATGCAGTTTGTTTGTAACTTTTAAAAAGTCACTTTAAAACAATGCATTAAATTCGTTACTTAATTATAAAATGACGTACTGACATGTAACATTAACACGCTTATGACGCATACCATTAACATACATATGACACATAGCATTAACATACATATGACACATACCATTATCATACATTTGACATATAAACATGTAACACCAGCATACTTATGACATACAACAATAAAATTAATATACATAAGGCATGCAACATTATAAAATATGATACATAATATAACACACATATGATGTATAACATTAACACATAGAGTATATAACTTGAACACATATATCGCATATAACATAAACACAAAAAAGGTCATATACCGCTAACACATCTGCCAAATAATCATTAACACACGTGTATCATTTATACATAACATAACACACTATTATAACATATTTATAATATATTGTACCAAACACTTTTTATTCTTCTATTGAAGTTTTAAAAAAAAAGAGTTTAAAAGCTTAAACAATAATTTAAATGTCTTTTACATCCCAAAAACATTCCAATGATCATTGGTAGTACATGCATTTTGTTCTTCTTTTTATTTATTTTTTCCCATTTTTTAAAAGAAAAAATCTATAATAAATGTGTAATAGTAAATATACTTTAATCATAATTTCTCAGTAATATTACGTATTATTTAAAAAATAATTATATTAATAAACTTAAGTTTCTTTTTCTTTTACATCCACAATAATTTAATTACATGTTTTATAATGAAAATACCGCTGAAAAATGCAGGATTTTCCAGTTCAGTTACAATATCTTGTTTTACAGAAATTACAACTTCCGTGATTGGCTTGAAAATTTTAAAAATTAAGATATAGATTAAGAGAAATAATAAATAGAAAAATCCTTTGTTATCTGCAAATAAGGATTGTTTTATCTATTAATGTTTGTACTTAGAACTTTCAGTAATTGTTTAAAGAACATGGTTGAACCTTGACCAGATCATGATCCTTGAAAATATGGCAGTTTTTTTTTTCAAGTTGTTTTTGACCACACAAGGAAGCAATATAGTGAAAAATAAAGATAATAAAACGCCGTTACATCTCATAAATGTATCTATAGTTAATAAGGTAGTTAAAAAATAAAATAATTACATAATTAAAATTTATTTTATTATTTATTTTTTTTTTAAAGTTACAAATGAAAAAAAAATTAAAATATTCATCAACATAAATACTAAACGAAAATTTTTCTCCAGTTAATATACTTTCCAGTAAATGTTTATGTCTGGATATTTTCTGTTTTACGACAAAATGAAGGTATTTAGGGTTTTTAAAGTTATTCTTAATAACATTAGTAACATCATTAGTTAGAATACATCGTTATAAGAAACCTTTAATGCCGCCTAAAGTGGGAATTTACGTCCAATGACAGATCATTAAGGTATATTCCCATTTACAAATATTTGAAATTACCGATAATATCGCTCACCCGCAAGAAAAGTAACACATCTCGAAAAAATTCATTTTGCGTTTTATTCGACTAATAGGTCTTTCATAGGTGTGTCTTTCTACACAAGCAGTTTCATAAGTCTAGTTATTCAGAAAATCCCTTTATTACGCTATATGTCCATTTGTGACCACAGAAAAGGGGTGGATTATGTGGGGAAGTAAAATTACCCAATTCTCCAAACATCATCCCATGTATTCATTCTTAAGGGTTTTACGCGCGTTTTTATTCCTGCATGCAGAGCTAAGTGCTGCAATTTCATCTTATACAGTCGAACCTCTATTTAACGAAGTCGCTAAATCCCGGGAAAAAGTTCGTTATATGGAAAATTCGTTAAACAGAGATTCACCTTTTAAAATACTTTAAACTACATAAAACAGATTTTAAATTCATAAACACTAAATATTTTTACTAAAAGTAATTAATCACATTTTTTTTAAATAAATTATATCGATTTGTTTTATTTATTTTACACACCAATATCCACCATCAATTCATTTTTTCTATGTATTTAAATCTTTGAAATCTGCAAGGAAAACAAAACATTGTCCGGGAATGCAGTGTGCTTTCTGTTTAAAGTAAATAGTTTTACATTAAAATTAACGAATTTTAATAACATTATCGTATTTATTATTATTATAACAAATAATTTTAACCATACATTAACATATGCGTCCTTAAATTTAATTTCTGAAAATCTCTGTTAATTCTGCCGGAGTTTTTTTCTTTTAAAAAGTGCTTTCTCTCATAATACGTCTCGCATCTTTGCAATGCACCAAAAACCCCTTCATGCGTATTTTCTTCTAACTATAATCCGCGTCGGATTGTTTCATGGGATTTTAGCATTTCATGATACGAAGTTTTGTTAATTCCTGCATCATAATCATTTTCATCGTCATCATATTCGTCTTCATCGCAATGCATTGCTGTATTGTTTATATTTTTCACACTGTCGAAAATATCCAATTCGGATAGTGTTTCCGAGGTCTCAATTTCAGAATTAAGTGAAATACAGTCATCAATCAGCACATCATGGTTAATTTCTTCTTTTTTTTCTCATCTTTAGCCACATTTTTTAAAGTTACTCTAAGGGATTATCTTCGTCCTCCGTACTTACCGAATTCTGACTGTTGTCAAAGAAGGCGCCTTGTAAAACCAGTTCAAGGCCATTGAACATCATAAAATGTGTTTAAAGAAGGAATAAGTTTGAAATGTCCAGAAATATTTTGAGAAATGGAGGGAAAAATTAGATCACAAGAAAAAGTTCGTTAAATAGAGCACTTCGCTATATATAATGCACTTCGCTATTTGGAGGTTATTTTACGAAAAAATTTGCAAAATGTTCTTGGTTCCAAGGAAAAGTTCGCAAAATAGAGGTTCGTTAAATAGAGGTCCGACTGTAGTAAAATTATGTAAAGTATGTTAGTAATAAAGTTCAGGCGTATGTTTAAAAAGATAAAATACATATTACGTAATTTATGAAAAAAAGTGTTAAAAATACAAATTTAATTGAAAATTAAATAATAAAAAAAAACTTTATATTTTAAAACCATCTCTATAAGTGTATTTTTTATTTTTTTGTTGTCATTTATCATAAAAATAGTCATTATTTTTCAATAAAATACTTGCGATTTACTTTAGTTTGAAAATATACATAAAAGTGTAATTTAAAAACTAAAACAATTGTAATTTATACAAAATCTCGAATTGAAAGTTACAATATTACATTTGCTATATTTAATATATTTTTTAGTTGTTTTTACATTCTTGTATGTTTACATGAAAAAAGAATTGGATTCGTGAAAATTCTGGTTTTCGTTGGATTTATCCGTTTTTGAAAGTTGAACACGATTTGTCTGTTTTTTAGAAAATGTCTGTTTGTAAGCCTGTTATGTCTGTCTGCGCTCTATCCGAATAACTAATGGACGGAATTTAATAAAATTTTAGTTTAAAATTAGTCCTTGATACATATTAGTGCTGATTAGTTTTTGGCGTAAATCGCCCAATCATTTCGCGCTTTCTCAAGAACTAATGCACGGAAATTCTCCAAACGCCAGGTTCAGTTCGACGTTGACGTAAGTTTTTGCTGATTAGGTTTTGGTGTAAATCTTACATCACAGTGGCATTGCTACGCCGCATTATTCCAATGTTTTCAAAACTTCTATTTCAAGAACTAATGTAGGGATTTTAATCAAACTTCAGACAAGAAGACGTTGACATAAGTTTCTGTTGATTAGTTTTTAGTTGTTTTTACATTCTTGTATGTTTACATGAAAAAAGAATTGGATTCGAGAAAATTCTGGTTTTCGTTGGATTTATCCGTTTTTGAAAGTTGAACACGATTTGTCTGTTTTTTAGAAAATGTCTGTTTGTAAGCCTGTTATGTCTGTCTGCGCTCTATCCGAATAACTAATGGACGGAATTTAATAAAATTTTAGTTTAAAATTAGTCCTTGATATATATTAGTGCTGATTAGTTTTTGGCGTAAATCGCCCAATCATTTCGCGCTTTCTCAAGAACTAATGCACGGAAATTCTCCAAACGCCAGGTTCAGTTCGACGTTGACGTAAGTTTTTGCTGATTAGGTTTTGGTGTAAATCTTACATCACAGTGGCATTGCTACGCCGCATTATTCCAATGTTTTCAAAACTTCTATTTCAAGAACTAATGTAGGGATTTTAATCAAACTTCAGACAAGAAGACGTTGACATAAGTTTCTGTTGATTAGGTTTTGGTGTAAATCTGCATCTTCCAAGAGTTGGCGCTACTATGCTGCATTTTAAAGATTTACACGATTGTATAGATCGTGAGTATAGATCGATTGTATAGATATCTCAAGAACTAACGCACTGAATTTCATCAAACTTCATATTCTGTTAGGCCTTCATATAAGTTAATCTTGATTACAATATATTGCCGTGCATAAGCCGAGTATAAGAATTTCAATTAAAAATCGTACAAAATTGGGAACCCAGCGTTCGAAAACTTAGCATAACTAATAGAAAAAATGCTCTTTCCGAAATTATTCATCCCTCCTATTCTGCCTCGGGGTGCTGTCAAATCTGTTTAATTTGTTTCCGCTTATACTGTTGTGACTTAAACATTTATAAATACCGAAACTCCTACTTTTGTAATTGGAAAAATCTATCTCTACTTTACGTGATTGCTAACTGTTAGTTTGGCTTAAGGAAAAAGGTTGGACAAAAGCGCACGGCTTTATAATGTGGGCTGTAAATTAAAAGTCATCAAGTGTTGCAGTGCATTCGAATAACTCTCAGCGGTTGCTCGCCATTTCACACTCAATGTAAAAAAATGGGAGAATGGAGAATGACAAAATATTAAAATATTCAAAAGCAATGAAAGTTGCACGTGGACGCATACCACCATTTTCTGTACTTGAAGAAAAACCGGCCGACTGGGTTCAAGTGTCTCGGCAATGCAGGTTTATTGTAACTCGTACAATAGGGTGGGTCGAAAAAACCGAAATTTTTATAATCGAAATGTAATAGCACGGAAAAGTTGCCTTTTGTAATACAGAATAAATTTCTAAAATATTACATCGATCGGTTAATATCTTTTACCGCCGCAAGGGGGCCAAAGTTTCAAAAAATCGCAAAAAACATGTTTTTTTTAATCATTTTTTTAAAATTATCCAAACATACCAATGCAATTTTTAATAGAACGCAATAGCTACATGAAGATATGAGAAATGTCCCGGTAAATGTTCATTATGAAGAAATCATATATTTATTTGCCGCAAAAAGACTATATTTTTTGTAAAAATTTCAAAAATTTCAATTTTTCATTTTTTTTTCTAAATTTTTATAATTTCTATAATATGTCTAGAAATAAATAATTTTACTTTATATCTATTAATATATCATAATTTTTTATAACTATTTGTAATAGACTTGAAAATAAAGTTAATCATTCATTTTTCTTGACGATCGTTTCATCTACTGATGTTTTACTTCATAACAGCCAATTCATTCCACAAAAATTATATAAAATGAGCAAAATGTTTTAGTATTTTATTAATTAAAATATAGAGATGTTTAACCGAAACGGGTTAAACAAACTTAAAATGAAGAAGAATTTAATGTAAATGAATTTTATAACATAACTTGCTTTCAGATGAAGCCATTATTTCTCCAGAGGCCAAAACTGATCAGATGTGATCCTCCCTCTGTTCTAGTAAACAATCTTTATCATTGCTTCAATGAATAATTTCACGCATCTTTTAATGATTGAATGGGACAAGGAAAGTTATAATAGCTGGTATTTTTAATCGAACATTTTAAACTCACCAGCGTTTTTAGTCGATAAAGAAACCATAACAGGTGGCTCCGTTAGTTTTCAGTTTTGTCAGTAGACTAAAGCCATACAATTTTAAGCTTCAGTGTTGAAGTCTGCTATGATAAAGTGACGGATGGCTCTATTCTAGTCCACATAACTTCGTGCTTTTGCAATTTTCTTCATGGCTGGGGCCCTGATGTTCTCCTCTTCATATGCTATCATTCCAAAGAGGCTATATTTGTATGATTTGCGAAATAGTCATTTCGTGAAAATACAGGAACTATAATCTTTCGTAGATTATCTGTCAAGTAACGTAAGTTACTAACTATAGTGCACAGATTCTGGAAAACATGAGTGATTCATTTTAATTGTGAACCAATTGATGCAGTACATTTTCAGGATGTACTCAAAGAGTATGACAAGTTAAGAAGAGGGTTTCTTTGTTCCAACGTAGAGTCTCAAAATTCGAATAGCAGTAATGATCCACCTTGCGTGAAATATTTGTCCAGGGACTCAGCAAAAAAGGTCAATTGTATACACGCGTGTTGAAAGAGCTTGCAATATTTCAGACATATACTTCTGGTCAGTTGACAAATCATATTTATCAACAGCTAGGTGATCAGATTAAATTGGCTTAAATTTTGCAATTGGTAATAATTCACAAATCGCAAGAGATCAACCAATTGGGCCACAATATGATAGAGAACCTGTTTTTTGTCATAAAGATGTTTGAAAAGATGTCTCAGTGGAAGCTCACTGAAGTGAGGTCAAGGAAGCCAATAAAGTGTTCTTTAAAAGTTGTCCTCAACTAATCCTACTATAACACCGCCTTTGCTCCTATTTTGAAGACAGTTCGGCAAACTTCAACTGCAATTATTATTCCAGTCGGGATTTCATTTTTCTTCCAAAAATCTATAATGTCATTGCATATAGAAGTCGCCTTGACAGAAGATGGGGTCAAATGACGAAAATAATTCAGACCTGGTTCTAGTACAAAGAGATACGATCCTCCTTGACTTCGCAAAGATGAAACTTTGCCACCTCTTTAACCTGGCAGATATTTCTATCTTTAGGGCCATCAAAGTATAGAGTAAAAGGAGTACATTACAAAAAAAAAAAAAAAAAAAAAAAAAAACGAACAAAGTGAAACGTGGCCCTTTAGCAGCGAGAAATTAATTTTACGTGCAGGCAGCTGCAGGTGTTTCTATCATTGAGCAATTTTTTTTTTATAGAATTACAGTGATCATGGTTAACAATGGGCATGAAATTAACAACATAAAATGCCTTTCCCAGCCTATTAGAAATGTAAAAATCTGAAAACATTATAAAAGTTATGAAAATTGATAAAATGAAAAACTTTAATTTTTAAAATTTTTTAGAAATTTTGGCCCTGTTGTGGCGGTAAAAGCAACGATGTCACAAAAATGAAATGTTAATGTTACATTACTAATATCTTGGCGTGGCTATTGCGTTCTATTAGAAATTGAATAAGTATGTTTGGATAATTTAAAAAAAAAATTGCTAAAAGTATGTTTTTTGCGACTTTTTCGAAATGTGGAACCCTTGCGGCGGTAAAAGATATTAACCAATCAGTGTAATATTTTACGTATTTTATCTTTCTTACAAAAGGCAACTTTTCCGCGCTATTACGTTTCGATTATAAATATTTCGGTTTTTTCGACCCACCCTACCGTACAATTATTCACATTAGGTCCCTGAATATGATGAAAGATCCAAATTTACTGCCATATAAACCAGGAAATTTTGTTGCACTTCTCTGCTGGTGCAATCGTTTTATGGATCCATATGGGTTGGGTATCCGAACACGTACTAAAATTGTCGAAAAAGTTCAGGAAGAGCTAGAAGTTCAAGTTCACTTTTTTCAAAAGCGTTTCATCCAATTCCGAAAGAAATATAACTTTGAACTTTGACAAATAAGAAATATGGACGAAACTCCTGCATGCATTGATTTACCGACAAATGGAAAGAGGAGAAGAAAGGTCTAAAGTATGTTGTTATTAGAACAACTGGGCATGAGAAAACACTATTCACGGTGGTTTTAAGTTGCATGGCGGACAGAGCACGATTATCTCCAATAATAATTTTTAGCGGAAAACATTAAATAAGGGCATACATTTCCCAAGTGGTGTTATTTTCCGTGCCCATCCAAAAGGAGGAATGGATGAAAATAAAAGTTTAGATTGGCTTTAAAATGTATGTGATAAAATAGTCCAGGCAATAGGGGATTTTACCTGGCAAAATTAATTAAAGTTGTGGAAATTGGCTTATTTTATGTTTATTGGGTCACTGAATCCGAATTTGTAACTTTCCACAAAAATTTCCCGCGGCAAATTTTGGTAAAATGCACCCTCCCCCCCTCCATAAAAAGGTTTTTATATTAAAAAAAAATCATTTTATTTTATTGCTTTAGGGGAAAAGTATCTAGAAATTCAGAAAGTCGACAAAATTTGCAACACATTAGATGTATGACATTATGATTTAGTATGAAGGGGAAGGGGGGTCTGCCTCGGAACATGCGACGCGGTGCTGCGTGGACTAAGTTGCGCAATTCCACTTAACCACTCATACGTTTACATTCGCCCTCCCATTTCCCCTCCGAACTTTCTCTATAAGGTTTACCTTAAGTTTTTTGGATCACTGAATCCGAATTTTTAACTTACCCCCAAAATTCCCAACCCCCGAAACCTCCTAAAATAGTTGTTTTTAACTTAATTTTTTTATTGTTTTAGGGGAAAACTATGTAGAAATTCGGAAAGTAGACAAAATTTGCAACAAATAAGATGCATGACATTACGACGTAAGATGAACCGGGAGGGAGAGGTCTGCCTCAGAACATACACTGCGGCGCTATGTGCACTAAGTTATGCAAGTCCAGATAAAAGGAATTTTACCTGGCAAAATTAATGCTAGTTCTGAATTTCGGCTCACTTTATGTTTTTTGGGTCGCTGAATCCAAATTTGTAACTTCCTACTAAAATTTCCTCCGGCAAATCTCCAAAAAATTGATTTTTTGAAAAACAAATTGGTTTTTGAGAACAGCGCGCGGGGAATGTTCCGAGACAGAACCCTCTCTCCCCGTTTATCCTACGTCATAATGTCATATATCCTATTTGTTGCAAATTTTGTCTACTTTCTGAATTTCTACATAGCTTTTTCCCTAAAACAATACAAAATTTACTTTAAGAACAACTCTCTGGGGGGGTTTCGGGGGGGATTTGGGGGGTGGGAAGTTAAAAATTCGGATTTAGCCACCCAAAAATTTTAAAGTAAACCTTATAGAGAAAGTTCGGAGGGGAGATGGGAGGGCTAATGTAAACGTGTGAGTGGTTAAGTGGAATTGCACAACTTAGTCCACGCAGCACCGTGGCGCATGTTCCGAGGCAGATGTTCCTTCCCCTTCATCCTAAGTCATAATGTCATATATCTAATTTGTTGCAAATTTTGTCTACTTTCTGAATTTGTAAACAATAAAAAAAAACCTAAAACAATAAAAAAAATGATTTTTTCAATAAAAGCATTTTGGGGGGGGGAGGGCAAGGGGGGATTTTGCCAAAATTTGGAGGTGTCCGGGGGGAATTTTGGTGGGAAGTTACAGATTCGTATTCAGCGACCCAAAAAACATAAAGTAAGCCAATTTCCAGAACTTCCATTAATTTTGCTAAGTAGAGCCCCTGTACTGTCTCTCTTGCGTGGACTAAAAGAAAGGGAACTGTTTTTAAGAAACCATTTTTGCTTGTTTGGGTTGCGTTTAAAGCGCACCGCACAGAAATGTGATACAACATTCCTCTGAGATGGGATCTTTAGTAGCTATGATTCCCGGCGGTTTTACTATTATTCTTCAAACACTGGACAGACATTTGTCTAAAGGAGCCAATTAGCCCTTTATGTACTAACGTTACTTATAAGTACCATTAAAATAACTTCCTATAAAATTCATTTTATACATCGATTAGTAGTAATGCAGATTAGAATGAGTTATATATGCGTTAATTTATCTTGTTCCAAGAGCATTATTGGTTACACAAAACAAAAATATTTTTAAAGGGATGATTTCTTTCGCGTTTACATTTTTTCAGCTTTCTTGGCATTGAGGGGGTGTGGAACTTTTCAATTCTTAAATATTCTATATTTCTGTTGTAAAAACATTTTATTTGTATATTTCCTAATTATACAAAATACTAAGAATAATATTTAAAATAAAAGATTTGAGTGAGCTAATAAATATTCCACAAAACCCTATAAATTCAAATTTAACGAATCCTTTTAAAACTCTTCTAAAATTTATTAAATGATTATGTAAATCTTCTAATGTATTTTAAACATTTCACGAAAAATGCTTTAGAAGATAAAATTTTCATGAATTCATAATTCAGTACATAAAGGGTTAACGACAAGCTTCGTTCGAAATGGACAGAATGAAGGTCATCTGAGAACGAAGTTATGACAAATTGTAGTAATTAAAAGAAACTGACGCCGTCACTATCTTTGAATGTTTGAAAGATGCTGGGCTTGAATTACCACAAGAAAATACCGTCCGATCTTTCAAAAAAGGTTGCATCAGTAATGAAACTCATGCCATTTTGAAGAAGAAGGCGATGATGATGATGATGACACTGTTGGTACTGATCCTGATGTGCTAATGAAAGAAAGCGATTTTAAGGAGTTGCTTGAAAATTCTGATAGTGAGTTGGATAGTGAATGGTGATTAGTCATTTTTTTCAATGTAAAAGAATGGAGTATTGAAGCATTTTTAAGTATTTTGAAAGTATTTTTTTTTTTTTAAATATCTACAGTCTTTTTTATTTTAGACTTTCGATTTTCCAGATTTTTTCTAGACTCGCGTATATGCCCCCCCTCCCTCCAACTTTAGAGCGAAAACAATTCCCAAAAATTTTCGACTTATACACGGCAGGTTTTCGTGTAAATCCTATAACAGGCGGCGCTGTTATGTCGCAATTTTCCCTATTTTCGTTATAACTATATCTCAAAATCTAATGCACGAAATTTAATCAAACCGAATATTATGTTACACTTTCACACAAATAGATCCTAATTAGTCTTCGGTGTATACTGCCAAACAGATGTCGCTTTTATTCACTTTGGTTTTGGGAATTTTGGTTTCAGACATCTAATGAGATGACTGCCGAAATTTAATGATTTGTTTGAAAAATGTGATGCTTATATCTCCTTTTTGAATGCACACATTTCAACGAAACTATAGCTTTAGAATCCGCATGATGGGCATAGATTGACTAATAATTTTTGCACTGTTATAACGAAATTGAAAGTATTAACATGTATGAGATTGAAGAAAGGTTTAGGATCGACACATACGACTAGTTTCAATTGGTTTTATCTAATGTAATAAATATCTCTGTTAATACGGATTTTTTTTTAATTCGATATTTGATTTTGCCTTCACAAATTATCTCAAAATATTATGTGATTTAGATCAGACCATCATGAGGTTGGATTGTTAGAATAACTGATGAGAGTAAAATAATATATGTCTAGCGAATGCATTATTCTAAACGAGTAAGGCTTATGAAAAATACACCAGTTTTTAAAAGATATTTAGATCTTCTCTTTGTACAATTTACAGAGAAAAGATTGGAATTAAATTTTTGGTTTTAAATATTTTTAAAAACACGCAAAAGATGAACGTAACTTTTATATGTTTCAACTTTCCATCCTCACTGGTGTTCGTGTGAGGAGAATGCAACTAAAAGTGGACTTTTTAATAGATATTTTAACAACTGAAAAATCCCCACAAATGCTATACTTTAATAAGGTCTTTATCATAAGATGATGCACTTGTATATTAATTTTGGATTGATCTGTTTATTCTTTAATAATGTTTTTAATTTTAATGCAGTCTCTCAAAGACCCACAATGAATTAAAAATATGTTCAAAAATATTTATTTTTCCAATAGCTGCTGACTACTGCTTAGAAAAAAAAGCT
The DNA here is from genome assembly GCA_963932465.1 of Maratus speciosus. Classification (NCBI taxonomy): domain Eukaryota; kingdom Metazoa; phylum Arthropoda; class Arachnida; order Araneae; family Salticidae; genus Maratus; species Maratus speciosus. The sequence continues at coordinate 91,802,997 of OZ010800.1, forward strand.
GACAAATATTCGAGATCTTTATTGGTAAGATCTATGGTGCGAAAGGAAGAGGTTGCTGCAGGATACAGGATAAGAGTCTATCCAGTAATGATATACATGATCTGGATAAGAAATGAGAGGGCGCGGAAGAGCAGGGAGATATGTTGAGGGTTTTACAGTGTTATTTCGATACAAAAAAGGTAAAGCTTTTTTTAAGAAAAAGACTTTGAGATGAAATGATAACATCCTTCAAAAATCGATAAGTACGTGACCTGTTTTAATTGAGAGGTCGCCGCAGTGAGAGAAACTTTTCTGTTCTTTCTCATTGCTGGAGTTTAGCTGAGCTACTAATTCTCAACTCTAATAATGTTTTAGATTCAAGACCCCTATAGATCAGGTGAGTCTGACTGGAGATAGCATTTTAATCTTAAAGTGATGTGATTTTACGCAGCATTAGATGTTTTAATTTTAAAAAGTACAAAAATAATTCTAGATGATTGTAAAAGAGAAGATTTGTATGCAAGTAGCGCTAGAAATTTATGATGACCGACGATCCAACACCAGGTACCACCCCCATTGAAGATAAAAAACGAGATGTGAAGATTTAAACACTTCTTTTGAATATGGTTTTAGTAATATGAATATTTGAGTATTTTGAATATAAACTATTATATGCTTGAATGTTGTGACATACCAAAATTGTTTAGTAAAAATTTAATAATTACGTTACTCAAAATGAATAGTTTATAATCCAAGTTTAAGGAGAATAAAAACAAATATTTTGTAAGAACGAAAAAAAGTTGACAGAAGTTTTAAGAGTGAATTAATTAAGTATAAGAACAGAGGATAATACTTTGAAGGAAGTTATTTTTAAATATGTTGTAAATGAAACTTATTGTTTACTTAAACTTAAAATTGATTTTATTTGCATCAGCATTTTTTACAATATGTTTAAAAATATGCTATTCTCAGCCTAATTAATGCCACTGGAGTTTTAAACGTGGAAACTTGTAATATAATTTAATTACCCAAAACTTTAATTTCCCTTTTTCTCATACGTTAGATATTAATAATAATATAAAAACCCAACGTGGTGCAATCCCTTATTGATGTTCTAAAATTAATTTAAAAAAATTAAGTTCTGACTTGAGATGTGATTCGATTACAATGAAAAGTCTGTATGTTGCGCGTTATCAACAGTTCGAAAAGATTGAGGAATTAACAGTCAGTTCTCTTATATGCAGCCAGATCTCCCAAACAAAACATTTTCTTTTTCCTTTTTATACCTATTATTAAAAGAATATATGTTTCGTATAGTAGAAATAAATTACATCTTCCAAGTTATCTGTAATACTGTAACAAAACATTAATTTCTTAGAGCTGAAAGACCAAAAAAAAAAAAAAAAAAAGAAGGTTTATTTCTATCTAAAAGACCTCTTTCATGCAATATGTTGTTTTAACAAAAGCTATTAAGACAGACTCGTCATTAATGTTCATGTAACATGATTCATTCATTATAATAAAGGGAAAGTAATTTCTTATTTTATTAACTTGGTTATATAAAGATTGTTATATTAGATATACATAACTTTCTGTAAAGTTTTTTCAATACATATATAGTATATCGATTATTAGTTAAGATAAAGCATTTTCATAACGCATACTGGGCAAGTTATTTTGATTTTTGCCCTGAATATTGCATTTAATGATTATTTTTGGTAAATAATATTTATTTTGTAAACGGATACCCATTTACAGGAAAAATTAAATCATTAAAGTGCTTGTAAAATAGCAAAATGATTGCGATAAAGTTAGTTAAATTTAACAGTTGGTTACAGGTGAAATTTTTAAATTCAGTAAAACTAGTTAAAAACTTGATTGCATTAAATGCCACACTCGCAGTCACATAAGATAATTTATGTTTGTTGGCTGTGTATATAATCGGTTAAACAAACCGTTGAATTTATTTATTAAAATATTTATATTCAAAATGGAACGTTTTCTGCATAATGACAAATGCCACAATTGTATAAAAAACACTGAGGCATAAATTATTATATTTGACAGTTAGTCTTTATTTCATGCAGATAATTGAAACTGGTGTGGAAAAATCAATTTTGAAGCGTTTTCAGATTAAAAAGAGTATTTTTTAGAAACATTTTGAAAGATTCTCTCACATAAAATATATCATAGAAATTTAAGTAAGTAGGTTTTAAATAATGCATAAATATTGAGCTTTCATTAAAGGCATAAAACGTGTACAGCAAGTTAGGTTAAACATAATAATTTGCTATACTTTCAAAAGGGGCTATGTGGGAAGGCTTGATCCAATGAACGTGAGGGAGGGTTGACTAGATGGTACTCCCTTATTTAAATATTTTTGGAAATCTTTTTGCTACTCTATACATAATAAAGGGTTAAGGGTTATATTTCTAAAATATTGTAAATTTCTTCTGTAAAGCTAAAGAGGGTGTGATAGAAAGGAAAATGTTTAAAATAGAAGAAGATTTGAAAAATTATTATAGAAACGAGAAAAAAATTAATGAAATATAAATTGCAAAGTTGATAGAAACTTTTATTTCATTTAAATAGTACCCATAGTAAGTAACCAGAAATAATGGAAAGGACTAGAAAGGATGAAATCAGCAGCTTTAATAAATTTTAATTGTTCATGCCTCTGCAAAAGAACATAACATTGATCAAAACACTTTAGGAAGTTATGTAGACAAATTTCACCAAGATAAACACAATTAAATGGAGCCAAACTATGTGGTAACTAGTGTTTCCAGGTCGAGTGTCACAAAAAGTGGGTATTTAAAAAGAAATGTTTCTTTTGTGCCTTTGATTCCGTCTCAAGAGTTTTTTTTACACATCACATTTTCCCAAATATTTTTAATAATAATTAAACCATGTAGCATAAAGTTATTCTGTTTTTCTTTTTTTTAACTGATTTAATTTCCCATAACAAATACAGTAAACTCTGTCTAAGGTGGAATCGGTCGGGACTGAGAAAATTTTCCGTGGTAGACAATATTCCGGATTATTCAAAAAAACTCCCCCACTCCCACAAAAAAAAAAAAAAAAAAAAAATCCCTTGCCGATGACGTTCTTTCATTGATTTTCCTGATTCGAAAATCGGTTGAAAACTGAAATTCTGAAAGATCCTTTGTCTTTATAAGTAAATGAGAAACGCTATTCAGTTTCTTAGTACTGCTATAATATATGCGAATAGGATGTTAACAAGCACAAAAAACAATAAACTTAGAGAATGAGACAGAACAGTATCATGTTGTATTTGAGTACAACCTTAAAGTATAATATATTGTACTTTAGAAAATATATATGTTGATAAATGTGCATTCTACTAGAAATAACAACTTTAAAATGCAATTTTGAATAGAAAAAACCGCATAAGCAAGAACTCCTTAAAAATTAAACAGTTTCTGTTATTTTGAATTAACTTTTTTGAAGTGTTACACAATTTAACTAACATGCTCGACATTGAGTATATGACTTTAAAGTATTTGACATTGAGTATTTGACAGTTTTAAAACTTGACAAACAAATGCATTTCATTATTAAAATATCCTTTTTTCCGCGTTATGCAAAATTTTGGTTTCGGTGAAACCTTAAAATCATTTCCGTTTCCGCGTTAGACAGATTCCGCCTTATGCAGCATGAATTAATGTAATTTTCTATGGGTTCGCCGGGACTTGGAAAATTTTCCGCGGTAGACAGGTTTCCGGCTTACACAGAGTCAGCCTTTGAGAGAATTTACTGCATTTCAATATAAAATAAAGTAGGTTAAGCCTTCCATATATAGGGATGATTGACACATTATTTTCTCATAATTAAAACAATCATTTTTTAAATTTCCTATATAACACTCATGTTGCAATTTTATTTTGATAACTGATTGTATAACAAATAAAATGATGTTTGTAACTTTATTCTACGTTCAATATATAAAAAATAAAAAGTCATACAGTAAAAAATGGGTCAATTACCCATTCTCTCCTATATGTCGTCTATTTACAGACTTGGTTTTCTGTGGGAGTGGATAAAACAGTCTGTATCCACCTTCAAAATGGATTACACTTTTTTTTTTTTTTTTTTTTTTTTAATAGACTTGGTCTTCTATTTTTGTGAACCCCTCAAATGATAATATTTCTAAACTACTGCGTTTCTCAGCAACTCGGCTGAAAACCCAAGTACTTGACATCTTAAAGAATATTTCTTGTACAAATCACTATTACTAAATTTAAAATCAAATTTCCAATTATTTCCGTTTTTCAAAGGACAGTAGCAATACATTAAAAAAATATAGTTGACAATTTTGTAAAAATTCATACATTTTATTATTAAAAATTATTTTTGTATAAATATGGTGAAAAACTCCAGTAACTGATACTACTATATTTAAAGCACCAATAACTGACATAAGGTAAACCAATAACACGTGTCTGACACTTTATTTGCAACTATTTAAATATATATATATATTATAATTTAAGGAATTTACGCATTAAAAATACGCTAATATTTATTATTAAAACAAAATAATTTAATCTTTATCATAAAAATTGGGATTAAACTTTTGAAAGATGCAAACACTAATAATTTTTAAGTGGTTTACTTTCAATTTAACAAAAAAATTAAATAAACATGTGACGTTATTTAATATACTTTGTATTTTAAAAATTGTTGTCTTACAAAATTAATATCTTTCTTTTAAGCAAAAACAACTTTAAAATGTTATTTAAGAAAAAAAAAATGAAAATCATTATTTTTTTTATTTGGCGATTGTCTGTCTTTATCTCCCTAATTATACCGATATCAATAGAAAAACGAACATTACCTATGGAAATAAAAGGCTCATAAATGTAAACCTAACCGGCATATTCAATTTTAGACATTTTGTGGAATATTTACAGATATACTTGTAGGAATATTTCGGAAAATAAGTATTATGAAGAATATGTTTGACTTCATATTTATAAACGGATCAAAAGGACAATTAAGAGCCCACAAAAAATCAAAGAAAAGGAATAATATTTGGGATCACCCTGTAAAATAAAATGCACGAAATGATCTATCGCTATAACTTTCAAATATGTAGATATTGTACAATATGCGTATTCATTTGTGTGAGAATAGTACGTATATTCATAGATATATATCGATTTTTTTTTTAAGTTAAAAAAATTCTTTCATGTTTTTGGCTTATATCATACAGGGTTTTCAACCAAATTTAACGCCATTTTCAGAAAATTTGACAAAATTTATAAGAAATAATATAGTACAACTGAAATAAAAATATATTGAACAATTGATGAAATTTGAGCAGTTCTATGACCTATTTTTTATCTGCACATGCGCGCAGAATAACAAATATACTTTTTTCAAGATATAATAGTGAACTCTATGAAACAACTAAAAAAGAAAGCCCATCAAGTATCGTGAAAATTCAGAAAAATATCGACGATAGAGTAAGCTGATTTTTAGTTGTTCTGTAAAAACAGGTAAATGATATGGGGAATTCCATAAACTGCCTTTTTTTAATTTTATTTATTTTTTAATTTTAACTTTTTATTGATGCTTTAGTTCCTCTTGGAAAACTACTAGAACGAGCCTATTCCAAGAAAAATAGAAGTATCAAGATCTCAGCCTTTCTTCTATATCTACTCGTTGACATTCATTTATCACTTACTCATCTGCTGAATGCCAGATAGTTAAAAATGACGATTTTTGGAAAACCCCTTATCATTCAGCAGCTTTTAGAGAGCAACTAATAATTAGCTAACTCTATCGCCGATATCGTTCTGAATTTTGACTGGCTGTTCTTTTAGGGTTGCTCCATATAGTTGACTATTAAATCACGAAAAAATATATATATATATTGCGCGCATGCGCAGATAAAAATATTTCATAAAGCTGCTCATATTTCATGATATCTACCCTATATATTTATAATCCTAATAAAATGAATTTGTGAAACGGCTGAAACGAAACGAATTTATCAAACGATTCTATGAAACGACTGATTAAACAACTGATTATGTTTCACTGCGAATTCTCCTAAAATATGGAATACTTTGCGATTAAATTAACACCAAAAATCCGTTTTGATCCGCAGATCTCAAAACTGGTATTACAATTTTTAAATTCGAATTAGTTTTCGAAGTATTATTTTTTTTCTAATATTAAATAATTTTCTCTAATGATGGAAATTCAAATTTTAATCCTAACATATATATATATATATATATATATATATATATATATTTATATTTTAGAAAAGGTTATTATTTTAAATTAATTTGGCGACCAGTTTGGCCTCCCTTTAAAGTAAACTAAGAAAAGTATCATATTACTTTTATTCATAATTCAATTTGTATTTCATTAGAATTTTATTTAAAACAAAACTTTCATTTAAACCTGAAACATTTCAAATAAATGGCTTTCCTTTCTATTTTTTTTTTTTTTTTTTTTTTTTTTTTTTTTTTTTTTTTTTTTAACGAAACGAAAAGAAAAATATTAGGCACAGATGTCTTGTACGCAACGGGGTACCTAATTGGAGTCAAAATGGCGCTAATTGACATGGTAACCCGACTATTGTTGCTTATATTTATTAATAAATGTTTATTTGAATTTATTTTCTTTTTATTTACAAAAAAATGTTCTAAATTGTTTTGTTCTATAGTTATTAATTAAACTTTTTTTATTCATTTTTATTTCATTTTAAAAATAATAGAAAATAATTTCATAATACATATGTAACTGTTATTTGAAAACGAGTTTTCACCAAATTGTCGTAAAAAAAAAAAAAAAAAAAAAAAAAAAAAAGTCAAACCCCGAGCGTATATGACAATGCTACAAATCATGACATTTAATTTAAACTTCAAAGCAATGTTTTAATGGCACTACTTCCCCGTCGACCAATTTCGCCAAATTACATAAATTGCAAAACCACTCGCCAAATTACACAAATTGACATAGTTTTTTATTTTAAATAACGAAAGAACAAATAAATTAGCATAATATTAAAAGAAAATACAAATAAAACGTCGAAATAAAAATCAGTAGATTGCGTAAACACGTGTAACTTGCTTAAAGTCAAGTGATTGTGACATTTACGATCAACCCTTATTGGCGTTTAATGTTATAGTTTAGCGGCAGATTTTTGGGCGATGGGATAACCAAGTAGCACAGTTTTAATTTACCACTAGAAAATTAAAAAAAGGCTAACTGGCGAATTAATAAAATGTAAAAAAAAAAAAAAAACACCTTTATATAGTTTTATTCTAAAAAATAATTTTGATTCTTTAATCAAAATGGAAATTTTTTTTATGAAAAGTTAAGTGATCAGTCCATAATTATGTATGGCAGTTACATGACTTGGACTATTACAATATAAGTGAAATAATGGCGATAGAATAATATTTGGCGACTTATCACTCCTGTGGCTCGCAAACAATAAAGTACCAAAATGGCCGTTTGGAATATAAAAATCGAAGAGTATTCGCCCAGAACTGTGGATGATAATCACATGACTTAGGTTATTATTATAGAGATTGTTTTCAATTCTAAAAACAGCGCAAAGAGTAATATTTCCTAAAGAAGAAATATTTATTAACACATGACTATTAAAAACAGAAAAATATCTCTTGAACATAGAAGAAAGAAATACATGTCTGAGTTATCACTAGAGGACATTACTTTTCAGAATTTAACTTGAAAATGGTTTCTTGACTTAGATTCGTCCTGAAGTGTCAGTTACTGGTTAGGTGTTAATAACAGGAGGTTTCACACTAAGTGCTGCTCATTTATTACATGCGCAATTGCAGATTATCTAGATACATTTGCAAAAACATGACATAAAACTTAACTAATATATATATATATGCTAAAAACGTTAACTAATATATATATATATATATTAGTTAACGTGTGGTGAAATAGTGAATTTAAAATTGAAAGTTTGTCCTTTCAAATACAAATTTAACCCTTTCGGGTCTCGCGTACTATTGAAAGTACATATCTTTCCAATGAACATTATTTGGCTTAACAATTACTTTTGTTACTATCTACATGTAGTAATGGTAATATATGTCAAGTCTTTTTTTATTAGGACTTCATTTATGTTTTGGCATTTAGCAATAACAATAATAATAATGAAAGTTTTCTCAATTCTCTTTGCACTGTTGGTGATTCTTTAATTTTAAACCTATATTTCACTCTTTAAATTTAAAATACAGGTTCCTTTTCTGATCAAATCACGTGTGAGAAAACGAAAAATAATATATTAAGTTAAATAATGCTATAAAAAGTGATAAAATAACATGTTGTACTACCGGTTAAATCCTCTTGTAATACGATATTTTCCAAACGTCTCCAAAAATTCTTCCTCAGCCTATTCTCATATCAACATTAATTGAATAGTATGAAAAATAACGACGTTAGTTACATTTCAGAAAATGACATATTCATTAAACTCCAGAAAATCTATTTTGGATAGCTACTATTAACATTATTAACGGAAAAGTATTTGTTTTTTCCCAAAATTGAAAAAAAAAATCGGACCCGAAATAGTTACATTTATATGCTTTTTAGGAGTGGTGAAATATTAAAAAATATTTTTACTATATTTAAATTTAAAAAAAAATCATAGACATATTCTAATAAAAGAGAAGATGTGCGTGAGAATGGCTCTAGTAAATCACTATAACTAAAATATATAGTTATAAATAGATGAGCTCTTAACTAGAATTCCCTATAGTGTCAGTCAAGGATATAATAAAGCACATATTACTCCAAAACATATGAGCTTGTACAGTGCTCTTAATTAAGTTAAATGAGTATAAGAGAAATTATATAGATTTATCCTTATATATTAGCCAAAAAGTTACTGTTACTTCAAGTCGCGTTTTTTTTTTTTTTTTTTTTTTTTTTTTTTTTACCGTAAAAGTCAATGTTATTTATTCCGTTAATTTGGGAAATTCTTTTTCTTGATTAAATATTTTAAAGAGCATTTTGCAGAAAACCTTAGAAAAGGTTTTTTTTAATTTATGTATTACATTTTGAGAAAGCAATTTTTAATTTTTTTCGTGAAATTTTATATTACCAGATATAGAATATTTTATCAACATGTATTATTATCCCTTATATAAAAATGTTTAATGATATTTGTCAATTTTTGTAATGTATTTTGTAATGCCATACTTATACGGATTCTCAAAACGCGAGAAAAAACAACGTTTAAACATTTCATTAACGTTACCAACATCATATCTTCTATTGAAAAAAGAGTTTTATTCAAGATCACGATCAAGAATTCATGTTCTTTAAACTCTATCAGTGAAAGTTGATTTAAGTACTGTAATATAAAATTATGCTAAATTCAGGTTTTGAGTAGAACCATGATATTTGGCAATATTTAAAGTGTTTATTGGCATTAACGGTCGTTTAAAAAACTGCAGAAAAATGTTTCCACAAATAAATGTTAAAATAAATTCTTATTCTGTTATACATTTTTCAATCGATGAAAATGTTAGTATTTTTTATGTGTATGCATAAATTTTATCTCTTTATAATTCACTAATTCTGATGTGATACAGAAATATATGAGATAGACCAGAAAGGAAGAAAATGTCTGCCCAGCACAGTTTGACGTCAAAATATTAGCAGTACAAGAATTCCATAGAACTATCTCTCTCAGTTAACGATATATGTATTAAAACACGGTTGCTGTTTTATGCAGGTTCCATTCTATTCCACTCATTCGTTCTATGTTGCGATTCTTCAATAAATGCTGCATCTTGAACAAACTGACATTTTTTGTTAATAAGCGCAAAGAGATATATCATCAGGTTTATTGCGATATATTTTTTACTAGGAAAATAACATAAACATTCCAATGGCTTTTCTTTAAAACAGCTATTGTTCAATGATAAGAATACAGGATTTTGAAAAATTCGACAGATAAATTGAGGGTAGTGATAATAGGTATCAAGAGGATGAAAAAGTACAATAGAATATGGAGTCGCAAACCATGTTTAGTCGGTGAAAATCGCAAAAATAGACGTCGGGAAGGCGATGTGCCTGACAAAGAGAGTGGCCAAACAAATGCGAGGATTCGGAGTACTGCGAAGATCAATAACTGATGAGGGGTTGTCTGCATCATGCCACCCTCACGAACATCGATTGACAGCTACGGGAGGCGGAAACCTACCAAATAACGAGGCTTAATTTAGGGCAAGAACGCAGTGTGCGCATACCTGACACAGGAAACCGAGTATTGCCACGGTTGTCCGTTTCCCCGTCAACCAGTACAAGATCGGTTGCAGGCGATCTTGGTATTCGGAATTGTATGGAAGGTTCTGCGTGCAGAAAACATCCACCCTTCTACATGCATTAGACCTAACTCCTACGTGATGACGATTACCCAGTTTGATAGATCTTATGTGCTGGATGCTTGATGCCACTGAGAATAATTCACAGATTTCCGCCACCTTGTTATTCTCACTGAAACCTGCTTTACGAGAGAAGGTTTAGTCGAGACGCGCAATTCGCATATGTTTCTACCCAAAATTCCACACAGCACTGTTTGGTAGAAAGTGCAACATAATATCGGTATTAACACGTTGAATGCCAAGTCTATTTTTCTGTCTTTTGGTTTAGGCTACTAAATAAGATTCCCGTTACAGAATTTATATGTGTCAGTCAGCGATGACTAACGCGGCCTAAACGTGAAGATCAGTGTCAGTCACCAGTGACCGACGTGGAATTCAACGTGTTAACAACTCGGCATGGGTGTCCTGAAATTATCCATTAAGACCTTACCTTCTGCCCGATCACCTGAATGGCGCAAATTACCTTGTATTTCTACAGCACATAATCCAAGAATTAATCCAGGGAATACTAGCCAGAATATGTGGTTCAATTATGATGGCGCAGCAGCACATGTTGCGACTGAGGTGCATAACTACCTCGACGCTACCTATCCCAGTATATGGATTGGATGCGACGGACCTGTTGCTTGGCTTCCACGCTTTCCGGACCTCAGTCCCTTGAATTTTTTCTTCTGGGGCCACCTGATATCGGTTGTTTATCAGACGTCTGTGGACACACTGGATGATCTGACAGCACGGATCGTCGTCGCTTCATCAGTCATCGCCAGCACAACGGTAAGTTTGAACACATCCGGCAGTCTTTCGTCCGGCAATGTCGGCTGTGAAACGACATTCGCGGCTGCAACTTCAAACAATTACTATAAAAGGTCTAGTTGTTTCCTTTATGATGTTGAAGTGCAATGAATTGTAATCCTCCTTTACGTCAAATAAATATTTTTCTGTTTATTATTGTCTCTTTTCATTCCCTTCGACATCAAGCCCTTCATAACTATTTTTGCGGTTTTCTTCCACTAAACGTGGTCTGCGACCTCATGACAATTTTCATCCTCAAGTTGCCTACCATCACACCTCTCAATATGTCGGTCGAATCCGGCAAAAGGGTCCTTCACAAAAGCACAAAAATAACACATCCGATTTTGACTACACTTTTATTGATTGTTCAGAGCATATCAGGGGTTACAATAAGTCTGTCTTGTCACACGTTACTGAGAGATTTCCGGAAACATTCAAATTCAGAAAACTATTAAGTTTATCGATTTGATACCAAGCATACATGCATTAAAAAAAAATTATATCCGAAATTCGAACTTTTCGAAAAAATCGGTTTATAATGTGCTGAGATATATTAATTAAAAACTCATTAATGAAAAGATATTTTTTTATTACTTCAGGACATGTGTAGACATTTAAAGGGGCCGTTTTGAATCTACTTCTGCCATGGGGATACGTCTGTGCAACTACTTCCCGATACGACAGAGAAAAAAAGAAAATTGACAACGGACTGGAATAATTAAAAACCACAGTCAGAAATCATACTGTATTTAGATTTTTTTTTAAACTATTTCAGGGAGGTATTTGGAAACTGGCACATGTAAGAAAAGTAATATTCTATTTCAGAAATTCGAAAAATCGAAAACAATTGATCGCGACCTATTTATTTTATCAGAGAAAAAAAATTTTATATGGAAAAACGAATTTATACTGCATTTATTAATCATATTAGAAGGGTATAGAGAGGAAGCAAACTGACACCTTAATTATAAACTCTCGCAGATTTAAAGTAAACTTCTGACTTGGCGTTACCTGTATTTCTGAATAGTATTTTGTGAAAATCCTTAAATTATATTCTTGTCTCATACTGTCAATCACAATTGTTATCCGAGTACTAAAATAGTCTTAATTAGTCATTTGTAGAAGTGATTTGTTGAATTTGAAGAGTTTTTCTTCCAAACTAATTCCAAATTACAATGATACCTCGATTATCACATCTCACAGTGTTCAAGTTAATGCATGCGGTTACAACTATTTCCGAATAGTAATTTCCAGAAATTCTTAAATTAAATTCCTGGCTCAGGATCGGTCCCATTCTTTGAAAGAGTACTGCATTAGTCTTAGTTAGTCATTTGTCGAAGAGCATTTGCATTTCCCGTCTATGACTTAATCTATTTTTGCTTAACTGAGCTCTATCTTAATAATTCATTTGTTATTAGTCATATATCTTGGACACTGCTTTCAAATCACATTAATTTCTTAATTATGACTTCCAACAGTCCTAAAGTTAATTTATGAGTAGTTGCTACCACTAATTCCAAATAGTAATTTCAGCGAATTCTTAAATTAATTTCCTGACATGTAGTAGACAAAAGTTTGATAAGGAACTCCAGTACTCTTCATTTACTCATTTGTCATAAATCACTTGCATCTCCCCTCATCCCCCCACATATGCCCCTCCTACAGGATTTTTTTCTTATTTGAGTCCCCAATCTCTCAACTAATATATTTTTAGATAGGATGAATAACAAAATTTCCATAGGATATAGACTTGTTTAGGATATAGAGCGCCCTCTGGCGACGTAAATTTACACTAAAATATTTTGGACATTAGGTATATTTAATTTAACAATCACGGGCCTTGTCAACGACGGGGGTATAAGCTAGTCTATAATAATAAGGAAAGAAATTCGTGTGTGACTGTATGTGTCGAAGTTGTTTTGAAGAGACTGCTGCACGTAGAGCTACAGAATTTTGTAGGAATACTCCTCTATATATGTAATTTTGCACCTCGAAGGTAGATTTTAGATTTTTATTATATTTTTTATAATTAAATTTTTATGCAATTTTTGGCTTTTTCACCGTTTTGAGCGGATTTTTCTTCCTTAATAAAATAATCCGTTTATAATTTTTTATCCCAGCATAATAAAATTTATCCTATTTTTAATAATGCTTATTTGGAATTCGTACACCAATTTTTGAATTTTATGCAATTTTTGTTAGAATATTTATAATTTTTTCAATTTTTTCAGCGGACAGTAGAAATTTCTAAATTTCACCAACTACCGAAAATTAAGAAAACTTTTAGGGGTATCTATTTGAAACTCGGCTTATATACGTTGAAATTTTTCTGGATTCAATTATCTAATTTCTGTAAATATTGGTGATTAATTTTTCTGTTTTTTTTTAACCGACAATACAGACCACAACTGAACAAGACAGTGTTTGACATTCATTAAAAACTGATCTAAAAAGAGATGTTACTTCGGCCGATTCCCCCATTTACTTTCTGTAAAGAAAATAAATAAAAATCCCTGCCGGCCCGGCCTACAGGCGGAGGTAGATTTCGAAGTTAAGTATACTAATTTCACAAACAAAAACCAAATCATGATTAGAGATAAACCCACTTTAACAATTTTATCTGGCCGCTTTTGACGAGTTTTTATTTCATTTTTATATAATAACTGGTTTCATCAGAATCATGTTAGGGCGGTATTAAAAAAAATACTTTTCCATGCTCAACAACTCGAAATTTTCTAACATAACTCCAGATTCATTTTTAATAGGAAAAACATGAAACTTGTTGACGTGATTTTTGAAGAGATTTATAAGCGACCTGTGTTTTTAATTTTTGTTCAATTAATTAAAACTTGATATATGAACAATTATTTTCTCAGTAAGACAATATTTTTCGTTTCTAACACAATACCTTCGGGAAGTTCCGTTCAACATACCCACTTTGACATCATTTTTTGAAATATATTCTGCCTCTGTCAAAAAATCGATCATTACGGTACATTATATAGTTTCTGAATAAGCGAATCTACCAATTGGATGTGTTTGAGAGCAAAAATGAATTTAAAAATGAGTCAGAAAATAAGCTGTTTGAATTTGAATGCTCCCGTAATACGATGATTTGTCCAACACAATCCGCTTCGGGAAATTCGGTTCAAAAGGCCCACTTTGCCAGCATGTTTTAAAATGTATTCTGCCTCTATCAAAACATTGACCATTACGGTACATTATATAGTTTCTGTGTAAGAAAATGTACCAATTGGAAGCCTTTGAGAGTAAAAAGGAATTGTAAAATGAGTCAGAAAATAAGCAGTTTGGATTTGAATACACCCTTACTAAGATGATTTTTTTTCTTCAACCGCTATGTATTTTTAATTTGTTTTTGCTGTAAGAATTGGTCCTATCCAAAACTTGTCTATATAGATGTTGTAGTCAATATTAAAAAGATATATGATAAATTCATGGGGATTTTATATCTTTTGAATTGGCGGAGTTATGGATTTTTTTCTTCTTCAAACGCCCTTTTTGTTTTCGTTTTTATTTATTTATTTATTTATTTATTTTTTTTTTTTGCGGTACGAATTGGTCCTATCAAAAACTTGTGACTATAAAAGTTCTAGATAATGTTAAGGAGATTCATGATAAAATTAATTGGATTTGATATCTTGAGAAATTATGAATTTTTCCCCCCCAAAACCCTATTTTTGCGACCCTTGAGCTCATTTTTAACTTTATGAAAAATCTGTGATACATAAATTTTTGGCCCTATTTTTAGAAGTAATAAAAACTTTAAACTGATTCGATATGTACAAAAATTAAGAAGTTATGGAGGGCTTTCTGTTTTCACAAAACCCCTCCCTATTTCCATCACCTTGGTCCGATTTTGCCCATTAACGAACTTGACCGAGATTTTATGCCCCTTGATTTTATGTATCAGTTTGGAAGAGATTGGTGCAGAATTGTGGAAGTTATCGTGTTCAGAATAAAGTGATATCTATAGATAGATACATACATAGATAGATAGATAGATAGATTGATAGATATATAAAGTTTTTTACTGAGGGTGGTTTTGGGCTCTAGGGGTCATGATCGGTGTAGATCTGCAAAAATTTTTCAGAAATTCCAACATAGGAACGACGCCAATAGGTAGTATTTCATACGAAATCTACCTAAAAGGCGAAATTTTTCTAATAAGCAAAAACTGAAATAACTAATTAAGATATCGGTTTGAAAAACGTTAAATATATCTATGCATACTTGCCAACTTTCAACTAAACTTCCGTAAAATGCAAGTTAAATTGACCCAGGTTAAACACGTTAGTAACCAGAAAATTTATTTGATGTATCAATATATATTTAATATCATGCTTCTCTATGAAAACTATTAGAATTCATTTCTTTAAAAAAATTTCTGGTTCCAAACATGTTTAAACTTGGTCAATTATCTCACATTTTATGGAAGTTTAAGGGAAAGTTGGCAAGTATGTGTATGTAAAACT
The DNA here is from genome assembly GCA_963932465.1 of Maratus speciosus. NCBI lineage: Eukaryota > Metazoa > Arthropoda > Arachnida > Araneae > Salticidae > Maratus > Maratus speciosus. Next base: position 91,818,673 of record OZ010800.1, read on the forward strand.
GGAAGGTGATAATGAAAGGAGGGGTGTCAATATAATGACAATGAATCGAATTAATAATGAAAACAGAATCTCTGTAGAAACTAAGTAGTTAGTACTTACCCCGCCTTTTTTTTTGTCCGATCTTCTTCATTTTTGTGGCCCTTTCACTATTTCTTTTTTCACTTAAGATCCTGCTCCAGTACAGACCGGTCCGGGGCTCCTTGAAGTTTTTGTGCACCAAGCCATTTTCACCTCTAAATATGTCACTCTATCAATACATAATTTTATATTTATGCGGACTCTTGTCCCCGGTTTCCTACTGTCATGTATTTAATGGACCATTGGACATTTTTGAAGCATGTCCCGCATTTTCGGCGCATTTCTTTAAATTTTTGATAAAAAATAATACTTTTGCCAAGTTTCATCTTAGCATCCTGCTCTAATCTATCAGTTGGCCGCTTTAGGGTATCTCACTATAGCTCACTGAAAAGTTTTCCGACTCATAAGCTTTTTTTCTAACAACATCCAAGATCATCTGGATACTACATGTATTGTAAATTATTACAAATTATTTTCTTCCCCAAATACCACATTTTTAGCATATTACACTTCTTTTGCGTCTTCAACTTACGTTTATTCACTACGAATATTACACAAGTACCTTGACGATTTAAAGCTCTAAGTACGAGAGCATTTTAACAAGTTTTCATCTTTGTGTCCTTCTTTAAACTGCCAACATACCCATCTTAGTTACCTTAGTGAGGCTTTTTTAAAAATGGTCCAATTCTCTTGCAATATTCTTTAACATAGTTCTACTTTCTTCCGGCTACTTTATTTACTATTAAAAATTTCTTTAGATAGATGCTACCAACTTTTTCGAATATTAATATGTTTTTTCTTCTTGAACTTCCGTTCATTCCCTACAAATACTACACAAGTAGTTAAGAGTTTTCCCATAAGGGTCTCTTCCCCTTGGTTCATCCAACTTAGCTTACGATTCAGCTACTTTCTGCATTCTGAATGTTTATATTAAACTTCAGTTAACACAATTTTAGATCATTAACGATGCATTTTTTCTTGGGTTCTATGGATCCAATTTCAAGGGGAATTATTTCACTAAACTTAGTTTACGATTCACCTACTTTCTGCATTATTAAATTTTTCATTAGTCGTCAGTTACCACATTTTCTTACAACAACTGCCCATTCCTATGTCGGGTTATATGAGTTCTATTTCAACGAAATTCGGTTCTTTCAGCTTAGCTTACAATTCTCAACACGTTTTCCGGTCACACCTGCTATACGGTGCGTCATAGGAAGTGGGCACCCGTGCCAGAAGTTCATTCAAAAGAGTTTTGTTTGATACACACCACTCCGATAACAAACTACGGTAAAGATAAATCATACAAATTAGGCCTTTATATAAGCTTATTATCAGGGGCGCGGGCAACGCATTCGGATCAGCTAACATATTATTAATTTAATTTTTAAAGTTAAGATTTTATTATAATTTAACTATACTAAAGATAATTTTTTTTTTTAAAGAATGGCGTACAGATTGTCTTTAATGTGTTTCAAAAGCATTAAAATCTTTTTAAATAATAAATAGTATATATTAGCACATTAGATTCTTAAAAATACTTTTAACTCTCCATTATCGGATTTATTACGCAATAATGTTTACTAAAATGTTAGGGAATGTGCATCAAATATATCAAACTTTACTTAGTTACAGGTAAACTTTCTAGTGCCTTAGACATTGTGTTTTGTTTGGAAATTTTCCAGATCTCAAAATTGACATTATTTGAACATTAAAAAATTGTCTTAAGATTGAGAAAATAATTCCTCTGAATCTAAATTTCAGAAAGAGAATAATCGGATATAAATTGTGGAATAAAATTCAGAAAGATTTACACTTTCTATATGTGATTGATATATTTAATTATAATAATAATAATAAAGAAATATATATTGTTAAAATTAATTCTTCACATAATTATCATTCATTGTGAAATATAATTATTATTTTTTTTAATGTGGTTGAAAGTACAAACTTTTATTTTTAATTTTAATTGAAGTACTTTAACATTATTCTAAAGTTTAATAATAGTAATTTTACTTTAGTTAAAAAAAATTAATATATTTATTATACAATACATACTAACGACGTCTGTAAATATAATAAAGTGGATTTATATATTTTTTTAGGTAACATATTAATATCCCTATTTAAATTCAAATATACTTTTGCTTTCTATTAGAAATATTTTTCCTTAATATATAATACACTTAATATATCACATAAAATGTTTCCTGGAGAAATTAATCATTAACACCAACTTTTTGTTTCTAATCACAAAAAGTTCGTTATTTACGTAGTTTTAATAGTGATAGATTGTAAAACTTTAAATAAAAAAAATATCTATATAAAGTACTATATTTTATTAAACATTATCAATTATACTATTATCTGAACGCCGACGTAAAGAACAGTGCATTATTATTGTTATTAAAGTGTAAACAAATTTACTGCAGATTTAGAATGAAACACACAGATAATTTAATAATTAAACTGAAATAAAATATTAGTTAATATACTATCTGCATTTAATATCAACGAAAATCCTGGCATATAATGATTAGACAAAACTTCGGTACCCTACTCACTGGTTCAAAAAAAAAAAAAAAAAAAAAAATCTTGGAAAACATGAACTATGAACGGAAAAATTCGTGGAATTTAAGGCGTTTTGTGTAATCATGACAAAATATTAAAATTTTGCAAACGCTTCATTTTAAATATGTCAACATTCACGATTATTTAGACACAATATGGACTCTTTTACAGTTAAAAAATACTTTATTACAGTAATAAGAGTCATTTTAATACATAAACTATACATATCAGTTGTAAAAATCAAATTTTATTTTAGTTGTATTCCTGAATGTTTTTAATTGCATGAATGATTCCCTACATATCCCTTATAAGATTCAATATGTGTTAAGCCCACCAGCGCCAAAGGGGTTCTGCGTTCAAAGATGGTGCGGTGGGGAAGAAGGTACTACGTTTGAAACCATGCCCCATACCTTGGTCTAACCGTCCTGTATTTTTGACGGTTTTCTTCAAAACGTTATTATTGGGTTGGATACCATAAAATTATTGTTAATTATATTTAAATTTTTAACTGTACGCAATACTTTTTTTTTAAATTTTATTTAACGGTAAAATCTTCACTACAAAAGAAAAAAAAATATACGAAAAATAGTATTTAAGAAAATATATAAAAAACTATATCGAATATAATTTTTATATATACATTGACGTCTCTCCGTGTTCCGCAGCAATTTTTCTAAATGAGTAAAACGAAATCGCTATTCCAATCATTAACCCAATAGTTTAATTTTTTCCTTCTATTTAATAAAGTTTATTCCGAATTCGAACACATATTTGCCTTTTAAACACTAAACGTACCGTGAGGGGTCATTTTGACCCCTACCAAATGAAAATAGTTCGATTCGTACCAGGATTTTCTTTATACAATAAGTTTATACAAGGAAGAAAATGTTAAATATGTTAAACAGTTTTGATTAAAAAATCTGGTGTAAAATATTTTTATAAAACTTGAGTAAAATTTCCGGTAGTTTTAGTGTTAATGCAATTTTTAGTGCTCTCTCGCCTTTTGCAGCGATTTTTTGACACTTCTAAAATAAATCTAGTTTTAATATTATACACCAATACCGTAAATTATATCCTATTTTCAATACAATTTATTCGGTAAAGTGAAATTTAGAGATTTTTGGCGATTTTTTTAAATACCTTCTCAGCCGAAAGTGAGGACTAACAAAATATGTTACCTTTTTTTTCTTAAATAAGTGATTTAGAAAGTAAGGCGATAAGCAATTTTGTTGAAATGGAATTAAAAATGTTCTTGTAAATTGTCTATTACCAGAATTTAATCCAAATGACAAATAGGTACATATTTTAACGTGAACGACGATGTTCAAAATTTAATTTAATTTTGGGTCGATCGCTGCATGTCTTTGAGGTAACACAGGTTATAAATTTTTAATAATAAAATACAATTAGTTGTTTACGCATTCGACTGCAGTTGAACCCCCAACCATGAGGGCCCGGGTTCGAGTTCCTGGTTAAGACATGGATGCAATTGTGATTGTGTTTTCAAAAGTAATATATATATATATATATGTAATGTAGAGAAGTAAAGTTATTTCTTGCGTGAACTTGAAATTTCTAATAAAAAGTGGAAGCCAAACTAGCAACCCTGCTATCGACTCCAGGTTCATTTAGAGAAATAGACCAGCGAAGCGGTTTTTTACGCATTCGACTGCAGTTGAAACTCCAACCATGAGGGTCCGGATTCGAGTTCCTGGTTAAGACATGGATGTAATTGTGATTGTGTTTTCAAAAGTAATATATATATATGTAATGTAGAGAAGTAAAATTGTTATGTCCGATTTGTGTTACAATTTCTGTGTATAAATATGGATCATTCGAGGCGACAGCCATTGTTGCTATAGGTCTCAATCACTAATAGGATCAATCGCTAAATGTCTCTCATAAAATAGAGTATTAACTACTATTCTTTGTTTCTTGCGTGAAATTGAACTTTCTAATAAAAAGGGGAAGCCAAACTAGCAACCCTGCTATCGACGCCAGATTCATTTAGAGAAATAGACCAGCGAAGCGGGTGAATCTTCGCAATATATTTAATAAAACTGCAGAATTACCAATTTTAAATATGAAATAATGTACACATTATGAAACGAGTGTTGTTAAGATAAACTACATTAATATTTGATTCTAACTATTTGATTCTATTTTTCGATTTCATATTACAGACGTTTGTATTTCAGTTGCCTGTTACAAGTAATTTTTTAACAATTGGACAATGTATTGGCTTTCCATTATTTAGGTGTGTATTTATACTCCTTCAAAATTTTATCACACATTTTGTAAACAATTGAAATGGTATAAATTAATGTGCTTAATTCATATGTACAGTATAAATCAAACGTCGTGTAAAATAAATATTCAAAATACACTGGTAAAGAAATGAAAAATTACATTCTGCTTAAGTGAACTCCTGTGCGTAGAAGAATTATCACAATATTAAATGTATTTTATTGAAAATAGTTATCCTACATAATCCTCCGAGTTGTCTTTAAATTCTGTTATTGACGTGTGGAATTAGAATATATTTTACAATGTTAAAACTAATTATGTTCTTTCAAATATATAATTTTTGAAGTTAGTTATACAGCTTAATTTGTGTTATATATACTTCCATAATCCCATTCATCTAAAAAATATGTTAACTTAATTTTTTCCTCCACAAACCATATATATATTTTTTTTTATCTAGCTTTTTATTCGTCTTTTTTACAAAAAATAGGTGAGGCTTTATAATTTTTTTTTTTGTTTTAGTGAAAAAAGCGCATAATGGAATTGCATTTTATTCTTTCATTGTTAATATTGCTTAATAATATTACTTCACGATTAAAAATGTGTGCTTTTATATTTCTTTTACAATTTTTCTTATGTTAGTGGGCTGCACCCCCTACGAGTTACGCTCGTCAACCCCCGTTAAGACACCGCAGATTTTAAAAACACGCTAACTTGATCGGCTTTTAAATATTACAGAAGATTTGATTATAATTATAAAACCAGTGGCGATGTCCCTGTAAACGGGTTTGCAATCATTTCCTTTTGCTTCGGGAATTTTAAGGCCGAATCAGCTGCTATTAAGAAATCCATTGGCTGTTTCCTTTTGAATAAATAAGATCAGTTAAACATTGGAAAATAAGCTGAAATAAAATAAATTAAGTAAACAGAATCTTTGTCGCCCGGTATTTTTTGACAACGCTATAAGAAGATTGTTTTAATTAAGATAATTGAAAGGTAGCGTTTTAAATCTGACGTAATTTTCACCAACGTTTTCCTTCTCTTTTTACAATTCAAGTAAAAATACTTTTGTTGTTAGAAAGGATATACTATTTGTGCTGTCTTACAACTCACAACAATAGTTTGAAAGATAATCAAAGAAAAGTGAAATAGATGTGTCGTGTAAATATATTTTTAAATTTAAACAATTTGGTAATTTTATTATTTGGCCACTTTAAAGATGACGTAATTTCCTCCGGTTACGGTTTTTAACGCATATTAACGTATTTAGAATTTTAAAATGTTCTTTCCCTTTCAAAACGTGTAAATGCTTTTGTTGCTAGAAAGGAGATATTTTTATTTGCGCGCTTAGAATTGACAACAATATTTTAACCGGTACCCGTACCAAATTTTTTGAAAAAAAAAAAAAAAATCCTCACATTTTATGCAATTACATCATTGTATTTCATCATTTGCATTTTAGATCACAAAAGTTGGAAAACTGGCAATCAAATATTATATATAATTCATCATATTATATAGGAATACTTTCATTCTTTTCAAACTTCAGGATGAGTAAAAACGTGATAAAACAAAACGTAGGGACAAATTATGCCATGCCCACGTTTTCTTGGGATAATAATTAATTGTAATGCATATGAACCGGGATAACTCGTGATAATCAGGGAGGTGGTTAAAATATCATCTAAAAATTTGAAATAAATGTATAAATATACTTTTAAATTTATGCTGTTTGGCAATATTATTATTTGGCCATTTTAAATATCGTGTAATTTCTCCATTTACAACTTTTAACGATTGTTAATGTATTTATTACTTTAAATTTTTCTTTCTCTTTTAAAATTCATGTGTAAGTATAGTTTTTAAGGCATAATTGTCAATATTTTCCTTATTTTAATACGTAACCTTTAAATTCTATTTTGAAAGGGGTTTTTTTCTGTTTATAACAGTCAAGTGTAAATAAATTTTTAATTTGAAGAAAATATTATTCATTATGCTGTTTTTGCAGTTGGCAGCAATTTACAATAATAACCTTTTCTAAAATATCTAAAATTTATTTCACTAAATTCCGAAAATTTTAATTTAAAATCCTCCAAAAATTAGTCAAATTAAATCAAAAAATGCAATCTGAACACCGGGAGCTTCTAATCTATTATCCTTAGAAAAGATGATGAAATTACTATGTATAGTTTTTGCTTACATAAACATTTTTAATGGAACGGTTTTGACCAACTTTAACATAAAAATCTCTTAAAATAATTATTCGATTTGAAAATTATCTGCATAAAAGTGTTTATCAAACATTTCTCTATCATACTACTCATTTTCAAATTTTCGTATGCAGTAGTCTTCTTAATATTAACAAAAAAATTCCCCGGGCCACAAAAAAAAAAAAAAAAAAAAAAAAAAAAAATCATTTATTTTTGAGAAAAAAAAGAATAAATTACATGTTGGATACTTCTAATATTATGTAAAGGTATGTTTTTTGCATAATGTATAATTCCTAAAAAAATAAGATATTACTTCTAAAAAAGTAGCAAATATTTTAATATCAGAGATTAACATTTGATTTTATTATTATTATTACTGGATAACAAAAAGTTAATTTTATATATATATGTATACGCATACAGTTATAGGACAAATTTACTACATTCTTAGTCTTAAGAATTTTTTAAAATTCTAAACGCAACGTCCAAAATCTCTCAGCAATGTCCAAAATCTGTAACGTACGTGCAAAAAAATGTCCGAAATTTGTAACGTACACAACTGCTAATTAAATGCTTTAATAATTAATTTTCCAGAATAGTTGTTGTCTTATAAAGTTTGTGTATAATTTTGTAGACTTATATACTATACTATTAAAAAAAATGGCCTTAAATTTGAAAAATTGAAAAATTACATATAGTTAACGTTTAATGATCCCACCTTTTGAGAATCTCCCACATCTGAAACAGATAAAAAGAATAATTCAATGTTGAATTTATGCTAAGATTTGGTTTTCGTGTTGGAATTTAAATAAATATATATATATATATATATTTGCATGTACAGTTGCGAAAAAAAGGTATACATCCCCCACTAACTCTGCAACTAATTATAAGTACATGAAACTTACTGGTACCAAACGGTTGGAAGTAATGTCTACTTCTAATCGATGTACATAAAATTTGCTTAGGAAGCGATCTACAAAACAAAACCAGACCAAACGCTTTTATTAAATGGCAACACCCAATGTAGACAATATATTTTAAATCTTTCAAGTCATTTGGAATTTCAAGTCGTTTGGATGATAAGTGTTTGAATTATAAATATTCAAAATTTAGAGCTTCCAATGTTAAATTACATTTTTTATGTTTTTATAGATATCTCCTGAAATTATAACCCTGATGTCATAATTTATTTTGTGGTTATAGTACTAAGAAGCCCAAACATAAATACATTAAATTTATAATTTAAAAAAAATTATAATGCAAATTTTGAATTATGAAATTAATGTTCGAAAAAAAAAATGAATTGCATCCTACGATTTTTTTGATAGATTTATTTTTATTATGTCCTGCTTTATGTGAATTCTCAATTTCAAATTTTTCCTCCAAGTAGTTTTCGAATTATGATTAAAATACTCGGATGTGGTAATCCCAAAACTTTCTATTATCTCCTGCATGTTAATACTTCCTTATAAATGCAGCACAGCAGTGCCACTGGTTAGGTGATTTACACCAAAATCTAAGCAGCAACAAATTACGTGAACTTCTAATTGAATTTGAAATTTGATGAAAATACGTGCATTAGTTTTTAAGATAGCGAAAGTCGTGAAAAGTTCTGCATAGCAGTGGCACCTGTTGGGTATTTTTCACCAAACACTTATGAGAATCAATTTATATCAGAGACTAACCGAATATAAAGCTTGATGAAAATTCATGCATTAGTTCTTGAGATACAGCTAATGCGGAAATCGTGAAAAATAAAGCATAGTAGCGCCACCTTTTGGGTAATATACACCAAAAACTAAATAGCATTAATTTATATCATGGACTATCTGAATCTGAAGTTTGATGAAAATTCGTGCATTAGTTTCTGAGATAGAGCTAATTAGATAATCATGATTAATGCGGCATATCAGCGTCTCCTATTGGGCGAATTGGACCAGTAAGTTAGTAGCAACAAATTATATCAAGCACTAACTGAATGTGAATTTTTCTGAAAATCCGATTTTAGTTCTTGAGCTATAGCTATAGTGGAAATCATGAATAATACAGGATTGCAGCAAAAGCTGTTGGGCGATTTACACCATGAAGTAATCGGCACCAATCTATATCAGAGACTAACTGAATCCGAAGTTTTATTAAACTCAGTTCATTAGTTCTTGAGATAGCGCGTCCACAAAATTTGTGTTACACACAGACAGACAGTCAGACGCACTGATAGACATATCGTAAAAACATGTTTTTCGTGATCTCTGACCCCTAAATTTTATCAATCCATCGAAAATCGGAATTCGAAAAATTTCACTAATGCAATACTTTTTTGTTTTAAGGGGACCGGGTAGCATTTAAACTCGGTTTACTCGATTAGAAACCACATAGAACTTTCCGGCATCCCGATTGGTTAGTTTCTCTTTCGTCTTTTCAGATGTTAAGGTCTTTAGAAATTGGAATTTCTAATGACGCCAGCATTAATATACCATTGTATAATTCTTTTGTTTCTGGTTTTTTTCTGTATATAAGTGAATCAGCATTTAACAATCAACATTTTAATCTAACTCATTTCTTGCCAAATGACTAATTAATCCAGATTTCCGCAAAATGCTATTACATTAGAAAACACGACTTAAAGGAAACACATTAAATAAATAAATATATATATATATATATATATATATATATATATATACATAATGGCGCAATCTGGTTTTATTTTACTAACTTTAGCTTGTTCTTTAGTCAACGTTTGTCTTTTGTGACTTTTGTTTTCTTTAAGAGATTAAATCTGATTTTAGATTATCAGCTTCCAAAACGTTTTGTTTTGCGTTGTATCTATATATATATATTATGAAATATATACATTTATACATATAAAAAGTTTTTAAAATTCTAGTATTTTATACGGGGAATGAAAGTTTTTTTTTTCCCTAATAAATAATCTGAGCAATTATATCATGAAAAATAATACTGAAAATTTTATCGTGAAAATAAAATAAAGCCCAAGGTTGCTAAACGGTGAATACATAATGTTGTAGTTATATACTAAAGAAACATTAAATTTAAATGTTAAAAATCGACGTTTCGGTCAACATTTACGGTGTTGATGTTTGTTTAGTTTTTAACTTTACAATATTCTGTATACACCATTTAGTAACTTTATGATTTATTTTATTTTCACGATAAAATTTCCCGTTGTATTGTTTATATACAAAAAAAAATAATAAATACTTTCGGCCGCATTTCAATTTTCACAATTTTAACGAATTATTCAAAATTTTTAGGTGGGAGAGGGGCTAAAACAAGTCTTATGTAAAATCTAAAAAAAATATGTTTGTACTTGTATGCATCATACTATGATTATATTTTTTCATTCATGTTTCGATGGTTTTTACCTTGAACAAAAACATTTTAACAATTGAGAAAAGCTGGGCGTACGAAGATGCATACTTTTTAATTTAATTTAACGAAGAGTTGGGGTAGGAACGTAAGATATGCTATAAGACGTAAATATCACCAAAACGATCCATATAACTTGTAAAAAAAAAAAAAAAAAAGTTAAGGTTGTTAATTTTCTCTGAATAAAGGGTTCCTGAAATTGGTGTTTAACAGATAAAACAGATTATTTTTGTTTAAATCTTCCCATAAGCTTAAATGAGAATGGTGTTTCAAATCGTTTATTTTAACAAACGAAAACGGGGATAAAACGTATACATTTTTATGTATGCTTTGAACTGCTCTCTTTATCATTATTATTTAAATCTGCAACTAATTAGGGAAATAAATAAATCTTTTATTAAATAACAAAAAAATTTTCACATGAAGCAATTTAATAAAAACTTAAAATATTAGAAGGTAAAATTAATTTTAAACAAAATTCATTCAGAATAAAATAAAATTGTGGCATTTCTTTCTAGTAAATATATGCCCATAATAGACAAATCTATTTCTTTTTTTTTTTACAGTGAATGTTTCCTTTTTTTATTTTACCAAGTTAATCTTTGTCCACAAGGCTTTAATGATGTTGAATACCATTTTCTATTATTCAAATATCTGAATTCTTTCACTCATTTATTGCAATCTGCTAAATTTTTAACATTGTTGCAAACTGAAATTAAATTTTGGGAAATTGATTCGATTTCATTAAAATGTGAAGTCGGAAGTTTAACTTCCGCAAAAGCAGACATTTCATAAAAATGAGAAAAAAAAACTGTTAACGAGCAGTTGTTTCTAAGTTAGTGTTTTGCGTTTTCATAATGACGCTAAAACAAATCGCATAAAAGAAACCAACCAATCAAGCAGCCGGAAACTAGTCTGTGGTCTCCAATCGAGTAAAGAATGTTTAAATGCGGCCGGGTAAGCGAAATTTAACCAAAAAATCGATTTTTACTTTTTTACATCATTAAATAGTTTAAACTTTTATCTTTTCAACGATGTATCATACATATCTATATATATATATATATATATAAACGTGTTGGATCTTTTCATTCTTTCTAAGAGCACTTCACAGCAGTGGGCTACTTTTTTTAAATTCAGATTTCTTGATTGGCACCACTTTTTTGATGTGGTAAAATTCCAATTGTTTTGGCCTTAATTAATATGTTATTAAATAAGGCGAATTTTACTTTTTTAGAAAATTGGTGCCAATCAAGAAATCAGAATTTTTAAAAAAGTAGTCCACTGGCAACACTGCTTCACAGCTTTAATTGATTTTTTCTCAAAACTTCGATTTTTCATGTTTGTGTTCCCTTTTTTCAATATCTATTAAACTTAAGAACTCAGATTTTTTTAAAATACTTATATTATGCTATAGTGCATACTTTAAGACAGGGATTTAATGATTTGTTGAGAGATATTTATTTTAGGCAGTGAAATCTTAGCAAAAATGCTAATTAAAAAATGTCTTTCAATAAATAATTAATAATTAATTTTCAGTTTCACTTAGAAAGAAAATGGTCTGTTAAAATACGTAAAGCATGCCAGTCAAACTACTCTAAATAATCTAGACCTCTATCTTTCACCATTTCTGAGAGAAAGGTACATAAATTTGGTGTATTTTAACATGGCCGAGATAGAGCTTACCCAGTCCCCTTAAAGATACAAGAAAGTATAAACGTCCAAATAATGGTTTAAAGGACTGTCTATAATGTGCAGGAAAGCATAATTTATAAAAAAAAAAATTGTTTTACTAAATTTATTGAAACATTTGGGCTGGCACTTGTTGAAACATATTAAGCGAGTGAAATGGTCATGCTTGAAATAAAGTCAAGAACTAATACATTAGTAGAATTGACGTCTTCATTCTGTAGCATTTCAACAATTGCGTGCCGAATTTCAATTTGGAAACAAGCGCTAAAATAGGATAATTTTAAAATAATTAATTTGTTTGCAAATAATCGTACAAATTTCATGTAATATTTCTAGGCTGCTAATAGTTTGGTACCGGTAACTTTCTCCTATAATAATTTATTGCACAGTTAGTAGCGGGTGTTTACATTTTCCCCACGACTGTACTTTCAGTAGATAATTTTTTATTGGATAGGATAAACACAATAACTTGCCATATAACTAACCTCGAGGAAGAAAGTATTTCATTCTTTTAAAGCTTAAAATTTAGAAATCTTACATTTCCAGATATTCATTTCCCTTTTCTTGACCAGTTTTTAATATGGAATGAAGCACTACAATATTGTTAACTAGCTTTGTTGTCGAAACGGTACTTGGGACTTTTTGAGGAGACTCGAAAATTTTTTTGTGTTTCATTGTTTGGCTCTATGTCTGGCGATAACTGCTGCAAAACGCATCCGATTAGTTTGTAAATAGACAGGTACATTTACGAGGCGCACCAAGTTAGCTATATAAAGTTTGGTTAAATTTGGTTCATTCGTTGAAAATTTATGTAACATTATTTTCGTCATTTTTTATTGATTTCCTATGGTTAAGACACGCATTTTTATATTCTATATTAAAATTTATATCAGCTTTAAAACAATTAATAGATAATATTAAAGTTTTATATATGTTTATATGGTAAAGTGAGATAATCCCCTGTTATATTTATTGATACATATAAATATTGACAATTTTTAATAAAAGTAATCCTTTAAATATTTTTATGAAAATAGTGATATCAAATATTTTATAATTATAATTTTTAAATTTTACAAGAGGTAAATAAATAACATTAGTTAGTAAATAATCTGTTGTTACTTTTATTGTAGCTATTTTATTAGGTAAAAGTATTTCTTAAATAAAAGATATTTATTTCTCGAGTATCTCCTTTTATATGGAACTACAATACAATGTTTGCTATCTTTAAAACAGTTAAATATTAAAAAATATGTTATGAATAATTGGTAAATAAAACGTATTATTGTATTGTGGAATAAAATATGTTTTTTGCAAATTTTCAGGCCTATCCTATTGATCCCTGGAAAAATATGTATGCATTATAAAAATATTGAAATAAGAAAATTATTAAAATTAAACAAGAATTGTTTTTTAATTGAAATTATCGGGTAAATAAGTTACTAAATATTGAAGTACTCTTTAAAAAAATGCTTTAAAATTAACATTGTATAAGCTTAAATTTTCTGTCTACACATGAAAATTATCTTAGACATCTACACTCTGCCCTACTTGTAAAATTATATAAATTTATTGAATATAAATGTCTGTTGAGATGAAAATAAAGACGTGCAAATAATACATAATGTACTGCTACCAAATTTTAAAAGCCGACATACGCGATTAACCGTGGGGAACAATTGAAAAATCGGGACAAAACTACATTATTCACGGTTTTTAAGAAAATTGAAAAATTGTGTTTGAGATGGAATACTTCGCTTACTATTGATTGTATAAAAAAATGTAAATATGAAAGTTGTAGCGAATTTTTCCTTCTTTAAGATTTATATTGACAAGTAATTTGCTACGGCAACGGAAATCGAGATATTAATAAAATAAAAAAAAGTCCCAAACTTTTTTCGTTTTTTGGCCACAGAAAATTCTCCCTTAAGAAATTTAGTTTCAAAACTTGTTTTTTCCATGCTGGCCTCATTATAAACAAGTCATGAAAAAATCTTCTACCCAACCTTTTGCCAGTTAAAATGTGCATTTCTCCTGGACTATGTATGAGAAAGAGAAAATTAAATGAAATCAATATAATTTGTCATTCTTAAAAATAAAATTTTCTAAATGTTTGGAAAGCGTTCTGTTCTTTGAAATATGCAAATATTCTAACTTTATTAAAGGCGGATTTTGGTATCTAGATATTGTGTGAATTGTATGGAGTGAGATGAAATTTAAATGTCTTGCAAAATTCACGCTGAGGCCATTGACTTAAATTTTACTGGCCAAAAAAAAAAAAAAAAAAAAAAAAAAAAAAGACCCGAGATAAATGTATTAATTTCAAACAAACAAAATATATAAAAAATTTGAATCGCCTCATTTGGATGTAATGGTGGCTTTATGCGATTTGGCGTACTTACAATGCATTGCTGTGTAGTTTCTTGAAAGTGTAGATGATCTTCCCATTCACATATTTATTTTTTAGTAAATATGTTTTTGGTAGCGATGGCTATTTTCCCTATCCTTATAAATGAAATATAAAATCATCTTATGTCTATCTATGATTCTAAGAGGATTACTCATATTTTTGTCTTATTTAAACAATAAAATTGGACTTAGAATTTTTTTTTTAAACAGAACTGTGTTCTAAGAAACTTACATGATGAATATAGGTGAAAGACATTTTAACAGCAAACCACGTAGGAAAATATAAATTGTTCTGAGTTTTATGTATAATTATACACTAATTCCGGAAATCTTAGTAAAAGCTTAGCCAGAAATAGTCTAATGTTTTAATGTACATTTTAATAAATACATAACATACAATTTCTGATTTGAAACACAAATTTCAATTTTTGAAAAATTTTAAATGTTTTATTCATATTTATATTTATATAGGTATCAAGAAGATAAGCGTAGGAAAAAAAATTGAAAATTTAAATCTTTGTTATAAATATTCGAAAATATTTTAAATAGTGTAACAAGTATATTAATGGTTTCTTTCACATAGATCGCAAATGTGTCGGATGAGTTTTACGCATGATTCCAATGCTAGTATTTGTGAATGTATCTGAATTCTGTTTTGGCCTTCTTTAAGTTTCACAAAATGTGAAAGGACGTTTTAGAATTTGGTTGTCACTTGTTTCTTCCACGTTTATCATAATTTGCGCTTGCACGTGTTTATTATTGGCTAATTAGTAAGCTGTTAATGTTATTGTGAGTTTCAGCACCAAACTCTCCAAGTTATACGATCATTAAGTTACTTGCAGAAAATTGAATAAATAGTCACTATACAGAGTGTCACTGAACATGGGAGAAATTGTAAGGAGTGATATATGACATTCCAACAATGATTTATTCAGGATTGTATGGTTGAAGCGACGCGTTGTGGCACAAACAAATGAAAGAGACACGGAAGGAATCTTTATTGAGAGAGTCATTGACAAGTACTTTGTTTATAATTAGAGTTGAAAATTGGGTCAATAAATAGAATTACAAGCGTGGCAGCGTCTTTGAAGCAATACATATTCAAATATACTAGATATTTCATGCACACGTGTAGCACTAACAGATGTTTAAGCAACGAGAACGGCAATAGAGTCAACGAGAGTTGCATATAAAAGACACCAGATGTCCCCATAAGAAGTAATCACGGGACAATAAATCAGGAGATTGGCATAGGCAAAATACTGGTACAGCTTGCCGTGGGACAAGTAGTTGTTATAGTATTTTTATCGAAGAAGTTTTACAAATACTTCAATTATATTTAGATAGTCATTCGTAAGCGACATTTTCAGCTTGATGGGCTGTCACCTAGATGTCACTTTTGAGGTGCAATGGATTGATGGCAGGAAGATCTCTCACTTAATATGGGAGCTACTACATGTATGCGTGAAATACCCGAGTTTTTTGAATCTGTACTCCAATCGGATCATCGACGCTGCCAGTCATGTGTTATTACCGGTTGACAAAATTCTGAACACTTATTGTAAACACAGCACTTGCCAATAAAGATGGCGATAAACATTACTCTCCCGTGTTTTGGCCTTAACTCGTCACTTGGGCCCATACAATAAATGATTGCAGTATCCTCTACAAACACTTAAAGTCTGACCCATGAGTTCAGGGACAGCCTTTATAGCTGAAAGGTAGCAATTTTTAGGTAGCAAAGGTAGCAACGTATTTAGACAAGAGTAGAATATTCAAAGTTACGTAAAGATAAGATGGTTACAGTAAACATGCGAAAAAG
Organism: Maratus speciosus; assembly: GCA_963932465.1. Taxonomy (NCBI): domain Eukaryota; kingdom Metazoa; phylum Arthropoda; class Arachnida; order Araneae; family Salticidae; genus Maratus; species Maratus speciosus. The sequence continues at coordinate 91,835,098 of OZ010800.1, forward strand.
TCTTTTTGCTATATTCAAATTTATCTTTAAAATATATCAGAGTTGAAAATTTTAAATTCCTTTTTCTCAATCTGAATTTCTTTTTTCCATTTGCTAATTTTAAAATTTTAATCTTAAAGTCATATATAAGTCACGACATACACATATGTACTTATTACTCAAAAGAATAATTAAACAGAATTAAGGATGAATTTTACAGTAAACATGCGAAAAAGTCTTTTTGCTATATTCAAAGTTATCTTTAAAATATATCAGAGTTGAAAATTTTAAATTCCTTTTTCTCAATCTGAATTTCTTTTTTCCATTTGCTAATTTTAAAATTTTAATCTTAAAGTCATATATAAGTCACGACATACACATATGTACTTATTACTCAAAAGAATAATTAAACAGAATTAAGGATGAATTTTACAATAAAATGAACTCAAATGTTTTAAAAATATAACTAAGAATGAAAAAATTATTGTTTCCACTCAACTACAGTATAGATAAAGACCTTTTTATTGTTTTCTCATAAACTCATGGAATTCAAAAAATATATTCTCTAAAGTTATGAATGGAATTCGTGTGAACATAAGAAAAAAAGAAATGAGTAAAAATATTTAAAATTTAAAATTGTTTAAACGTTTATAAGTTTTCTTTTTAAAATATTTCTTTCTCAATCAATCCATAATCTTTTATTTTTAGACGAGAAAACAATTTTGTTTAACAATTTCATTTTTTGTAATAGAAAAGAGTTACATAAAACAAGGTATAAGAAAAAAAAATCAGACTTGTGTCAATGTTGGTCATGATAAACACTTTCGACAGCTTAAAGAATCACATTTTTAATAAGGATGACATACAAAGCATATACAGATTCGCTAAAAGAGCATAATATGAATGGAATACACATTTCTGGTTATCACATGAAAACTTCTCTAGGTGAGATACATTTTGTACACACGCCGAAAAAATTTAATTTTAATTTTAAGCTATGAGGTATTCGCTACAGCTTTTGCCGCCATGACCTTAAATGATCTCAAAATGGCGTTATTACCTTGGAACAATCTTCCTTCACGAGGAAAAAAGGCAGACCCACTCCGAAAAAACTCTACTAAAACCCGCGCAATCATAATTACGTATATTCATTTCATTTCATGTTTGGCAAAATATCTCAGGATATTGTGCCGAAAGTGGCAACAGCGCCATCTATATGCTGTAAAAACAAGGGAAGGCAGTCATTTTATTAAAGTAACAAAATGATTGCCTTCCCATATTTTTATTACCATTGACGCAGTAGCCGGATCCATAGAAAATGGTGTCTTAAAATAAATGGTGTGGTGTAATGTGCAGTTTCAAAAATCCGCCATATTGGATCAATGTAAATTTTGTAATAGGAGTCCTGCTTCCTGCTACATATTAAATAACACCGCTATATTTCCAAAAATAGATTGCGATAATTAGCTTATTTGTAATTGCATATTTTAATTCGTTTGGAGGATTTGAGAGCAGAAGGTTGACGTTCATTTGAATTTTTTGAATAAATATTATATTGGATTAACCGTAAGTTCCTCTGGATGGATCGATCAAAATTGACGCATTGATAAAGATATTAGTGTGATGTGGAATACGGAGCTTTATGAACTTCACGATATTGTGTTAAGAAATGTATTTTAAATAAAAAGTGCGTGATACTGCATATGAAACAAATACATGCCTGTAAATAAAAACTGACCAGGTTTTTGTCATTGTTTCGGAGTTACATACGGAAAAAGATGCCTGCCTAAATTAATTATCGAAAATGTTTGCATTAGTTTTGAGATAAACTGTTAAAAATTGCTAATGCAGTGGCTGCAAGCGCTATTAGATCGATTTATAAAAAGCTCTTCTCAGCGTGCAAACAATTGTGAAGCGTTGAATATGTGTGCTTTTGAAATCCACCATATTTGACAAGATGCAGTTTTTGAAATAGAAATGATTAGTATTGAATATGGAATACGCAGATATGTTTTCAGAAATTGACAACTGCCCTTAATTTATTTTTCTACACGTGCAATATGTGCAGTTGTTTAAAAGTAATGAAGGGACAAAATAAATAAAACGAGATATTGAGAAGCTTGAGTTGCAGAGTAATAGCAAATGTTCTTCTTGCTTCAGTGCAAAACGGAAAGTATACTATAATAGACTCTTTCAGCACTTTAAAAAAATCTGGTATTAGAAGGAGTTAAAATAATTTTTTTACATGCTCTATTCGGAACCAATTTTATTCACTTGGTTGAAATGTTTTGTTCACTTTCCTTTAAAATATGAGTTATTTTATGTATTATAGGAACTATTTTAATGCATTGAAATCAACGTTTTATAAGTTATACAATGTAGTAAAATTAAAAAATTCGCTCGTTTATCCAGATACAATTTCAATGTTTGTTTTGTTTTTTTGTAATATTGCAGATTCCTTAGAAATATTTCAATGAAATGTCAATATTGTGGAGTTTGTATGTGTCATTATAAACCTTTACGTAAAAGTCATCATTTGTGCAATATTAGCTCTTTAGTTGAAGCATTTCCAGTTTAAAGTAAATATTAATTTAATATTGTGATTGTATTACGAATAACTCTAATGTAAATAATGTCAACCTACTTTTCAGATGATTAACACCCTTGCTACTGGGTGACAGGAACAGGCTTTGAAGTGTGTACTGATGGGAATTAAACTTTAACGCCCACGGTTTGTTTAATACAAAAATATGACCGTGGCGTAAGCAACCAACCAGCCAATGTAAATAGTACAATATTAGTATTTAAATTAAAAGCTTTCCAATGTATATAAAGTCAATATTTAATTAATATAGGTGTTTAATATGAAATACATCAATGCAAAGGTGATAGTCTTACTTTTGGTCTACGTGAAATTTTTCCGGTGAATTGAGTCGCAATAGCGACAAAATATGAAAGCATCAATATATAAAGCTTGCTATAAAAATACAGGGTACACGACATTTCGGTCCCGACACTTCGGTCCCGCCATTTCGGTCCCGCCGTTTCGGTCCCGAGACATTTCGGTCCCTGGCCATTTCGGTCCCGAGACATTTCGGTCCCTGGCCATTTCGGTCCGGAGACATTTCGGTCCCTGGCCATTTCGGTCCGGAGACATTTCGGTCCCTGGCCATTTCGGTCCCGAGACATTTCGGTCCCTGGCCATTTCGGTCCGGAGACATTTCGGTCCCTGGCCATTTCGGTCCCGAGACATTTCGGTCCCTGGCCATTTCGGTCCCGAGACATTTCGGTTCCCAGCCATTTCGGTCCCTGGCCATTTCGGTCCTTAGCCATTTCGGTCCCTTGTCATTTCGGTGCCCACCACCTTATAACTCGTATTCTAATTGTCGTGGGCCGCCAAACGCTGTAATTTAAACATTATTTGGGACCTTTTTAAAATTTTTTAACATCCCCCAAATAAAAAAAAAAAAGCTAAATATAACAATCCGATAAATTTAAACTTTTATAACTCGTGATAATGAAATCACAGCGAGCTGAAAATTTGTTTGATTGAACAATGTGATATAATTTTACAGGGGACATTGTCTTATTATTATTATTATTATTTAACAAAATGGATTTTTTAAGCTTTATTATTTGTTATTAATATTAGGTATTTTATATATACTATAAACTGCCATAGATGATTTTTTGGTTGTTTTCATACGTTTTTTAGAACCTTTAAATTATCATCATTAATTAAATAATTTAAAAAACTGTTCTTATTTTTTCTCCTTCTTACAATTAGATTAAAAATAAATGTCTTCAATAATTCAATTGGACACTTATAAGCTATTGTAGGTAAATATTTCCTCAAATCATTCTTCTACATCCTCTCCTTTAATAATTCAGAAATGAGATATATTTATTGAAGCAAAAATATTTAATTTTTCTTATTACTTTTATAATACAAAGTTATAATTTTGTTTTCATAAGTTACTTTACCATTATAAACATTGGGAAAACAATAGTGATTTGGTAATTAGGTGTGCCAGGAAAAATATTTTGTTGTCAAAAAACTCCACCCACCGCTTCATTTTTTTAAAAAATAATTATTGGTTGCATTTTTAACAGTCTTCTCACCCATTGTAGACGATTTTCGTGAACTAATTTTATTGAAACTGGGCCTATTTCTTTGTAATAAGATGATTATTTTTTATTTTATGTAATAGTGTAAGTATTATTTTAATTAATTTTATTTTCAATTTTTAACTGACAAAACTAAGGTTTTTAGGTGCGTTCGTAATTATATAAATACGTAGCACCTATAGTCGTCGTTCAGTCCGTCCGTCTGCTCGCCTGCCTGTCCGCATATAACAGAGCAAAAACAACTCAACCGAATGGTCTGAAATTTTAAATATATGATTGTTGCATAATTTTGTCGAGCCATTTCAAATTTTATGGATATCGGATGCATAGTTTAATTACAGGGACTGTCAAATTTTTTCTTTACATTGCGGCCAATGGGAAAAATTATTGCAAGTGCATTTTAATGATGTTAGAGCCTTCCGAATGGTCTGAAATTTTAAATATATAATTGTTACAAAATTTTGTCGAGCCATTTCAAATTTTATGAAAATCGGATGTATAATTTAATTACAGGGACAGTCAAAAATTTTCCGTTACATTACGGCCAATGGGAAAAAATTATTGCAAGTGCATTTTAATGATGTTACAGCCTTCCGAGTGGTCTGAAATTTTAAATATATAATTGTTACAAAATTTTGTCGAGCCATTTGGAATTTTATAAAAATCGGTGTATAGTTTAATTACAGAGACAGTCAAAACTTTTGCGTTACATTACGGGGAATGGGAAAAAAATATTGCAAGTGCATTTTAATGATGTCACAGGCTATGCACTCATGAAGTGCAAAAAAAAAATATACATTCAGTACAATATGGGGTGCAAAAAATAATTATAAAATTAGTTATAGTACGAACGCACCTCATTTGCCACGTTTGACGAGCTATTTCCAACTTGTTTGTATTTGTCATTTATTTATTGATTTTTAATATTACCCTTTTCCTCCCACTTTCCCAGAAAAAAAAATTAACAATTTTTTATTTTAGTTTTATTATTAATTATATTAATAGTTTTAAATTTAGGTGACTTTAAATATAAAATAAATAAACATGTAAAAGATAAATTTCAGTTTATAACTACTATATGATAAATTGAATGTAAAATGTATTATGTATTGAGTTTATTTTAAAGTAAAAAAATGTAATGTATATTAATAATGTTATTATTTTAATAAATTAAGGATACATTAAATAAAAAATATATTTAATAAAATATTAATTTAATTTTTATACTAAAATTCCTAACTTTTTTGAGAATTAATTAATAGCAATTATTAATAGCAGTTAAAGTTTTTATTCAAAAGTTTTAATTTATAATTTCCAAAAAATAATATAGGAATTTTTTGAAAAATCAGCCAAAAACATAAAGTCTACGTATTAATTAATTAATTAATTAAACATAATAATAATAATGATAACAATAATAATAATAATAATAATAATAATGCAACATTGTACAAATACGTAAAAATACCTCTTAACAGTGTTAGGTGATATTATGCAGATTTTAATTTTTTAAGTACAGTTATAATTTACAATTCGCAAAAAGTAAGAAATTATTAATTAATTATAATTAAAGAGCAAAAATAATATTATAAGCTAACTAATAAATGAATAAACAACATGTTTATCTTCAGAACCCTTATCACTTTTATACATCCTAATGAAGTTAATAACGTTATAATAACCGAAAATTAAAAATATATATATTTGTATTTACCCTATAAAAACTATTATATAGTTCATGTAATAGTTTTTAAACAAGCAATTGATAAATTAGTTATCTAAACAATTAATAATTAAAATAATTTTGAATTGATAAATACGTTTAATAAAAACAATTTAATTTTTGAATTTTTTTTTTTTTTTTTTACTTAACAATATAACTATGAGTGTTTTCAACTTGTCGTGCAAGTTAAATTCATGCTGTATCAAATTTATTGCAAACTAACGGCAAACAAGTAATCAAAAATACTGCAAACTTACTGCAAAGTAGTAATCTTTCCATATCACACTATAAGTTTAACCCCTTCGAAGGGGTCAATAGACCTGATCTATTGATGCGAAAGCGCCGTCAGAAGGCGCATGCATAGGTTTTATCACCATAAACAAGTTTAGGTAATATTTGTACTTTTCATTTCGAGCATTTTTTGGCGTTTAATAAGTATAGCGTTTAGAAAAAACGGTGGCTACCGAATAAAATTTCTGCAATTTCTGCGTATGTGCTGATTCTCATTGTTGTTGAGTCTCTAAACAGAGAGATTTTTTGCTTTCGTCACTTTCGTGAATTAAAGACAGTCTTGCCATCAGTTTCACATCATCAGTCATGAGTAGTTACTCATGCAAGTGGGCGATGGTATACCTTGCGGAACATTTGCTGCGAATTTCTCAATTCAAATTTGTCACGGCAAGATAATATCAGAAAAAATCAAACTTTCTGCTAATGTTCATGCTATTTGGGTTACCTCAAAAATTTCCATGGGGAGCGCGGCGGATCGCATGAACGGCTCATGCGATTGACACTTATGTGACATCATTATCCAATATCTGTTACAGCACAAATTCTTAATTCAATGGCAAGAAATTAAACATGAAAATTGCTGTTTTACACTTAACCACTTGGCCCTAACTTTATTGCAGGCAAATGTTATGTAATATGAAACTTGATTTAACCCATTCGCTGCCAAAACTAAGAATTTTCAAATTTTTTGTTGAAGGTCGTTTGCCAGCACAAATTCAGAAAGATAAATTTCGCTTTACTAATACAGCGAAATTTCTGCCAATAAATGAGGCTTTTTTTTTTTTTAATTCTAAAATAGTGGTGACAAAGTAATCAATAAATTAAAGCCACGAGTATACTCGTGAATGACAGCGAATGGGTTAATTAAATTTAACTCTTCAGTATGCGCTCAGCTTTTTACATCATAAGTGAATCTTTTTCACTGGTAAATATTAATGTAACTTGAATGGTTTATTAGTTGCAGTTATAGAGATTGGCCTTATATTTTTTATTCATGCTTTTTTTAAAAATTAAGAAATTAAATAAGGATATACCTAAATTCTTAAAGTTACTCGAAATACTTCTATCATATATACACAGTCAAGACAAGATTCCAAGCACTGGTAAAAAGCTCCATTTTAGACAGGCTTCCATGTTAAGAAGTGTAATTAATTATACCTCTAAGATACACTACCTCAATAAGATCTATTGTTCGTTTCGCAGGGAATCTGAAACTCTTCCGTTTGAGACAGGATTCCGTTATAGAAAGATTCCGCTTTCACAGGTTTCACTATGCTTCTGTAAAGAAGGGGGAAAATCCCCTATTCAGACAGGTTTTCAGCAAATTTAATTGTATCGCAATTCATATTAAGACCATGTAACGCTTACGTTAAAGACAGGATTCTGTTATAGACAATTACTATTTTGACAAGTTTTATTCTATTCATATGATATATATAAGTATATTTATATAAATACACAAAACTTTTAAAAATGGAACCTGCCTATAACGGAGTTCTGTCTTAAACATAAATGTTCCATAGGGCTACGGAAAAGAATACTATACAAATACACCAAATAACACGGAAACCTGTGTAAAACGGAATTTTTCACCAATATTTACAATTTCATCTTGACAGGTGTTACTATATATATAACATGAAGGGAAAATTCTGGACCCTCCCACCCCCCGAAACGAAATCCTGGCTACGCCACTGCATGTCGTCCCGGTTTTTTTAAGCCATTAAAGTTGAAAAATGCAGTGTGGCCACAAAAAAGCGCCGGCTGACTAGAATAAAGAGAGCGCGAGTAGAATAATTCTTCTATCTGGATCTTTATTTAGCATAATCAAATGGGGGAAGCCAGGACATCTACACTTGACATATATATATACATGTATAATATTCTTTTGAATGAATAACATATAAATATCAAGAAAAGCCAAACATGTTTTCTAAATTTCCAAATTTCTTCATTGTGATATATTTATAAAATTTCTTAATTTAAAATGAAATTTTACGTAAAAGTGATTCACTATACATTACTATTTTGAGATTTTATGTTATTTTTTTGTATTTTCATTTTTATTTTTTATTTGTCATATTAAAACATGTAGGCTGCTTTAATTCTAAGTATATAAGTCAAATAAATAACAAAGAAATATTTGAAATACAGAATTAATTTTAAATACTAAAAGAATATTTTATGACAATAGAAATTTTAAATTTTTGATTTATGTTTATTGTGCTCGTAGTTTTTGAATGTAATAAGCATATAAAAGTCTTAAATATATTGAAAAGGATTTGTAATTGTGCAAACCACTTCACCGTCAACAGGTATGGGGAAAAAGTGCTTTTATCCCCGAGTTATCTCGGGGCAAACGGTGAAGTGGTTCAAAATTAAAAATATTTTTAAACTTCGCATTCGATTCCGGTAGAAATAGCAGTAATATTATTGTTACATGTAAAAAGATTAATGCCAACTTTTAAATAGTTTTTCAAAAAATAGTAAATTAAAATAATTATTAAAATAAAATAGAAAGTTCTAGTCTGTTCCGGTGCAGAATTTAAAAAATAATGTGTCTTTATCACAATTCCATGTTAAGAACCCCCTTTTTAAAAAATATGTAAAATGCAATACATTTAAAATTGATGCGCCGTTAAATAATAGGATAAAATAAAGATTTGTAAAAATATTTGCAGATTTTTTCATTATTAATCACATAGTGTGCAAATTATATACAATTGAATATGTGCATTTTGGCATGGGCATTTGCATATGAAAATTAAAGCTCGACTTATAAATATTTTTAAATTGTCTGGACTTTATATTTATGATAGACTAAAATATGAGGAGCTTCTATAAAGAATCCACAGAACTCTCTCTTCCCCCACTCCTGAAAACGATTACTTCTACCATAAAAAATCTGCATGGGGTGCTACAATTTGATTGCGAGTTATAAGTGTTTGCGGTTTTCGGGCCCTTATATTCGGTTATACTAAAACTTCAAGGGTTCAGTTAAAAAATCTTATAATGTACCTCTTTTTTTAAAGATTACGTTTACCGTACAAAATATGAGTGTGATTACGATAATTACAGAGAGAGTTATAAATGTTTTAATTTATCAGGACCTTATACTTAAGATATACTAAAATGTATAAAAAGTCAACAGAGGCCCCCCCCCCCTGCCTTATAAAAAGATTATGATTATCATAGGAAATTTGTGTGGGCTACGACAATTTTGATCTGTGTTATAAGTGTTTGCGTTTTCGAGTCCTTATATTCGAGTTATACTAAAATTTAGGGAGTTCAGTTAAAAAATTTGATAATGTCCCTCCTTTTATAAAGATTACGTTTACCATACAAAATATGAGTGTTTTGCGATAATTATAGATCGAGTTATAAATGTCTTACTTTATCAGACCCTTATACTTATGATACACTAAAATATAGAAAATATCAATCCCCCCCCCCTTGTTTTTTAAAATGATTACCATACGAAATTTGTGTGTGTTTACTAAAATTTTAAGGCCTTTATTTAAAAAACTCTACAATGTCCTCTATAAAATTGTCACCTATTTCAAGTGCACAAAATTTCAGCTTGCTGGAGAAGGGACCGAAATATCTCGGGACCGAAATGTCTTGGGACTGAATTGTCTCGGGATCGAAATGTCTTGGGACTGAATTGTCTCGGGACCGAAATGTCTCGGGACCGAAATGTCTCGGGACCGAAATGTCTTGGGACCGAATTGTCTCGGGACCGAAATGTCTCGGGACCGAAATGTCTCGGGACCGAATTGTCTCGGGACCGAAATGTCTCGGGACCGAAATGTCTCGGGACCGAAATGTCTTGGGACCGAATTGTCTCGGGACCGAAATGTCTTGGGACCGAAATGTCTCGGGAAAGAAATGTCTTGGGACCGAAATGTCTTGGGACCGAAATGTCTCGGGACCGAAATGTCTCGGGACCGAAACGGCGGGACCGAAATGGCGGGACCGAAGTGTCGGGACCGAAACGTCCTGCTTCCAAAAATACAAGTTGATTATCTTATAATTTACAAGTTCAGAAAGTTCCGATTTAAGCACATAATCGGTTACGAAGAATTATGTTCATTTCGTTAGGGTCTTGACATTTTTCAATTTTGGCCTGATCTTTGTTAAAGAGACATTCTTTTTATTATCAACTATAACATATAAGCATATTTCGTAAAGAAAAAAAAAACCCTTAAGATGTATGATGCTATAGATATTGAACTAAGGAAAATTCAAAAACTGAATACTTTTGATGTATAATATACTAAAAAAATAAAATTTTATCTTTCAATCTATTATTTGATTTCTAAGATTTAAGTAAATATTTCAAAAACTCATTGAATTGCCTTTCAAGAAAATAAATTACATTTTACTGAAGTAGAAAATGGAATTACTTTTTTTGTTTCAAGAATATTATGCGTTGTTTCTGTTGAAAGAATTCAATGATATTTTTAAAAAGGAATATTCTTTTAAATCAAAGAATATATTTTGTAATGTACACAAAGCTAGCCTTAACTAGAAATAGAAAAGCGATATTTATATGCTTTCTTGAATCGTTAATATTAAAAAATATTCCTTTGTTACGAACGTTTTTTGATAATTAACCTGACATTTTCCTAAAAAATAAACATATTTTATTGTTGATACCGAATAAGGGATATTTTATTTTAGAACAGACTATATGTATAATTTTTGTAATTGTAAAACATTAATGTTTAACTTTTTTTAATTTCAGTTAGGTAATATATTATTCATATAGTCCGAGTTCATATTTCAGAATAATTTCGCACTTATATGACACTAATATTTAAATTAATATACATACATTAGACAGACTTGACTACACTTAAATAAAAAAAAATATATATATAAAAACATTTAATTAAAAACTAAAAATATCTACAAAAGATGTTTCGCTGTGCAAAAGCACCGCCTCATCAGTACACAATCAGATACAGCAGAAATCGAAATATGTCCTGAACATAGACTAATATTTAAAATGAATTATTATAAGTTTGTTTAACGGAGTCAGTAGATATATTACTTATACATCACACGTAGTATACGGTAAGTCTTATAATCGTTTTAAAAATCGAATTTTTTTGACGGATTTACACGTTTCAGACACTGGAGATTCCGAAAAACATATATTTAGAGAAAAAAAAAATATGGTGTCCGTCTGGGTGTGTGTCAGTGTGTGTGTCTATAATCGCTCTATCTCCTGAACAAATTGAGATAGAGATTTGAAATTCGGTGTGTGCTTAGGAAGTGATAATGGGAAGAAGTCTATTAAATATCAGCAACTTCGATTATGCGAAACTATTTTTTTCGGTCTCTCGAAATATTCGTTCTGATAAAAGAGTACAAAAATTTTCGAAATTGTTTATTTGAAGGAGTGAATATAAAAAAAAACAATAAAAAAACATAAATTTTGCATCAAGAATGAAGTCGATCGGATAATTTGTTGCCGACATATTTGTAATCATATTTTTCACACTCATCGATTTTTCATGATCCTGTATTTCGTTCAAATTTCAATTCAGAGATATATTTTAATCGTAATTGAGACACATTTTCCGATGCAGTAAACTGTTAGTTAATATGATTATAATTTTTCGAGTTATAAGGATGCTTCTTTTACGCAATTTGGTACTACTCGATTATCCTGCCGACCAAAAAACTATCGCCAAACTGTAAGATTAAATGCAAATAATGGCTTATCGTAAATGTCAAGCATTTAAAGCATCACCGTGTCAGGGGGGTTACCATAGGAGGGGCCCTGTTCTGTCACCAAAGTCCACCAAGTTTGTCACCAACTTGGCGATATATCGTCAAATTTGGCAACCAAAATGAGTCATCAAAATTGACGCCAAATTGGCGGTACCTCTAATATTTCGCCAAATTCCCATGGACTTCCATTGAAAACTAATACAGTTTATTTGCTTACAGAAAATCAACAAATTGAGATATTTTAATGCAAAAAAAGTAATATTAGTTTAAGGGATTATATTAATTATATTTAAGGGAATCCAAGTAAATTAAATTATGAATAAAAGTAACATGATGCAATGCTTAGCACGTATCACATGTTTTATTTTCATATTTTATATTATGTACTAGAAAGGTAGCCCGTCAAAAATGACGGAAATTTAGATATAAAGATATATACAACTCATGTGCAAGAATATGAGTTTTCTTGTTTGTTCCGCAGTGATAGATGAAAATAACACATTTTAAGAATGAAACACATTTATGAAAAATTGTGTACAGTAGAAGACCACTAATCTGCACAGTTTGGTTCCAAGTGTTATGCAGATTTGAGGCTTTTTGCGGTCATGTCAATTCAATCTTTGTTTACATTTTTTTAAATTCATATATTGGACAATTTAGATTGTTAAGGCTTAAAAAAAATTAATTATACACTTGAAGTAAGGTAAAAACTATTAAATTATCGTTAAGATTTCCTGAAATGGTATTATATGGTATTATATGTGTGTGCTTCACGATCTTGGTAACGACGTTGGCGAAATCGGCTGCAACTTGTCATAATCCTAATAGTGTGGGCCGCTATAACAAAAAAGTAACCAGTTTTTAGTAAAATTTCTGATATAAAGTAGTTTTCAAAAACTTGTGTAAAATTGCAGGCCGTTCTCATGTTATGTCAGTCCTAAGAATAATATTTCTAACACTGAAGAGTTTCCATGTATATGTGGAATTTAGAAAAGCTTCTTCAAAAGAAAGGTCCTGAAATGACATTGTAATTTCTCTAATTTCAAAGTTTAATCGGCCCTGATGTTGTTTACTGAAATCTAATAAATACAGTTATTTTGAAAATTACAACAGAATTAAACAGTTAAACTTATTTAACTTAAACCTGCTGTTACTTCCCGATGTTATTTTTTACTATTAAGAAAGAAAATTAGGTACTTCTTAGTTATCCCGTCGACCAATTTCGGCAAATTATATAAATCGCCAAACCACTCGCCAAATTATACACATTGACATAATTTTTTATTTTAAATAACGAAAGAACAAATAAATTAACAAAACATTAATAAAAATACAAATAAAACGTCGAATTGGTTTTATTGGCCATTATTGGCATTTAATCTTACAATTAATTAATTAATGGCAACCATTATTGGCAATTAATCTTGCAATTTGGCGACAGTAATTTGGTCGACGGGATAACTAAGAAGTACCGAAAATTATTTAGATTTTTCAAATCATGCATTTATAAATTTTTTCCGTCTTTAATAACTAAATAATGAAAAAAATATGCTCTTGTTCTGAACTCATAAATATGACAATAAAATAATGTAACTAAGAGACATTGCAAAATTAAATCTTTGTGATTTCAAACCATAAATGAACGATACCGCCACCATTTTACCTACTATAACGTCATTAGAATATTGTCCATTGATTGTTGGAGAACTTACGTGGTGTATGATTACCTCAATGATTTAATATTTTTTTACGTTTCATGATGAATGAATCACTTGTGTTTATATAGGTTTATGGAATGAGATATTAAGCTGTGAACCTAATTTCAACTGAAATTATCCAAGGATATATGCATTTTTAATTGAAATTAAAAACAATGCTTTGATCTCGAAATAAAAAGTTTTAGTTTGTATAATTGGTTATTTCTGTTAATTATTTATTTACGTACTTTCCCATTATAGAGCATTTTAAGAAAAAGCTTGACGCAATTCGGGCATCAGAAAGTGAGATATGTTGCCAAAATATATAAACAGCTACGAAAACAAATCTAATGAACTTTTATTTTTGTTTATATATGCATTTATATACATAGAAAAAATCGTTTCTAAATATATATAATATTTTTTATATACAAATTACGGCAAAGATTTCAGTATTGAACCAGGATACCTAACTGGCACCAATGGTGTTATTTTGCTTGCTATGGTAACCCGGCTATTGTTTTTTTTATTTATTAACAAATTGTTTATTTACTTTTATTTTCTGTTTTTAATTATATAAACTGTTTTGTTCTATAGTTATTATTCAAACTTTTATTTATTTATAGTTATTTCCATTTCAAAATGATAGCAAATAATTAAAAAATATATAAGTAACTGGTATTCGAAAGCGAGATTTCTGCCAAATTGGCGTCAGAGAAAATCATGCCAACCCCGATGCGTATATGACATCTGCGCAAAAAGTACTTCTGTTTCTTTATAAGAATGGGTAAATAGCTTTTTTTATATTAAATAAATCGCATACATATGGAAAAAATTGCTTGTGAATATGAAGCAGTAAATAGGTTGTCAGAAAATACGTTGGCAAACTTCTTTCTCGCCAAGAAACTTTTCTCCGAAGTATTGTAGATAAGCAATGATCGCTAGAAATGCATTTTTAATTATGATATGCGCTTTTATGTTTCACTACATTTATGCATACTATACTGTGTGTATAAATGCTACAGTTCATATGCAGGGCTACACAAAAGAATTCGCAAGGGTTACTGGGTATGAGAGTAAATTGCTTAAAGGTGGTTTTTAAAGGAGTTATGCATTTTTACGCTGAACTGCATTTAGTTTACTAAGAAATGTTGGTAAAATGTAGATAAAATGATATACAGGGTCACGCAAATAATTTGATACATGACCGTCTATGGATGATAATATCTGGAAATGTGATTTCAATAGTTTTAAGAGTAGTTTAAATCAAATTTTGGCTAAATAGTGGCATGTAATAACGATACTATTAGCTATGAACGGTAACTGCTGAGATCAATCTTTAAAATTTTTTTATGCGTCTTCTAAAATGTTTACTTAGTTATCTTATTTACTTTATTTCCCCCGACGAAGTTATAGAGAATGAAGTTTTGTTAAAGCATTCAGGATGTGTTGGAAAGTGTTTCATATTCTATGCTTAACGCATGATTTTTCTTTCTTCTTTAGTCTTATTTCGAATTCATTTTATTTTTAATTTTTTAGTCTTATACTGCTTTATAGAAACTTTGGCACAGTTGTCATATACGCTAATTTGGCGAAAACATCAACAGCATAAACAACACATCCGGGTTACAATATCAAGCAAAATAACGACACTTTGGCGCCAGTTAAGTACCCGTTGTTTATATGGCATTGGCGTCAGAAAAAAATCGCGCAAATATGGGACGTATATGACATCTGTGCCGAAACTTTAATATTTAATGTTTAAACTCTTCGCTTCAACCCCCTTGCATATAGTACAAACTATAACACAGCTAGCGCAAAATAATAGACAGGTTGGTACTTTTCCACTGTAGGGGCTTTGGCGGTCTTTTTTTTAAAGCTTGGTGTAATTTGGGCATCAGAAAGTGAGATTTGGGTACTTTTCCGTTATACACATACCATTGTCGCCAAGCGTAATAGTGGGCACAAAATGAAAATCACGTGAATTGAAGCATTTGAAAAATAAAAGAAAAACATGTCGATACTAAAGTAAGCATTTAAAAAATATAAAATCTGAAAATTCCAGACTTTTACGAACTATTTCATTAAATCACAAATATATATTTAAAATAAGTGAACAAATAAGCGTTATAAAATAAAGCAATAAAATAAAACTCATATTAAACTGGTAGCATAAAATTACAAATATCCTTTAGCATTTTGAAATAATTGGCGCATTAGCATACATTTTGGCATGGTGTCCGTATAACGGGAAAATATCGAGATTTGTTGTCAAATCATATAAACAGCTATGAAAACAAACTTGATGAGCGTTTTTGTTTGTTTTATATGTTTATTTTATATGTATATTATTGATGTTTTTATGTACATATTATATCTGTTTCTGTATAAAATTAGAGAAACGGTTTTTTATGTTAAATAAATCGCATAAATATCGAAAAAAATGCGTGAGTATATAAAATGAAACAGTGGATAGATTCCGGAAAATATGTTGCCAAATTTCCTTTTTCGCAAAGGCACCTATACTGGAAAAGTACCTAAAGCACATTAAAATCGCACAGTTATGAGCTCTCATAGTACAGCGTCGTCTATTGGCGGCTATTTTATTAGTAGCATCGGGTGGAAGATGTAAAGATGTACTTTAAATTCTTACTCATAGATTTTGAAAAAATATCTTAAAAGAGCGGAGTTTAAATTAAACTTCGGAGACCTCCTTTATGAAAGATTAATGGTTTTAAATGGGAATTTCGCCAAATTAGCCAGCTGTCACAAAGTTGGCTAACATTTGGCGCTACTGTGGTAACCCTGCATTAGTATTTTTTAACAATTACTCATTTCAATGAGGCGGTCCTACCGGAATCGTGAGGGACACACAGAGACTTGGATTTTATATAAATAGATATCCATGATGGGTAAGTATTACGGTGGCCCCCAACGACTAGTTTTCATATTGTTCATATTTCCAGAGCTAATATTTCAGCGTTCACATTTTTTTTTTCATATGAAAAAATATATATATTAATTAGTGCTTTTTATTATAAGGTAAGTTTTTGTTGTTGCTATTTCTCTGTTTTATTGCTGTTATTCGAACACAAAATTTATTATTTGACGTAAATGTTTCGGTTATTTCTGTGCTTTTAAAAGTCTTAACTTATTTCCTGCTGATGACCAATTTTCTTGTTATTTCTTCTTTTGTTAAATAAATGCTGTAGTGGAAAACTGTAACGTTTTACTGAATTATTTAACAATTTTGTTACAAGTTGTAATTATTTATATTTAAAAATATTGTAAAATTTTAGTTTTTGACTGTATGGAGGAAATGCAGTGAGTGTAGTGTTGTCTGGCATCCAGCGTAAATGGGAACTCAAAATGCTCTGGAAACCAATATTTTAACCCCTTGAAGGTCGCCGGTATTTTATATATACCACTTAATTTTAATTCCCAAATGCCACATTCGCACCAGAATTTAAAAACTAAATTTTGCTTTATATTATATACTCAGAGAAACGCTTTTACTTACTTCCATATAAATTTGTTTGTAAAACCTGGTGTAATCCAATTAATTTAACATTTTAGTAACAAAAGTTATTTGCCCCGAAAGGTTAAAGTAATTTTCTTATCCTTTTGTAATGGCAGAATAATCTGCGATTGAAAATGTCAAAATAAACAGCAAGAAATTAGTGGTGTCCAGATCATTTGGAGTCGTGATTTACGCGGGGCACATGGCGACACTAATTGTAAGTGTTCTGAAACATTTTAAAAAATCTAAAGTTGAATTTAATTGAATTTTTATTCATGATAAATAAAAAAAAAATGCAATTTAACAAATTACAACGACCATCTGGAACATGATTTTTTCAAAGACTAAAATTTAAGACATAAAAAATCGCACGGAGTTGATCATACATTACGTACGCCATGAATTAAACATTAATAGTGTTATTACACGTAAAAATTGCAAGCGACAAAAATCGCCTGCGGCTCGTCAGATTTTCTGAACCTTACGTATTATCCACCTGAAACTTACGTATTAACCAAGCATTTCATTGGCTGTTTGGGAAAAATCTTTTCCATTGTCAGATTTCCAAGAAATCTGACGACCCATATTAAAAGAAATTTCATTCTTAAATTTCTGAACATCCCACAATATTACTTTTTACACCGTCGTATAGAGAAAAAAAATGTACTTTTAAATACAGTGTGGTAGAAAGCTGTATCTCAATCTGTTTCTTAGTTATTATTATTATTTTTTTTTTTGTAGTTTTTAATACTTTTTAGTCATAGTGGCAACAGAAGTATCCATCTTTGTTGAAAGTGAAGGGAAATACAGGTTACTGTATAGACCAATCAGAAAACGAAGAAAATGCGGATTAAACCAATAAAAAGCTTCAGATATGCTTTTGATTTCCTACCCTGACGAGGACAATAACCATTTTTCCAAATGGTTCATAATTAAAATTGCTGTTTTCATTACATCTAATTTTTTGATAATTCCCGATCATTCCAATTTTTTTAATCGTTTTATAATTCTTAGTCTACTAAAGCTATTTTTTATTAGTTTTGTTACTAGTATGACTTCTTTGAAATAAGAATATAAAAATTTACTCTGTTGCAGAGCCGAAGTAAATGTTGTGCAAATAGTTCAAAATCGCAAAGCTCTTCATCGGTTATCGCTATCAATGCTTCAGCGATCTGTATAAGAACAAACATTTTACTTACGTAGCATCACACAGTGATTTTACGGTTTTACTCTGCTTGATAATAAACTATTGTTTGAGGATTAGGCGCTTTTAAGGTATCATAATTTAGCAAAAATTGTAAAGTTTATTACCTTAAAATATTTAAAAACCTCTTGGATAATCCTTCAAAAAATTATTTGAACAAACCTACTCTTTTGAATTAAAGCAAAGTTAACGAATTTCATCTTTATCTGAATCAGAATATTTCGAAATATCCTGTTTCCATGTTCATTTGTTTGCAATTACATACAGAGATTAGATTTACAATAATATTTAGAGACTAGATTATGAGACATTCTAGAATGTTTTGATCCACCTTTCTGTTTTGCTTCATAATTTTTATCATAGTAAAAAAAATCCGAGATATAAAAAGAAACTGTCTTATTATTAAAAATTGGTTCCTTTATAAAGTTTTTAGAAACGACCGATTTTATGAATATTAACCACTTCGCCGGCGATAGGTATGGGGAAACAGTGCTTTTACTCCCGAGTTATCTCGGAGCAAACGGTGAAGTGGTTAAATTTCAAATTTTAATTATACTAATTTTTTCACGTAATAATGATTCATTCCTTTCTTCTATCTTCAATAGAATAAAGTGTTGTAATCGAAATTTTTTTCGACTTCAGGTTTTCGATAAATTTACATGTTGTACGTGTCAGAGATCACCGAATTGTACTCCCATAGTACCACCGAAAAGTGTATGAAGTTATGCATAGAGTTAAACCAAATTTTTGGCTATGACCAGCAGTTTTTATTCCGCCAGACGGGGATCCGTAATAGTCACTTTTGTGGCATTTTTATTATTGAACCGTCGAAAAGTGTATGAAGTAATGCATGGAATTGAACAAATTTATTGTGTACGTTTTTGGCTATGGCCACCAGGCCTTCCTTGAATTTCAGAATATGCCACCGGAAGGGATGCTGTAAGAGCGTTTTTTGTAAAATTTCCTCAATTTTTCGTTGTTTTACTGTACATTGGCGGCTCGAGAAGCGACGGTCTAAGCCGGCTTTCGTAAACAGCTGATGTGCAACAAAATAACGAAAAACTATTAGTTTTAATAAATATCAGGTTCGAGATTAACTTGTTTTTACTCCAATAAAATGACTGAAGAAGAAATTTAAGATAAAAATCAAAGTTGGTACTATATTGAACTAATAAGTATTAATATTTGTAACTACTTTTTGAAATATTAAGATGTATGAGATAGATGAAAGTTTCGGGATTTGCTCAATCAATTAGTTTTAATTCAATTAAGGGGTAAATTTTATTGATTTATATTTTATTTTACTTTCGGATGTCTTAAATGCCTTAATCATTTAACTTTTCAAAGCGCTGATTCTCTTGATAATTTTCATCTTCTTAAAAAATGGAAATATGTAAAGAAAGACCTCAGAGGATGAATAGTGAGGTAACACTAAGTGACACAATCATCATTTTGAGAAAAAGACCTGTAAAATACCAAATATCTATTTGCATTTCTGGTCAAATGCCTTTTTTATCACGGAAAATTTCTGTGAATATTAATTCTGTTTTCTAATAGTAATTTAACAGACGGTGTTAAATTACTATTAATAATTATTAGGCCATTAATTCTCTTCAATCATATGCTTAAATCAATTTTTTTTTTTATTATGCCACTCTCCATGTTTATCATCTGAGCTCCTCAAATAATAAATTGACTTTACCTTTAAATAGTTTTTTTTTTTTTTTTTTTTTTTTTTTTTTTTTTTTTTTTTAAGAAAACATTCTTGTAACTTCTGATTGGAATTTTAATTACAATTATAGCATGCAAATCTAATTACTTTTAAATGAAATTAGCAACTAAATTTTACTCAGAAATAGCTATTACCATTTTTTATGATTTTTAATGATCTAATCGTTGATACCATAAGGTATAATATTCAACAACTTGAGAAGTTCATTTTTCGATACTTGCTGAAAAGATAACAGCATGAAAGCAATAAATAAAAGTACAAATATTATGATCTTCTACATTTTTTTAAATAACAGCTAATGAGACTTTTGTTTCTGGGGTAATTTTATATTAACTGCTACTTTATTATGCAAACAGCTTTTGTAATTGGAGAATAGTTTTGTGAATATTTGTTTGATGTCTTGTGGCACGTTCTGTGGTAAAAATTAATTTTAATTACGCGGAAAATTAATATTAGGCTTCATAAACAATTATTATCACTCTGTAAATTATACATAAAAGCAAATAGAATTGCAGGAGGATAATGCATAAAATAATTTAATATATCTGCAAATTATTTGTTAATGTGAATCATAGATTTAAAAATAAGTAAGAACACTCCCATTTTCAGGAATTAAATATATTTTTTTATCTGTTAGCATTATTAATGTTTTCTTTAATTATAGTTTTCTGATAATGGCTTGTTCAAATTTAGAAATAGAAAATTTAAAATAATCATATGAAATAATGGCTTGATTGTAAAATACATTTGCGTAACAGACTAATAATAATATTTATTTTTTTATCTACTATCTTTAAATATTTTAATGAGTTTTATGTATGTGATAACATATATGATTAAAAAAATTCTAATAACAGAAACAACGTACGGTTTTGTCTTTATAAATATTTATTTTTCATCTTTTACTCAGACATACACGAAATGAAATTATAGAAAACTAAAATTGTGGTACAAATAAATGAAAAAAATAAAGGAAACACAATAAATTCCATTATATAATGTTTCGAAAGTCGTCAGCACGTTTAAATATATAAATAATTAAAACCAAAATGGAACTGAAGTAAAAAGTTCTACAATCCATGAACAACGTTAAATTGTTTTGCCCAGAACCCATTTAAAATGACAAGCCTGGATTAGAACCTAGGTGGCCTGGATATGAAAGAGGCGATATACAGAGCACAACGTCTAATTGTTTGAGACGATTTTGGTTAAAAGCGAATCGCTAAGCATCTTGGTTTGTATCTCATTATCGCCAAACTAATGCGTGTTAATTTGTCTCATTCGTATAATCTAACTCTTCCACGCGAGTATGGCCAATTTTTGGAATAGAAAATACCTAGGTTTGCCATAGTATGGAAAAATGCGTCTTTCTAAGTACTGTCTGAGTATCGTATGTCGCCATTATCATATATAAATACACTCTCAGAAAAAGCTCTAAATTTACAGCCGTTTTCTCTTCCATTTTCACAGGCCTTATTTGATGAAAAACGGTCTGATCCACTAAAAAAATACGATACAACCGGATACATTTTCCTCCGCTAGAGTTTAACTATTCATTTTAGTCGTGTTTTGAAAAAAATGTCACTTAACCGTGACCGTAAGATATCTTTTAACCCGCCAAAAAAGCGATTCTGTGATGATTATCTAACTTGCTACGGAACAGTAAATAAAGTGTTATTGTGTTTTGAAGTGCATTATATCTTTGTCCCGTAAAATTACAGGCTACACAAAATGATGGGCATGGACTTTGTTTTACGTGGTATGACTGGAATCTCTGCTGCCGGCCTCTTCCCTTAATTTTACAGGGATATTTTTAGATACTTAGAAATTTAAGGGCAATCCACATATTTTTGCAGTTCTAGCCCATCTGTTACCAAAAATACTTTACGACCCATACATTTTCCATCGTGAGAGTGTACACGTTGACACAAAATGGTGGGCATGAATATTTCTTTTTGCGGGTTAAGACTGGAATCTCTACTGCTGGCCTCTGCCCGTAATTTTACAGGGATATTTTTGACAGTATACACTGGCAGAACCTAACACAATTGTTACGCATTTTTTCGAAAGAAAGATAAAAAAGATTGAGAAACCTTTTACAAATCTTAGATGATAACCTACTGTAAGTTGTGTTGCAGGGCAATGCGCTAACCACTTACATATCGTGTGGCAAAACAAAACTTTATTCTTTCCTTATATATTAGCTGGCTTTAGATGACAGTGATGACGCTTTCGTAAGATTCGAGAAAAATGAAAAGGAATTATGGATCATTGGATATTTCGTGGATTTTCTATAAGAAAATTAGCTTAGTGCAGTGGACACCCTTTAAAATACTAATATTGCGTCTCTGCCTACAACATATCACATATTAATGAGGATTATTTCGTTTTACCTATAATGTTGTATATGAAATAAATGTTAATTATAAATTTTAACACTCTGCTAGTCGCGTGCTTTTTTTTCCAAACAAGTGTAATGGCGCTGTATGGGTCTGATACATCAGTATACATTGTAAACTTTAATAAATAAAATAGATATAAAAACTCAATTTCAAATAGAAATACATAGTGTCAAGCCATTTCCAGTGGTCCAAAAAATCCTTTATTCGTTGCTTGACCATTTTTTAAAAAAATCTGAAATTTTTTGTACAACTACCCTAACATGATGGAAGTTCAAAATGACTATTATTTTAGTTTTATTAATTTTTGTTTGTGCATTGCGGCCATCTTTGTTTCATCGTCTGCAGCAATTTTCTCACAAGAAGGCTTTTCGGAATTGTAAATAATTCATCGTTTATTTCTTCAATTCAATTGCGGATTAAAGCATTTTGTACAAAATACATTGGGCTAAAAATCTGGTGATTGGATAGTTTCCGAAAATAAATCCTCATTTGTGAAATTCGAACATAAAATTTCAGTTTTTTTTCCAGAATTTACCCGTTTACAAAAGGAATTTTTTCTATCAAGGTAAACTGTGAACATTACATAATTTGTTTTACAAATAGGCCGAAAGTAGATGTACTCACACGCCAAGTTCCAGATCTGGGACTTGCTTTCTCTTTGCTAAAAAAAAAATCCCAATTTTTTCAAAAATGTCAAAAATTGCATTTTTGAGGCTTTGATATCTCTGGTTGGGCACGAGATAAAAATTGAAGTTCTGGTTTCTGACAGTATTGTATGGTAGTGTTATGCACAAGAAGTTTCAGGATGGAGATTTGACTACAAGCTGAGATATGGCAAGGAAAACATGTCAAACAATACTGCCAAACTAATGTTTTGTTGTAGTCACAGCTAAGTATTTATATCAGAGTGTCTCTTAAATTTATGTTTTTGATTATCTTTAAATAATAGTAACAGAAAATAATGTCCTTTGCAAAGCTTAGCAATTAATTAAAAGAATATTTATGCCTAAGGCCATACATTTTGTATGGTTTCAGTATTTTTGTTGCAAGTAATTTTAGTAACTATAAGAACCTCAGCACTTTTACATAAAGAAAAAAAATTATACAAGACCTGAGACAAAAACAAAATACGGAAAGAGAAAAGCTGTTAATGTTCTCATTCTTGTTGAGACATGATCAAACGTGGCAAAACACATTCTTGCTTGTTGGTTTAAAAACCAAAATTTTGATCTTTCTTAAAATTTTATTTGTAGGAACCACCAACTCTTGCCATCTCTTGATAACTTGATTGAGGATCTTGGCTCTGCTGGCTCATAGAAATAAACTTTGAAATCACTATGTGCAAGTCTCACTTCATTAATAATTCATAGCTTACTTCTGATGCAAAAATGACATTTTTCTGCATTATAATTTTTGAAAGGTCTTCAGATAACTTTACTTTCTGAAAATTACTTGAGGCTGATGCATAGTAACATGATATAATATTTCATTTACAGCAGCATACTTATGGTAGTAACAAGTTTCAGGGACTGACAAGCAGCATTAAAATTGTGGTTTTTAAACCAAAAAGCAGGAATGTGTTATGGCACGTTTGATAATCTCTCAACAAGTATGATAACATTAACCCTCCGTCTACCAGACGGGTCCATTGGACCCGACAGGTACATACAAAATATTCATTCAAACCAGAAATTTCTTTAAAATAAACTAAGTATATAAACCAGACAAAAATAAGGTAAATAAATAAGTTAAATAGTTTTAAATAAAAATTCTGGTGTAGAACGTTTTATTAAAACTTGAATAAAATTCCCGGTAGATCTAGGGTTAACAGCTTTTCTCTTTCCCTATTCTGTTTTTGTCTCAGGTCTTGTATAAAATTATTTTTTCTTTATGTAAAAGTGCTGAGGTTTCTTTTAGTTACTGAAATTACAACAGAAATTACAAAAACCATACAAAATGTAGGCCTTAGGCAAAATTAATTTTTTAATTAATTGCTAAGTTTTGCAAAAGGCTTTATTTTCTGTTACTATTATTTAAAGATAATAAAAAAATAAATTTAAATGACACTCTGAGATAGAAAAATTTCCACTTGTAAACGGACAAATTTTGGAAAAAAACGGAAACTGTATGCTTAAATTTCACCAATAAGCAGTTAGTTTCGGAAACTATTCTATTACCAGATTTTAAGTTCAATGTATTCTGTACAAATTGTTTTAATCCGCATTTGAATTGTGGAAATAAACGATGAATTATTTAAAATTCCGTAAACGCTTCATGCGAGAAAATTGCTGCAGGCGATGGAACAAAGATGGTCGCCACGCGCAAACAAAAATTACTAAAATTAAATTAATAGTCATTTTGAACTTCCATCATGTTAGGGTTGTTGTACAAAAAATTTGAGATTTTTTAGAAATGTTCCAGCAACAAGTGCTAGACCACTTTACCCCATAACATTAAATCAATTTCTTTAATATTATGAAAATGTTTTATATTTTACAAAATAATTAATGTATTAAAATTCACATGAGAGTTATGCATGCAAATATCAATATTTAAACTTTCATGATAGTTAAACATTTATTTTTATTAGTAAATATAGGATAGTCGTTTAAAGAAACACATTTTCTTCTTACTTAGTCTCCATTTTCCTTGTTTGATTCACTTCCACATTTCCGAGAATAAATAAATGAACAGCACGGCAAGAACAAGTTTGAACCACATCTTTTTCCTTGAATATCTAGTTAAGCGTTTTTTCTCGTGTTTTTGACGAAGTTTGCAACTTTTACGTGAAGATTGATCATTGTTATTGCTGTTATTAACTTCTAGATTTTCAGTGTAGTTTTTCTTTGGCACAATTTCTTTCAAGCATGGAGAAGAGGGTATCGAAAGGCAGCTGATTACAGTCCTTTTCTGAAGCTTTCCTCAACAAGTTGTTTACTAATTTGTTTTAGAAATACTCTTCTTCTGATTGCTTCATTTCCATTGCTGAAAAATAGAATCTGACAGTTGATTCCTGAAATATTAAGCAATGAAAAAAATATAGCCATAGACCACCTTTTAGTGTTCAGGTGACTAAATACAATGAACACATCCTTTCCAGGACATCGACTCCAATCTTAGTTTAGTTGAAATATGTTATTATGTCCATTTTTCATTTATCTTCCATATTCTCACCAATGTTATTATCTAAATGCATCTATGATATTAGTAAAACATTTATTCAATACGGGGACTCACAAAACGAGTGTACCTTCTTTATGAAAACCAAAAATGCTGGATATAATCTCTATTCCTTAAAATTTTTAATTAGCGAGGTATTTCCCATCTTTTTAAGTTCCAACGAGTGACAAACAGTGTTCTTCTGATAATGGCTTCAAAAGGGTTGCATCACTAAACCAGATGTCTTCTGTAACATTTCGTCCAGAATTGCTCACTGAAATATCCATCGGATTCACTAGTTCTATATTTTTGTTGTTTACAGCATAGGGAACTTCAGGTTGCTTTCAGCATAAAGTCCTAAACTACATGTGTAAAATGTATGAGAGCGTACGAGAGCAAATATTTTTAATCCATATTTGGCGGGTTTCTAATGGATATATTGGATGAAGAAGCACCTTCACCTGAACGTTCAGGTTTTTCATCTAATGTCACACATTCTCCAACACAGTAGCATGATTCACAATTTTAAACAAATCTTTCAAATAACTCACGTATAGGAGCAAAGCGATAATTTTTATTATTTTATGATCTTGTTTCAAATCGAATTACTTGGAAGAGGATTCTGGACCTAGACAAAATTTATGGTCAAATTAAATATTTCGACTCCAAACCCGCTTGTGTCCCACAAATCATCAAGATTTAATAGTACTGCTATAAAGAGACCAGCTGAGAACAAAAGTCCAATTAAAGCTTTGATTTCAGTTACATCAGCATCCAAAGTACCTGTCACGCATGTAATTAATTTTCATAATATCAGTATACTGATTGGTAAAGGTAAATCATATGCAGGATATTATTATCGAATAATCACTGCGAATGCTCTAAAATGTCATTTATATTTTTTACTCTACCTTTTAAACTTGGAAGCTTTACAAGTAAGCTGATTTTAGTTCTTTTTCTCTCAGTAGTAAACGGAGTTTTCATCCAATACTAATAATCGATTACCTTATTTTTGTGTTTCCGAAGAGCAACATATCCTGTCTTTCTTCATCACATTCATCAACACTTAAATCGGTATCGTTCTGCTCACTGGAAGTATCTTCTTCGCGTTCCTTTACATTTTCAGATGCATCTGTATCGTATTAAAAAATTATTAGTATTCTTATATGCAGAGTATGATAGCTTTGAGTCAATTGATAATTAAATTAAGTACTAATTAATAAGAAAGAAAGGAACGCATTATTTAGAAAAGAAACTTACGAAATGAATTTTAATAACATCAATATGGATAACAGAACAGCCATTTCACCTATTACATTTTCTATAAGATACAACGAGTTTAGTTGTCTTTACTAATGACCAACTAATCAATGCATAATGTCATAAGTTCACGTGAGACAAAATATGAATTAACATAACACAAAAACTATATTTTAACACTTTCCCTTGTTAATTACATATTTAGTCTTTAGCCTGATAATCCCATTTGATCACACAATATTAGTAATCGAGTTTTGGCTAACGGCTTGGTCATAATATCTGCAATCTGTTTCTCAGTAGAAATTTGTTCTACAACTAACTTTCCTTCTAACACCTTCTCACGAACGAAGAAATGCTTTATTTCTATATGTTTTGTTCTCCTGTGATATTCTGGATTATGGGCAAGTTTTACGGCTGCACTATTGTCTACTTGAAGAATAGGTATTTCTTTTAGTTGTACTATTCCTTCATACAATCTTCTGAGCCAAATAATTTCTTTAGTTGTTTCAGATGCTGCTATAACTTCAGCCTCTGTTGTTGAAGTAGCCACGATGGTTTGTCTTTGACTGCGCCACGAGATTGCACCTCCAGCATATATTATCACTGACCCAGATGTTGATCTTCCAGTTTTTATGCATCCTCCAAAATCTGCATCACTGTAACACTTTAATACTCTATTTGAATTTGTTGCGCGATAAGTAATACCAAAATTTCTTGTTTTTGATATGTAGCGAAAAGCTCTTTTAACTCTCACTACATCTTCAGCAGATGGGTGTTCTAGCGTTCTTGATAAAACTCCTACGCTGTAAGCTAGATCTGGTCTCGTTCCTACCATTAGGTACATTAGAGCTCCAACTGCTTGTCTATACGGAAAAATAACTTTCTTAGATTCTTCAGTATTTTGCGATCTTGATTCCTTTAACATCGGTGTTGCTACTGGTTTGCAATTTTCAAATCCAAATCTCTTAAGAATCTTCTTGGCATATCCTTTTTGACTAATAGTAATATCTCCGTTTTTCTGATATTCAATTTCAAGCCCTAGAAAACAAGAAGCTTTTCCAGTAACTATCTTGAATCTGGCTTTTAACTTTTCAATGAAGATTTCGCACTCTTGTTTATCATTTGCAGCAATTAATCCATCATCTACGTACAATGCTATAATTAACTTTTTGCCATTCTTCTCTCGAATGTATAGACATGGATCGGCATCACTCACTTTGAAATCAAGTTTTAATAAAAATTGACCAAAACACTTATTCCAACAACGTGGAGCTTGTTTTAAACCATACAAACTTCGCTTGAGCTTGCATACTGTCTTTGTGCCATCCTCATATCCTTCTGGTTGTTGCATGTAGATTGTTTCTTCTAATTCTCCATACAAAAATGCTGTAGATACATCAAATTGTGATAAATACATTTTTTCTTCTGCTGCTATACTCAATACGGCTCGTACTGTTTCTAATTTTGCTACTGGACTAAAAGTTTCAATATAATCAATGCCTTGACGTTGACTATAACCTTTTATAACAAGCCTGGCTTTATACTTGTTAATACTGCCATCTGGATTTATTTTGATTCTATAAACCCACTTGCATGGTATAGCTTTGGCACCTTCTGGTAAATTAACTAATTCCCAGGTCTCATTTTCTTTTAAAGATTTTATTTCATTCTCCATAGCTTTCTTCCAATTAGAACTTTCCTTGCTGTTGATTGCTTCTATGTATGTTTCAGGATTTTCATTTTCATAAATTAATGACTCAGCTTCCATTATATAATCATCAAACCGTGCAGGCTTTCGAATCTTGTCACGTTCTCTCAATTGCATATCATGTGATGGTTTAACTTCTTCATCACTATCAACATCGCTGTCACTTAGATCGTCTTGTTTTTCATCTTCTTTAAGTTGTTCATCTTCATACTTTCCCTGATTAGAAAGATCGCTTGTATTTTCTCGTTTATTGTCGTTGAAGGGTAAATGAACTGATTTATCGCATTTATTCAATTTTTCATGAAAAATGACATCTCTAGAAAAAATCATCCTGTTTTCTTCTTTAATCCAAATTCTGTAACGCTCATCAGAATCGTAGCCTACAAGATAACCTTTGATAGCTTTCTTCTCCATTTTTCTTCGCTTTTGTACAGGAATATGAGCATAACATGTAGAACCTATTACACGTAAATGCTTTACCCTAGGTTTCTTCTTGATCCACAATTCATAAGGACTAACTCCCTCTACTGAAGATTTTCCCGTTCTGTTTAGGATATATATCGCAGAAGATACTAGTTCGGCCCACATTGCATCCGGAAAACTAATTTCAGGATTCGAATATTTGAATGTTCTTGCCATTTCTACAATTGTTCTGTTCTCTCTTTCACTTGATCCATTCTGTTGTGGTGTAAAAGGTGCGGTAGGTCTTTTTGTAATTCCTTCTTCACGCAGAATTGCTTCAATTTCTTTATTGTCAAATTCTCCACCATTATCGCTCAAAAATTCTTTAATTTTGTATCCCATAGTTTTGGCATGAGCAAGCATATGTTTTAACATAGTATTGACTTCTGACTTCTCTCTTATCATGTAACCATACCTAAACTTTGTGAAGCTATCTTTAAATACAACTAAGTATCGTTTCTTTTGAAAAGATTCAGGAAACGGGCCACAGACATCAGCCGAAATAAGTTCACCTGGTTCTGTTGCTTTCTTTCTGTTTCCAAAAGGTAAGCGATGTGCTTTTCCATAAATGCATGGTTCACATAACTTATTTTCCAGTTGAACTTTGATTCCTAACTCTTTTTCAAGCTTTTGTTTGATGTGACATTTATCTTGATGACCCCATCTTTCATGATAAAGTTGTAATAAAGAATCGTTTTTCTCAGTATTGTTTATTTCTAAAATTTGCTTTGGCATGATTGGCTCAATTATTGCCTTAAACAAAGATCCAGATACATTGCGTGTTCCATATAGTACCACTTGATCATTTATCTTTAACCAACATTCAGTAGATGTCGATCGAAATTCACTGTCTTGATTTCTGTCTTGAGCAGCCAACACTGAAAATAAATTTTTGTTGACTTCGGGTACATACCAGACATCCTTCAGCTGAATTTCTTGACATTTTCCACCAGCAAAAGATTTGAAACGAATAGTTCCTTTTCCAATTGCAGCCAATCTTTCCTTTCCAGCAGCCTTAATGCTACAAGGACTAAGAAATTGTTTGAAATCAGTAAAGTACTCTGAACAGTTCGTGATATGTTGAGTTGCTCCATTATCAATCCAAAACGCTGTTGAATCTGCTTCTGAAGTATACGTTTCGACAGAAATAGACATCGCTGCACCACTGGCGGTTTTCTTTATATCTTTAGTATCGCTACTTGGCGACTTTTTGGCTGGTTTTCCATCGGAAATCCATTTTCTACAATTTCTTACCCAGTGACCTTTACGGTTACAGTAGTTACAAATGTCAGCTCTATATGACTTCTTGATAAATTTGGAATTTTTATCTTTATTCTGTTTTTCCAATCTTGAAGCTGCTAGTGCTTCCTGAACAGCAATATCGCCGTTTTCAACTTTGATGAAATTTCTCTCAAACATACAAAGTTGCTCTGTTAATTCATCAAATGTTCTGTCTTCGTTTTTAGACAACAACATCCAGCTAGACTTAAAGGTTTCAAATTTTCGCGGTAAAATTTGCAATACTTTACAAACTAACATTAAATCAGGTAACTTATTTACACCAATATCTTTAAGTCCGTTATTTAATTCACTCCAAATGGTTCTTAACTTAGCTATGTGAGTTGATACATCATCGCCTAACGCCCAGTTAAATGCGAAAAATTCTGTACATATCTTAAATAACTGATCTTTTGACGTTGCTTCAAAATGATGCTTTAACGCTTCAAACATTTCATGTGCTGTTTCTTTATCCATAATCTTTTGATAAACTACATCAGTTACGGCACTTGCTATCACGGATTTTACGTAACTATTAGCTTTACGATACAAATCAGAACGTACTTTATGTTCCTTGATTTCTCTATCTTCAGCAGTGTTACTTAATGGTTCAGGTTTCTTTAATTTACCATCTATAACATCAAGTGCTCCTTCGTGATAATCAAGTAAATCTCTAATCTTGCGTTTCCATATTGGCCAGTCTACTACACCAGTCAATAATTTAACTTGCTTCGTTAAATCCATTTCTTCTTAAACTTTAATGCGATTTCAAAATCTTTTAATGATAATCTTCTCTACTAAAATAAACTAATGTTTTACTTCACTTTCTATGAGCAAAACCTAACTTATCTATATCTAATTCTAATCAATCAGACTTGAGCTAACTAGCGCAATTCAAAGCGAGCTGAAAAGCCCATAACCTATTAAAAAATTATTAGTATTCTTATATGCAGAGTATGATAGCTTTGAGTCAATTGATAATTAAATTAAGTACTAATTAATAAGAAAGAAAGGAACACATTATTTAGAAAAGAAACTTACGAAATGAATTTTAATAACATCAATATGGATAACAGAACAGCCATTTCACCTATTACATTTTCTATAAGATACAACGAGTTTAGTTGTCTTTACTAATGACCAACTAATCAATGCATAATGTCATAAGTTCACGTGAGACAAAATATGAATTAACATAACACAAAAACTATATTTTAACAACAACATCCAGCTAGACTTAAAGGTTTCAAATTTTCGCGGTAAAATCATCCTTCTCTTCATGTTGCATTTCTTGTGTCTACAGTCCCTCGTTATCAGTATATTCAGATTCTGAGTCCTCAAACAATACTTTTTGAATTTACGCTACATCTTTCTTATTGGAAAGATTAAAATAAACTTTTCTGGAAGCCATTTTATATCTGTAATGAAAAAAAAATAATAATAATTAGTTTCACTAAATTTAAACTGGTATGAATAATTTACAAGCAAATGAAAAAAAAACCTAAAAAAGTTGCCGCCAGTATATTTGTGATACATTATGGTTTAACATAGTAAAGTTAAGAATAAAAATTTTTAAATAGTGTAAAATATAGTTTTTGTAATGTAGAAAATAATACAAAATATAAAAGTAAGAAATACTTATAAAAGAAGTTGCGTTGTTATCTCACAGATAATATATAACAATCGCTTTTCCGAACATCACACTTGAACCGTTGACACAACATTAAAATTCCTTCAAAAAAAATCTAAGAAGATAACAAACTGAATTTTCTCTCAGACATAGCGCCGTCTAGTTATTGAAAAAAAGAAGTAATCGTGTATCCCTCAGATAAGGAGCGTGAATGTTAATGCGTACTACAGTGTTAAAAATTTTGCGGAGTGTTGGACTACCTTTTGGTATTATAGTAGCTGCTACCATAAGATTGAAATATCTCGTTCATCATTTGGAACTATGTTTGAAACCACAAATTTTGGAACGAGATCTCTTCATCTTATGATGTCATATTACTTTAGCACCGAAAATTTTCAGTCCTTCACTAAATGTTGAACAGTGTAAGCATCCGATACTGCGAACAAAAATTTCACAATTAACCGGTAAGAATGGATAAGGCAGTCGTGTTGCATAATAGCTTTTAAAAGCAATTTTCCTACCACATCTTTTATTAGGAGATCAAGAAGTTGTTAGTAACAGAGTTGAAGAAAAAGCTAATTTTTGACAAAAGACAATGTGGGATCCAAACAATGTTTCCGGCTGTTTTCGAATACTACAAGTCAAAATTAGAAAAGCGTAACAATATCATTTTTCCACTATAGCAGAGAAACATTACTTATTTATTATAAGGTTTTTGAAATACGATAATACGGCAATATGTTTTTTATACTGTGTTTGCCCTGAATAATTAGAACTTTTCTATTAACAGCATTGTCATTAATTCACATTTAAAAATAAAAATAATAAATTTAAACAACGTTGATTCTATTATAATAACGTTCAGAGCTGTTTAACTGTACTTCAGAACAGTAAACTGTATTCATTAAATTCAGATGATGAAATCATTTTTTTTACGATTAAAATTTTTGTAGTGTGTAGTGCGGAATTCGGTGAAAAATGGACTTCCTTTGAAGGCCGTATTAAGGTTTATGTCTACACTAAAATGGCCATTTTGATGAAAATTTTTGATTTTTAATGTTTTATTTGAAAGAGCAATCTTTTACGATACCAAATCTGTATTAATTGTATCCCACTGATTGCTAGAAGAGTAGTTATGGCCAATTTAATAAACAGATTGTAATGAATGAAATACCTGTGTGGGCATAGGAAGGTCAAGAGAAACCTAAACAATGTTTCTATGCATGATTTTCTTAATTTTTTTTTACATAACAACACTAATAAATCTTTATTGGCACTTCTAGATTAATTTTTTAGATAACAAATAATGTGGTTAAGAAGTATTTAAAGGCGATTTCTGGAAAATCAATTTTTCGATTATTTCCATGTTCGTTAAACTTCCTCAAATAAAATGTTTAAAATATATTTCAATGAAATTTTGTCAGAATGATTTCCATATTACTCACAAAGTTATGAAAAAGTATTTAAGCTCTATGTGATAATGTACTTATTCTATAGGTACCCGAATATAAACAAGTTGGAAATTGATCGTGAAACGTGGCAAATGAGGTGCGTTCGTACTATAACTAGTTTTATAAATATTTTTTGAACCGCATATTGTACTGAATGTATATTTTAGTGCAATTCTTAAGTGCATATCAATTTCATTCTGTTCGAAAGGCTGTAACATCATTAAAATGCACTTGCAATATTTTTTTCCCATTGGCCTTAATGTAACGGAAAATTTTTCACTGTCCTTGTAATTAAACTATACATCCGATTTTCATTAATATTTGAAATGACGCGACAAAATCTTCTAGCAATTATATATTTAAAATTTCAGCCCATCCGGAAGCCTGTAACATCATTAAAATGCACTTTCAATAATTTATTCCTATTGGCCGTAATGTAACAGAAAACTTTTGACTGCCCCTGTAATTAAACTATACATCCGATTTTCATAAAATTTTAAACGACTCGACAAAATTTTGCAACAATTATATATTTAAACTTTCAGACCATTCGGGTATTTTTTGCTCTGTTATATGCGGACAGACGGACGGACAGACAGACAGACTGACTGACTGAGCGACAACTATAGGTGCTACGTATTTATGTAATTGCGAACGCACCTAAAAATTGGTAATGTTTAACAAAAAATATTTTTTGACGTATTTTGAAATATTTCAGTTAATTTTGGAAATATTATAGAACTCCTAGTATATTGCACATGTATGTGTAATTGTAGTACAAAGTGGGGCAACTGAAATATATTTAGTTGAATTGTGTGTACGCTGTCTGACATAAACACAAAATTTTGCTTAAAAATAGCAAAACCTCCAATTTTTAAAAATGTTATGAATATATTGCTAACATTTCATGTTCTGTGTTTGAATAGAGTTAAAAATATGTGTTTTTATTCAATATTGCACTTAAAAAAAAAAAAAATAAATAAAAATAAAAAGCGCTCCGAACGTAGGCCTTAACGCGAGATCAACTAGTACCT
The DNA here is from genome assembly GCA_963932465.1 of Maratus speciosus. Taxonomy (NCBI): domain Eukaryota; kingdom Metazoa; phylum Arthropoda; class Arachnida; order Araneae; family Salticidae; genus Maratus; species Maratus speciosus. The sequence goes on from OZ010800.1 coordinate 91,869,498, forward strand.
TAACGGGATACTATTATAAAGGAATTTTGTCTATCAAACAATATCGTGTATTAAACAACTGACTTATTACATAAAGACAGATTTCAGTTATTTTATAATTATTGCTAATAAATATTTTTTTTTTAATCTTTAATGTGTCAATAATTTACAAAAATATGCATTTACCAATGAATAAATGCTAATGAAAAGTGACAATAGTCTCTAAATATTCTTATTACGTATTATGAGTGAAAAGCAATCTGTTTCAAATAAGAATGTATTATTTTATGTTTTCAGTAATTTTTTTAAAGGCTTTTTGGAGAGAATTCCCATTGCGTATGATATATTTATAAAGAAAACAACTTTAAAATAGCGAAAAATATTTTTTTCCCCCATTAGATATTTTTACAATATATCGACGGTGTGTGGTGTTATTTTTATAAAATGACATAGAGGTATCTTTTAATCCTATTGAATTAAATTCTCCCTAATGTTGAATTACGTTAGAGTTAACATTTATTTTCCTGTTTGTTTTTTTAATATTGTATGTTTTTAAATTATTAATTTATAAGGAAAACAGATATTTTATTTTGAAAATAATGATTACACTTATCTTATAGACGACATTTGTTAAAAAAATTAAAACATAAAATCTCATCCATCAACAAATAAAAATCTATTTATATCTGAAATAAACTCAAGTGTTTGACCAAATCTAAATTGTTTAATTGTTGCTTGAGTATTTTAAAATAAGGATAATGAACATTTGTAAATTATGCTCGACATCTAGACAATGGCAATTACAACTTAATTACCCTCTTAAACAGTATGCAATTGAGATTTAATGAAAAGACCAACTAGATAAATCACCGCCGTTACATTATCAATACAGATCCACACAAAAATATAGCAAATATATTATCTACCCTGGCACAACTTACACAAGGACAGTCTTAGGAAGAAAAAAAGTAAACACCTACTACTAACTCTTCAACAAGTTATCATAGTATAAAGAACGGTAAAAATAAAGAACGTTTGAAAATAAACTCTACTTTTAAATGATGTATATAAAATTCACGGAGCCATCTACACACAAAAAAAAAAAAAAAAAAAAAAAAAACACAAAATTTAGTTTTCTCAATGGTAAGAACCAATTTTGATAACGTAAATAAATCCTACACCTTGCAATTAGCATAAATACAAATTCGGACAACTAATTTCCGTTAAATTATTTTAATATAAGCATATTTTAGGAGTTGAAACTGAACTATTAACTCAACCGTTTATGCTACAGAATGACTGAGTCACTTCTTTTAATGTATTATTTCTGGCCAATGAGACCATTTCACACGTTTAATATCTTTCAGCTGTTGTTATATACCGTAAAATCCTCTTCAATATTCATTTTATAATATTTACAAGTGTTGAATTATCCGATTTGAATTTATATAAGGTACTCGTATTTAAAATAGTTTTCGAATATATGAATGTCATTGGAATTTTATAGGTGATTCAGATTTTGAATTTATTTAACTCGCTCTGTACTGAATTTATTGGAAGAATGTGAAGAATATAGGCTAATACAAAATTAGAATTATAAAAATATATGAAGCAGTATAATGAAACAGTATAAAAATTAAACAAAAACAAATCACTGAAAAAAATTTAATAATAAATTATTATTATTTGTATATTTTATATATTATTTTATTTTTTATACACATAAAAAAATCAGACTGTTGCAGTATTTTTTTTTTTTTTTTTTTTTTTTTTTTTTTTACTGACTTGCGTATAAGTCTAAACACCAATTTACTTGCAGAAAATTTTCGCAAATTCTTCGTTTTACACACGAGTATATGTGTTACAGTAGAACTTCGATTATCAGACCCTCGTTTAACCGGAACTCTCCGTAAACCAATGTAGATATCCTGATTTTTATTATATTATTATTATTATTATTATTATTATTATTATTATTATTATTATTATTATTCTTTTTGTATGCAAGCATTCCTTTCCAGACCACGAGTATATATAAGTATTTTGGCTCCCCTTTCATCGAATTCGATTTAAATTAGTTTCAGCTCGAGCAAGATGCGATCCCGGTGTAATTGTACTCTTGCCCCCTCCCACCCCCCACCCTGTGTAAACGTCCCTGTTCTAAACAAATAAAATTATTTTCATGTATAATTTGAATTTAGATATTTATTAAGAAGTTTAAATAGTCCTAATAGTAGTTAAAAATAGTAGTAGTTGATAAAAAAATAAAAGAAATGTCATACTTTTTCTTACCTGCCATTTTATTTCAAGAAAATCCAACTTTGTGCTACAACAAACATTTATTTCACATTTATATTCTTAAAAATGCACTGCCACTTATGAATACATAATGAAAACAAATAAGGATATATTTTATAAAATTTTGAAAGAATATCATAATCCCATTTGTAATGGGATTTTTTTTTAATAAAGCGTCCCAAAATTAGGACGCAAGGCACAAATGAGTTAACAAAAGAGCAGTAGAAAATTGCGGGAAGTACGGAAAAAAAAATTAGTACAGAAAAAGTTGTAAGCCATATAATCGGCAGCCCCACTAATATGCCACATGATGTGCTTAAATTTTTAAAAAAGCTGGGGGGAGGGATCTTTTAATATGATGGGTAGCAACGATTTTTATCAAGAACGTCTTGTAATCTCCATGTCATTGATTCAATGAGATTTTTAGCAATATCAGGTTCTCCGAGAATAATTTTCCAAGCGTAAGAATGTAGAAAGGATTCAGGTTAGCGTAAGATCGCGAGGCATTTAAATACGGTTTATCATTTGTCTGAATCTCAAGACAGACTTACGCTCTAAGTTGATCTGCGACGGGCCGTAATCCCAGTCCAAATATTTCAATACAGTGAGTAAAATATATATATATATATATATATATTCTTTTTTTTATTATGCTTTTCTGAACACCATAGACTTATAGAACATCATAGCCCTTAAACATGCATATTGACGTTTTTTATGCATAAATTTAAAAATACTTGGAAGAAAATTTTGAAATTTTGTATCAGCATTAATTAGGGCATAATAAATATAAATCCATCCAATGTATGTCGCAGTTTATAATTTTTTCGAATATTAAATTCCTAATTCCTAATTTATATATTAAAATTTTAAATTTACAATTTCTATGTACTTGTTTTTCGGGTTTATTAGAATTATAAGCATACAAAAAAATATCAGTTTAGGATTAGAATTTCAGGAGATATTAATAAAAATATGATAATCTAATTTAATGTAAGCAATCTCCCCATAAGAAAATCTAAAATTTGAATGTTTATAATTCAAAAAATTATTAGCCATATGACGTGAAATTTTGTTTCTAGGCATAGTTTGAACTGAATATTTAAAATATCTTGTCAAAATTGGGTGTTGCCTTTGAAAAACAGAACGTTTGGATTGTTCTTTATTTATAGATGTTCCGCTAAGCAAATTTTATATACGCCATTTAAAAATTGACTTTATTTTCAATCGTTTGGCAACAGTAAATTTCCTGTACTATAAATTTATTGTACAGTTAGTACGGAGTGTTTACTTTTCTTTGGTTGACTGTACATATTTTTTGAATGTCGGACTATCTGACAGGGTGTGTGTTAGATTGTTATTTTCACCAAATATTGTAAACTTTTATAAGGACAAAATTTTATAGACTAATTGGTTTGGTATAGGCCATTGGTACTATTTAATCTACATTATATAGGAATTGTAATGATGGACGCGAATTATCAGCTATATCAATTAAAAATAGCAAATTTGATTTTCTGTCATTTTCCAATAGGGTGAAAATGTATCCAGGCCGGGTTAGAACCTGGAAACGTAGCCTATATTTACCCGACTGCCAAGAAGGGTTATGTGTTTCACGCGTATCTGGGTTTCTTTATACCCTCGAAACATCCCAAAGGCTGGATGGATTTTAATGAATAAGGTACCTATCGATTCGACTTAACCGTCCGATGGTTATAGCCTAGGTTTTGTTTTTATAAATTCAAAATGGCAGCCGTAAAATACAAAATGTCGGTGTAGACGAAAAAAAATTACGCACCCTATTGGGTGGAATATCATTGTATATGTCTTTCAAAATGAAGACGATGTTTCGTTGACTATTTTACAGTCAGAAGCTCCGTTTAAATATTACACAACCTGGAAGTTGTGTAGGTAGGATCTCCAGCTTTACTGCAACTCTAATCATCATAGACGTCTATAGGCTTCATCAAAACAGTGTTTATAGGTAGGAACTAACAATTAAATTCAACTTAAAAATCATGAATACAAGTAAATAAAAATATTAGGTAAGTAATATAAAAAAATAGTTTCACATTGATGAGAAATAATTAATTAGTTCGCTTTTTACGCAGTCGGATTTTTTGATTTTTTATATTCAATTTTACTTGTTCTAATGATCTTTTAATTAAGCAATCTGGAACGAGAATCGGCTGACACAATTATCTGTGACCAACTTTTAGAACTGGCGGATAACGAGGTCAACAGAATAAATCTCAAATAAAGGAAGTCCATAATAAATTCAAACTAGATACACACTTTTTACACGTTTTAACGAAACTGATGGATAAAGTTACGATGAAATTTTCGAAATTCTTCCATCTGATGGAACAAATACACCTTTTCACTCAATTAAAACAAAATTTAAAAAATCTGTAATATTTTTACGAATTAGTTTATTGTGTTAAAAGAATAAATATTTATTATGTATTCATTTAATAGTTATTTCAGTTCCATGAATAACAATTCTTTTAGTATATGGCATGTAATATTATGACTAACATTACAAAAATTCCACACGTTATATTACAGTCTAAAAATAAAAGTGAATTTAATTTTTTTTTTTTTTTTTTTTTTTTTTTACTATATTGTAAAAGGAAATATGTTATCATGAATTATACCAAAAATTTTACCTATGCAAATAAATTTTATTGTAGATGCCAATTACTATAAATGAGAAAATACAAAATGCTATGAAAAAGTAATTTTAACAGGGATATTTTGATGAAAAAGTAAACAAAAAAGGGAAAAAGTATTTCTAACTATTTGATAAATTTAGTACATAGATTTAAAGGTTAAACAATATCTTGGTATTTTAAAAATGACAATTACGTGGGAAATCCCATTGTTTTCTCTATCATTTTCATTAAATAATTTTAATGCCTGACAATTACGTGGGAAATCCCATTGTTTTCTCTATCATTTTCATTAAATAATTTTAATGTAATACTCTATAATGAAAAGAATTATTTTGTATTACTTTTCAAAAAATATTTATCTATTAAAAAATAGAAAGAATATTCTTTCTTGATAACAAACACAGCATAAATGCTTCTAACGTATCGCAAAAGTACTCAAAAATCTCATTATCCAAAATGTGTATATGCATTTAAATTCACTTCGAAAATAGCTTACAGAAAATGCTTTTTTTATAAGTTCCTTTCTACAAATCTTTAAAAGGGAATTCTATAATGCATTCAAAAGAAATGAAGGATTTCTATGTGTGTTACAGATAGAAAAGAAAAAAAGTTGTTCTTTTTTTATTTGATGATTATTATATATTGACTTGAAGTGATTCTGTGCTGCAGTTCAATAAGCGTCCTTTCTAAAGATGATGTTCCAAATAAAATGTCAAATTCCTTAAAATGGATAAATATGATACTTCAAAGTTATTGATTTTAATAACATCATTTTGAGAAGCTTTTATCCATATCAATAGGAATTACTGGCTAAAAACAAACTCACTGTCTATAAAGAGTAACTTTTTTTTTCTTCTAAGATTTAAAATAATGTGCTCGATTTTAAAGATATTGTGTTACATTGAAAAATTCTGTATTTTTCTATTGAAACTAATGTTTGCAAAACTCGTAAAAATAATCGAATTCTCATTTAACTTTTATATGCTATTGCATTTGACTATAGCATATTCGCTGCATATACAGGGCAAATAGCATATACAGGGATAATGAAAATAATTCGGAAAAATGATTATCCATGAGGAAAAGCGGATTGAAATGCGTGTTAATAATGTTACACTACTTCAAATATAATCAAATTAATATAACTGATTGAGGTGGACTCCGCAATGTTTTCCGTGGAACATAAAAAATATGAGTATTTATAGTTAGTTTACAGGGTTGCACAAAATATTTGCATTAATTTTGAGTGAAATGAGTGAAAAAAAGTGTGCAATAGATTTTAATGACATTACCATTCTACAAACATAATGAAATTCGCATACAGTGTGTCCGTAATTAAACGACCCTACTTTAAATTTCTCTACTGACAAAACTATTGTTCACAAACTTGTGAAATTTTGTTAAAGACATAATAAAGGAATGGGAATTTGTTCACCCCCCCCCCCCCCCGTCCAAAAAAAAATCAAAATTTCACCACCAGAGGGCGATTTATAATAAAGCACACATTTAGTATTACGATAGCTTAGAAAATTTATATACAGGGTGTCCATAATTAAACGAACCTATTTTAAAGTTGTCTACAGGCGAAATTATTGTTGAGAATGTTGTGAAATTTTTTGGAGGACATAATAAAGATATGGGAATTTGTTTCAGAAAAAAAAAATATATATATATATATGGAGATCGTTTTTTAATGAATTACATACTTAACTTACATTTACGATAGTTTAAAAATTCCGTTATAACCAAACATGTTCCGCATGAAGGCATCATTTTTAGACAGCATCTGGAATCGCAAGATAGCATGTTCCAAAACTGATCGCAGTGTGTTCTGGGAAATACTATGAACATGTCGTGAAATGCTATCTTTAGAATCAGGTTAAGTTAATAAATATAAGTTCTAAACTATTGTAATGCTAAACGTGTAATTAAAAAAAAATCGCCGTCCAATGGCAAATTTTTGAAACTTTTTTTTATATTTTTGCTGAAACAAATTCCCCTCCCTTTATCATGTCTTTCATAAAATTTCCCAACTTTGTTACATTCATATTTTTATAATTTCCTAATATTAAGTAAGTTAATAACTTTAGTATGTCTAAAATATTAAAGTTACTTTTATTCGTCTCATTATGTTTTACACCGCTTCAAAAGTATTATTGTTTAGATTGAAACTCCATAAGGTATCTTACTCCTAGATAGTTGCCATCTTACCCATACATATGGGTAAGATGCTGAAATGCAAGTGTTTACAAAAACAAAATTTTCGAGGCTTTCTATAACATCTGTAAAATGAAATAAGTTTTTAAATCATACATAAGAGTTTAAGCTTTAACAAATAAACGGTCAAGTGTGAGAATTACTCTCGCTCATAGGGCTCCGTACAATAAGTATATGAATTTTGAATTGTATTATTAAAACAATCATTTTTAAAGAAAAATATGACTTCGTATAAACTATACAACGTAGGGTTTGGTATAGCTGTATATGTACTAGAAAAGTATGAATGGGTAGGGGAGACTAGGGAGGGTTGACCATACGGGAGGCTTGACCGACCCATCAGTTCTCATATTTAAAATAATTTCAGAGTTTTACAAATAGGTGTCAACCAAAGCTATTGGAATGCTCAAACAACAGTCTTTGTTTCATACAGCTAATCGAAATAGGTGTGGAAAAATCAAATGGGGAGCGTTTTCAACCTAAAAAGTGTGTTTTTTAGAAATAATTTGTAAGCTTTTTTCAGATAAAATATATCATACAAATTTAAGTAAGTAGGTTTAAAGTAATGCAGAAATAACGAGCTTTCATTCCAGGCATAAAGATTGTACCGTAAGTTAGGCTTAACATAACAATATGCTATTATTTAGAAAAGTGGTATGTGTGGAGGTTTGACCCAGTTAATGTGAGGGTGGGTTGACCAGATGCTCAAGGCTCCCTTAATTAAGTGGTTTTGGCAATCTGTTTATTATACACTGTGCATAATGAAAAGGGTTATATATAAAAAAGAATATATATTTATCCTGTAAAGCTACTGTAAAATGGGGTGATGGAAAAGAAAGTGTTTGAAACTGCTTAAAGAAAGATGTAAAAAATTGCTGTAGTATTAGTAGGAGAGCTGTTGAACATTTTTGAGTAGGTATTTGAGGCACCCTGAAAATTTGTACAACACTTCTTTTGTAATGCCGGAATACAAAATCGAATGTCTGGCTGAAGGATTGTGGCCCAAAAACTGTGCCAGACACGTGTCAAGTGCCATTTTTTGACTACCCAAAAAAGGTATTTGAGGCACGCTGAGATTGAGACAGAATAATATTTATACTTAGAAAAAAATATTTTGAAAATGACAGACACTTTAGTCGGCCCAAAAACTGTGCCAGACACGTGTCAAGTGCCATTTTTTGATTACCCAAAAAAGGTATTTGAGGCACGCTGAGATTGAGGCAGAATAATATGTAAGCTTAGAAAAAAATATTTTGAAAATGACAGACACTTTAGTCGGCACAAAATCTGTGCCAGACACGTGTCAAGTGTCATTTTGCCAAAAATGGCACGTGTCTGGCACAGATTTTGGGCCGACTAAAGTGTCTGTCATTTTTAAAATATTTTTTTCTAAGTATAAATACACTGCTCAAAACAATTAAAGGATATTGCAGTTTTAGGTGGATTTTGTATCTGGTAAACTGTTTAGCTGATTGATACATGGTCGACAGACATAGTAGGTTATAGGAGAATAAATTACACATGTTTGGCAGAAAAAAAATGCATTTTATTGCGCATTTGTGTACTAAAGGAAAAAAAACACAATTTGTGCATATGAGAAAAATAGAATAAGAAAAGGTGTTTTCTTCAAAGAAAATCATTTTCAGTAGGGGGTATGGTTTCCACGGGCGGCCAGCAACGTTGAACACCTTTGAGGCATGGACTCAATGAGGCTATTAAGGACGAGTTGGGGTATTCTGCCCCACTCTTCCAGAAGAGCTCTTTCCAGTTCTTGGAGAGTTTGTGGGGGTTGTTGGCGGCCAGAAACTCGTCTTCCTAGAGCGTCCCAAACGTGCTCGATTGGATTCATGTCTGGAGAACACGCTGGTCATTCCATTCGAACGATTCCTTCCTCGAAAAGGAAATCCTCCACCAGGTTTGGACGATGTGGCCTGCAGTTATCGTCCATTAAAATGAAGTTATCTCCGATTGCTGCAGCGTAAGGGACTACAATAGGTCTGATGATCTCACCCCTATATCGGCGACCAGTCAGAGCTCCATCTCGAATGATGTAGAGGTCAGTGCGCCCGTCAATGGAGATGCCACCATGCACCAACACTCCTCCACCGCCAAATCTGACACTTTGGTGTACGAACGCAGGATTATTCCTACTGCCACGGTCCCTCCAGATGAAAATACGCCTATTATCCGGATGCACAGGAAAACGGGACTCGTCAGAAAACAGAGTATTGCTCCATTCATTTCTCCTCCAGTTGACATGCTCGGTTGCCCACTCCCTGCGGTCGCGGCGATGCCTTGATGTTAATCTAACACATACATTTGGTCGGCGAGCATACAGACCTACAGCATGGAGCCGGTTTCGGACAGTCTGAGTTGAAATCGTGGTGCCTGTAGCCGAGCAAAGGTGTTGTTGGAGAAGAGTAGCGTTCATGGTTCGGTGTCTCCGAGCTGTTAACGCTAAATACCGATCTTCATTGGGCGTTGTTGCCCGTCTACGACCTTGCCCTGGTCTTCGGCCTGCACATCCACTCTCCAAAAAACAGTTCCAGATCCTGGAAATGACACTTTGTGACACTCCAATGGCTTGCGCTACTTCGGCTTGAGTTTGGCCCCCTTCTAACCTACCAACAATTCTCAAAGCTTCTGAATCTGTCAAATGACTTCGCTGAGACATCGTACTCATCGAAACAAAGCAATCACTGAATGCCGATCATCCTTGTCTTCATTCTCTTTTATCCAGTTGAAAGTCAAATTTCATTCGCAGCCGCTGAAGCGACGTTTTTGACGTCGAACTCAAAATTTGCATACTCCACAGTTTGAAAACCAGAAAAATTTGCATTTGTGATTCTCTTCTTCTATTTTCGGCAAAAAAAATTTCGTTTATATCTTTATTTTATATAAAACTTCAAATATCCTTTAATTGTTTTGAGCAGTGTATTATTCTGTCTCAATCTCAGCGTGCCTCAAATACCTTTTTTGTGTAGTCAAAAAATGGCATTTGACACGTGTCTGGCACAGTTTTTGGGCCGACTAAAGTGTCTGTCGTTTTCAAAATATTTTTTTCTAAGTATAAATATTATTCTGTCTCAATCTCAGCGTTCCTCAAATACCTTTTTTGGGTAGTCAAAAAATGGCACTTGACACGTGTCTGGCACAGTTTTTGGGCCACGATCCTTCAGCCAGACATTCGATTTTGTATTCAGCCATTACAAAAGAAGTGTTGCACAAATTTTCAGGGTGCCAGAATGACACCAGAATTTTACTAAAATGTTTTCCATTTAATATGTATGTGAAATATAGCCTTTTTCTTATTTCCAAATAAATTTGTTCGTAAATTCCGGTGCCAGTCATTTATTTCAATATTTTAGTACTGAAAGTACTTTGCTCCCGAAAGGCCTAAACGATGTTAATAATAAGTCAAGTGCCCAATGCGGCTGCAAAAGAAAATAGCATTGATCGTAAAACTTCAGGAAGGCAAATTTCACCAAGATGAATAAATTTAGATGAAGCCAAACCATGTGACAACTATGTTGTTAGTTCGAGTGTCACAAAAAGTAGGACAAGGAGACAAAAAAAGGCGGGACAGTGTTTCCTCAATCCAGACATATTCATACATGAAACCCTATGAAAACGGAACCTGTCTCTACCGGAATATTGTCTTAAATGTTAAAATTTCATTTTCCCTGCTGTACAATTATATATGCTCAGACAAAATCATATCTAAAACAAATGTTTTCTCCTATGACTTGCGATTGCGTCAAAACAGGTTTTTTTAAGCGTCATGTTTTCAAAAATATTTTTTTTAATAATTAAAGCATGTAGCAAAAAGTTATTCTTTTTTTCTTTTAACTGATTTTATTCTCTTCTCAAATATTTCAATATAATACAAAGTGGGTCAAGCCTCCCATATAGTGGGTCAACCCTCCCGTATGTGGGGAGCCTTGACCCATTATTTTGTCATGAATAAAATCATTCATTTATCAAATTTCTTATATATTACACTTATGTAGCAATTTTATTTTGATAACTGATTATATAACGAATAAAATGATATATGAAACTTTATTCTACGTTCAATATTTAAAAAATAAAAAATCATTTTGTAAAAAGTGGGTCAACCCTCCCTATTCTCACCTATACCGCAAAAGTTCAAAGGGATATGAAGCCTAAATAATATCAAATATTGCTATTCTGTATAAATCTCATTTAAATCTTATCCTAATCTGTTCATGATGAATTTAATTCGGTACTGACAAGAAAAGTAGTGCATATTTAAACTTCATTTGTCATTTCATAAATCTAAATTCAGCGTCGTAATAATCTTTTCTTTTTACAGTGTATCTAAAACAAAACCCTTGTTCAAAGTTTAAACTTGGCATTTTGCTAAGCTTCGAAAGGAGGTATCAAATTAGCAACGCCGCTTTGGTCTGTGCCGCGTTTTTCCATACAGGTTTTTAGTTAACCTTTAAAGACACAGTAGGTGTATTGAGAGAGCCACTCAATGCAAACTAGTCGCGAATCCCATAGTATTTATGTGATTAATTCTCATTAAATGTATCTGTTTTTAACAATTTGACGTTTATTCCTTTTATACTGCTACTGGGCATTGCATTACACAAATATATCCTTAAAATTTGTTATCTAGGATTTAAAAGTGATGGAATACGACATCCCCGTCATTATGTATGTCCAAATCGTCCGTGTCTTTAACGGTTAATATCTCGGCTAATTATCGACGATATTTCATGAAATTCATGATCAACGATGCTTTTATACTTCTGCTACAATAGGTACCTGTAGCGCTGCTCAACACTTTTGCTGAATGCCCGTAAATTGAAATTTGTGTGTAACGGAAAAATGTGATTTTTTCAAAAACCAAGTGACCTATGGCAATCTCTATAATTTTCCTGCAAGGTTTAAACTAACGTCTACCACCTCTAATTTTTTTAAAATTTTAGTTGCAGTAGATTCGGAATTAGATTGGGGGGGGGGACATATTTTTGCACTACCTTTTCCACCATAACTTTGAAAATATAATACCGAAAATTAAAAAAAATGTAATTTTGAGTTCAGCTTTACGAGAGCTTTCACACGATACGCCACACGATATACAAAGAAAATATTTCTTTTTTCAAGTAAATTAATTAGCCCCTATACATTTTTCCTAAATATGTTTATGAATATTTATTAATCTCTAAATATGTGGGTCAATAGTCTTTATTATTTCCCCAATTGGAACTTTCCAAGTTCTATAGTTTACGAGTAAATTGGCTGTGACAGAGAGACAATCAGACACAGGAGTGATCTTATAATGGTTCCGTTTTTACTTTTTCAGTACGGAACCCTAAAAATCAATGAATAACAAATAAATATAAACAACAGGCGACTATTAAAACAATTAAGTCAAAAACTATGGCATTTTCACCTAATCTACCCTATAATGTAAATTACTTTCTAGAAAGTTATAATCATGTTTCAAGGTAGTGGACATGTTTTATGTATGAAATTATAATTACAACAGTATACGTTTGTATATAGTATAAAGTATATAGTGTATAGTATAAAGTAAAGTTGTATATAGTATAAAACGTATAAAGTATACGTTTTTCATATGTTGACAAATTGCTGCTACATTTACTACGTTAAAATATAGAATAAAAACGTTTTCAATGTTTAAAACTTTTTTTTATTAAGATTAAACAGTAATTTATGTGTTAAAAAAAAAGCAAACATACGTTTATATCTATAATATAAATATACTACAACTATAGAAATGCGACAATAAAGAACCCTTTTGATCAAAAAGTAAATTGTGAGTGTCTTAATTTACGTGATTAACCATTTATCAAGGGCATGGCGTAAATGTTGCTACAAAAGTGAGATATCTCAAAATATTCTCAAATATTTCATCGGAACTGTCTGAAGGTCATTGTACTCCACAACTCAACACTTCCGGTTTCTTAAAATTCCGATATCATATTTTACATATCTGATAAAATTGCTTTGGCGGACGCTTTAGCAAGTGCAGATATTAGATAAGTATTTCACGCCTTTCAACTTATTTTTGTAATAATGAAATTCATATATGTGGAGCAAACATTCAAACCGTGTTTTCTCACAAAAAATAAAAAATCAGTTATTGTTATTTTTATGAACTCTGTGTTAAATTGCACAGAAATAAATGGTATTTTTTACTAAAAAAAATTATTCTCCGATTATAAATCAATTTTAAAACTTGACGTTTCAATCAAAGAGTGTTTCCTCCAAAGCCTGCATTCAATCAAGCAGTGATTTCTCCAGTTTGCCAATCACAGTTGTCACTTAATGTGTACTTTCGAAACCTACCATACATATCACAATTAAAACGGATTGTTTTAGAAAAAAATAAGAGAACTGTTAAAGTTAAAGTCTTCCAGAATTATAGATTTCAAGATTTAAATGAAGAATATGATGTAAATCTTCTTAAAAAGGGAGCTACTGTTGCCTTGTTCAAAGGGTTGTTTTAGAATATCTTCCTCTTAGCCACGCCATACCAGTTGAAAAGAACAAAGATGTTAAAAAACTTTTGAAGGTAATGTATAGTGAACAGTGGCAAAATCAACCTGATGATATATTTAAATGATACAACCACATTATCCATGATTGATAAGCCTGCAATAAAGAAGAGGGATATGTGTAAAACTGTCTAGATGAAGATATTGGTTTTAAAATTTGAAGTGGATTTCTGGCAAACGAGTATTTAGTTAGTAAATATTTAATGAATACTACTATGTACCCTAATCTGTCATTTTACTTTAACAATAATCAACTGAAATTCGGTATTTATTCAAATAAAATAATGCTATTGTATTATTTGTGAGTTAGAACTTATTTCAATCAAAAAGCGTTTTATCCACTTGCCAAACAATCAAAACATGTTTCCTCCTCTGAATTCGGTCAAAACGTGATTTCTCCAAATATTAAATGCATTTTATTAATTTGTTTTATGTTTAATATCTTAGGTATGCTTGCAATTCTTTCTAATAAACAGTAATAAAAATACACAATAAAAATAAGAATTAAATACAAGTTATTTTCTTATTTATCAGTTTTTTGTGTTTTTTGAAAATTTGTATCTGAAGGAGAAAGCATGGTTTGCATGTTTGCTCCACATATGTTACACCAAGTTATTGCTTTAATTTACGTATTTTAATGAAAAATATGAAGAAATGAAGAATGTCTGAAATTATGGCATGAAAACTGCCGGAATTTCAAGGTCTTTAATGAATATCTCAAGACATTTGAGTGTCTATTCAGTTGAAGATTTAAAAAATATATCGTTAGAGGTTAAAAGTGTAAACTGGCCTAGATAAATGCGGCAAGCTCTCAAAAACGAAAAAGTGGTACATTGTGATACTTATTTCTGGCATAATCATTTGCGAAAAATATAGTTAACAAAAATCTATTATTTTTTAGAAATAATAAAAATTCTTTATATGGAGCCATTTTTTTCTGATTTACATCTTTTATACCACGCTTATTTAAAAATTCTTTATTTCATCCTTATTCCATGTAAATAAAGAGGGAATTTCGCAATTCCTTTTCCAAACTAATTTTGGATGTGATAAAACTATTAAAAATATGTAAACTTGTGATTTTTTAATACAATATTTTCATGTTTTTAGAGCTTAAATATCAAAAAGTACATTTGAATTAATTAAACTTGTAAACGTAGATAAAACAATTAATAAATCATCACTGAATAGTTTAACAATGCTTTTTTCTTCATTACTGTCGTCATATATAAACTAGTTGGATGTACCAATCCCAAAACTTTCGTCTATCTCATACATGTTAATACTTCAAAATCCGCTATCACACTGCCAAAATTAAATGGCAATCTGTGGATCTCATGAGGATTCTAACGATATGAAATTCCGTGCGTTAGTTCTTGAGAAATGACTATCGCTGAAATCGTCTAAATTCAGAAAAATGCTGCCTAGCAGCGCCACCTATTGGGTGATTTATACCAAATCATAATCAGCAACAATTTATGTCAACGTCTGACTGAATCTGAAGTTTGGAGAAAATCTGTACATTACTTTTTGAGATAGAGCAATAACGAAAATCGTGAAAATTCCTGCATAGCAGCGCCACCTATTGGGTGATTAACACCAAAACCTAATTAACAACAACTTGTGTCAACATACAACTAAATCTGAAGTTAGATGAAAATTCGTCCATTAGTTCTATTGATAGAGCTATTGACGCAATCGTGAAAAAGGCAGCAGAGAAGCGCCACCTGTTGGGCGATTTACACCAACACATAATCAGTAGCAAGTCATATCAAGGACTAACTGAATCTGAAGTTTGATGAAAATCCGTGAGTTAGTTCTTAAGATAGAGCTATTGGGGAAATCGTGTAAATCCTGCAAAATTCATCATAACAGCGCCACCTGTTGGGCGATTTACACCAAAACGTAATCATCATCAATTCATATCAAGGACTAACTAAATCTGAAGTTTGATCGAAATCCGTGCATTAGTTCTTGAGATAGAGCTATTGCAAAAATCGTGAAAAATACAGCATAGCAGCGCCACCTGTAGAGCGATTTACACCAAAAACTAATCAGCATCAATCTGTATTAGGGACTAACTGAATATCAATTTTTATTAAATTCCGTGCATTAGTTCTTGAGATAGAGCGCCCACAAAATTTGTGTCACATACACACAGACAGACAGACTCACAGAGTCACAGACAGACATTTTGTAAAAACATGTTTTTTGGAATCTCTGACCCCTAAAACGTGTAAATCCGTCGAAAACCGGAATTCGAAAATTTTCATCAATCCAATACTTTCTTCTTGTAAAGATAGAAGAAAGTAAAAACGATATTGAGCAAAAATTAAAATAAGTGCGTAAGTGCGATCACAGATCGCACAGAGAGTTTAGTTTAATATTCCTTTCAAAATAATTTAACCTTTTGCAATATCTGTTAGTTCCACATTTCGTAACCATGGGCGCACTCAATTCTAAACAAACCTCTATCTGAACCAAACTCCTTTTACAACCTATCCGTAGATATATTAGTCGAGGAGATCAGGCCCATAGCACCCGAGATAGTTAGGCGCCCCCTGGAGGTAAAAAGTAGAACTAAAATATGTAATGCTATTGTGCATAATATCAAAGAGATGTCAAAGGGGTGTCGGCAAAAGTTAGAAAAGTTCCCCCCTCCCCCCGGGTGAAAAATGTGAAAGTTAGAAGAGTTTCTTAAAATACACGTGTTAGAGGACGGAGGGGTAAATATAAGACTTTTTGAAATTTTTATCATTTGTCGTTTGATGTGAGGTATACAGCTATAAGAATCCAAAATTTCAAGCCTCCACCATATATAGTTTCTGAGAACGGGCTCTGTGACAGACAGAGGAGTGAGACGAATAGTGTTTCGTAAGATGAATAAAACCCTAAAAAACAAAAATAATTAAATGTATTACATGTGTCGTAAGAAATATTCCCATGTTAGAATAATGTAGCCTAAATAAAAATGATTTTTTTTCCCGTTGCCGTATATGAAAAATAAACTGAAGAGCTATTATTTTTATAAAAAAATTCCCAAGTTCACAATTTCTAACAAACAAGAATGAAAGCGTAAATGTGTCTTTTATTGTAAAAGACATGTTTTAGAAAGACATGAATTAATTCAAGAAATTAGAAGTGATTTTTAAAATAAACGATGAATGCTTAAAATATGCTTTTGAAAACATTTATTCTTTACTTTTATATTTTAAGAAACATCTTGCATTTCTAACGAGGTAAAAGAAAAGAAAACGAGACGAGACGACTACACGCTCGTGCAAAAAAGTTTAGCGAGGGTTCTAATGGGATGAAGACAGATGCCATATTTTCTTTTTTGTTTGAATATATCTTATGCCTATAAAGATTTTTTTTAATTACTTCAGTTATTAACGCATTGTAAAATCTGATTTATTTATTTAAATCTCAGAAACAGAAACTTTAAATATGTACTTATTCAGTGCCATTCCGGTATTTAAAATTCTATGCAGAAAACTAAAACCGGTTTTGTCTATAATATTAAAATTTTTCTATGGATAAGTGTTTGTTTTAATGCATAATCAGAGTAAAAAGAAAAAAAAAACATAAAAATATACTTATAGTGAAGGCTTCTCGTGATTTTAAATTCTTGTGTCACTAACTGGTGGTTTGGATGAGATTTAACCTGCTGTGTTGCATTAACAAACGAGATAGGTCTTTGATAATTTACTGAAGATAAAAGAAGTAAATGTGAACGATTAAAATACAATTTTTTTTATTTATTTTAAGGCAAGCATGTAAAAGCAGTGCCTAAGAGTAGTGATGGGCGATTCTCGAAAATTCGACAATCGAGAAGAATCGTCATCGTAAAAAATCACAATCGATACAGCCATCGATTAATTCCTAGAATCTACAATCGAGATGTTTTACAATCGATTATAACGAGAGAGGTAAAAACAATTGTTGGAAAACTTAGCTATTATTCTGGCCGAAATTTTCGTAGTAGTGATAGGGTTTGCTCGATAATTCTGCTATCGTAATTATTTTCTCCTGATTTAGGCTTAAGGGGTTACTTCAGTCAATTGAAAAGACCTGCTCGCTAATGCTAATCTTATGGAAGAAATTTATAAAGATATCTCATTTGAATTTCAGTATTTTAAAGTGATTTTCTTTGCATTGGAATAAATTCCCTTTCTTCTTTATGAAACTGCAATGTCCAAATCACGTAAATATGGCTCATTTGATGAATCAAATAACCTTTCTACTAAAACACACATACTACAATATATATTAAGACACACATACACACAAAAATAACGCCTGCATTCAACAGTATAAAAATATGTATATATACCTTTAACCTTTCTACTGTTTAGACAACTCCAAAAAGTTTGATACAGTTTAAAGTTCCCCTAAATGTAAAATACTGTGGAATTTCTCCATTGATCGAAAACAAAAGTTTCTTTCGAAAAACGTAAGGATAGTAAGATAAAGATACCTGCCAAGAGGGAACTGCCTAACACGGAAACTGTTTTCCAGTACCTAGCGATTCCAACATGTCTCTTTAAGTCTGTATCGAAATCCAAAGTAGCTACTTTATGACACATTTAAAAACTCATTTTTTTATTTTAGACGCATTAGCTAGAATCGATTAGCATTTCCCTCTTTTCGATAAAGGCAGAAGGTTTGATACAAGTTAAAGTTCCCTGAATGTCTAAAGTGTGTCTAATGCTGTGGAATTTCACCGTTTATCGAGAAACATAAGGGCAACCAGATAAATATAACTGCTAAGAGGGAACCTGTCTAACACGGAAATTGTTTTCCAGTGCCTAGGGATTCCAACAGGACTCTTCAAGTCCGTATCAAAATCCAAAGTAGCTAGTTTCTAACACATTTACTAGCTCATTTTTTATTTTAGGCTCATTAGCTAGAATCGATTAGCATTTTCTTCTTTTCGATAAAGGCAGAAGGTTTGATACGAGTGAAAGTTCCGGTTCCCTAAATGTCTAAAGTGAGTCTAATGCTGGTGAATTTCTCCGTTTATCGAAAACAAAGGAGTGTTATCGAAAAATAGAAAGGTAAACAGACAAATATATCCGCTAATAGGGAATTCTATAACTAAAATAAAACTTCAATGAACTTCATTTTTGGTATTTCGGATAATTTTAATCTTCCAATCCTTACCAACGTGGTATTAGATAATGGGCCTGGAAAAGGTAGAAGAACCACCCCCCCCCCCCCGAAGGGGCATTAGGCCCCAAATTGACAATAGGGCAGACCAAGGATGGAAGTTAACTTGATGTAAGAGAGGACTAGGGGAAGTTGAGAATGGTAAAAAAAAAACCCGAACCATTGAATAAGAAAAAAATTGAAGAAAAAGAAGAAATGGTAAAAGAACAAGTGAAGCGTGTGATTAGAGCCAGACAAATGAAGAGGGGCCCAATGGGCCACAGCTGGTCCAGAATGAGTGCCCAAATGGTCAGAATGGATCAAGAACTTAGAGAATAGTATCTACAAGGAAGAAAAACAATGAGACAAAATATTATGAAAAACAGATGAAAAATACCAATAGACTGAGGCTAAAAGTAAAATGTTTCACTGGGCGGCGTCCCCTGGTGGTATTAAAAATAAAATTGATACGAGAAGATAGGGAAGAGTGAAAAGACATTATTTTGTGAATTTTATAATTTTTGGACAAACAGTATACTAAAGGTTTAAAGAAACAAAACTTTAAAGCGCCCTCTTGGGGCGAAGAAGGCAGTTAAAATTAAGAAACACATGTCCATATTTTTTATTCGATTTTAGACGCAATTTGATGTTAGTCTTATAATTTTCCTATGAGTGAAATATACCGTACCAGAGTACGAAAAAAACCACCGCTAAGTATATTCCTTTAGAGCATTTTAAGCCCAGGGGTCTAAAATTAACAGTGGATTGACAAAAGAAAGGTAGATTTAGAAAGGTTATGAAATTACCCTTATTTTAATATATTACATGAGTGGGGTAAAATAATTTTGAAAAATCCTCTTCCCTGAGGCGACACTTAAAATCTTGAAAACACATATTTTGCAGTGCAGTTTTGTTTTAACAATAGCATTCTAATATTAAGAGATATGGGACAGCTTAGGAGGGCTAAAATAAGAGAAACATTGAAAATCAAAGACAAACTGGCGCCAAATTCAATAGAAAACTTCTATATCAACGACTGAAACTCGAACTGATAACTTAAACCACTATGCCTCCTAACCCATATCGGTTAATAACAAAAGCGAATGGAAAAAACATGCACTCCTTTGGGAAATCATGACTTACACCAGAAGCGCGGTAAGTTTGACTCTTCTGAAAGCTTCCTTTCTCTCGAAGTGCGAGAGAGAGCTCTCGCACTTCCGAGATCTATTTTCTGGACGCAAACTGCTCGTTTATCTCGAGGAGACATTCTGCTCGAGGGCTAACCTCTCGCTTACTTCGAGATATCTCACCGTCTCGTTTCTCGCTCTCGGTCTCTGTTCAACATTTCATATGACATTGTCGAGAATGAGAAATCAGTTTTCGTCCTTTCTCCGAAATGTTACCGGATGTACCTCCGGATGATTGTCATTTCACGCTCAGCCAAGAAGGGCCGAGAAGAGATATCGAGGGGCAAACTAGAGAAAGAAATAGGCATGACAATGAACTGTGAAATGAAGCTTTAATTTTCAATGTTTTTCTTATTTTAGCCCTACCAAGCTGTCACATACTTGGAGTCCTCCGATAAATATTATTTATTAAATATAAAAATTTCAAAGAGGAAGGTGGGTCGGTTGAGTTCCGAGGACGTGAGAGTGGGTGGGGCGCAATTTAAAAAAAATTACCGAACTCTTCCTGTGACATATAATCGAAAAGCCCTTTGACAACTCTTTCATATTATGAACCTTTCTTCCACCGAAGGTGAAATTCGGGGGAGGGTGGGGTGGGGGCGAACAAATTTTTAAAACCGTAGCCGACTTCTATAATAAATTTAAATATCAATTTTAGATGTAGGTTTTTTATGCAGTCTTCCAATAAATATTATTTATTGAACATAAAAATTTTAAAGTGGGGGCTGCGTAAATTCCGGGGCGAAAGAGTGGGCCCAAAGGGGGGGGGGGGAGGAATTTTCAAACTTTTTTGGACCCGTCATGTGATATGTTATCGGAAAGCTCTCTTTCATATTATGAGACTTTCTTCCTCCCCTCCCCAATTTGGCCCCCACTGCGGGGGGTAGTTTTTTCCGTTTTTATCATTTTAGATCGGATTTTTTTATGGAGCCCTCCGATAAATATTATGTATAATATATGAAATTTCAGGACACTTTTCTAAATTTAGCCAAGACCCTTCATGTAACATATCGTTGGAAAGATTTGTGACTACTTATTGATGTTATGCACTTCCGGGGGCCGTCCAACCACTTTGCCCCCCGGGAGACACTTTTCCAAATTTAGCCAAGACCCGTCTTGTGAGATATCATTTTAAAGGTCTGTGACTACTTTTTCATGTTATGCACCTCCGGTGACAGACCCCCCCCGGGGGACATTTTTCCAAATTTAGCCAAGACCCTTCATGTCAGATATCGTTGGAAAGGTCTGTGACTATTCATTGATGTTATGCACCTATGGTGTCCGTCCCCCCCACTTTGCCCGCCCCGGGGGGCACTTTTTTAAATTTAGCCAAGACCCCTCATGTGAGATATCGTTGGAAAGGTCTGTGACTACTTATTGATGTTAAGCCCCTCCAGTGACAGCCCCCCCTTTGCCCCCCCTCCCGAGGGATATTTTTCCAAATTTAGCCAAGACCCTTCATGTGAGATATCGTTGGACAGGTCTGTGACTACTTATTGATGTTATGCTCCTCCGGTGTCCGTCCCCCCAACTTTGCCCCCCCGGGAGACACTTTTCCAAATTTAGCCAACACCCCACATGTGAGATATCGTTGGAAAGGTCCGTGACTACTTATTGATGTTATGCTCCTCCGGTGTCCGTCCCCCAACTTCCGGGGAGACACTTTTACAAATTTAGCCAAGACCCCACATGTGAGATATCGTTGGAAAGGTTTGTGACTACTTATTGATGTTATACACCTCCGGTAATCGCCCCCCAAATTTTCCCCCACGGGGGACACTTTTCTAAATTTAGCCGCGACCTCTCATGTGACATATTGTTGGAAAGGCCTATGACCACTTACTCATGTTATCCACCTCCCGCACCCCTCCCCCCACTTTGCATCCACGGGAAGGGCATTTTTATAAATTCAGATCCAGACCCCTCGTGTGACATATGGTTCGAAAGGCCTGAAGACCTGTGACGGCTTATTCATATTATGCAGCTACTTTGCCCCTCCGCTCACTTTGACCCCACCACCAAGAGATCTGGTCCGAGGTTCGTTCGTTTCGAGATTATATATTTTTTTTCAAGATTTTGTAGTGCGTGCACACCACGCCTGCTATACGGTGTCGTATATAGCGGGTAACCTGTTCGTGATTTCATATTACAAGATTACGTATAACTTAGGGACCCGATTAAAGGAGTGGCCCACTAGCGGGCGACGTCACCTTGTCTTTATCAACACCGACTCATTCCAGTTCACCCGCAGACGATTCTTGATAAATGTATGACGTATATAATATATGATGTATAAAAGCAATTGGCAAACTGGAATCATCGAGAAAAAATTTACACAATCGAAAAATATCGAGATGTCCATACAATCGAGACAATCGAGAAAAACATCTCGTTATCGCCCATCACTACCTAAGAGTGATCCGATCGCAATGAGATCTTAGAAGCCCGGTGGTCAGAGAATGGGTGATAAGTTATCAGATATTATTGAAGTGAAGCGAATAAAAATGTTGGCAACTTGAAAGGTTATAATCTCAAGGAATACTACACTTAATGGATATTTTGAATTAAAATCTAGTCAACAATCGTTTATTGACGTATTAAAATTTTACGATGCCAAAGCTGATCAATCGGAAATTTATATTTAGAAGCAACCACAAAGACATTAATTAACGGCTAACGCCTTCTTTCTTACAAACAGTGTAGATGTTTCAGACCGACGTAGTCATTTTTATTACATTATTACAGTCGAACCTCTATTTAACGAAGTCGCTAAATCCCGGAAAAAATGTCGTTATATGGAAAATTCGTTAAATAAAGATTCACCTTTTAAAATAATTTAAACTACATAAAACAGATTTTAAATTCATAAACACTAAATATTTTTACTAAAAGTAATTAATCACATTTTTTTAAATAAATTATATCGTTTATTTTTGTTATATTTATATTTGTTTTATTTATTTTACCCACCAATATCCACCATCAATTCATTTTTTCTATGTGTTTAAATCTTTGAAATCTACAAGGAAAACAAAACATTGTCCGGGAATACAATGTATTTTTTGTTTAAAGTAATAGTTTTACATTAAAATTAACGAATTTTAATAACATTATTATTTTATTATTTATTATTATTATAACAAATAATTTTAACCATACATTAACCTATGCGTCCTTAAATTTAATTTCTGAAAAACTGTTAATTTTGCCTGAGTTTTTCCTTTTAAAAAGTGCTTTATCTCATAATAGGTCTCGCATCTTTGTAATGCACCAAAAACCCCTTCATGCGTATTTTCTTCTCTAACTATAATTCGCGTCGGATTGTTTCAAATGATTTTAGCATTTCATCATACGAAGTTTTGTTAATTCCTGCATCATGATCATTTCCATCATCATCATATTCGACTTCATCGCAATTCATTGCTGTATTGTTTTTATTTTTCAAACTGTCGAAAATATCCAATTCGGATAGTGTTTCCGAGGTCTCAATTTCAGAATTAAGTGAAATACAATCATCAATCAGCACATCATGGTTAATTTCTTCTTTTTTTCTCATCTGTATCCACATTTTTTTAAAGTTACTCTAAGTCTATAAAGGATTATCGTCTTCGTCCTCCGTACTTACCGAATTCTCACTGCTGACAAAGAAGGCGCCTGGTAAAACCAGTTCAAGGCCATTGAACATCATAAAATGTGTTTAAAGAAAAAATAAGTTTGAAATGTCCAGAAATATTTTGAGAAATGGGGAGAAAAAAAATTAGATCACAAGAAAAAGTTCGTTAAATAGAGAATGCACTTCGCTATTTGGAGGTTATTTTACGAGGAAATTCGCAAAATGTTCTTGGTTCCAAGGAAAAGTTCGCAAAATAGAGGTTCGTTAAATAGAGGTCCGACTGTATTAATCTGAGCATTAATAAAAAGTGTTTAAATTACTTCTGAAAAAGAGCATATGGTCAATGAGTATATTTTTATATGTTCGTTAACGGACGAACAATATGTAACAGTTTCTGTTGGAGATTTAAAGATGAGTAGGTTTGCATTCGGTTAATTTTATTAATGGATGAGTGATCCTGTGAACGTTAATGTTATATATTAAAAGCTTCATAGAAGAAGAAATTGATATATTTTCCAAAAGAAAAGGGAGTTTTGATTCAATCTTTAATCGTGTCCGGGAATTTTAATAAAAAAATAACTGATAAATAAATAACGATATTCAAAAATTTGTTAATTTTATCATCATAACACCCCTACCATTCTGTAGAAAATAATCGTATAAATAATAATTAAAAAAAAATGCCTCCAGAATAGATTATGAAACAATTTCCAACACATTCAGAATACTGTAACAAAACTTTACAATTTATTAAGGTGAAAAATACTAAACATATCCGAATTTATTTGTGTATCCCTTTGTGTGATATACAGATTCATATGTATATTACATAGTATGCTGAAGGTTTATTCAATTAAATCCAAAGCTCAGTTTAATTTCCCAGTTGAATTTTCCATTCTGTAACTTCCGTCATTAAACAGAAATGCACTTGAAATATTTTATGTAGCTCTGTATATACTCTATACAATTTATACATACCAAGTAATATGCAAACAATAGTTAAGTTCTAAAACGCGTATCATCACTGAAAACGCATTTCCAGCAACAGATCTTCATAGACAGTAAGGTAGCCAAATACTTTAGGGTTCCCTGTAAATGAACGATAAATTATATGCATATAAGATTTTACAGTAAGCGTTTTGTACGACACCCCAGTGATATAACCAAATTGCAATATATTTAAAATAGTGTCATGTCATTAAAATACACCTCAAACGATTTTTCCCATTTGCCGTAATGTAACGAAATTATTTTGAGTGCCTCTGTAAGTAAACCGTTAAAGCTACACACTTTATTTTCAATATCGAACATGCTACAGTAAACACCAATAACATATATCAATTTCATGGCAATGTGACAACATTTATGCGAGTGAGAACACGGACGGTCGCACATACAGACAGGCCAACCGAGTTCATAAACAATTTTCAACTAGGTTGGAACGTGTTAAAAAGCGATTGACATTAATCGATAGTAATAACGTATTAATTAATTTGTATTTAAAATTGGATTGAAGGTCGTCTACACGTAGAAATCGTACGAAACTTGAAAGTTCTCAACTCTAACACATAATTTTGGCATCATATTTGGTGTTTGATTAAACGTTACCTTTGCATACGAAATGGGAAGTCATTCTGACAATTAGTTTAAGAATTTAATTAGTTTAATTAGTTTAAGAGTTTAATATTTGAAATTTCTAATATTAAATACATTTTTAATTTTTTTGAAAACAGATTGAAATGGTTGCTCGTTTTATTTAGGTGCGTTTGTACTATATAAATACGTAGCACTTATAGTCATCGTTCAGTCCGTCTGTCTGCATACAACAGAGAATAAACAACATAACCGAATGGTCTAAAATTTTACATGTATAATTATTGCAAAATTTTGTGGAGTCATTTCAAATTTTATAATAATCGGATGTATAGTTTAATTACAGGGACAGTCAGAACTTTTCCATTACATGACGGCTAATAGAAAAAAAATACATCAAGTGCATTTTAATGATATTACAGCCTTTCGAACAGAATGAAACTGATATGCACTTATTGAAGTTCATTAAAATATGCATTTGGTACAATATATGGTGCAAAAATATTTATAAAGATAGTTATCGTACGAACGCATTTCATTTGCCAGGTTTGACGAGCAATTTCCAACTTGTATTCACAACCATAAAAACTACTAGGATTTTTTTCAGTTTCTAAAAATCTATTTCTGTTAAAATAAATATCAGTTTACAGTAGTCATATTTTTCAAAAATCAATTTCGAATATATTGGTATTTTGAAATTAACTTTAGAACAAGCAAAAATTAAATTTAAAAAATCGAAAAAACCCGACTGCGTAAAAAGTGAACTAATTAATTATTTCTCATCAATGTGAAAATATTTTTTACATTACATACCTATTTTTTAATTATTTATTTACTTTGGATTGATGACTTTTAAGTTGTGTTTAATTGTTCTATACGATGTATAACACTACTTTGATGAGGCCTATAGATGTCAATGAAGGTTAGAGTTATAGTAAAGCTAGAGATCCTACCTATGCAACTTTCAGGTTGCGTAATATTTAAACGGAGTTTCAGAATGTAAAACAGTCAATGAAACATCGTCTTCATTTTGAAAGACCTATCCAAAGATATGCCACTCAATATGGTGCATAATTTTTTTTTTCTTCTCTACCGCCATTTTGTATCTTACGGCCACCATTTTGAATTTATAAAAACAAAAACTAGCCTATAACCATCGGACGGTTAAGAAGAATCGATAGAGACTTCATTCATTAAAATCCATCCAGCCGTTGGATGTTTCGAGGATATAAAGAAATCCACATACCCAGATACACGTGAAACACATAACCCTTCTTGGCAGTTGGGTAAAAAATATATGAAATGTACCTTACGATTTTTTTATCATAATTTAAGAAGCTTCAGATTTGCGAAACCAAACTTAGAATTCATTCCGATGAAGACGTTTTGGAATTTTGCTTAAAAACAACTTTCATCGCATCTTTTGAAATAATTTAAAATTAATTTAACCTTAAGAGTTCAATATTTGAAACATGCATAATTCATAAAATACTTGTTTGAATGACTTCCCATTCTCTTTACTAAGTAAAATGTACAGACATATTAAAATATGATGCAAAATTAGGTGTTAACGAAGTAAATTTTAAAGCATTCTGCAATTTCTAAATGTATACGCCTTCCGTGGAAAAATATTTCATCCTTATCCTTAGAAAAATATAAAGTATTGCAATATTTAATCGACTTAATTGCTAAGTGATTGATAACAGTCACAATTTTATAAAATGATATTTGGTAAAGTTACAGTACCTGTCGCTTAATAAAATCACTGGTTAATAAAATCAGCCGCTTAGTCTGATCAAATTGTGAGGGCCGGAATCAAATCAATACAAACTTGTGTTAAAGCTGCCGCTTAATAAAATAAGCATCACCGGTTAATAAACTCAAAACATTTCTTCAGCAGCAAGATAATCAGTTTAATCTTCACTGAAGAATTTTAATTTTGCTTTCTTTTTCAGATTAAACGGAAACAAAACAAAACAAACAAAAAATACATTTGATATTTCACAGAGTCTCACCTGCTTAGCAACAAACACGCAGATCACATGTCCTAGTAACCAATTTTCCCCCTCGAATTTCGTAGAAGATTAGTGTAGAAAGAAAAGGGGGGATGAAAGAGGAATGGGGTAACGTATAGGGTAAATTAATGCATTGTTTCAAAGATTATTAGTGCAGCAGTAAGTTTCAAAAACATGGAAACATTCAAATGCTTCATTTAAAACACATTACTAAATAGGTGTGATAAAATATAAAGAAATGTTTTTTAAAATTAAAAACACTAGATGTTAAAATGATAAAAAGCTACTCCGAGCGCTTTCGGCTAACCTTAAGCCATTGTCAAGGAGAAGAGGATTGACTGATAAAAACACTCGACGGTCGATGTTTACTGCTACAGATTGACCGGAAACTCACTTCAGGAAGCCCGCAGGTGGTCGTATCCATTAAACTGAAGGAGGGGGAAGGTAGAGAAAGCTCACTCCTCCGAGAGACCGAACTTTCCAGTAATATTAAGTAAATTAAACCAGATACGCGGAATTTGGTATGATAATACGTCATTACAACAATTTACTGCTTGGGTTAAAATTTCCAAAGACTCTAAAATAGCACAACTATTAAAATCAGAAGCCTGGATAATGACTTTTGCTCGATTGTTTTTATATAATAAACAAAGGTGAATCTGGCGTTCAAGATTGGACTATTTTATTAAGTCAATTTATTAATGTAAGTTTCAAAATTTGTTGTTACAGTGATCACGTGGCTTATTTTTTTTTCTTTCTGTAATTTGCAAAAGAGAATTTAGTTCAGTTTGATTCAGTTTTGTTACATTTGAAACGAGTAAGATGTCTAAACGAAATGATTTAAGCTTGAAGGAAAGGGGTGAACTTTTACAAAATTATGATAATTTACCGAAATGTAGCCAAAAAGAAGCGGGGTTAAAGCTTGGGATTTCCCTATCTGCTTTATGCAATTTACTTAAGAACAAAGACAATATTAAGTCTGAAATTGAGCCGCAAACAGAAGCGAGGAGGAAAAGCAGAAGACGTCAAGGCAGCACTTTTAGAATGGTTTAAAAATGCCAGATGAAAAAAGTTCCCATTTCTCGCGGAATTTTGTGCGAGAAAGCCAAGCAGTTCGAGCAAATGATGAGTGTTGAAAACTTCAGACCCACTGACGGCTGGTTGACATGATGGAAAGAACTAAACAATATCGTTTATCGCAAACTGTATGGCGAAAAGCAAGACGTCGATTAGGACGCTGCAGATTACAGGAAAGCAAACATCTTGCCGGATTTGTTGAAAGACTATGCTCCTTCTCAAATCTTTAGCGCTGATGAAACAGGACTGTTTTATCGGGCTTTACCAGAGCACACTCATATGTTCAAAACAGAGTCCAGTGAAGGATGCAAGAGTTTTAAACAACGTGTAACTGTTCTTCTGACTTGCAACATGACGGGGACCGTCCAGAAAACACCTTTAGTGATTGGAGCAAGTAAGAAACTGTGCTGTTTTAAAGGAGTGAAGAGTTTACCTGTGGACTACCGCAACAATAAGAAATCATGGATGACATCTCCAGTTTTCACAGATTTTCTTGTCCAATGGGACAAAAAACTTACGGAAAATATTGCTCCAATTATGGACAATTGCGCTGCACATCCTCCAGATTTAACATTTAAGCACATAAAAATAGTGTTTCTTCCACCTGCTGATGCGCGCAATGCTCTTCATACACTCAGAAGGATATTAGAGAACCGGGGTTCAGAACAGGAAATGTACAGTCAGTATTATTCTCTTTCTAAAAACATCGAACGTTTGCTTGTTCCGTCCAAGCAAAACACCACTGATCAGTTTTTCATAAAGCCCAATACTGTAAATAATAATGCATAGTTAAATTAATTTTATATGTAGTAAGTATTTATTATTTTTATATGTAGTAAGTATTTATTAATTTTATATGCATGGTAGTTATTAATTTTGAATGAATAATTATCTAATTTAAACAAAAAATAATTAGTGCTGTTTGTTAATGTGATTAGATACAACATTTTACAATTTCTTACCGAGTTTGCGGGGTACCACCATCGTTTTTAGGTTTTAGAATGTTTGCCGGATATAAAAATCTGCCGCTTATTAAAATCAATTTGCCTCAGAACGAATATGATTTTATTAAGTGGCGGTTACTGTGTTAGAAGTATAACTTTTATTTTATATGCACGGACTGTGTCAGTGTAATGTTAACCCTTAATGTACTGAATTATGAATTCATGAAAATTTTATCTTCTAAAGAATTTTTCGTGAATTGTTTAAACTATATTAGAAGATTTACATAACAATTTAATAAATTTCAGAAGGAATTTTGAATGATTGAAAGATTTAGAAGGATTAATTAAATTTGAATTTATAGGGATTCTGTAGAACATTTATAACCCCATCAAACATTTTATTTTAAATAGTTTTTTTATTATTTTGTACAATTAGGAAATGTACAAATATAATGTTTTTACAACATAAATATTTCCGAACTGAAAAGCCCCCCCCCCCCCACACACACACACACAACGCCCAGAAAACTGAAAAGATGCAAAGGCAAAATAAATCATCCTTTAAAAAATATTTCTGTTATGTGTAACCAATAATTCCTTTGATAAAAGATAAAGTAATGCATCTATAACTCATTCTAAACTATATTACTACTAATCGATGAATTAAATGAATCTTATAACAAGTTATTTTAATGGTACTTATAAGTACTGTCCGTAGATAAAGGGTTAAATATGTTTTAACAAAATTATTTTGTTTAAGCATATTTATTTTCCATTATTAGTCTTAAATTGAACTTTTCTTTCATTCAACAAGGAATATTTTATAAATTATAAAGGTACACATGATAGTGAAAAATAAGTATTAAAATATATTTTCATAACTAAGGTAACATTTCGTGAAAGGATTATCAAAGGAAAAATAAACCACATACATCATGATAAAGATATGCAATGATTACTACTTTATCTTATTTCTTTCAATGTTTGACCTTGATATAGTTCCTTAGATGCAAAAAAAAAATAAATTTGTGTTTATTGTGTATTATTGTTTGGTGTCAAGCCTACCACACTTTTTGTCAAACATTTGTAACTTAAAAAAACATGACCATTATAGATACACATTGCAGTTATACATTACAGTGGTGCTATGAATACTATAAAGCCAGATAAAGAAATGTGCAACATATTTCAAAATGATTTATATTGTACATTTCTTTGATTCATAATTCATTTTCATCGGCTTGTAAATTTTCAATAATCGTGCATTAGGCATATACGAGATCTGTCTGGTAAGTATTCGACCTTCATTTATTCCGCGCGCAATAGTGATTCTAAGACAGTGCCAATCTCCACATTTGGAAGGAGACAGCTTAATGCTCATGATTGAATTTTTTTTGCCGATTTCCAATGCGCCAGTCGTTGCCTGCTGGCCGCCGACTGAGGTGTTGTTATACATCTAATTTGATTTCTCTCAGGGTGACTGAACGGGTTAAGCAAAGATAGTGTATAAAATTTTGTCAAAGCTTGATTATTCTCAAAGTGAAACAATCCGTAAGATTCACAAGGTTCCGTAAGATTCATCAATTCTTCAGCTCATTCATCGCACCTAATTGAGACTTTCTTGGCAAAACCTGGAACAAAGGTCTTTTGCCAACTTCCCTACTCTTCAGACATGGTTTCTTGCGATTTCTGGTTGTTTACGAAATTGAAATAGACAATGCAATGATTCCATTTTGAGAGTAGAGATGAGATATGCATAATGCGACGGCGGGGTTGAACTCAATCCCAAAGAAGCCTCCCATAAGAATTTTTGGCTGTGGAGGTAACGGTGGGCTAAGTGTGTGGAGGCACAAAGCGCCTACCTTGAAGGGGATTAGGGTACCAATCTCGTCAGATAACTTATATATTTTTTTCGGGCAAAGGTGGGATACTTTACAGACATTTCACGTATATCCACACTGGACCATTTTTCATCTGCTTTATATAGGTATTCAAGTTTGGCAAATGTCACCCGAACACACACACACATACACACATATACATATATCTATATATATATATAAATATATATATACACTGGCGGACAAAATTTAAGGTTGGTTGGTTGTATTTATGTCGGCCAATTATCTGCACGTGGGATATAGGCCCTAAGGGGGGAAGTGCCTTCCGTGGAGGTCTTTCTAAGGAAACCTAACCCGTATTAACGCTTGGAGAACCAAGGTTCGAAGAAAACCACGAAAACTCCGAACGATTAGGCCGACGGGCGCGATTGGGATCGAACCCAGCACCTCCCGTCTACCAGCTTCGAGAGCAGAACCTCTCGGCCACTGGTGGGGCCAAAATTTAAGGAACAAGGAGAAATGTAAACATAAATGAGAATCTAGGTGAGATAGTGGGTCAAGAAACAAACAATAGTATCAAAAGAATATTTCACAGGATTTAATATAAAAATTTTGTTGAAAGGATGTATATCAGAGGTTCTTTTTCTGAAACGTGAATATTGTTCGAAAACATGACTGTACAAAAAAGCAAAATACTCACAATTAACAATCGTCAGTGCCATATAATTAAGGGATGTGGCACCCGTGTAATGCGGGACAACTTTCAAAACGGCGTGGCATACACAGAACAACATGATTCAGTAGCTGTTGAGGGAAGTTGCCCCATACCTCCCTGACAAACGGATGAGAGTTTCTTTGTTCGTGGAAGGACATTTTCGAGCAGAAATACGTATCCCCAAGGTATCCCATACATTTTCAATGGGATTCAGGTCAGAGGAACGTGCTGGCCAGTGTATGCGACGGATATCTTCGGCCTCAAGAAAATCTTGTACAGACTGTGCGCGATGACAAGGTGCGTTATATTCCATAAAATGAAACTTTTCGCCGACAGCACCTCAGAAAATTTGAACATGTGGAAGCAGGCGTCTTCAATGTACCGTCTACCGGTCATGGTCCCTTTGTCAAGAACATACAGATCCGTCCGGCCATTGAAGATGATGCCTACCCACACCATGACACATGAAGTCGCATATATATCGCTTTCTAGAATATTTTTGAGACTGTAAGCACTACCAACCTAACATCACATCAGTTTACGTCTACAATCAGGCAATAGACTGAATCTACTATCATCTGAAAAGAGCACGGTAGACCAGTCGTCATCAGTCCAATTGCAATCATATGGCACGACTGTAAACGGGCGCTATGTTGGCGTCTTGAGAGTCGGATACACACAACAGGTCTTCAGGCGTATTGTCCACCCTTTTTCAAATGTCTTGCAACAGTGTTTCGGGATTATTTAGCTCCTATCTCAGCACAAAGTGGATTTGCTAATTGACCAACTGTGCTGCATCTGTTACTTTTTGCCTAAATAACAATATAGCGATCTTTTTGGATCGTCGTACTGATAGAACGACCACCCCCGGTGTGCCTAGTACATATTCCACTATTTTGGAATGTCGCCCATAGCCTAGATACAAAACTGTACGCGATGCTAAATTCACGGGCAGCATCTCTCATTTCGTGTCCTTCTTCCAACTTTCGAATTATTCTACCACGAGTAATATCATTTAAATGATGCTTCTAAGACATGTTCAAGTTTCACTTCATCTCCTACAATTTTTACATCTAATGAGCACTCATAGCACCCCCCCCCCCCCGATTGCCTAAAATCTTTTATCTCTGCTGTCACGTGATCTACAAAAACGGAAGTACAAAATTTGTATAAGTTTCACAAAACAGAGTACATCCCGCATTTATGCAAATTTACACTTGCTGCTGCAGATCTATTTCTAACTGTAATCGTTGAAAGAAAACAGTGGCCCTTAAGTTTTGTCCATCAGTGTACATACATACTTACTTTTTAAAAGCGGTAAGATGATCAACCAATTATTTAAAGAATTTTTCACGTGTTTACTTTTAACTAAATAGTATAAACAGATATATGGTTGAAAATGTTCACTATGCATATCTCGATAACAGAATTATAATACTAAAAGAAGCACAATTTTGAATTTTGCTTGTACTTTCTAATGCATGTCGAAAATAATGAATCACAAAGAAACAATTTTAAGAAAAGAACAATTCATTTTTGCTCTACGTGCCTCAAATATCATGTACTACCCCTCAAAACCGATAAAGAGTAGACTACGAATTATACTTAATTTTCTAAACAGAATATTTTAAGTAATAATTTTTTAATAGTTTTATGTTACTCTTTGTTTAAAAACCGAGGGTGCATATATAATTTATCTTATCTCATAGCCAAATATTTTGAATGCTATCCAAGTTAAATTTCTGTTTTAGAACTGATAAGGAAGTGATCAATATATATTTTTTAATTCTGACTTCACGATTGAAATCAAAATAATATAAATATAAATAGTGAATTTGTATATCACTGAATAGAACAAGCTTATATTATAGTTGTTATAATAAAGCTATTTTAAATAATATTCATCATGTATAAGCAGTAAATTCAATATGGTGAAAAGGAATTATAAAGCCATTTTAAAGCATTTGCATGCAAAAATAAATAATTGTTTTTTTATGTTCTTATTTATTGTTCCCTTTTTGAAGGATATTCGCAGGCTTCCAAAGCTGTTTCTTAAACTTCTAAAAATAAGAGGACTTTCAGAGGCTTTATATGGGTTATCATCGCGTTGCATTCAGACAATAGAAATTAAAGATTCTACTCTGTAGACTCGATTTAATAAACATAGAGAAAGTGTCATTAGTTGGAATGATGAATAATATTGAAACATGGCTTGCATACACAGAATATTTATGTAACAGTTTCAAATGTGAAGAGTTAAAGAAAACTACAGTCGACGAAACTTGCGTATAATAAATACTGGCGCCAGATACATTTCCAGATAATACTGTCCAATAATGCTTTACAATTCCTAAAATGCTGTATTTGTAATTATATTACACTGTAAGCAAAATGCTTTATCAATAGTGTTTTTAACTTTGTACGCTCTATGAATACAAAACAACAACAACAAAAAAAAACAAATAGAAATAAAAATAAACCTATTTTTTTCTACAATAGATGACATTGGTAGCAATAGAAAAACTAATTAGTCAATCACTACACAATTCCGTGAGTCTAGTTAGCTGTTTTTCTTTACGTTTATACGTTGTAATAAACTATTTAGTGAACGATGGAATAAATAAATTATTTTTTTCTGCAAAATAACTTTTCAATAATCTTTACCAAAAAACTCATGAGACACCGAATTTTCATGAGAGAAGAAACATCATTTCATTATTACCATGAAACATTGCAGGAAAGATTATGTCAATTTCAATCCGAATAGGAAAGTAAATGTCCACATCTACCACATTTGGTCAGACATTTGGAGAAAACATACAACATTTATCATATCCTCTTGCAAAGTATAAATTGGTATTTTCAAAGCAACACTTGTAATCATTTTTGAAATGTTGAAGAGGTTTCAAAAGTGTATAAACCAAATTCATCATTGGACATGGAAATCCGAATGTTTTGATAAATGTCTGATTTAAAAATTGTTGCGTGGCTATACTGCTTATGACAAAGCATACTGTAACTAGTAAGCTAATATCATGATATGGATACTGGCGCTCAAATTATGCTGCGGCACGTGGTCTCTGGAGTATGACATATCCTGTTTACCGGAACAATAAATATATTTCGTATCTACTGGAATCAAAACTAAATTGTTGTCAAAATTAGATATATCAGATAGGCTCCTTTGATTTTAAAATAAACAGCGCGTCCAAAACATGTGTTGAACGTTTTTTAAATCTAAGGTTCTGTAAACTTTGACTAATATGGTAGTATGTCTTGTTGGTGTGCAGTGTATGAAATCAGGAATATCTTTGCAATGACTTCTTTTTTTAGTTCGAAATATCAAGGACCGATGACACTGGATGATATAAAACTGTAATACTGCTTAAAAGATCCCTACATTAACAAAGCCTAATCCATAGTTTTGGAGTTTTGAAGATCTAAACAAAATAAAGATTAAAAGGTTAGTAAATTAACATCTATTTTTTCGGTAAATGGAACTTTCTAACAATTTGCTACAACGAAGAATCCTTTTCGGTGATATTTAGACAATGATCTGCAGGAAAGATATTTACAAATTCATACACCAATTTCTTGTAAGAAAAAATTTAATATTTGTCAACGTTTCCTTCTTATTATTTTTTTAAATAACTAGGGGCTCTGCCCGCTACGATCTACGCTCGCCAAACCCCACTCAGGCACACCAAAATCCAAAAAGCACGTTAATTTGATCGGCTTTAAAAATATTGAATTAAAATAAAAAAAAAAAAAAACAGTAGAGATCTCTCTGTAAACGGGTTTCCATTCGTTTTCCTTTGATTGGGGATTTTTAAGACCAAATCTGCTGCTGTTACATGGGCTGTTTTCGTATTTAATTAAAAAATCAGTTAAACATTTGAATATAAGCTAATGTAAAATGAATTACGTAAACAGTGTCATTGTCTCCCGGTATTTTTTAACAGCGCTATAAGATAGTTCTTTTAAATAATTCATTTTAAATGTATCGTTTTAAATCTGACGTAATTTACACCAAAGTTTTATTTCTCTTATTAATATTCAGGTGGATATACTTTTTGTTGTTAGAAGGAAATATTATTTGCGCTGTCTTCGAATTCACGATAATAGTTGAAAATATTATCTCAAAATATATCGAGCAAATATATTTTTTCATTTAAATTGTTTTGCCATGTTTTTTGGCCATTTTAAATATGACGTAATTTCCTCCATTTACAAGTTTTAACGCATAATATTTTTGAATGAATTCGAAAGAATTCATTTCCAACGGTTAATAATTTTAAAAAATTGCAACGTATTTGAAGGTTTTGAACAATATAAAAAGAAAGTTTCTATATTATTGTTAAATATTTGCGCATTTTTATTGCATTGCATAAACAGTCAGCCAACTAAAAATAAAATAACCCTTAAATCTCCGAATATCATAGGAAAAACGTAAGTAGCAATCCAACTGGAACTTATATCTTCTTTTAATTTACGTTTTAAAACAATTACTCTTAAAGGGTCGTATTCTTAATTTATGCGTACCAAACTCTAAAACATTTAGTACGAACACATAAATGTTACATAATACTTTGATACTTTGGTTAATTTTATCTTAGGATACCAAACGAGAAGTCATTCTATAAAATTGCTTATGCATTATGAAGATCTAATTTGTAACTTGTAAAGTTAAAGTAATTTGTAATCGTTGCAAAAAATATTGCAATGATAGTAGTTTTGTAAGCATAATTCAAAAACTACTTATTGCAGCTTATTTCGACAAGCATTTATGCTTAAAATACTACACGCACTTCAATCTAATATGCAACGATTACAAATAAATTTAACTTTAAGAGTTCTAAATTTATAAGAGTCATAATCTTTAAATTGCTTGTCGCAAGGACTTCCCATTTCGTACCCTAATGTACAATGTAATGACAAATCCGAATATGATTTCAATGTTGGGTATTCGTTATGAACCTTTTAGAGTTTGATAATGTTTCACTATGAAGACAAACAGTACTTTTTTTCTTCAAGTTGGAAGAAGACATAATTTCCAGTCGAATCGCTATCTATGATTTTATCTGCGGCAAGTTGGTCGTTAAAAGTTTTGGGGTGTTTAATTTTTCTCTTTTTTTGGTGTGTGTGTGTGTATGGGTGTGTGGCTCATTGTACTTACGCTTGATATATAAGTCTCTGAACAAAATTCCATGTACTACAGATCCTTACTCTTGATCTGCACTAATCATTATGAAGCATAAAATCAATTTTATAAAAATTATATTGAAATGCAGAGCGAGTGATGTACCATTAAAATAGATTAACTGTATAACTTGCAGAATTTCAGTTAATGTTTTAAAAAATGTATAGTAAATAACAGAGATACTTTGAAATGTTTCAAGTCATTTCGACGAAATATAAAACAAAATATATGGTTAAAAATAAATATAATTCAGGATAACAATGCACAATAGTAACTATAGATATGTTCAGTTACCATATACTTTAGTTAAAAATTTATTGAGTTTTATTGATGACACATTTTACACATTTTATCGAATTATCGTATGTAAAACCCCTTCGAAATACCATTTAATAGACAATCCAAATTAAAAAGGGATTGTGGGATTTCAAAATAACAAGTTTTCTAGATCCTCAATCTTGGTAAAACCGTAGCTTCTAAAACTAAATTGCTGAAAATTACGGGCGGATTTTAATCATAATGCAATTAAGCGCCATACTTTTATTTCAGCAAAAAAGTTATTACGATCAAAAGAGAATTCGTGTTTAGTTAGCCTTTAAAAGAATGTAAGTTAATTAACAGAGACTGTAAAAAGACTACAAGTCATTTCGATGAAAAAAGGATTAAAAACAAATGTAACACAGATGAGAAATTGCATTTAAAAATAAGATAATAACGCACGACAGTAACAATAGATATTTTCGGTTACCATAGGCTTTAGTTATAAATATATTGATTTTTACGTGAAAACACATTTCAAACATTTTATGGAATTATCTTATGTAATCTCCCTTGTAAATAACTATTAATAGGCAATCCAAATTAAAAAGGGATTTCGTGATTTGAAAATAATCTCAAAATAACAAGCTTTGTACATGCTAAATTACGTTTTCCTGGTAAAACCGTATCTTCTAAAATAAAATGACTGAGAATTAATGACGTATTTTAATCCTAATGTGTTTAATCAGCCAGACATTTATTTCAGTAAAGAAGGTTATTATGCACTAAAGAGAATTCGTGTTTAATCTTTAAAAGAAGGTAAGTAACAAAGACTTTAGAAAATCCACAAGTCCTTTCGAGTAATAAATAAAAAATAAATGATTAACCCTTTATCTACTGACGGTACAGATAAGTACCATTAAAATAACTTGTTATAAAATTCCTTTAATACATCGATTAGTAGTAATACAGTTTAGAACGAGTTACAGATGCATTACTTTACCTTGTTACAAAAGCATTTTTGGTTATACCAAATACAAATATTTTTAAAAGGATGATTTCTTTTGCCGTTGCAACATTTCAACTATCTTGGCGTTGGGGGGGGGGGGGGGGGTCAGTTCGGAAATATTTCTATATATCTATTGTAAGACCATTATATTTGTATATTCCCTAATTCCCTAATTATACAAAATACTAAGAAACATTTAAAATAAAAGATTTAAGTGGTGTTATAAATATAGCACAAAATCCCTATAAATTCAAATTTAATGAATTCTTCTAAATCCTTCAATCTTTCTTTAGACGATAAAATTTTCATGAATTCATAATTCAGTACATAAAGGGTTAAAAACAGATTTAATTGAGATAGGAATATGCATTTAAAAAAAGGGATAATGACGCACGAAAGTAACTATAGATATTTTTAGTTCCCATATGCTTTAGTTATAAATTTATTGATTTTTACGTGACATCACATTTCAAACATTTTATAGAATTATCTTATGCAATCACCCTTCTAAATAACTATTAATGGGCAATCCAAATTAAAAAGGGATTACGGGATTTGAAAGTAATCTCAAAATAACGAGCTTTCTAGAAGCTAAAATACGTTTTCTTGGTAAAACAGTAACTTATAAAATGAAATGACTGAAAATTAATGAAGTCTTTTAATCCTAATGCGATTAAGCAGTCATACTTTTATTTCAGAAAAAGGTTATTAAGCCCTAAAGGGATTTCGTGTTTCTTATTAACAAAATAAGGTTTTAAGTATTATGGGAGAAAATGCTCATATAAATGAAAAGATACAAGAAAGATTTAAGCACACAAGATGTTAAAGTATATATATTTTTTAATATATAAAACGTTATATACTCTTTTGAATTGAGTTTATTTTACAAAATATTATAGGTTTATTAAATATTGTAAATAATTTTGTAATTATTCTTTGATTATTAAAATGTGAAATGTATATACAAATGTTTTATTATTCTAGTACTTTATATAGAAAAAAGTGGTAAAATAAGTATCATACTTGCTTAAGATTATTAATAAAATTAGTCTAAAGTAGACGATACAAATTGTTTCTGTTCAGTTGCACTTTAAACTATTATTAAAGTTTAAAATTTTAGCACCTCGTTTAAAATTTGGTTGATGAGTAATGATTATTAAAGAGGAATAAAAAGAAAAGAAACTTTCAAGCATGTATAATTTTATAAGAATATATTTAACATTTTTAATGTATGTTTAATTTTGTTTCAATTGATAGAATAGAGACTCTTCGTGTTCTAATAAATAACATGTAATGGATAATCCCACTTGAGGTTTGTCTCGGAAATACTTAGTTTTTGAAATTGTGATATTAGTCCAGGCAATAGAGACCGTATAGGGGCTCTACCTAGCAAAATTCATTGTAGTTCTGGAAAAAAGCTTACTATATGTTTTTTGGGTCGCTGAATCTGAATCTTTAACTTCCCACCAAAATTTCCCCCGGCAACTCCCCCAAAATTTGGTAAAATCCCCCCCCCCCCAAAAAAAAAAAGGTTTCTTTAAGAAAAATCAATTATTTTATTATTTTAGGGGAAAAGTATCTAGAAATTCTGAAAGTAGACAAAATTTTCAAAAAATTAGATATATGACATTATGACTTAGGATGAAGGAGAAGGGGGGATCTGACTCGGAACATGCGCGCGGTGCTGCGTGAACTAAGTTGCGTAATTCCACTTAACCACTCACACGTTTACATTCCCCCCCCCATCTCCCCCCCGAACTTTTTCTATAAGGTTTACTTTAAGTTATTTGGGTCGCTGAATCCGAATTTTTAACTTCCCCTCAAAATTTTCCCCCCGAACTCCCCCCCCCCCCAAATCGTTGTTTTTAACTTAAATTTCTTATTATTTTAGGGAAAAAGCATTACGAAATTCAGAAACTATACAAAATTTGCACAAATAGGATGTATGACATTATGACGTAGGATGAACGGGGACAAGGGAGGGGGCTGCCTCTGAACATGCACTGCGGTGCTACGTGCACTAAGTTATGAAGTCCAGGCAATAGGGGATTTTACCTGGAAAAATTAATACTAGTTCTGGATTTCGACTCACTTTATGTTTTTTGGGTCGCTGAATCCGAATTTGTAACTTCCCACAAAAATGTCACCCGGTAAACCCCCAAAAAATTTATTTTTTGAAAAAATTTGGTTTTTGAGAAAATCGCGCGGGGAATGTTCCGAGGCAGCGCCTTCTCTCCCCGTTTATCCTACGTCATAATGTCATATATCCCATTTGTTGCAAATTTTGCCTAGCTTCTGAATTTCGTAATGCTTTTCCCCTAAAACAATAAGAAATTTTAGTTAATAACAACTATTTTTTTGGGGGGGGGGGTTCGGGGGGAGGGAATTTTGAAGGTAAGTTAAAAATTCGGATTCAGCGACCCAAAAAACTTAAAGTAAACCTTATAAGGAAAGTTCGGAGAGGAGATCGAAGGGCGAATGTAAACGTTTGAGTGGTTAAGTGGAATTGCGCAACTTAGTCACGCAGCACCGCACGCATGTTCCGAGGCAGACCCCCCTTCCCCTTCATCGTAAGTCATAATGTTATTATCTAATTTGTTGCAAATTTTGTATACTTTCTGAATTTCTAGATACGTTTTCCCTAAAACAATAAAAAAATCGATTTTTTTAATAAAAACCTTTTTTGGGGGGCTTTTTACCAAAATTTGGGGGGAGGTTGCTGGGGGAAATTTTCGTGGGAAGTTAAAAATTCGGATTCAGCGACCCAAAAAACATAAAGTAAGCCGATTTCCAGAAGTACCATTAATTTTGCTTGGTAAAACTCCCTATTGCCTGGACTATATATATATTTGTATATTCTGTTGTGTCGAGCGAATCCTATAGTATTTTATTTATATCTTTAATTTTTCAGATTTTATATGTTACAGCAGAAGACATTTGCTTGCCTTTTTATAAATAACCTTTATCTTCATATCTTAAAGGAATAAAATTAACAAAAATAGTTTCAAGTATTTTTTTTTAGAGATAACATTTGTTGTATTAGAATTATACCATTGTATAAAATTATTGTAATGCGTGTGACACATGATAATCAGTAGAAGCAGACCAGAGAAAATACGAGTTACTATTTTCTCAAACTTCTATGGACAGTAAAATAAAGGAAAGTGGGAATAACAAAATGATTTTATAACGAGGAGTCAAATATAACCGAAGTTACGTTTCGACATAGTCACTGTTAAGATTGCGACATTTGTCATACTGCTGCGCGAATTTTCCAAAATTATCTTCATAAAAGGTTGCCAGCGTTTTGAGATAGGTCTCCAAAACGTCTTCAAAATTTCTGTTGGTATGGAAGCGTTGTTCTTGCAGATCTGTCTTCAGCTATCGAATAAGGTGACAGTCACTTGGTGCCTGGCCAAACTGGTGTCCCAAAGGTTCTTTCACAATTTCAATGGGAAGCGTTCGATGCCCAGTTTAACCTGGCTCCGATGCTTTGATAAATGTTAAATGCTCTGCACTCCATATTCTACAGAAAGCATGTGTTAATGCACCTCAGAAATTCATATAAATTTCATTATGTTTTTAACAGAGCAACATCATTAAGATATGCCGCAAACGATTTTACTTCATAGATCATAATATAACGGAATACTTTTGAGTTCTTTCTACGTGTACTCTATATATTACAGATAACATATTCTATACACTGTAAGAAAAAAACATTGTAGATTTACCAGCACAAACTGCTGGCGTCCGAATTGCCAGCATATTGTGCTGTTAATTCTACGCAACTACTGTATTTTTCATGTTTATATAGTCAAGAAACCAAAGAAAGCTACAGCACATTCGACTGTGATCGAGTCTGAGCCCAAGAAGAACAGTACTTTGTACTGCTAAAATGCCGTTTTTTTCAGTGTAGTAATTATATTCTAGTGCACCCCAATAATGTACATATCACATATATTAAAACGTAAAGGGATTTCTGTAAGATCAAGATCAGTAAGACCAATATTGATGCATGCGTCAGCTTTTTTTCGAACCTCTTTAATTTAGAGGAATATTTGGGGAGTCCCTGCTAGCGCAGCGGTTAAAAGCGACAGTTTAAAGCTCCGAATTTTTGTAGAGGACGTGGGTTCGAGCCCAATGCACGACAAAATGAATTCTGCAATATTTTTGGCTATGATTCTTTTCAATAATGACATGTTTTATTAGCAGGAGAAGTACGATTTTTATTTTGTTATGATTAATTTTTGAAAGTTTTATAATTAAATAAAATGTAATATGCAACAATATTTTTTAAAAATAATACTTTTTTATTTAAAATATTTTGCATGTAATTATCAATTAAATAAATTGAGCTGATCTACAATTTTTGTTATATTTTCTGGACATTATCAGGAATATATATATGTGTGTGGCAGAAAGAAAACTTCGCCATTCTTTTCCGTAATAAAGAAAACTGAAAGAAAGAAAAAAAGTATTCATATAAGAATTATAAAAGAAATTACCTTCATATCCATGGTTTAATATTTAGAAAATAAATAAAAATGTAAAATTAAATTAAAGTAAAAAAAAAAAATATATTATAAATCGTTAGCTGCATAAAGTTTCAAATTTAGGTTTTAGAGAATGAGACTGATAAAAATAAAATTCCTTTTAATGGTTGTGCAGTTTAAAATAAATAAATAAATAAAAAATAAAAATCGTTATCTTTTCAGAAAAAAATGAGAAATGAAGAAAGCAAATACCGTAGTAAATAAAAATAAATGCTTTACCAAGTATTTGTAGGTAAATTTCTGATAAAATGCAAGCGTAATTGGTTATAAATTATAAACTTAAAAATCTTTCACTTCATTGAATAGGTTAGACTGACAGCGCTCTCTATCGCCTTAAAGAAATAGGAATCACTTATGCAACATACAAATTTGTCACGATTTTAATAATTAATTTAAAAGCAACTAATTAAAAATTCAAGAAATTTTCTAATGGAACATTTAAGTTATTTACCGTTAAATGTTGACGGGCACTATCTACTATTTCATAATGTTTAACATTATTAAAATATACCGAAAGTGATTTTTCCCTGTAGACCATAATGTAACAGAATAGTTTTGAGTGCCTCTGTAAATGAACTATGTATGGCACAAACTTCATTTTCAATACCGAACATGCCATAGAAAACATCAATAACGTATACCATTTACATGTCAATCTCAGTATACATACGAGATTTAGATACAGGAGAGACAGACGGCAAACGACAAACTGATGTCGTAAACACTTTTATA
Organism: Maratus speciosus; assembly: GCA_963932465.1. Lineage (NCBI taxonomy): Eukaryota > Metazoa > Arthropoda > Arachnida > Araneae > Salticidae > Maratus > Maratus speciosus. Next base: position 91,913,109 of record OZ010800.1, read on the forward strand.
CTATGTTAGACAGTGTTAAAAAGGTTGAAATAATTTTATGACTTGCGATATTCGTTTATAAATAAGCATTTATTTTTAAAGTTAACAAATGTAAATAATTAATAGGATCAATATTTTCTTTATATTGGGACGTAGATTATGCTTAGAATATTATTTTAATTCAATCACACTGTAATGTCTTGTAATGTTTATTTTTTTAACACCGTATTTCAGACTCAAACACTCAGAAACTTTTAGGATTATTACTAGTCAATAATTTAGGAAAGAGACCATCGTAAATGCTTCTGTGCTTAGATGAGTACACACATGAGTCTATTAGATGAAACTAACACCTTGGGTGTGGAGGTTTTTTTTATTATTATCTACCCTACATATATAACATCCTAATGAAACGACTGAATTGAAACGGATTAATGTAACGATTCTATGAAACGACTGATTAAACAACTGATTACGTTTCACGGCGATTTCTCCTAAAATATGGAATACTTTGCGATGAAATTAACACCAAAAAGTCCTTCCGGCCAGTGCCGGGAGGAAGAGGTAGCTTTCATATGCCTTATTTTAAAAAAGACAACTTATATCATTCAAACATACGAAGCTCAATTTAATGGAAACCAAATATAGGAGATTCAATACTAATTTTTATCAATATAATGAATGAGAATTTCGCGAAATTAGTCAGCTTTATCCAAGCTGCTTTTCTTTAAAGTAACTTATATTTGGCTGCCAAATTCGGCGATTTCTTAAAAGGCCTGCCATTTTAAGACAACATGGTGGATGAGGCTAACCAGTGAACTTGGTCGAGACCTTAGTAATTGCTGAGCACATGCTCACTCACATCGGAATCGGTTGATACATACGAGTGCTGTCGCATGCAAAAAATCAGATTTTTCAAAATGTCACCCACAATAGAAATTGAAACTGCTATATCTGAGCCATTTTTTAAGGTAAAGACAAACAAAAAATGCTCCTGAATCCTTATATCAAGGTCAAATTTTTAAGAAAGAAACCTTTTTCAATTTCAAATTTTTTTGCACCTCACTTTAAATATATATATATTTTTTAATTTAATGGCCGCCATTTTGAAACAAGATGGCTGATGAATCTGGCCAGCGAACTTGGTCGAGGTATTGATGTATACTATCCACATGCCTTCTTACATCGAAATAGGCGAATACGTGTGTTATCGCGTGACAAATACAAGATCGTTTCAAAATGTTAGCCATGCTAGAAATTCAAAGTGCTATAATTCAAATATTTTTTTAAGATATAAACAAAAGAACAAATTTTCAGAAACAAAAACTGCTCCGGAATCTTTGTATCAAGGCCAAACACATAAAAAAAAATCTTTTTTCATTTTCAAATTTTTTAATACCTCATTTTAAATTTTAAATTAAATTTATTTTTAAATGACAACCCTTTTGAAACAAGATGGCGAATGAAGCTGGCCAACGAACTCGGTCGAGACATTGGTATGTACTATGTACAGACCAAGTTACATCCAAATCGGTTCATAACTACGCTTGTTATCGCGTGACAAAAATCAGGTCGTTTTAAAATGTCAGCCACAATAGAAATTCAAAATGCTATAACTCAGCCATTTTTTAAGATATAGGCGAAACAAAAACTGCTCCCAAATCTTTTTATCAAGGTCAAACACATAAGAAGAAAATATTTTTTTCAATTTTCAATTTTTTGGTACCACATTTCAAATTTAATTTTTTTCTTTAAAATTTAAATGGCCGCCATTTTTAAACAAAATGGCGGATGAATCTGGCCAACGAACTCGGTCGAGACATTGGTATGTACTATGTACGCACCGAATTACATCGAAATCGGTTCATAAATACGCCTTTTATCGCGTGACAAAATTCAGGACATTTCAAAATGCCAGCCACGCTAGAAATCCAAAATGCTATAACTCAGCCATTTTTTAAGATATAGACGAAAAAAAAAACTGCTCCCGAATCTTTTTATCAAGGTCAAACACATAAGAAGAAAATATTTTTTCAATTTTCAATTTTTTGGTACCACATTTCAAATTTAATTTTTTCTTTAAAATTTAAATGGACGCCATTTTTAAACAAAATGGCGGATGAAGCTGGCCAACGAACTCGGTCGAGACATTGGTATGTACTATGTGCGTGAATTACATCGAAATCGGTTCATAAATACGCCTTTTATCGCGTGACAAAATTCAGGACGTTTCAAAATGCCAGCCACGCTAGAAATTCAAAATGCTAAAACTCAGCCATTTTTTAAGATATAGACGAAACAAAAACTGCTCCGAAATCTTTGTATAAAGGTCAAATACATAAGAAATTTTTTTTTTACCATTTTTAATTTTTTGGTACCACACTTCAAATTTTAAATTTTTTTAAAATTTTTAAATGGCCGTCATTTTGAAACAAAACGACGGATGAAGCTGGCCAACGAACTCGGTCGAGACATTGGTATGTACTATGTATGCACCGAATTACATCGAAATCGGTTCATAATTGTGAGAGTTAGAGTGTGACATAGGTCATATATATATATATATATATTTTGAACGGAGGGTGCTAACGGGGTCTGGGGGTCATGATCGATGAAAATATACCAAAATTTTTTGAAATCGCTTTCCTCCGAACGGCTGCAATAGGTAGCTTTTTGTAATGAAAGCTACCTAAAATCCGTATTGATCGACAGATCTCAAAACTGGTATTAGAATTTTAAAATTAGAATTAGTTTTCGAAATATTATTTTTTTTTCAAATTTTAAATGCTTTTTTCTAATGATGGCAACTCAAATTTTAATCGTAACAGATTTTTTTTCATATTTTAGAAAAGGTTATTTTAAATTACATAAAGGGGAGGAGATATTTATAAGCACTGATGATGAGGCTTTAGAGGTTTCGAAATAGCTATATACTTTTTAAAATTATTTACATTTGTGTTTTAAATACGTTGTTTCTCTCTTTTTAATCTTTTTAAAATTTTAAATTAATTTGGCGACAAGTTTGGCCTCCCTTAAATGTTACTTTTATTCATAATTCAATTTGTATTCCATTATCATTTTATTTAATACAAAATTTTCATTTAAAATTGAAACCTTTAACATAAATGGCTTTTACTTCATTCTTTCTTTTTAAACAAAACGAAAAGAAAAATATTAGACACAGATGTCATATACGCAACGGGGTACCTAATTGGCGCCAAAATGGCACTATTTTGCCTGACATGGTAACCCGGCTGTTGTTGCTTATTTATTAATAAATGTTTATTTGAATTTATTTTCTTTTTATTTACACAAACTGTTGTAAATTGTTTTGTTCTATAGTTATTAATTATTTTTTTATTATTTATTGTTAGTTCATTTTAAAAATAACAGAACGTAACTTAAAAATACATATGTAACAGGTATTTGAAAACGAGGTTTTCGCCAAATTGTCGTATAAAAAAAAATCACACCAAACCCGGTGCATATGTGAAAATGCAACAAATCATGAGATTTAATTTCCACTTCAATGCATCGTTTTAATGTTATTACTTCTCCCGTCGACCAATTTCGCCAAATTATATAAATAGCCAAATTATACAAATTGACATTTTTTTTTTAAATAACAAAAGAACAAATAAATTAGTATAACATTAATAAAAATACAAATAAAACGTCGAAATAAAAATCACTTGATGGCTTGAACATGTGTAACTTCCTTAAAGTGAAGTGAATGTGACATTTACGACCAACCATTATTGGCATTTAATCTTATCTTGACGACAAATTTTTGGTCAATGGGATAACCAAGTAGCACAGTTTTAATTTACAACTCGAAAAATTAAAACAAATGCTAACTGGCGAGTTTTTAAAAAAAGCTATTGGCGAGATTTTCACCCGGCTAACATAAAAGTACCAGGAATTCTTTGCAATCATGGCAACTTTTATGTAGTTTTATTCGAAAAAATAATTTTGATTCATTAATCAAAATGGAAATCTTTCTTTTGAAAATGGAAGGAATCAGCCCGTTGTTTATGGCAGTTACATGGCTTGGACTATCATAATGTAAACGAAATAATGGCGATAGAATAATATTCGGAGACTTATCACACCTGTGGCTGGATAACATTAAAGTACAAAATGGCCGCCTGGAACATAAAAAGGAAAGGGATCCACCTGGAGCTGTTGATAATAGTCACATGACTTAGGCTATTATTATACAGATTGATTTCAATTCTAAAAACAGCGCAAAGAATAAGATTTCCTAACAATTAAAAATTTATTTTCACATGACTATTAAAAACAGAAAAAAAAAAACTTTAAAATTACTAATAAATGAGTACGTGTTAAAAGCAGGAAAATATTGAAAATTATGTCTTGAAAATTGTATTTACACGTGAGTATTAAAAGGGAAAGGAAACTTTAAAATGATAAATAAATTAATATACGTTTAACCCTTTCACGGACAAAGCACTTCTATTCGTAAAATATTGAAATCATGGGATGGCACCAGAATTTACAAACAAATTTCGAAATACAAAAATGCTTTTGTCACTTACTTAATAAAAGGGAAATTTTCATCCCAATATTCTGGTGCTAATGTGTCATTTAAGAATTAAAATTAAGTGGTCCAAAAATGAACCACCGCCCTTGAAGGGGTGGAATTGGTTGATAAAGGCAAGGGAATGAAATCGATGGAAGTTTCTCCATTAAGAAATAATGTTTCAGATTAGACTCTTATGTTTATATTAGCAAAACAACAACAACAACTAAAAATTAAATAAAAAAAAATCAAAAAACCCGACTGCGTAATAAGCAAACTAATTAATTATTTCTCATCAATGTGAAAATATTTTTTATATTACATACCTATTTTTTTATTTATTTATTTACTTGTATTGATGACTTTTTAGTTGTGTTTAATTCTTAGTTCCTATCTATAAACACTGTTTTGATGAGGCCTATAGATGTCTATGAAGGTTACAGTTGCAGTAAAGCTAGAGATCTTACCTAAACAACTTCGATGTTGTGCAATATTTAAACGGAGCTTCTGACTGTAAAACAGTCAGTGAAACATCGTCTTCATTTTGAAAGACCTATCCAATGATATGCCACTCATTATGGTGCGTAAGAAATTTTTTCGCCTCTACCGCCATTTTGTATTTTACGGCCGCCATTTCAAATTGATAAAAACAAAGCCTAGCTTATAACCATCGGGCGCTTAAGACAAATAGATAAAGACCTCATTCATTAAAAGCTATCCAGCCGTTGGGATGTTTCGAGGGTATCAAGAAATCCACATACCCAGATATGCATGAACCACATAAACCTTCTTGGCAGTCGGGTAAAAACGATTCACCACCTTTCCATAATACGTTCCGATATAAGAGATAAAGATACTAATTGTATGATAGTGAAGTAAAATTAGAATAAAAATTATGTCCAAGAAACCTACCAGTCTGGAAGCTGTTAAAAGTTTAGAGATCGAAAATTTTCTTGGGAAAAGTCCCATGCATTTCCTTTTTGTCATAAGGCGTAGAAACACAAAATCATGACGTCGCGCGCTCTCTGGCCAATGCGAGAATAAAGGGTACGCGAAAAACTACTCCACAATTTGGAACGGATGCAATTTGTAGTAAAAAATACACCAGCGCTTGGAATAAAAAAAAGTAAAAAGAAAAAAGAAATTGCTATTTTAAAACCATTCGAATTCACACTAAATAATAGAAATTGTCATAAATCATGATACAATTTAGGAATTGTTGAAATAAATAAAAGGCAGACATAAAGGCGTGGATCGAATTGAGTATATTTGAAATTAACAAGACAATTACACAAACATACTGAAAGAAAACAGAAAATTTACAGGTATTTATAGATTTTGCAATCCCCATGTTGGGGAATTGGCGGCCGTGAAAGAAAGCTTCATTAAACAACCAATCACAAGAAACATAGTTGTACAAAAAGAAATTAATAAGAATTTAATGTAATGCTATGATTATTTTCAACACCCGCCCATAATCTAGCATTACATCAGAAAACAAAGAAATTTCTTGAAATCAATCATTAATAAAATATGACACAATTTAAACATTACTTGTACAAACAACAAAGAAATAATAGTTCATAAAATTTAACTTTAGGTAATGCCTTTGTAAATAAATCAGCAATTTGCATATTCGTAGGAACATATTAAATTTTGATGTTATTTTCTTTTTTAATATTGCGAACAAATTTCAATTTGATATCGATGTGTTTCATTCTACCATAATTACTCTCATTACTGATACATTTTATACATGATTATTTATCCTCAAAAATTACTAAATCCTTATTATTTACAATTTCACTAGCAATATTTTTAAACCATAACAAGTCTTGCAAACTTTTAGTTAAAGCAATGACTTCAGTTTCAGTTGACGATAAATCAACTGATTTTTGTTTATTACAACTACACAGAACAGGCATGTTACAAAACATTAAAATATAACCTGTTACTGATTTGCGGTCATTTGTGTTAGCCCCCCAGTCAGCATCAACATACATAGATAATTTAGGATCAGAATTTTGCTTTTTATACACAAGTTTTAAAGACAATGTTTCTTTTAAATATCTTAAGATTTTCTTAAGTGCTTTCCATGCAATTTCAGTAGGATTTTCTTGCAATTGACTTAAACAGTTAATAGCATACAAAATATCAGGTCGAGAAATATAAGCTAAATATAATAAACAACCTACAAGTTTACGATATGGACCATTAAAAGGTTTACCACTTTTGAAATCAGGGGACTTAGGGGGTGGACTTAGGAGAAATAGGAATGTCACTGGGTTTACAATCTAGCATATTAAACTTACTTAACAATTTAATTATGTAAGACTCTTGATTCATTATTAAACTATCAGAATTGAATTTCATTTGCATACCTAGAAATTCTGAAACACTTTCCGATTTTGACATATGAAACTCTTTATATAATAGGGAAATAACTACATTAGTTTCATTTACATCTGAACCTGCAATTAACATATCATCTACATACAAAGCAATAATTATTTTATGATCATTATTATACCGAATAAAAATACAAGGTTCATTATCACAAGATTTAAAATTTAACTTTGAAATAAATTCATGAAATCTTTCAAACCATTGTCGTGGGGCTTGCTTTAGACCATATAAACTTCTTTTAAGTTTACACTTTCGCCCACTTTTATCATCATAGCCTTGCGGCTGATCCATAAAAACAAGTTCATTTAACTTACCATTCAGGAACGCTGTTTTAACATCTAACACAAATGCATATAAGTCTTCATTTAAAAACAAAATAAGAACCAAACGTAAAGCAGGCCTACTTATTACAGGGGAAAAGGTTTCACTACAGTCTAGCCCTTCTTTTTGCATAAATCCACGAGCTACGAGTCTCGCCTTATGTCGACCATCTCTTTCAATGGTAAATACCCATTTGCAGGAAATAGGTCGTTTGTCAGGTGGTAATTTTTCAAGATCCCAGACATCGTTGATTTTCATACTTTCAATCTCCACGTCCATAGCTTCTTTCCACAAGCGTTGTTCATCACTAGGGATGGATTTGATATCACCAAACGTTAATGTTTCTTGTTGGCAAAGTAATGCTTCGTAAACTTCAGGATCTGGATACCGTACATGTTGCTTTTTAAATCTTTCAGATTTTCTTGTTTTGTCTTCTTTCTCTTCAAGATCCTCTAATTCATCACTCGTATTTTCTAGAACATCTGGATGAATTTCATTATCGACTGGTTCTGAATTTTCTAGACTGTATTGTTTCGACTGAACATTTTCCTTTTTCTCATCATCGAATTTCACATTTCTTGATACAGTTATGCGTTTCGTTTCAGGATCTAGTAATCTATATCCCATTGAAGAATAACCAATGAAGATCATTTGTTTAGACCTATCGTCAAGCTTCTTTCGATGAACGGAAGAAATTAACATGTAAGTACTGCATCCAAAAACACGCATGTGCTTGAAATCGGCTTCTTCTCCATATTTCAGGAAGTACGGAGTTTTGTTCTCAATAGGGCTGCTTGGCATTCGGTTTTTCAAGTAAGCTGCTGAAAGGATAGCTTGACCCCAAAAAGGCTTTGGTAAATTTGATTCAGAAATCAAAGCACGTCCTATATTCAGAAGCGCCCTATTGCAGCGTTCAGCTGCTCCATTCAAAGATTGCGTGTATGGAGGAGCGGGACCGATCCCTATACCAAGATCTGTAGTACAATTCACTAAATCATTAGAGAAATATTCCTTCCCGTTATCACATCTAATTTTCTTCACTGTAGGGTTGAATTTTAAGAACATTTTAAATTCTTCTGAGACTTCACTTTTATGTTTCAGTAAACGTACTTCAGTAAAACGAGAAAAATCATCGATAAGAGTCATAAAATAGCACTCGCCAGAAAAAATTGTCGGAAAAATAGGTCCACAAATGTCACTATGAATCAAAGTCATTGGCTTGGTTTCTCTTTTTCTGGGTCCTCTTCCCATTGGTGTTGCACTCTGTTTTGCCGGAGCACAAATATCACAAAAAGAATCAGGTTCCGGAAGCTTCATATCTTTCAATACTTTGTCACTCGGATGACCAAGTCTGCGATGCCAGATATCACAATGATTTTCCTTTGAAGGAAGAACGGTTTCGTAAACAGGGACAAAGTCACTTACGCATTGTCCATTCAAATCACGTTCACCAAAGTAAAAACGGTTTCTCCCTTTTTCGATAAATACTTTTTGATTCTTGAAAATAACTGTATAATTTGCACTTTCAATTTTCCTAACGAAAATGAGTTGCCCGTTTAAGTCTGGAACATAAAGCACATCCTTTAAAGTAATTTCCATTCCATTTGACAGTTTTCCATTAATATTTCCAATACCTTTGATTTCAAGATTCGTTGTTTTCTATGCGCATTTAATTGTTCCTGAAGAAGGTACTAAGGATGCGAAATAATTCTCTTTAGAACACATATGGGAAGTTGCTCCGGAATCTACTATAAATTCATTCTTTTTAATGCTTCCAGCAACGAAAGAAACAGCTGAAGAGGCAAATTTTTCTTCATTTGAATTTTTAACAGTTTTACAGTTACGTTTTATGTGTCCGGATTTTCCACAAGAATGGCAAGTAATTTTTTTTCTACAATATTTCGCTGTATGCAATTTACAGTTGCAAATTTTGCAAAAGAATTCTTTGCGAGTCGACACAATGCTCATGATAATACTGCATTTGCTCATTGAGCAGCCTTAGTATATACTTTTTCTTTCTTTAAATCCAAAAGAAGTGCTTCAGCATCTAATAATCTTTGTGTCACGAAATCTAATGTCAAAATAGAATTCGGTTGGTTTCCTAAAGCAATCTTAACATTTTCAAATTCCTAAGGCAATGACATCAAAATATAAACAATAGTATCCGTTTCATTAACTTCTGCCCCAGACAGCTTAAGATCCGAAATTAATTTATTTATTTCATCAATGTGATTTCTCATAGAAACTGTACGATCTTTCTTAATCGTTGCCAATCTCTTCCGAATTAAAATTTGATTCACTGCACGCTTTGTATCATAAGTGCGTTCTAATTTATTCCAAATTTTATGAGCTGTATTTTCATCTTGAAGTGACGCAAGAACATTATCACTTAATAATGATAATAATAAAGCGTAAGCCTTTTTTTGCTTTCAAGACATCGGCGGCATTGTCTGGATCCGCTTCATTTTCCAGGAATTTTTCCAATTCCTTAGCAGAAAAAATTGCCGTTACTCTTCGTTTCCATACCGAAAAAACTTTTCCATCACCTTCAAAAAGAGGGATGCCGTAAAGATCTTTTGAAGAATCCATTCTGCTCGATAAAATATATAAAAAAGAAAGATAAAATCTTTTTCACTCAAAATCCCAGCAGAAATGAAAAACAGAACGATAACGGCGTCAGTATGTCTCGCAGCTCATTTCAACACTTGCTAGAACCACGCTCTGCTGTTGAAAGAAATAAAAGGCAGACATAAAGGCGTGGATCGAATTGAGTATATTTGGTTAACAAGACAATTTGATTAACAAGACAATTACACAAACATACTGAAAGAAAACAGAAAATTTACAGGTATTTATAGATTTTGCAAGGCCCATGTTGGGGAATTGGCGGCCGTGAAAGAAAGCTACATTAAACAACCAATCACAAGAAACATAGTTGTACAAAAAGAAATTAATAAGAATTTAATGTAATGCTATGATTATTTTCAACAGGAATAAACTAAAATCTTTATATTTAAATAATTTTCGTAATATAATAATTAATTTAAAGAGAATTTAATAGAATTAATGACAGGTATTAAGTTCGTTATTGGGCAAAATCGAACTAAGGAGGTCGAAATAGCGAGGGGTTTTGCGAAAAACGAAAAAAAAACAACAACACCGTAACTTCTTTATTATAATACATGTCAAATCATTTTAAAGTCATTATTAATTACGAGTTGGAACCCGCCGAATTTCGACGAAAGAAAATGTTTACAAAGGAACTGATGCATCAAATTTATAATACATCAACAACAATAATTAGAATAAAAAATCCATCTTACACTTGTTAATTTAACTCTCTAAAGACATATTTTAACCTAAGATTAACAAAATACTTTTTTCATAAACTTCAACTGTTAAAATTATTGAAAAATTAAACTTAATTCATGTACGTCATCAGTAAAATATAATCAAGATAAGTAATTTTGATTAAGTTAGTAATTGATGCTTGGTATTAGGTAATGAAATATCCGCAAAAATGATTTCACCTTAACATAATCATAGAATTTTTCTACCTTTACATCTAAACCAAATCAAGTCATTTTCTACGTTTCACATCCATTTAAAAACATTTTTATGCGCAATAGGTTATTAATAAATATATTTTCAAGCTTGAAGTCACGTTTGTCAACTATTACAACTTTTCATGTTAAAATTCCCACTCGTGATTTGAGGTCTTAGTATAATCTCTGTACCTGCGCGTAAAAATTCCAGAAATTTATAACTTTTAGACGTATTCAAGTAGAAATATCTCGTTTTATCAAATAAAATTATCGTTTACTTTTAAATATGACGTCATTTTCAGTCGCTGAAATATTTTGCCTATTGACTCAAACTCAATATCAGCGAAATGAAAAAATAGTGAAATGTAACAGCATCATGAGGGAAATTTTAAAGCGTTCTCTTTTTTAAAGCGTAACGTCGTTTTCTGTTCAAATTTTTAAAAATATATTTTTAATTGTAATGAAAAAATGGCATCAGTAAGAATATAATCAATAAAGATAACTAATCCACTTTTAACAGAAATGAAGTACTTCAGTTGCCACGATTAGAAAATTGATATTAAAAATTATAAAAAATTAATATCTCAAAAATAAATTGAGATACAGCTTTCAAACAAATTGCATTTAAAATTGCATTTTTTTCTGCATACGACGGTGTAAACATTTAAAATGTGGGATGTTTAGAAGTTTAAAAATTTGCAGTAGCGAAAATTGCAAAAGCGAAATTTCATTTCAAATTTCAAAGTGTTGCCATTTGTCGAATGACGTATGCGTTACGCACAGATATGTTTGTCCTTTATAATATAGATAGAAAAAAGGGCCAAAAATTTATGTATCAGATATTTTTGATAAAATTTAAAATGGCCTCAAGGGGCGAAAAACATTAGAGAGGGTTTTAGAGAGAAAAAAATTCATAACTTCGTCAATTCTCAAGATATAGAATTCAACTAAACTTATTATAAATCTTTTGCATACTATGTACAACTTTTATATTGACAAGTTTTTGATAGGACCAACTCTTACTGGAAAAAAAGAACGAAAAATAAAGGGGGGTTGAGGAAGAAACAAATTCATAACTTCGTCAATTCACAAGATATAAAATTCGCATGAATTTATTATATTTTTTCTTAATATTGTCTACAATATTTATATTGCAATTTTTGGATAGGACCAATTCTTACAGCAAAAACAAATTAAAAATACATAGCGGTTGAGGAAAAGAAATCATCGTATTAAGGGTGCACTCAAATCCAAACTGCTTGTTTTCTGACTCATTTTTAAATTCACTTTTCCACTCAAACCTATCCAATTGGAAGATTCTATTATTCAGAAACTATATAATGTGCCGTATTGGTCGATTTTTTGATAAAGGCAGAATATATTTCAAAAAAGGCTGTTAAAGTGGGCATTTTGAACCAAATATCCCGAAGCGATAGTGCTGGAAACTAAAAAAATGGTCGTACTGGGAAAATAATTATTGTAAAATCAAGTTCTAATTAATTGAACGAAAAATTTAAACACAGGTCGCTTTAAAATCTCTTCAAAAGATCATGTAAGCAAGTTCATTTTTTTTGTTTTAAAAATGTGTCAGCAAATTCCGAGTTGTTGAGCGTATAAAAATATATATATTTTTTTAAACTTCCTTTACATGACTTTGATAAAACCGGTTCTTACATAAAAATAAAATAAAAAGTTCGTTAAAAGCGGCCATATAAAATTGTTTATCTCTAAACTTGATTTAATTTCCTGTTGGTGAAATTAGTACATAACTTTGAAATTTACCTCCGCCTGTAGGCCGAGCCGGCAGGGATACTTTTATTTAAATTTTGTTTTAACTTTATATTATTAGTCAAATTAAAATTAGGGTAGAATACGCTGAATTACATTTTTAACACATTGTTATTCAAAAGACTCTAACGTATTAATGTTGTATAAATTAATTTTATTATTTGTATTAAATTTTAAGCTTTTATAATTTTTTTTTTCACCCTACGCAATTTGGTTTCTTTAAATAAATATGTATCATATATCTGTAAAGTGATTTTTCTGAAGGCATTATTTTAGGTATTTGGGGTGATTCTATGCAAATAAGACACTGTGATGAAACTGGAGGTTATTTAAATTTTTTTAACGGAAAAGAAACTAACGCATTTTTAAAACATGTAAATTAGTCATAGCTTTATTACATTAGCTCATTAAATTGCAGCATTAATTAAAACATAATTTTTTAAACATATAAAATATCATTTCTCCGCATGCAACTACTACCACTAAAAAACTAAAAAATAAAATTTCTTATTAAAATATTTATATTTTTTTGCTGGCGTCTAATCTTCTTCTAATCTAAATCTTCTAATGTGAATACTTATTTCTATGTATGACATTTTGTCTGCACATGCAATTTTTATTTGGTAAAACAGTTCCAACTCTTATTTTGGATCTTTCTCACACTCATTAATAATTCTGGATATTTGAGATAGGTGGTACTGCTGTAGACTGAAATATTGCACTTGTGCTGAGCACATGGGCCTTACCTGTCTGTAAAACAATTTCAAGTCACCCTGCAGAAATTCTTCTGTGTGTAAGGAATAATTTAATATACAGAATTTAAATTTTTAGAAATAAGTTATCTTCTAAAAGTAAATTGAAAGGTGGTTTATTTCTTCCTGAAGGGAAAATTTGGGAATATGTATTGTTTATTTAATTTACTTATTTGTCCGGTTTCAATTTTTGACTTTTTTTTTTCAAACTGGCTTCCGCAAAAAAGTCGGAATAAGCGTAGAATAAAGGGGTACGGATAGAAATAGGCCGCTCACCGCAGCGGTGGAAAATTTGTACTCATAAATACAAATTTTAAAAGCTAATTGTGTAACTTTTATCATACCCTCACTAGCCATTCCCTCATATGAGGGAATGATTTTTATGTGAGAGAATTGCTCTATGATATTTAAAAATTTTGTTGAAATTTTAAGGCTTATGAAGAAAATAAAAGCGTATTTTTAGGCAAATAGGTGTATAAAATATTACTTATTAAGCAAAAGGTAATGAAAAGTCAGCAAGGAAACCAAAAAAAAAAATGTTCGTGGAGAAATTTCGTCAAAAGATCTTGTGAAAGCGTTCAGCATTCAGTTGAAAATATCCCTAGTGCACAGCAGAAATATAGCTTATCATAATGAAATAATTAAGGAAATAAAGTCATCTTAAACACAAAAGCTATCTTATTGCATATAAATTTCAGCGAAAAATTTATTTGTAAATTGACTGAAGAAATTCAGGCTGTACCTTTCGAAAGAGATTGACAACAAATAATTCTCCAACCAGGTAATATGTATACGTACACTAGGGACATAATAAATTTTACTTAACAGGAAAGTATTCACGAATTTCGATTGGATAATTTAGGAGCATGGGAAAAAAAAATGTATCTTGGAGAACTATTGGAAATTGATGACAAATCAGGCAAAGTAAATACTGTTGAACCTACAGTCAATGGAAAGTTTAAGTGGCATACGAAAGATGATATTTATAACTACATATGTAACCTTGTTAATATAAATTTAAGCTCTAGAGCCTTTTGATACCAGAGGATGTAAATTTATTTTTTTTGGACAAAAGTTCTCAAAAAATATTGTTTGACATTGTTTTTCACAAAATTGGCATTTCTTCACATTGTAATAATCCCCTCATTCTAATAAAAATTTAAAAATCTAATAATTATAGAATTTCTTAATATTAAGCTTGACGGCTATTTTTACCCAATAAGTATCTTTTCTAGTGTCTTGTTACAAAAAACAAGTAATATAAAAATTCTGTTTTTAAAGTCAATTCCTACAAAAATTTAATATAATCCCTTAAGCTAATATTAGTTTTTGTTGCATTAAAATATCTCAATTTGTTGATTTTCTATAAGCAAGTAGGTTTACAATGGAAATCTATGGGAATTTGGCGAAATATTAGAGATATCGCCAATTTGGCGTCACTTTTAGTGACTCATTTTGGCCGCCAAATTTGGCGATATATCGTCAAGTTGGCGAAAAACTTGGAGGTATTTGGCGACAAAACATGTTCCACCCCTATGGTAACCCCCCTTATAGATATGAAGATGCATTAAATGCTTCAGTAACCAATGGCCGCCATTTTTCTCCCATGAAAAACTAAAATTATTTAATTAAAATTTAATTAATGAAGTAATATTTGAAAAAAACTGTATTAACATCAATTGTCATCCAGTACAATTTAAAAAAATATTTCAACTTTATAGGATGAATAATAAGTATTTTATTAACGATTGAAAATTTGAACAAGATATATATATAAACAAATAAATAAATTAATATTGGGAGTGTGTGAACTAATAGTAGGAATTGAATTAGAAACTTCTGAAATGATTTATTTTTTCTTCATCACTATGATGAAAAATAGCCTATTTGCGTAGAATCGCCCACTTACAAAACTCAAACTTCGTCGGATTTATTTAACTATTCTTTACTTAAAACAAAAGAATAACTTATAAAAAATTAAGTGAACCATTTTCGTAGCATTTTAACATTTCTAAATAATGCTATTTAAGGAAAATCTTTGACTTTTACAAAATTTATGAATTGCAGCTTACAGAGATTTTTTTTCCTTTTTACAAAAGAGACATAGCGTTTATGCGAACATTTCTTTATAATTAAGTACTTGTAAGCAAGAGGAGACTTCTTTTTTTAATATTATTTTGATTTTAAAGCTTTTCTTATACGAGTTTTACACTTTTTTCATTAAAACGGAGATAAACAGCGATTTCATCGACATCTTAAGTGCGTTATCGATTAAGGAACTTCTTCAGTTCTAATTTATTTTTGATTACAAGTAATCAAATAGTAAAGTATTAATTTTAATTTATAAAGAAACCACGTCTCTTGCCTAGTCACGTCTTTTTTATTTAAGTTGTGAATGTCAAGTACTTCTAATTCTGAACTGAATAACGCTAGAAATAGAAAGATCTTTCACCATATAAAACGACACTTTTAGTGTTACGGATTTAATCGAATAATTATTTTGCAAGCGATATCATTTATTTCACTACATGGATTTTCAAATATTTATTTCAAAATTGAAATCTATAGAAATCATAAAGAATTAATATATATATCTCAATTTAATAATATTCTAACATTTCATATTCGAAATAATGAACTACTGAAAATTTCTCTTTTGAAAAAAAATTCTCTGAAAATTCATAAAATCGTTAGAAAGTTCTTGCAATCATTAAAGATATTTCAAAAAGATTTCGTTTATTAAAATTAATAAGCAACATTTTCATTGATAGTGATTTTGTGGATTATTTACTTCTCTACTCATATCATATCCATGAAATATTATTTTTCGTATTTTATAAAATTAAAAAAAAAAAAAAAATTTAACATTACGAACAAATACTGAACATTTTCAGAAATGAAAGATTACACTGATCGATTTTAACATTCCAAAAGCTGGATAGAAATAATATTAATAATTAAGAAGAAAATATTCATTTAAAAATAATTTTCCTTTCTACAACATAGAGTGCTTTTAAGAAACATGATAAAGTAAAATATTGGCAGCTCATCTTAACGCTTATTACTCCAAATAAACGTTTTAAATGAATAATATAATATAATTTGCAAAGGGTAGTGATAATTGTGCTTACTTTTACCCAATCAGTAACACCATTTTAAACATTTCTCACTAAACTAATGCCTAAAAATCGTTAATTTCGTTATAAAAGTACTAGTTGCGAATACCATAGTATTTATGTGATTTATTCTAATTAAGTTAGTCAGTTTTTAACAATTTGACGTTTATTGCTTTTATACTGCTACAGGTAATTGCATTTCAGAAATATATCCTTAAAGTTGTTAAAAAGTTGTTATCCGGGCTTTAAAAGCCGATGGTACATAGAGCATGCCGCCCTGTCATTATGTATGTCCAAACCGTCCGTGTTTTTAAGGGTTAATATAGGCTAATTGCTGATGATTGTTTTCGAAAATCAATATCAACAATGCTTGTATACTTCTGCTACGATAGGTACCTCCAACGCTCCTCAACACCTTATCTGAACGCCTGCAAATCAAACTTTGTGTGTAAACGCAAAATGCGCTTTTCTCAAAAACCATGTGACCTAGGTTAATCGCTATAATTTTCCTGTAACGTTTAAAATAATGTGTACTACCTCTAATATTTTCATAATTTTAGTTTCAGTAGATTCTGAAATAGATGAGGGGGGGTGGGGCATAGTTTTGCACTACATTTTCGACGATATCTCTGAAAACAATATACCCAAAATTATAAGAAATGTATTTTTAAGTTCAGCGTTATCAAGTTTTTAAACGATACCCTACACGATATACAGAGAATTTTTTTTTTTAAAATATTAATTAGCCCCTCTACATTTTTTTAATATATTTGTGAATGTATAATAATCTGTAAATATGTGGGTCAATAGTCTTTGTTACTTTTCCCCATTTGAAATTTCCACGTTCCATAGTTTACCAGTTAAATGGCTGTGACAGATGGTCAGAATCAGGAAGGATCTTATAATGGTTCCGTTTTAAGTTTTTAAGTACTTTAAGCTAAAAATCGATCTTTTGACCAATTTTAAGCTAAACCGTCTCATTAAAAATTTTTATTTTCTATTTGTATAAAGACTCGAAGAGATATTATGCCGTAATAACACGCGACGGGGTAAATTTCACCTCAAACACAATTTTCTTCCTAAAAAAAAATGGATAAATTTTATGAGAACGCTACTGACCTGCATCATCTTTCAAGGTCAATTTGTAGAAGCCGTGGGTATAGGAATGTTGTTTCTTTGTCTGTTAGGAAGTATAAAGATAACACTTGGGAAGGAATAATCCCGCACGTGTAAGAACATTTAATATCGATACGTTCATTCCTTACATGCAACACGCACGAAAATAATTTCAATGAAAAAGTTGCAGAAAAGCTACTTGTTTATACTGATAAAAATGAAATTGATAAAGAAACGGTATAGTATTGATATAAGTAATTAATAAAAGTATTAATATCAATTTTGAGAAATTTTTCCTGTTGAAATATGTAAAATAATTCGTTTGCAAATGTATAGCGTTTTCTAAAAAAAAAAAAAAAAAACGTGATTTTTACAGAAAATTCTAAAAGTATGTAAATAAATATAAAATCACGGTTTATTTCCCTAAAAAGATCAAATCTGGTGAATTTAACAATATACAGTAGTAGAGTTTTTTAAATACGAATTTAGCTAAGAATATGAGACAGAATAGGGTAAGATTCATCGCATGGGTGACCTAACTTCACAGAAACAGTCGCGTGTGTGTACGGGTTTAAAAATGTATATACACTGTTAAAAATTTGCAGCATTCTGGCCAGTCATTTGACCGTTTTTATTGAAAACGCTTACACAACCGTAATTTAACACTATTCTGACCGTATTATTAGCCATTTTATGGTCCGAATATAGTTAAATTACGGCAATGGAACCGTTTTTTCAAAAAACGGTCGAATGACTGGACAGAATGCTGTAAATTTTTAACAGTGTATATCTATAATAATAAATAAAGATGTTTGTGTGTGAGTGAGTGTGTCGACGGTGTTTTGAAGAGACCACTGCACGTAGAGCTACAAAATTTGTGGAAAAGGTACGTCTATATATGAAGTTTTGCACCTCGAAGCCCGATTTTCGATTTTTTGATTAAATTTTTCTTAATTTAATTTTTATGCGATTTTTAGCGCTTTTTATGTTTCGAGCGATTTTTCCATATAAGTGAGAAGAATATAGTCTCTTTCTCTTAAACCAATATAGTAAATTTTGTTCTCTTTTCAAAAAAGTATATTCAGAATTCGTGCAGCGATTTTTGAATTTTTAGCGAATTTTTTATGCAATTATTGAACAGCATTTAATGCATTTCCATACCTATAAAGAGGTTGCCGAAGGGGACATAGTTCTGTTGCCAAATGCAGCCAAGTTTGTCGCCAACTTGGCGGTATATCGCCAAATTTGGTGACCAAAATGAGTCACCAAAAGTGACGCCAACTTGGCGATATCTCTAATATTTCGCCAAATTCTCATAGACTTCCATTGTAAACCAATATGGATTATTTATAAAAACTTTTCAAAATAACAGACATTACATTACATTACAAGATAAAAACAATATAAAAGGAAGTTTCGGATTCATTCTGAATCCCTCATCAGCTAACTCCTAACGTAAAAATCATAGTAGGTTTTAACGTTCAACAAATAGAAAAACATTACATCAAGTTGCCAAAAAATTATAGTTAAAACAAAACTGAATATTCTATTGGCAGAGATGCAGCCTCGTTAATTGCTTTATCAGCAGTTCTCGTGAACCAAGCTTCCAAAAACATACGACTTGCATAAATGCTGCAGCCTGATCTAATTATGAAAGCATTCCCAAAACTCGGAAAATGATCAGTTTTCATGGCGTGGTCAACAATTTTAGAATTTAAGTTTTTATTTCTAAAAGCATGTTTATGCTCCTTAAGTCTAGTTTCAAGTGTACGGCTGGTTTCACTTATGTAGACAGCATTACACTGTTTGCACGGAATTCCATAAATAACATCTTTAAACTGTGAGATTGGATATCCATGCTTAAGATGATCTTAAGCATCGATGAATATGAATGAATTCAGACGTAGTCCTTTTGTTTATATATATATATATATATAAACAATATGGATTACTTTCTTACAGAAAATCTACAAATTGAGATATTTTAATGCAACAAAAAATAATATTAACTTAAGGGATTGTATTAATTCGATTTTTCCACATTAGGAAAAAGAATACAGTTCCTTTCTTTTAACCCAATATAGTAAATTTTGTTCTCTTTTCAAAAAAGTTTATTCGGAATTCGTGCAGCGATTTTTGAATTTTTAGCGAATTTTTTATGCGATTATTGAACAGCATGTAATGCATGTCCATACCTATAAGGGGGGTTACCGTACGGGGGATCTAGTTCTATCGCCAAATAACGCCAATTTTGTCGCCAACTTGGCGATGTATCGCCAAATTTGGCGACCAAAATGAGTCGCCAAATGTAACGCCAACTTGGCGATATCTCAAATATTTCGCCATATTCCCATAGACTTCCACTGTAAAGCAATAGGGTTTACTTGCTTACAGAAAGTCAACAAATTGAGATATTTTAATGTAACAAAAATTAATATCAACTTAAGGGATTATATTAAATATATTTAAGGAAGTCCAAGTAAATTAATTATTAATAAAAGTAACATGATCTAATGCTTAGCATGATTTTCAAAACATAAATTTTAAAAGAGCCCACATGTCAAAGGAATCAGATTTGAAACTTTTATCTAATTATAGTAAATTTTGACTTTCGTGATTTTTGAACTCTTTGTGATTTTTAATGCGTTTTTTACGTTTCTTCGCGATCTGCTGCAATTTTTTGACATTCCATTTTTGACCTAAAGTACATTCTGCCCTCATTTCAATAAAGTTTATTCGGATTTCGTATATCAATTTTCGAATTTTTCGGGAATTTTGTATGTGATTTTTAGTGTATTTTAGAGATTTGTTACTATTTTTCCACATTAGTAAAGGAATCAACTTGCAATCTTCGAACATAATATATTGTGCATTTAAAGAAAGTTTTCGACAATTGCGATTGACTGTTTTTTAACAACTATGCAAATTATCATATCCGGAACTGATGGCATATGTTCTTTAAAAGAAGGGCGGTTTCAAATCAATTAATAAGAAGAAATTGGATGGTAAAAGATTATCGGTAGAATTGAGTAAAAAGATATCGAAAAGCGAAATAGTGGATGTATAATGAGGCAAGTAGGGACGGATCTGATGATTCCTGAATCAACAATGCGATATGTTTTGAAAACTTTCGTTGCCACTGGAGATATACATCCAATAAACAGTACTTGTCGCCAATCAAGAACAATGGCTCGAGAAGATTGAATTATGCGTCGAGTGGTAATAAACAGCGGACCAGGGACTATGACAGAAACCGCATCTCTATGGCAAGACAGCATAGGGCGACCAGTGACTCGTAAAATGTCTACAGAAAGATTGCATAAAATGGGCTTCCAATCATACAAAAGCAAAGGTAAGCCGATGTTAATTTCAGCTCAAAAAAGGAAATGTTTTCTATGAGATGTGTACCAATTAAAATAGACAGATCAGCAATGGCATAGTGTTTTAAGGTGGATCAAACCACTTTTTAAATTTTGTAAAGGAAATATCGGTTGTCAGGTCGTACGCAAAAGAAATAAAGCTTTAAACCCAAAATACGTCAAACAAGAGTGCTAATTTTCGTAATATGTTCAATTTTTGGAAGGTCTTGGTTATTGTGGCGTCAACCAAATGGTGACTATCAATACACAACGTTATCGAGATATTTTGTGGAATCAGTTGTTGCTTTTAATTCAAACTTTCAATCGGGTTATCTTTTTCAACAAGACTTAGACAAACCGCATTCAGCTAGAACAAAAAAAGCTTGTCTTGAACAAAATGGTACCCTGTACTAGATTGGGTTCCGAATTACCCGAACATCAATCTATCGAGGATTTGTGGCGATATTTAAAGAAGGAAGTTCAAAAAAGGACACTACAAAACATCTACAGTGGCAATCAGCAGTTTAATTATGGCTACCCTGTATATATATTACTATTTTGGACACGTAAACTACCGTAATCCTGCACGCATCTCTTCAAAACTGATACATAAAATCAAGGGGTAGAAAATGTCGGTCAAGTTCGTTAATGCGCAAAATAGGACCTAGGTGATGGAAATAGGGAGGGGCTTTATGAAAACCGAAAAATTCTCATAACTTTTTAATTTTCATACATATCAAATCAGTTTAAAGTTAATATCACTCCTAGGAAAAGCGCCAAAAATTTATGTATCACATATTTTTAATAAAATTAAAAATGGAATCGGAGAACGCAAAAATAAGGTTTTAGGGAGCAAAAATTCATAACTTCGTCAATTCTTAGGAAAGCGAATTCACTTAAACTTATTATACATCTTCTTAATATTATCTACAACATTTATATAAACAAGTTTTTAATATCACGAACTCTTACTGCAAATATATATATATATATATATATATATATATATATAAAATAAATAAAATATAAAAACGAAAAAAATGGGGGATTGTAGAAGAAAAAAAATATAACTTCGTCACAAGTTTATATCACAAGCTATAAATTACGCATTAATTTATTATATATCTTCTTAATATTATCTGCAACTTTTACCTTGACAAGTTTTTGATAGGAGCAATTCTTACTGCAAAATCAAATTAAAAATGCATAGCGGTTGAAGAAAATATCATCGTATCAAAGGTGTACTCAAATCCAAACTGCTTATTTTCTGACAAATTTTTAAATTCATTTTCGCTCTCACACGCATCCAATTGGCAGGTTCTATTATTCAGAAACTGTATAATGTGCTGTATTGTTCGATTCTTTGATAAAGGTAGAATATATTTTAAAAAATGCTGTCTAATTGAGCATTTTGAACCTAATTTCCCGAAGCAATAGTGCTGGAATCTTACTGAGAAAATAATTTTAAATCAAGTTCTAATTAATTGAAGGAAAAATTACACACAGGTCGCTTATAAATCTCTTCAAAAAATCAGGTCAGGAAGTTTCGTATTTTTACTTCTAAAAGTGAGTCTGAAAATGTGTCAGAAAATTTCGAGTTGTTTAGTGTGGAAAAGTATATTTTTGAATACTGACTTAAAACGATTCTGATAAAACGAGCTCTTACAGAAAAATGAAATAAAAAAATTGTCAAAAGCGGCCAGATAAAATCGTTAAACTGGGTTTATCTCTAATCTAGATTTAGTTTCGGTTGGTGAAATTAGTACTTACATTCAAAATCTACTACCTCCTGTAGGACGAGCCGGCAGGATTTTTAACCATTTGAAACATTTTTTTTTCAAAAAGGGCAGTTTTTGCTATTGACTTTTTTCAATTTTGGCAACGCTCCTTAAAGGCTCAAATCTACGATTGACAAAAAATATGAATTTAAAGTACAGATCTCCTGCTTTTATTCGGTTTAAACGGTTTTCAAGAATACGAATGTTAACCCTCTTGAAATTTCTCTCATCTCTGGTCACTTTGTGCTTTCCGGTTTCAATGTTTTTTCTACGCCAAAAATAATTAAACATCCATATTTGGACACAATATTATTACAGAATCTTGGCAGATCGGATTTAGTTCATCTATAAAGAATTCGAAACTTTCAGTTGAACTATTTACAAAAAAAAAAAAAAAAAAAAAATCTGTGATATTTTAAATGGAAATAGTAAAAAGGGATGTGATTTGGCTCGGCTTCGACACATGTTTTCACCACTAAATATCCATATTCTTTGAAGATATTTTAAAGAAGACTTGGATGGATATAGTTTTATTTATAATCGACTAAAATCCCAGAGATCTCGGAGGATAATAGCATTTTTATTTGTTATGTTACAGAACCCGACGCATAAACAAATGTAAGCGTGAACAAGATATATTTCCTTTCCAACGAGATATCAAAATATTTTATCGAAATTTTCACAAGGGCTGCGAAACATTTATCGACAAAAAGTTCGAAGTTATGAAAACAAGAACTTTTTCTTTATCTATAAAACAACCTTACGAGAAAAAATAAGAAAATATCTTCTTACGAGCGCTTTTACCGATAACAGAAAAACAAATTGCGCGATTTTTGCATTTAAAAATTTGAATTCAGACCAACTTGGATTAAAATATAAAAACATAGAAATTTGAAGTATTACCACGGATTCGGGCAACGCCGGGAGGGTCAGCTAGTGTTTAGTAAAAATTATGTGTTCGCGGTTATTTGGATCCAGCACAGAAGTTGTTTGAAGAATCCCGTTTTGTAGGTTATCTGCACAATCTTCATCCCTTATAAATTTCACAGTGTTAATTAGCCAAAAATTGCAGTGAAAGAAAGTGTGTTATGCAAATGAACCTAATTTCAGCGTAACCACGCATGCGTGGTGTGAGCAGCGCGCTCTGGACTGCTGCTGAAACCTTATAAAAAGAGGACTGTAGCGAGACGTTCAGAATTGTCTATGGTTATTTGATAATGATTAAATGATAGGTGAGACGTAACTATGCCTGTTCGACGAAGGAGAGAGAATTTTCAACAACTGACTGAGTTTCAATGGGGAATAATCATCGGCCTTCGTGAAGAAGGATTTTCGTATCTTGAAATAGCAGCTCGTGTTAAGCGTAACAGAAGCAGAGTGATGCGAGTTTCGAAGCAGTGGACCGACGAGGATCGGACAACATGAAAGTCTAATAGTGGACGCTAAACGTTGATGCCAACGCGCGATGGTAGCATATGCTCCGCAAGGCACTGACGGACCATACAACTTCATCTAGACAGTTGGCAGCACATTGGTGAACTACTACAGGTGTATCACTGTCTGCATCGTCAATTCGTTGACGTCTGCTGCACCTTGGACTACGTGCAAGACCGCCTGTATACATCACCCCTCCAGCAAAACATTTGAGGTTACAATGTTCTGTTGCACATAGAGACTGGCATACAGATTGGCAACTAGTTGTTTTACCAAATGAATCCCGCTTTAATTTGCGGTATGATCATTGACACATTCATGTTAAAGTCTATACCGGTGAGCACTACCTTTCGAGTGCATTATCGAACGTCATAGTCGACGGATATTAGGAGTTATGGTTTGGGATGAGAATTTGCATTATGGACGATCACAGCTGCTACAAATTGTGGGTTATTGGAACAACAACAGGTACATAAGTGAATTGCTGGAGTCCGAAGTCGTTCCTTTCCTTCAAATCATTCCTGGAGCTATCTTTCAACACGATATTTCCCGCCCACATGTTGCAAGGAATATTTAAGTCTTTTTGTCAGCAGAACACATACAGCTTCTTCCGTGGACTGCGTATTCGACGGATATGTCGCCCATTGAACATATGAGGTATTTTGTTGATAAGAATCTCGCTCGTTATCCTCCTTCTATAGCTCCTACAGATGAACTTTGGGTATGCATACAAGGAATATGGCATGCTATCCCCCCAGGTTGACATTCAATTTTTTCTACTCCATGCCATGTCATATTGCAGCCCTTATTGCACCGCATGGTGGCTAAACCAAATACTGATTTCGGACACATAATATTGCTTTTTTTGCTTTGAAAATGTAATTATTTGTTTGTACTTATACCAGTCGTTTTTTATCTAATAAATTTAATTTAATTCTCATGATATCTTCATGGTTTTGTATTTTCAAAAACATGAGTGTATTAAAAAAAAAAAAAAGGTTAAAGTTGCTGAAAAGTTGCGCAGCAGTGGCCGATCGTCATCATTAAATTTTTGTGGTATTGCCTTATTTAATTTCAGAATGTCTGATATTTAATAAGATGAATATTATAATTGATATTTATAGGTGAAAATCAGCCCACGGTTGAGCGCATTTTCCTTCACAGCAATATCGGCTGCTCCATTCCCGCACATGAGCACGTGAACACCCAAATAAATTTGAAGATATAATTAAAAAAATTAAGTTAAATAATTATAAAAAAGTTTCTAATTTTTTGTCGATCCCCTATACGAGTATAATTCACTCATACCCCTCCCGTCCACTTATTTTAGATAGGTCCATATAAAATCGTTACTGAAGAAAATTCGAAAGTTTTTAACACCGCGCACCCAGTGTTTTCTTTACTACACGTGCGAGCGAAAAAATGGCCTTCGAACTCAGCTTTTGCGGGCGGAAACGGGGAGAAGAAAGTCAGGGCAACGCCTTGTTCAGAGTGTTCCGTTCGCATAACCTTTAACGTGCGGTAGCATGCATTTTCGGCGAAAATATTTTTGTTCGTTTGATTTTTCCTGCGATTTCAATGTTAAATTAATATTTTTTAATAATATTTTATCTGCCTGTTTATATTGCTCCTACTTTTATTGTTATGTGAAGGAAGTAATTATAAACAGTTAAACTGGTAGCTATTAAAATCAATATTTCGGAACTAAAGAAACGGAAAAAAAAGATTGAAATTAAATTGCGTTGACCAACATCTTTTCTAAATCCACCCCCCCCCCCCCCTCAAGTGACGAAAATTAAACATAGAGAGTTCAGTTGAGAATTTAGCCCTGTTTTATATGAAAAATATCAATAATTTGTTGGTGCGGATTAAAAACAAACATGATGTTTTGCTTTCAATGTCTTTTATTAATTACAAGATTTCCAAATATGGATGTATTAGCCCCCGGAACGGTATGCTACTTCTTTCTTTTATTTCTTTTCTCCTATTTTCTATGCTATTTCTATCTCCTAGACATTTTTTTTTTTTTTTTTTTTTTTGTCTCCCAAAAATAACGTTACCTTACAGACGCTAGCAATAAACAAAGCAGATGTATTATTGTACAATTAAATGCTCTGTAACAATTTTTTTAATTTCTAAGCATCGCATATTTTCAGTGTTTATACCGTCGTATTGGGAAAAAAGTACTTTTAAATGCAATTTGTTTGAAAACTGTATCTCCATTTACTTTTGAAATATTAACTTTTTTTGTAGTTTTAACCACCATTTGTTTAATTTTTGGCAACTCAACTACTCCATTTATATCGAAAGTAAAGGGAAAATAGTTGAAAAATAGCATGTAAATCTTTTTGTTGCCATTTTCTCATAACAACCGAAAGAAAATGTAATTAAAATACGTACTATTTTGAAAAAAATATATATAAACGAATAATTTCTATGAATAATAAAACATGAAGCTATTATATTTAATTTTAAGTATCTGTAGACCCTAAAGTGTGACGTCAGTCATGACGTTTTGGTTGGAAACTGACTCCAAACAAATGGTTGCTATGCGTCATTTCTTTTTAAATATAAATCGTGGAAAATCTTTCCAGTACATATCAAGTATTAAAACACTTAGATGTGAGGTATAGATATAAAGTATAGCTGCAACACACAAAGAAAATAGAAAATACAACATAGCAACCGTTTGTTTGGAGTCAGTTTCCAACGGAAACGTCACGACTGAAATCATCTATATTAATGTTACAAACAAATGAATGCCTATGAATCATTAGACAGCTTTTTTTTTTTTTTTGCCCAGTTTCTTTAATGACGTCCTCTTTTTGCTGCATTTGTGTATTATTTTGAGATAGTGACATACTATGCACGCTTTACTATAGATATTTAAGAGTGGATCGTAAATGTGTAATTCTTAAGCGGAAGCGAATGACGTCATGTTAAATGAAATAAAAGTTTGTGCTTTATGTCTTAAAATTGAAATATGTTTTGTACTATTTATATATACATATATTTTTTTTCATCGGGGACAACACTAAATTCTGAAAAAGCAGAATTCCTGTTTTCTAGTGTGAACATTAAAGTCGGTCTCTTGAAAATTAGAATTTAATACATTAAATTATTTGTTATCTTTAAGACAAAGATAACATTCAAGGATACAAATTTAAACAAAATACTTAAACAGAATATTTAAACAAATATGCATACTTATATTCAAATCTCCTTTAAAAAACAATTATGGATCATAAAACATTTCTATTTCCTTTTTTTTAATTTCTCTCTATGTCTCTCTCTTTCTTCCGACAAATTCGATCCATATTCTCCACCCCTCAACAGCAAAATTCCATCCAGAGAAAAATATTTCTAAATTAAATACTGCATAAATATATTTTAACCCTCACTTTACGTCCTACCTGCACATTTTATTTACGTAATTTTTATATTATGATTGTGAACCCTCCTTTAAATAATACACGAGCGGCCACTGCCCCGGTGTTATTATCATAAACAGTTATGTGCAAAGAAAAAAAATAATTGTTTTGAAATCAGACTGATAAAAATTCATTCTAAAATGAAAGAATTTGCGGAATTGGTTTTATGCTTACACAAATCTGTTCCTTCGGGTAAAAACAACAAAGTGTTAGTATTTTAAAATATATGGCAAGAAATAATGAGATACCTTACGTAGAATAATTTATCTCTAAAAAATTCTATTTAATAAGTATAATTGACTTCATTTAATATAAAATTAAAAATTACTCAGAAAATATATAAGAATTTCATGATGTTTTAAAAATTCTAAAATACGGTCTAAAATGGAACATTAATCTCAGCTAATTAACACCAAGTAATTATGTAAAATTCTAATTTACCTAAAATTATAGCTTTTGTTTTGATTATCGATTATGTATAAGTACCGAAGTACTTAGTGTAGGTACTTAATTACCCACTAAGTAAGAAGGAAGTTTTGTAATTTTGCTTCATCTTTTGTGTGGTAGATAAATTTTCTCCAGGTTAGGTTCACTGTGTTAAGCTACTGGTCCAAGTACTTTGCATTAAATTTTGTTTAAGATTTAATTAAATAATAAATATACTGAAAATTGAACATTAGTATTTTTTTCTGGATTAAAAAAAAACTTTCTAATATCAGATGAATTAACCTTTCCACTTCTTAATTTACCCACTAATTGACGACAAACAAAACTCTTTAATAAACTGCTTATTTATATAAATAAGAATTGTTCTTTAATCGTAGCCTTTCTCTATATATGTATATGTGTAGGATTTGAATTTATACATACTTTATTTTCTTCCTAACGTGCATGATCAGCAAATTAACTGATGCTCTGGTATTTTTATTATCCATGATTTGAAAACACGAGTAATGAAAATTCACGATCACGAGATCAATGTTTGGACATATTCAAAATTAGAAAAGAGTCTATAAAATAGTATTGTTCATGAAGCATAGGCTTACGAGATGCCAAGAAAGGCATTATTAGGCCTAAATAACTTGTTCGAAAAAAATATATTATGAGTTTTAAGTGGGAAATGAACTGTATTTAAAAAAGGTATCAACGAAGTGATGTAAAATTATCTGTATAGAATTGTATTAAAGTGTATGTGTTGTTATTACAACGTCTAGTTATTCAAGTCATCTATATATTAACATTTTACATATAATATTCCTACAACTTTATATATATATATATATATTTAAATATAAAAGGAAATGTTCTTGTAAAGTTGGCATAAAGTAGATTTACCTGATTGGGTCCAGATAAGATATAGCCGTAAAGATGTTATAGAAAATTTAACGAAAAGCAAATCCATGTGCTTTTAGTATTCTAAATTTATATATATATATATATATATATATATATATATATATATATATATATAATTATATGTATACATATGGCAATTAATGTAACATATTATTATTATACGGCATATTTAATCCAGAGACTGGGATATTACTGTTAAACGATCTTGTCATATATATATATATATATATTACTTCAGAGGTATATGTATATATATATATACCCAAATATAGCTTCTCGAGTTACAGAATATATATATAAATTTTGTTTGAAAATCCAAAAGTTTAATAGGTTTTATACGTTTAATATCTCCTTTTAGATTGCTCACTATAAAAAAAAAATTACATTTTTAAATATAAAATATAAATTATGCATGCTAGTAAGGTTTGAAATTTATTAAAGGTTAAATTTTGTGTTAGCCGCCTGCCACTAACTAATTACCTTAAGAAATCGCCAAAGGTTTCATTATTTACATAGCAGCTTGCATTATTATACGCCATCTTTATTTCCAATATTCTGTCATTGTTGTTATATGAACTTGTCATACGTATATATACATGTATGTATTTTTTATTTCAGACGTATTATATATATATAAATGTTAGACTTCTCGATAATAATAATCATTGGGATGATGAACACATGCCACATCATTTCCAACCAGTAATTATTACGTAGAATATTTATTTTGCAGTCTTAAGAGACTAACGGTGGAAGACAGGGATGGGGCCATTGGGAAGAATTTCCAGTTCAATCAAAAAGAGACGGCATATTCATAAACGAATTTATTGAAATTCACATGTCAGCACAACTCCACTAGTCATTCAGTTGAAACTCGGATCTGGGCTGCCCCACGTCATAACAAAGAACGAAGATGTTAAAAATATTAGAACTAAACCATTTACAAAAATAACTCCACCATGTGACAGGTGCTTGTCAGCAGACTAAAAAACGTATAATCTGTATTTCCAGTGTAAGCTGTATAAATATCAGGAAAACGCTCAAAGTTACACTGACATCTTCTACGCCAGAGCCAACGAAACTCAAATTAGGGGGAAAGCTAGGGAAAAATGCGCTCGGCTATTGGTTGAAAAGGATGCGTAGGGTGGGCACAATTTGCACAACTCTTTATTTATAGTGAAAAATTTAAAAGTTGAAAGTATAGGCTTGCAACAAATGTTGGGATATCGAATAATAATTTTAATAAAAATTAAAGTGTTATTAATAAACATTCGAAAGAAATAATAATTTAATATCTCCAAATAGGAAAAATAAATAAATTAGTGGGTTTTTATGAAGAGTGTAGCTTTTAACAGATTCAGGTTTTTAGAATAAGAAAAAAAAGATTGCGCTGAATTAAAGGCATTGGATTAAAATATAATTGATACTTAAGATGTTATTAAAAGAAAGGGGAAAAGGTAGATATAATAAGAATTTAGAATAATTTAATTAAAATAAAATGGCGATTTTTTTATTATTACATATATATATATATATAGTATGCCCGCTAAAGTCCGTTGTCACCTCAATAATTTCTGAACGGCAAGTGCTATAGTCATAAAAGTGGGGTCTAGGTATAATAAAGTAGCCATGCGCTATAGAATGAAACCGCCTACGGCGACACCTGGTGAAAAATTACAGTGTTAGCATTCCGATCTTGAAAACAGAAAAAATAAGGGGAAATGATTTACAAAGTAGTAGAGCATCATCGATTTAGCAGGAAAAGATACCTTGTGGACATTAAGGCGAATAATAGAACGCTTAAAACGTGCATTTGTTTTTTCGTGATTCCCTACACTGTGAAGTGATAAAACGATCTAAAAAAAAAAAAAAAAAAAAAAAAAAAAACTAGTTAGGATGAGCGAAGCGAATCCACTACTGGGCTACACAAATTACATTTTGTCGTGCACTTTACAAAAAAACTATTCAGTGTTTTGACTTGAAATTAAACATAAAAATAAATTATGATCTGTAGATTTGCACAATATTATTTATTTACAGTTTATTTACAGAATAATCTTTAAAAAAAATTATTATTTTAATTAATTTATTTTGCATTCTTTTCCATTACGGACACATTTTTGCACATAAAAAATGAAATACGTATATGTTCAGATGAAGAAAATAAATAATGGAGTTTAATTATAGATAGACAAATAATTAAATACTTTCACGATTTCTTTCATGAAAGTTTTAAAATAACTTTTTTATGAAAATTATAGCCTCTTTTTAATGAATTAAAATTTGTGAAAATTCAATTATTTACATTCAATTAAAAAAGTATTTTTCAGTGTTAAGAATTCAAATACACAATTTATTCTGATTATCTGAAATCATTTACGCAGACGATACTTACGCATTTTAAAATAATTATATTATGATTTTATATATATATATATATATATATATATATATATATATTTTAAACTGGCAACAAAAGAATTGTAAACGAATAAAATTAATTGTTAAATTCGTTATATAAAGTGTTATTTGAATTCGAAGGTTGAAAATTGAACCAAATGAAACATATTTATTATTAAGAAGTAATTACTATTAGTAGTATTTTTATATGCTTGCCGTTTAAAAACAACTAGTGGACATGACCGAGCTAAGCTCGGTCAAAATTAGCCTTGTGTTCAATTCGATATTTCATTCTCACTGTATAAATTTGCTGTTTAGATAAAATTGGTATGATCCTAAGCCATAGGGACCCACTAAAATAAATTTTTCGATCACACGACCTAACCAATGCTCTTCTGGAACCCGAAAACGATAGAATATCAAATTTAATCAAAATCGCTAAAATCATTTTATAGATAAAATTAGCTTGACCCACGGTAACCCAAAAAGGACCTACTAATCTAAATTTATCGAATATTTGATCTATCCCAATGGTCTTCTAGTGCTAGGAAACGGTGTAATAAAAACTTTTGTCAAAATCGTTTGAGCCATTTTTTAGAAAATATTAGCTAAACCTTGACCCATAGTGACCCAAAATGACTGGTTAATCGAATTTTCTTGAGCATGCGACCTAGACCAATGGTTTTCTCGAACCCGAAAACGATAGAAAACAAAATTTAATGAAAATCATTAAAGCTGTTTTCTAGATAAAATTAACTTGACTCACAGTGACTAAAAAAGTTCCATTAATTTTCTCGAACATGTGGTCTAACCCGATGATCTTCTCGTGCCCGGAAACAGTATAATACAAAATTTTGTGAAAATCGTTTGAGCATTTTTAAAGATACAATTAGCTTGATCCACAGTGACCAAAAATGACCCACTAATCGAATTTTCCCGAACATTTGACCCAGCTCAATGGTATTCTCATGCTCAGAAACGATATAATACAAAATTTTGCCATAATGTTTTGAACCGTTATTTTAGATACACTTAGCTTGACCCACAGTGACCTAAAAATGACCAACTAATTGAATTTTCTCGAACATGTGACTTAGTCCAGTGGTCTTCTCATGCGCAGAAACTGTATAATACAAAATTTTGACAAAATTGTTTGAGTCGTTTTTTTAGATACAAATAGCTTGGGCCACAGTTACCCAAAAATGACCCACTAATAGATTTTTCTCGAACTTGTGGCTTAGACCAATGGTCCTCTCATGCCCGAAAACGGTGTATTACAGAATTCTGTAAAAAGGTTTTGGGCCCTTTTTTAGATTCAATTAGCTTGACCTTGACCCATTGTGACACAAAATGACCCACTAATCAAATTTTCTTGAACATGCGACCAAGCCCAATGGTATTATCGCACCCGAAAACGATAAAATACAAAATTTCGTCAAAATAATTACAGCCCTTTTCTAGATAAACTTTGCTTGACCCACAGTGACCCAAAAATGACCTGCTAATCGAATTTTCTCTAATATGTGACTTATCCAATTGGTCTTCTCGTAATCGAAAACGGCAAAATACACAATTTAGTCAAAATCGTTCGAACCGTTTTTTAGATAAAATTGGCTTAACAAATAGTGACCCAAAAATGACCCACTAATTGAAATTTTTCGAACATGTGACCTACCCAATAGATTTCTCGTGCCGAAAAACGGTTGTATATAAAATTTCGTCAAAATCGATTCAGCCGTTTTTTAGATATACTTAGCTTGACCTTGACTCATTATGGCCCAAAATGACCCACTAATCGAATTTTCTCGAACACGTGGCCTTACCCAATGGTATTCTCGGGCCTGAAAATGGTAAAATGCAAAATTTCGTCAAAATCATTAAAGCTATTTTCTAGATAAATTTTGCTTCACCCACAGAGACCCAAAAATGACCCACTAATATAATTTTTTCTAATGTGTGTCTTAGCCCATTGGTCTTCTCATAATCTAAAACGACAGAATACAAAATTTAATAAAAATCTTTAGAGCCGTTTTTTAGACAAAATTGGCTTGACTCATAGTGAAACAAAAATGACCCACTAATCGAAGTTTCTCGAACATGTGACCTAGCCCAATAGTTTTCTCGTGCCGAAAAACGGTTGGATATAAAATTTGGTCCAAATCGATTGAGCCGTTTGTTAGATATAATTAGTTTGACCCTGACCCATTATGACCAAAATGACCCACTAATCGAATTTTCTCAAACACATGACCTACCCCAATGGTCTTATCATTCCTGAAAATGGTAAAATACAAAATTTCGTCAAAATCGTTAGAGCCGTTTTTAAGATAAAATTTACATACACACACCCAGACATACATACACACACAATTTTTGCTCGCATATAGTATAAGATTTATGGAATGTTCTAGTCTACTTCTATTATCTATATTATAAAGGACAAACATATCTGTGCGTAACGCATACGTCATTTTGCGAATGGCAACACTTTGAAATTTGAAATAAAATTTTGGTTTTGCAATTTTCTCTACTGCAAATTTTTAAACTTCTAAACATCGCACATTTTAAATTTTTACATCGTCGTATAAGGAAAAAAATGCTCTTTTAAATGCAATTTGTTCGAAAGCTGTATCTCGATTTATTTTTGAGATATTAATTTTTTTGTAGTTTTTAATACCATTTTTCTTATCGTGGCAACAAAAGTGCCTCATTTCTATTGAAAGTCATTGAAAGTAAACGGAATATAGTCGAAAATAAGAGATACTGTATATTTTTGTTGCCATTTTATCATAAAACCTGAAAAGAAAGTTGAAATTAAAATATGGGCTATGTCAAGAATATTGTCTGTTATTTCGTGATATGGACGTCATATGCGCACTTTTTTATAAACGAAGTTTAAGACTGTATTGTAAAAGTGGATTGCTTTAGCGGATGCAAATGACGTCATTTTATAAAAAAGCGTGTATTTTAATTCTTAAACCTGAATTATGTTTTGTAGAAGTGCGTCATTTTCACAGCTCAGCTGCTTTGAAATTCTGCACAGGTGAAACGGTTTCACTTTTGAAAATAATGTAATCGAAATCACACACTGATAAAACGCAATGTTTTACAAAAATTTAGTGTCTTTATAAAAGAGAGTTGACATGAAAATAATAGCGATTTACGTTACAGAAATTGATGATTCTCGCCTGGATTGCTTCACCGAGGTAGACAAGCAAACAAATAATCCGTGGTTTAAAATAATATCGTGTTCCTGAAGTTTTTGTCGAAAATTCTATCGAATAATAAAATTTTAATGCTTATTCTTTAGGACATTCTACTATAATTTTATCAAAATAACATAATTTGCTTAATTTAATTTTTCCTAATTTTATATAATCTATCTATATTTTAAAGGACAAACATATCTGTGCGTAACGTATACGTCATTTTGCGAACGGCAACACTTTGAAATTTGAAAGGAAAATTCGGTTTTGCAATTTTCGCTACTGCAAATTATTAAATTTCTAAATATCGCACATCTTCAGTTTTTACGTCGTCGTATGGGGAAAAAATGTACTTTTAAATGCAATTTGTTTGAAAGCTGTATCTCAATTTAATTTTGAGATATTCATTTTTTTGTAGTTTTAAATACATTTTTTGTAATAATGGCAACTGAAGTACTCCATTTCTGTTGAAAGTCATGGAGGGTTGAAAGTAAAGAGGGGAAATAATCACAGAGGAAAGAAAATAATATATTACTGTACCTTTTTGTTGCCATTTCCTCATAAAAACTGAAAAAAAAATGAAATTAAAATGCGTGCTATGTCAGCGATTTTTTAAATTTCTAAATATCGCACATTTTCAATTTTTACACCGTCAAAAAGAGAAAAAAATCTACTTTCAAATGCAATTTGTTTGAAAATTGTATCTTAACTGACTGAGTTATTATGGTTTTTAAAATAACTATAGCCACATGTAGCGACCAGTTTGGTCTCCCTTAAATGTATGCTAGGCATTGCATCGTGTTACTTATATTCATAATTTTATTTAGTTGCTCAAACCTTTGCCAAATCGAAAGATTGTGATAGAGAAATCAAGAACTAGATATTTTTGGTTAGTCGGGCATAGGTGATAAATCGCCAAACATTGTACCAGTCTCATTTTTTCATATTTCATTAATTTAGATTAAAATATAATCCTTTCACTCATTTTATTTAAAATGGATAACTTTAATTTGAAACAGAATCATTTAAAATTCATGACTTTCACTTAAAAAAAAATCTTTAAAAAATGAAAAAGAATAAGTAATACCATTAATTACGTAATACCATATTAATAGTAATACCATAGTAATACCATATTAAGTATTACGTAATACCATAATAAGTAATACCATAATTAACCATTTAATTTCAACATTATTTCGACATTGATATTCAACATTGTTTTAATTTATACCTCGAAAAATAAAAAAATGTTGCTGGCGAGTTAAAAAATGCTATTGGCGAGAATTGCGCCCAGCTGACATAAAAGTACGAACTCTTTGCAATCATGGCAACTTTTATGTAGTTTTATTCGATAAAAATATTTTGATTAAATAGGTTTCCAGAAAATACGTTGCCAATTTTTTTTTCTCGCCACGGACCTTTTCTCTATTTCGCCAAGTACCTATACTGGAAAAGTACCTTTATTTATTTATTTATTGTATTTTAAATGAGATGAATAAAAGACGGCACAGATGCCATATACGCACCACGTTGGCGCGATTTGTTTCTGACGCCAATGTCATATACGCACCGGGGTACTTAATTGGCGCCAAAGCGTCGTTATTATGCTTGATATGCTAATTCGGATGTTGTTGTTTATTTATTAATATATTGTTTATTTACTTTTATTTTATTTTTTAAAATTATATAAATTGTTTTGTTCTATAGTTATTAATTAAACTTTTCTTTATTTATTGTTATTCCCTTTTTAATAATATTACACAATAACCAATGAAATGCGTTTCATTCGGGCGTTGCCATTAAACAATTAACAAATATTCGCGCTTTATGTGCCACGTACGATAGCGTAATATATATATAGATTTTTAAGCATAAATTATTTTTTAATTAATCTCTATCACGTTTAGCTCGATTACGAAAGATTAATTCGCTTGCCCTTAAAACAATGTAAAAAGTTCAGCATTTATTTCCGTCTAATGTTCTATAACAAAATTAAAACTTCCTCTATAGGAAAATAAATAAAATAATGTAAATAAGAAACAAATTTAACAGACGTGTGATTGAACCACGCGCTTAAAGCACTGAAATGATTGGAAAGACTGCCGCAAGTTGCAAAATCTTGGGTTAATAACTCCTGGCATGCGGTGACATGTGAATTTATCGCTTTTAATAAATTTTAAAATATTTGATTGCATAATTGATATTTTTCATATAAAAATTCTTTTTTATGTTAGACGGCAATTTAAAATATATATTACACGTAAAAAAATAATTAGTTTTCAAAAAAAAAAAAAAATGGTTCTCACCTATACTCTGTAACCCGAGGAGCTCGGGTTTGATCCCCTAGTATATATAAAATCCAAACGGAAATTTCGTTTGGGACATCTATATTTCGAGTTCTACTGCATCGATTTTGACGAAATTTACACTGTTAGATAGATATTCATTCAGGAAAGGTTTTAAGCTGTAACACATCGTTCTACGTGGATTAGTTATATAATTATGACAGAAAGTTCTGTTATTTTGGGCGATAAGGTTATCATTTTATTTCTTGGTGAACTTTATCATTGATGAAAAAATTGAAACGGCTCGAAAAATAAAAGAAAAAATCGTTACTCATTTTATTTAAAATTTAAGAAAAGGAGAAAAAGAAAAAAGAAATCAGTTTTAATGAGTGGTCATATAAAAAAAACGAAAATATTTAATTTAAACATGAAAGGAAATGTTCGTAATGCTTAAAAAATTACTCAGTTGAAACATTGCAATTGAAATAAGATTTGGTGATTTATCTTTTGCGTCAGGATAAGAAAAATGCAACTGAAATATTGATAAGATGACATGAAGGAAGTTCTCCATAAACGCAAGCTGAGAAAAATTTGAAAAACAAAAAATGTGGAATAACCTTCACATGAGGATATATATGTATATGAAAAAAAAAAAATCGGCAGAACCTCCATTTAGTGTTCGTAAAATAATAATGAAAATTTCTTTTTTTTTGTTATTTAACGCTGGTTGGCGACACAGTAAACTTTTGAATAATGATATGATAAATTTTCTTTAAGAAAAACTTTTTCAACTCTCCATACACAGTTAGTTTAAGTACGTTTAACTTAAATAAATACATTTTTATAACTGCACTTTTGTCAGATAATTTTGTCATATACATTTGTATGTGTATATAATGAAATTTAACGAACGTAATTATGCTGTTTAGAAGAAAATTTAAATGAATTAAATTGTTTCAAACAGATAATTAAGGTCCGATTCTGAGCATTGACAATTTGACTTCGATATTATTAGTGTCAGAGACAATAAAATAAAAGTGTTGTTGCCATGGAAATTACGACTTAATATCGAAATGTTTAATGATAGCATTCTTAATCAAAATACACTTAAAACTTTTCCCGCCGGTGATACCGTAAAAAAAATGAAATAATTACAGCAACACGCAATTTGTATTATAATATAAGCTTACTGAAAAAATAATAAACTAATCCACCGTTTAAGTTTAAATTGATAGAGTAATAGGCATTTAAATACGTATTTAACAAGAATTTTATAAATGCATTTCAATGTCTTGCATTTGACAAGGAAATGTAATGCATAGCCAGATAGCGCGGAGAGTTCGTATTTTCGAACCAAATGTTTGAAAAAGTGTATTTTTCATAGATTTTCTACTGGGATTCTGCAGCTGCATTTAACTGATATTTTTTTACATACATGAGTAATTTTATTAGCATTTCCGTTTTCAAAATTTTTGAGTATGCGTTTTCGGGAGACCTTCCCTGTGAGTATTTTTTTTTATTTTTAATTATCTAACCCTTACAGAAAAAACTAGCAGATGTATTTTAAAAATGACGATACTTATGAGTTACATGTTTATTTTGATTTTACATTTGTCGCCAAATAATTTGATTTTAATCCAAAAAGGCGTAAACGTGACATCAGCCCCATCGATGTTTACATTATATAGGTGATTTTTCAAATGTAAGACAGTATTTTTGGAGCAATTTTTTATATTGAAATATTTATTATATAAATAGCAGTTAATATTATAAAAATGGATTTAAATTTAGTGAAAATGTCTGCCCCCCTCCATACACACATATTCTAAATAATTTAATTTCGGACATTTGAAATATTTTTCATATACTTTACTATGGAAACATCCTGCTTTGTTTTCCCCAAACTTGTGACTTTTATAACCTCGAAATTCAGATCAGCAAATATTGTACACTCTTTTTTTTTTTTTTTTTTTTTTTTTTTTTTTAAACACATATCGCCAATTTCCCTCTTAGAAATGTCTACTGTTTCAAATTTTAAGTACTAAATATTATTCTTAAGAAAATTTTCGCAATCATGCGTTATTAATACCACATAAGAAAACATTTTACAATAAAAATTGCTTACTGAAATAAATTTTCGATGATCTTTTTCAATTCGACAATCCCTTTGCATTTTTTTTTTCGGAAGGTTTTTCAATGATATCGGATTTATCTTCCGCAATCAGGTTACCCGCTAATTAGCGTATTTCCTGAACTGTTGGATGTTTCTTTTATATTAGAAAGAGACTCTGTGGACAGTGATCTCGATTGCAGAAGATTATATGAAATTTGTTCTTAGCGATTAATAAATTTATCATAGTTTTATAAACAAAAAAGAATGATTGTTTTGTTTTAAATATGACGTCATTTTTACTCACTGAATTATTTTGCCTAGTGTCAGAAACTCAAAATAACAACTTAAAACAATGACATAGAAATGTGTCTCTAAACTGTGATGACACGCTTGCAGGGCGGCTATACTTGCTCTTAAAAAATACACACTAAACTTCAAATTTAAACCAAAACAAATTTATAAATCTTAACTTTAATGAAACATTTATATATACAACTCTTAGACATAAAAACATAACACACAGCTTAAAATTTGACTATGCATAATACGCTTAAGTTTACAATATAGAATATTTACACAATTAAATTTAGAACAAACACACAATTATAATGTACTATATACATAGAAATAACAACATTTACAGAAATAATATTATAAAATCGCAAAGAACTGCCTCTACTTTAAACGCAAAAAAGGACTCGCTTCCTACCAATGTGACGCTTTTAGTATCCACAATTTTAAATTACTATTTATCCTGTGGGCAGAGGATCTCATCTGTAAATGTTTTAGAACAAAAACTTTTCACTGATGCACACAAATTTCTCGCAGTTAATTTTTACGTATAAACAGTGCATATAACTTATGCCCAATGTACATTTTACACTCGCAGCTAAAACTCTAAGGGTCATCGGCCAGAACTTTTAAAATCCTGCCCGAACCCTTTTTTCCTTTCATCAAAAACTCCTCATTTTCGCAGCAAAAAACCTAGTATCTACTCTAGCTCTGAAACTACATGTCTGTTCGAATAATAAAAACCTCTACCCTGTTACGTCACATGATTACATCAACCCTAAAACGCGGGAAGAGAAAAAAATGCACTCCATTGGCAGAAAAATGGGCAGGAGGAAAAAATTACATTCGTTAGATGCGAGATTTCAAAACACATGGCTCTTGCCAACACCTAGCGTCTGAAACTCGGTATCAGCGTAAAGTAAAAATATTGAAATGTAACTGATTTATGAAGAAGATGCGTGATTGGTTTAATGTCTGACGTCATTTTCTGTTCAAAAAGTATAAAAAAGTTACTTTTATTTGTAATGTGAAAATGGCATCAATAAGGATATAATCAATAAAAATAATAAACCATTAATATTTTTCGTTTACTTTCAATATAAATGGAGTACTTCAGTTGCCACGATTACAAAGTTTGAATTAAAAACTACAAAAAAATTAATATCTAAAAAATAAAGAGGTACAGCTTTCAAACAAATTGCATTTAAAAGCATATTTTTTTCCCTGTACGAAGGTGTAAAAATTGAAAATGTGCGATGTTTAGAAGTTTAAATATTTGCAGTAGCGAAAATTGCAAAACCGAAATTTCATTTCAAATTTCAAAGTGTTGCCATTCGCAAAATGACGTATGCGTTACGCACAGATATGTTTGTCCTTTATAATTTAAATAGATAGCTCTTTCCTTTCAGAAATTATCGGGGTGCAAAGGACTTCAACGGGCACACTATATACACTCTTGAATCCAAATTTATCTTAAAAGTTCAAAAAACAATATCAACCAAATTTCGAAATGAATATGGTATGTAATAATATTATATATTAATCGTTAAGCTAAAACATATATTAAAATGAAGCTAATTGGGATGTAGAACCCACTAGAAAATATCAAAATATTGACTATCTTAAACATTTTATTATATTAATGAAACAAAATAAAATTAACATAAAATAGAAATAATCACAAATGGAACAAAATGTAGTAGAAAAATATATAATGAAAGGAAAAAAGATGACATACGTAGTAACACATAGTATTTAATCATTGATAGATAAGTATACCACGTATTTCTAAAAATGCAGCATTTCACGAAACAGGCAGGTAAATAAGCAAAATATAACCTGTTACTTGTCATTATAATGCATTGGAACTCATAATAAATGAAAAGTCAAAAGAAAAAATAATGATAGACTTTCAAGTGAAAGAAAAACTGGAATTGTACTAACATTATTTCATAACATGCAAATACACCAACCAACATAAATGAATGAATATAGTATATATACCCAAATTCCGCTTTTCGGGTTACAGAATGTATTACAAGGACGCTATGCGATAATTTTGTTTGTAAATTTAAACTGTATTGTAATTTCTACATTTAATATATTCTTTTAGATTGCCAATTATCAACAACAAACTGTATATATTTATGAAAAATATAAATTATGTAATCGAGTGAAGTTTGATATTTATTAAAAAATGTACTTTCGTATTAGCCGCATATAATGAGGTAATAACCGAAGATATTTCTAAAGTTTTCATTACTTACAGAACAGCCTTTCAAATTCTGATAATTTCAGTGGCTCAAGCCTGTAGTCTGATTACTAATCTTTTCAAATCGTGTTAAATTTGTAGTATTTTATTTTATGTATTTATTTATTTATGAAGTTTAAATTTCATTATGGGATATCAGCAGGAAACATATGCTAAGCAATTTATATTGTTTTGTGTTTCAAAATTGGGATGCACGCGATAGACAAAGATTTAAAAAAAAATATTTTAAAATTTTTTTAATCATGAATGTTGAGATACCATTGTCAAACAAATTGCATTTGAAAAGGTATCTATTTATATAAAATCTAAGTCTCTGTGTATCCCTCACAATTTCAGTAGGACCACTTCATTGTAATGGGTAATTGTTGAAAATGACTAATGCAGGGTTACCACAGTAGCGCCAAATGTTGACCAACTTGTGGAATTATCGCCAAATTAGGCGCCAAAAATAAGTTGTCATATATGAAGTCAACTTGGCTATAGCTAGCTAATTTGGCGAGATTCCTATTTAAAACCATTACTATTTCATAATTGTGGTCACCGCAATTTAATTAAAGCTCCGCGCTTTTAAGGTTTTTTTTTTCAAAATCTATGGGTGAGAATTTAAAGTGTAATATACGAAAATGTACGTCTTTACATCTTCATCCTGATGCTAGTAATAACCTAACAAGCAATAGACGACGCTGTACTGTCTGAGCTCCTAACTGCCCACTTTTAACGTACTTTAGGTACTTTTCCAGTATAGCGGCCTTGGCGAGATAGAGAAAATGAAATTTGGTAAAATATTTTCTGGCAACTTATTCACTATTTTATATACACAAGTAATTTTTCGATTTTTATAGAATTTATTTAATATAAAGCAGCCATTTAAATATTTTTGTATACAAGCTGAAATAAATTGTATATATATATATAAACAATAATATAGATATAAATACTATGTTTATAGATTATATAAATAAACTTAAAAGTTAGTTAATTTTGTTTTCATAGCTGTTTATATCATTTGACAAAAAACTCACTTCTGAAAGCAAAATTATGACAAACTTTTAAAAAGTACGCCAAGGCCCCTATACTGGAAAAGTACCACGCTTTATTAGTCGGATACGAAAGTTAAATTGTCGGTACTTTTCCACTTTAGGGTCCTTGGTGAAGAAAGAAAATTAGCAACATATTTTCAGGCAACCTATTCGCTGTTTCATTTCTTATACACACGAATTGTTTTTCAATATTTATACTATTTATTTCGCATAAAGAAGCCATATATATAATTTTATAATATAAGCATGGCCTGTAATTCGCAAAAAGCCTCATGTCCGCACAATACTTGGAACCAAGCTGTGAGGATTAATGGTCTTCTACTGTATTACAGTTTTTCATAAATGAGTTTCGTTTTTAAAATCTGTTATTGTCACCTATCACTGCGGAACAAGCAAGAAAATCTCATATTCTTGGGCATGTGTTGTTTATATGTTTATATCTCATATTCCGTAATTTTTGACGGGCTATCTTTCTAGTTATTTTAAATATTCGACGAATTAAAAATTAAAATTGTTCTTTGTTTTGAAATTAGAATAATTGCATTAAAAGAGAAATTTACTATCCAAGTCGTTGACATCGTGAAATGACATCGTTAAAATGACATCAGTGTTTCACACGGAATAGCTTTTGCAACATAATATAGGGTCATTCCATACAAAATGAGCAAACCCGCTGTGGCAGACATGTCACAGATTTTAATGAAAATCAATCTATAAGGAGATCATATCTATTTCTGAGTAAATGTAAAATAATAGATTTCAGGGTTGTTTATTTAAGTATTGAAATTTACATTAAAAGTGGATGCAAAATCAAGGTTTTGTCCACATGCAAAAACTTCAATTTTAATTATTAGCCTTAGGAATGGAAAGACTATATTAAAAATTATTTATAATTAGGAATGAATAATACGCAGCAGAACGGCGTAAGTTAGCAATTGTATTTTTATTCCGTAATTTAAAAAAAAAATGAAAAATTTTGAGGGAAAATTTCAATATTTCTATTATTCATTTAAACATGAAGGACAGTTCTAACAAGGTTAAAACAACTTGACGTTATAGCTAAAAGTATATATTTTAAATATCGATACTTTCATTCTTGCCTTTTTATTCCTTAATGAGAGAAAAATAAATAGTAAAAAATGTTGAGGGTGAAATGCAATATTTCTATAACTTCTTTTTAAGTGAAGGAAAGCTTTATTAAACTTTTAAGTTATTTGATATTATAGATAAAAGTGTATATTTTAAATATAGAAACTTTTATTCTTGCTTTTAGTTTATTTTTGGCTATTAATATATTTATTTTA
The DNA here is from genome assembly GCA_963932465.1 of Maratus speciosus. Classification (NCBI taxonomy): domain Eukaryota; kingdom Metazoa; phylum Arthropoda; class Arachnida; order Araneae; family Salticidae; genus Maratus; species Maratus speciosus. The sequence goes on from OZ010800.1 coordinate 91,956,947, forward strand.
AAGTACAGTGAAAAAAAATTATATATTTATCCTCTAAATCCATAGATGGCAGCACTACATTTTCCCCTTTGAAATCGTGCAATATTGTTAAAAAAAAAAAAAAGAAAAAAAAAACGCTCGCGGATTCAAAGAGGAATACAAAAATTATTATTTTTTAACACAATTTTGTGACGTTAGGAATCAAAAAGCAATCTTGGATTTTTTTTAACATATCATGGACTTATTGATGTTTATGTCTGTGCAATAACTGTAATGTCTGACCTTCCCTTCATTATTTTTTTTTATCTATCAATAAGAGGAAACACTACGATTTTGTCTTTTTTTTTAAGTTTCTAAAATTTTTTAAAGGTGAAGGAAATACATGGCAACTTAAAAACTTTAGCAATTCGATCTTAATATATAACGCTAATCAGACATGAATTTCACAGATGTTTTTGAATTCCTTTAATTTTTATAACGTTTTTAATTTTCTCAAAACCGACAAATTTTCAATTTTTACAACAAATTTAAGATGAATCATGACATTAATAAATTATTATTAATAAATAAATATGAAGTTAATTTTCCAGAGATTACAATATTATAAAAAGATTTAATTTATGTTAAATAGTTTTCAAGACACGAAACTTCAAACTTGCAACTTTAAACGATTGTACGCATGCCATTCTATGTCACAAGTTTTTTAAATGTCCAGAACTTCCTTTTTTTTTTTTTTTTTTTTTTTTTTTTTTTTTTTTTTTTTTTTGTCGAAATATTTTGCAATGAAAAATTACTGTCACTGTTTAGGTCGAACATTACAGTTTCTACTGAAGTCCAAACCATTCCTCACATAAGACAAACAGCTGCAACATTTGGTTGGGGTTGCCGTAGAGTTCTCCTTTTGAAGAAAAAAAAAACGATATTTGAATATGAATATACGAAATTTGAATATGAATTGAATGTGTCTAACAAATTTTATTAAAATCGGTTATTATGCAGTCACGACTTTTTTTTAAATTTTTGCTCATTTTGTGTGGAATGACTTTATAGTAGATATAATGACTGTTTTCATTTAATATCATTTTCATTTCTAAAAGTATTCAATTTCTCCTGAAAACAAACGAAATATTTGGAAGTATACCGAAGCAATAAAAGCATATATGGCACCGTCTATATTTTACATGTTATAAATCGAACTACGTCTTTAATGAAATTAAATGTAAAATTTTAAATGTATTTATTAAATAATCATTTAAAGTCATTTGATTCATTCATGCGGTTTTAATTTTATCTTAATTTTACCAACAACACATTATAAAATTACTTATTTAGTAGAATATAATTGAGCTATGTTGTTTCATAGTTGTTAAATAGATTATATGTCGATATGACGATTTTGCGTATTAGTAAACAAAAATACCGATATTAAAATTTATCCAGAAATGCGATATCTCTGCTTAGATTTGTCGCAGGCAGTCTTGTAATCTGTAAATAGCTGATAAGTAGCGGCTCATACGACAAAAAAAAGTTGTTGTTATTGAGTGTGTTTTATATCAATAGTGCGGACGCTATGCGATTTTTTTTCAATTTTTTTTCCTCCCGCAAGAGCGCGCAGTAAATATCTTTCACTACCGCATCTTGCATTTTCAGCAAAGAAAAAAATCTACAGATAGCTTTTTAAGGATAATAAAAGAGAGAGACTCTAAGAGAAAGTTCTAAGAACATTCAACCATTTTTCTTTTAAGCTCAGACTTTGCTTTACGTTTAATTCCCAAAGTAAAAGAAAACAAAAATAATAATAAGAAAAAGCAGTATGCAGTGTCATGTAATTTCCTTTCTTTGTTTTTAACTAGAGTTTTTGAAAAAAATATAATGATTCAGAAGTACGAAAATGAAATTACTACTCTTTATTTGGTTTAAAAAAAAACGCTATGTACTTAGAGATGAAACTTAGACGATTGACTTTGTAATGTAAAATCCTAAGAAGATAAGAGACAAAAATGGCTTCTTAACAGATAGCATCACTTTGATGCTCTGACATTTAAGACTTTTCTATGTTTTTCTTTAATAAAAACGAGCTGTATATAAAACTATGATTAAACTAATTTAAAACACATATACTGATGGGCGATTTTACGGTCCTGTGTGGGACAATTAGACTAAACTTCCATAAAAACCTTTACAATTATTAAACTCATAAGGATTTTATTTATTTACTTTTTTTACTGATCCAGAGTAAGTACTCTACGCATGTGATATTATAAACAAAACCTTTTTCATTCACGCTTTTAAATGAAACAAAATAATGAATTAGAACTATCATGGGTCGGACACATTATTGGACAACACATTTAAAGTTCTTTGCTTCTGACAAGAAATACCCTGAGTCTGTTGTGTTTCTGTTTATAGAGTAGTAAAGTTTTTTACTGTACGCTCAGACTCCTTACTAACTATTTATTATACATGTTTGAAAACGTTATTATACATGTTATTATATTTATTATACATGTTTTGTAACGTGTTTATTATACATGTTTGATAATCAGGATTATGTGGTCTTCTAGTTGGCATGAATACAGTGATAGATGTTAGTTGCGTCGCATTAGTTGATTCTCTCCCCTCGTTGAAATTCCAGCCTAATTCTACGCTTCAACGAGCCACCGTTAGCACTAACTTTCTATTTTTACTGAATATGGAATGATATACTTCTGCTGTAAGTTTGTCTACGTGGCAAGGTGTTGCGATTAATACTTCAAATAAAAGTATATTGGAGACCATACTTTGCCTTCAATTAGTGACATTGTCGTATTTCACAGTTATATTGTCTATAATGCTATTTCACAGTTATTATTGACGTCGTCTTACGGGGCAGAAGCAATCGTTTCACCCTGAAGTAATCTTTTGTTATGTTTCGGAATACATTCAAGATAACCATTTATTTTAAGCTAGTGCAAGAATTTATAGAATGTCTTGAGCTGACATTTTTTGTCTCATTATTTTAATCCTGAAGATTATAATTTGAACATATTTACTTAAATTCCCTGCTCCACTGTCAGCGTCGTTGATTACTGATTTTAAAGAAATTGCTTTCAGTTCCCATGTAGTATTACTGGTTGAACATTAGTGGAAGGGGCCGAAGGTTTCGCCACAAGTTTTCTGGTCATTTCACCTTTTTAAATTTCGATTTTTTAAACATTTGCTTTACTGGAGGATATATGCCCTAAAAATATTCAGATTGTCAATTTTCACATTTCTAACCCTAGCAATTTTAGCAATATTGCTTGTTACTTGTTTACGGCATTATTTTTGAAGGTCTAATAGCGCGATATTCCCCATGTTTATGAAATCTCATTCAATAGTACTTTGCAAATAAAGCGTTGCCAGTGGTGACATTACATGTAGTGATCTTTACATAAAGTGATCAATGATGAGGTGACCAGTCGTAACGTAACTAGTAGTAATATTTTCGCAATTCAACTGTAATTATCATGATTTCTCATTGCTGCTTTTCTGCCATTTAATTGTTCTGTAATACGGATTGACAAAAAAAAAATTCGTTAAATTCAAAATTACTATGAAAGCAATCTTAGAGATAAGAATAAATTATTGTATATTATTTGTACAAGTTGCTTTCGAAATTTACGATTGATTTCATTAATGTATCATAGATTACACTACATTACATAATTACATAATAAACTGCATAATTATTGAATGTTACGAATTGTATTCAATCAGTATTATAATTTTACCAATCAATATGATTGTGTTAAAAATAATAGTAAACTGCATAGTGTTTAACTTTAATCTTCTAAAATGTGTAAATAAATCAAACATTACTGAATTTTATCCTAAAAATTTTTTAAAAAGTCATGAACTGTACATTATGATAAGGAGAATTGGGCAGGCGTGATACAGGATTAAAAGTTCGGGTTCGATTTTTATTTAGAAACTAAAAATTCAGACCGGAAATATTGACAGAAGATTGTTACCATATGTAATCACAAAATGTATTTTCTGTCATTAAAAATAGCAAAAATTACTAATCATAATTTCTAATATGAAATCGGAATTTCTGAATAAAAATAGAAACCAAACTTTAAATCATGGTACTATAGTTACGGAAAACTCTATTTTGAAATTTTTTATCAAGTTTTGTAAAACTTTGAATAATTGGAATGTCATTGTGCTTGCAAAAGCCAGTTTTAGCTCTTCAATAGGTCCTGAAAATTTATCTACTATATAAATAAAATGAAATTTGAAATATCGTTCCGGTGGCTTGTAACTTGAGTTATGCTAAATTGTTTTTAATTGGACATGCAATGTTAGTTAGATAATTTTTCATGAAAAGTTTTAGTATGTAATATATTTTCTACTTTTACTATATCACAGAATAATTAACATGTGTAACACTTTTAAAAATATTAGAAAGTATGAGAAAGACGAAAGTTTTGGGATTTGCACAACCGTCTTGTTTACTTAAACTACCTGCAGCATTTTTTTTTTTCTGGGTGTCAATCGAAAATATGGAACCATATTTACACAGCATAGTAAAATCCCGAGAGTAATCATTCTCTTATTTTGAGGCTCTATTTATGAATATTGGTTGAAGCCAATGGATTACTTCGTAATTGTTGTATGACTTAACAGTGACGTCCAATATGCCATATGTTGCTTTAAAGCAACTAAATTAATTTTAGGCAATCAAAATAGTGTGTTTAAAAGTAGAAGGTATATTTTTCTAGGAAATGCATTTTTTTAGTCAGCCACTGTATGTATATATGTATATATATATATATATATATATACAGGGTGATCAAATTTTTTTTTACAAAAAGACATGACACATCAGACATTTAACAAGGATAAAAACTCACGTATGAAGATAGGGTTGCAAACCACTTCAAATAAATAAATATAAAAAAACTATATTTCAATTTGAACGACAGATTCGCCTTAATAAAATAAATGAGAAAATGAATATTAAATTCACAATATATATCATTAATTTTTACTTAATAGGTGCTAAAATACAAAATGTTAAAACATTTTAAAAACAATCAAGATGTTAAAACATTGGAGTCATTTTGATGTTAAAATCCGAGCGTTTTCGACTAAATCATTAGTCGTCATCAGGGAAAATCACTGTTGGATGAAAGACAAATGCTGGTTAAATACCAAAGGGCGAAACCAACGAACCACAAACAGGAGGGTTGGAAGGAAAGAAATGGAGGAGTAGCTAACCTGGAAAAGAGAGGGAGGGAAAAGAGAGGAGGGAAATGGTTAATCAAAACCAAATTCACCAGTTACACCTAGTATGTTAAACCAAATTCTTGGTATATTATAGGATAGAACATCATTACAGGTACGCTTTCCTCTTGCCAAAATTTCCAAAGACCCTTTGATTATGAAAATATTATAATGTGATGCATGTGCAGTGACTTTGACTTCTGTAAATAGAATATCAATATTTTTATCTTGACTTAACCGGTATAGAGCTTTGGATAGTTTACCTTTTTTTATATCTGTCATATGCTCCTTAATTCTTTCAAATAATTTGCGAGTGGTCATTCCTACATAAGTATACGTTTTTGAACTGCTATTAACTTTAAAAGGGATAATATAAACTCCAGATTTATAATAATTATCTATAGGATCAGTCATTCTGTGTACCAGATACTCCAATATTGTCGGTGGTTTAGGGATAAGAATTACATTATATTTCTTCAAAGCATACTTAATCCGCTCAAAAGTATTTTAGCACCTATTAAGTAAAAATTAAAGATATATATTGCGAATTTAATATACATTTTCTCATTCGCAAACCACTTATTTAGTCACAAATAGAGGGTGTTTCATCCTAACTCAATTTCAGTTGACGGACATAACTTTCAAAAAACTGAAGTTCATTATAATAAAACTTTTAACAGACATTCTCATCTTTGTTTTAAATGTGATAACACCAAGCAAAAAGGGCAGAGGTTTGTATTACACGCGCCAGCAATATGCACTTCACTCCTCACATTTTGGAATGATTATCAATTCATGCGGTATGATCGATTGATTGAGAAACATGTTTTTCCAGATCTTTTCACGATGTTATCACATTTAGCAAAAACAAGGTACAGTCGTGGGAAAAAAGTAAACAACTCCTCAACAAATTATCATTAAAGAAAGTTACTGGTACCGCACGATTGGAAATAAAGTCTACTGTTAAATGATGCATATAAAATTTGCTTAGGGGTGCATCTACACATTAAAACAAACCATAACTTTGTTTTTTTCAATAGCAGTACACAATTCTGACAGCATAAATGAACTCTACACCCTTCAATTAGTCTAAAAATAAATTTTTATGCAATTCGTACCATAAGTTTCGGAGAAATTAATTACTTTAAAAGGAGGGTATTTTAAGGGATGTATCCAAATTGAAGTTCGGTACTCGATTGTTAACCGAGATAGCCCCCTTCTTGATCAAGGCACCTTAAGCACCACTCAAGCAGTCAATGAAGCCTGCTATATTACATGATAGCATATGAAATTTCAAAATATGTAGTCACTTCTATCATAGACGGCCCCTTAAACCATCATTTTGTCGTTTTTTAAGCATAATTTGAAAACTACTTGGAAGAAAAATGTGAAATTTGGGGTTTCCATAAAGCAGTGACTTAATAAATCTGAATCCATAAAAAAAATTGTAGGTTGCAATTCATAATTTTCTTTAATATTAATTTCATAATTCATAATGCATATCATAAAATTACAGAAATTGCAAAATCAACGTATTTATGTTTGGGTATATTAGTATTATTGCTACACAAAAAAATAGCACATTAGGGGCATAATTTCAGGAGTTATAAATAAAAATATGAAAATGTAATTTAACATTAGAAGCACTACATTTTGAATGTTTATAATTCGAAAACTTATCATTCAAATGACTTGAAATTTGGTGTCTAGGCATAGTTTGAACCAAAGATTTGAAATATCTCGTTAAAATAGGGTATTGCCATTGAAAAATGATAAGTTTGGATTCGTTTTAATATGTAGATGGCCCCTAAGCAAATTTTATATACGTCATTTAAAAGTAGACTTTATTTCCAATCGTTCGGTACCAGTCACTTTCGTCTACGATAATTTGTTGAGGAGATAGTAGGGGGTGTTTACTTTTTTTTCACGACTGTACATATCGGTGCATTTTTATTACAATGTTCTTATTTTTCTGGAAATTATTACTGTAAACCTGGGTTCAGTTACGATGAAACACCCTGTATATGTGACTAAATAAGTGATTTGCGGCCTTATGTCCCTATGTGATTTTGTATCCTTGTCATATGTCTGATTTGCCATGTCATTTTGTAAACGTTTTTTTGAATCCTCCTGTATATACCGACAAAATATCTCATACTCAAATGTGGCCTGCCTGTTTTTACGGTAATAAGAAATATGCTGCCCGTAAAAAATGAGATGAAAAAGTAGTTGCATGTATCAACTAAAAAAAAAAAAAAAAATGCAATTTAACAAATTACAACGACCATTTGGAAAATAGTTTTTTCAAAGACTAAAATTTAAGACATAAAAAATCGCACGGAGTTGATCATACATTACGTACGCCATGGATTAAACATTAATAGTGTTATTACACTTAAAAATTGCAAGCGACAAAAATCGCCTGCGACTCGTCGGATATCCTGAAACTTACGTATTATCCATCTGAAACTTACATATTATCCAAGCATTTCATTGGCTGTTCGGGAAAAGGCTTTTCCATCGTCAGATTCCCAAGAAATCTGACCAATTTTAAATGAAATTTCATTCTTAAACTTCTAAACATACCACACTATTACTTTTTACACCGTCGTATAGAGAAAAAAATGTACTTTTAAATGCAATTTGTTTGAAATCTATATCTCAATTTGTTTCTGAGTTATTAATTTTTTTTTCTAGTTTTTATTACTTTTTTGTCATAGTGGCAACAGAAGTATCCTTCTCTGTTGAGAGTAAAGGTTAGTGTATAGACCAATCAGAAAACAAATAAAATGCGGATTAAACCAATAAAACGCTTCAGATATGCTTTTGATTTCCTACCCTGACGAGGACAATAACCATTTTTTCCAAATAGTTAAAAAAAAAACTTCCATTCCTTAAATTTTAGTAAAATAATTTTAGAACAGAAAATTATGCTTTTATTATGCATAGGGATTTGAAAATGTAAAGAAATTTACTTAGATTTAGCATTTTTTAAATTCATTTTGAATATTAAATATTTATATCATGTTCCCATGTTTTTCTTTTTTAATTGTATAACTTTGTTAATATTTATAATAATGTAAGTTAATCTGTAAGATATAGGTTTTTTAATCGGTTTTATTTCAGATTAATAAATCATGACAACTTGATTTTTTACCGCCTAACATGAAATATCAAAGATAATTTCTTTTTTTTTAGAAGATAGAATATTACGTACTAGAACAACATGTTTTATTAAAATTTCGTTCACAACTTCTAATGCGAAAAGTAAAATGCTATTTACAGCAAATAAAGAAGGCATATGAAGAACTAAAAGCACTTCTCTTTTCAAAAAAGCTTTTTTATAAAATAAAAGAATTCATCTACGTTTTAAAAAAAAAAGAAATTTCAAAGTAATTAAAGCAAACGATTTTTTCATGAAACTAATTATATTTTCCTATGCTTTTTGTAAGCCGTTCTTTGGATTTAAAAATCATTTGTTTCAGTTATAATTAATTCGTAGTATTTTTAAAATGAATTTTATAGGAATATATTCTGTCTAGACGAAAAAATATGAAATAAATCTTTTGAAATTAAGAATAAAAAATATTTCTGTATATTGGAATTACAGAATTACATGTGTATTTCTATTTCGTAGATTATTAATAAAAATAAGGTAAAAACATTAATTAATATTTGATAAAAACTGTTGTTCTTAGTAATGAAATAAAACAAAGACAACAAAAAAGGCCTTCTTTGATATTCTACTCTTAGCTGTATTTCTTTTTCTGAGTTTATATTAATAATTATAAGATTAAAAAGTAATTAGTGTTTTATTAAAACTTTTAACATTAGTAATGTAATAAAACGCTAGTTATTAAAATCATCATATTATGATGCTCTATGTTATGATTATCTATGTAATAATCTCTCTATGCATGTCTTAACCAGCTAAGGGAATGATAATTCATATTGATAAATCGTCTATTATAGATTATTATATTGGTTAATCATATGTTATAGATTATTACATTGGGTAATTATCTATTATAGATGATTATATTGGTTAATCATCTATTTTCTTTGAATATTTTAGTTTAGCAACTTCTTATTATGATTGAATGTCTCCCTTTTATGCGTGTTTTCCCGTCTATCAATGTATGTGAAAATAGAAAATACCATCAAGAACCACGTTTCATCATTATATCTCAAGAGCCAATGTATTTATTATGCTAATTTAAGTTGTGCTATTTTGTTTAATTCAAGAAAGTAGGAAAATAAACTAATGCGATGCAAGTTCGATTGCGATGTAAAATTTTGATCATTATTTCTCTTGAAAATCCGGAGTAACTATATTTTTTAATGACATGGCGGATACTTTCAAAAAGTAAAAGCTGTGAAATAATCTGTTTTTGTAATTTATTTTTTAAGGATTAAAAAGAGAACCAAACATTGCAAAGTTAAACTTTCATCTACCCTGAAGTATCGATGTGATAATAAATAGTAACATGTAGCTTGCTCCCAATAATATTTATTTGAATGTGTGGATTTAAATTATTTAGAGTGGGAAAATAATCAAAATTTGCGATTTCTCCAAAAAAATTGTAGCTAGAAAAATTGATCAAAAGATACATATCTATAGATATTCACTCAGGAAAAAAGTTTATTAATCCCTTAACGATCGCATTAAATTACGGTTTAAAAATTCAAATTACTTATTGGCACCACTTTATTGAAAAATATATATTCACCTTACTTAATGGCAGGTAAAATTATACCATAATAAAGCTAATTACACTATTTTATGAAACTGACGAGAATCAAACAATCTGAATAAAAGACACAGCTAGTGAATATCACGGTAGCGAGATTTAAGGGGTTAAAACAATCGTGATTGGGCAACATAAGATAAAAACATTCTAATGCCATAAAACGAACCAATACGATTTACAGTTTTGGTCAACGGAATTTAAAGACTTTACTTTTTAGATAAAAATGTTATTTAAAAAATTCCGTATACAAGGACGATTTTGCGTCATTTTTTTTTTTTCGTTTTTAACTGGCACATTCTAATCTTATAAATCATAATTTTCTTGGGATAAACAGATTTTTTTTTTTTTCACATTACTCATTGAAATTTTAATACGAAAATGTCACTTCTAAAACATACAAACGGAAATGTTCCCTTTCACTTGAGCTCAAACGAAAAAACTCAGTCAAGTCGTTTGTAAGGCCAATTGGTGAAGTGAACAGGTTATTTGTACTCTAATGTCAGGAATTTACGTTCGAATCCGGAGGACGGCACGAAGATAATAAAACGGGTATTATGATATTTGAAACAAATACATGTTACGTGTAAATATGCATGAATATATACCCAGTGTCTCAGAAACGGCGGCTGGTCTATTTTTAAAATGATTTTTTTTTTTTAAATGGCATGCTTGCTGAAATTTTCTTCTAAAAACAGGAAATTTCGATAAAGAGGGTGATATTTAAGTAATACGAGTTTAATATTAAAGTAACAGAAATAAAATTGTATAAATTTTCAAATAAACTAGTCATTTTTGGGACACATGGTATAGTTTTTATTTATATAGTTTTAAATATTACGCTATTGTTCACATTTATTTTTAAAAACAGAAATTATTCGTGTTATATCGCAAGAAATGTCCATCTAGAAAACAGTAATTTTCGAGAAACGTGTAATAAATGTATAATATTAAAATAACAAAATAAAATTGGTATAAAATTTCAAATAAACCAGTCAAATTTGGGACACGTGATATAGCTATTATTTATACATTAATATTACGCTATTCTTCACATTTATTTTTAAAAACAGACATATTTCGTGTTATATCACAAGAAATTTCCATCTAGAAAATGGACAAGTACAAAAAGGAAGAATAGACGTAAATTCTGCAGCCAGTACAGTTCCGTTTTTTTCACGTAATATGTTTTTTTTTTCTACGGTGAAGCATAATATGGACCGTTATCACAAAAATAAATTTTTAAAGAAAGAAAGGTGTTTATTAAACACTAAATTCCTGCTTTTATTTTAATATTTATGCAATTTACATTGACGATAAATTTGTCTGCAATTTTTTTATGTTAAATAAATATTAAATTTTTATTTAAATTATTGTAAATTTAAATTATCATTTTGTTATAATTAACCAAAATGAGATAATGTTATGTAATTGTAGATACATTTATCACAAATTGAAGTTATTTAAAGAAGTGCAATATTAAGTGAAAATAAAATATCTGCAAACTTATAAAATATATATTTATTAGGTAACTAATATTAACTCTTTTAAAATATCTTTCATTAAACGTCAAAAAGAGACATAGAATGCAGTTCTTCGGATATATTTTGTAAAGATGTTTTACGTTCTCATTTAGTTTTAACTCCATTTAACTCTGTCTTCTAAGAGCTATGCGAAGCTTAATCCACGTTAAGAAATCACACTTTATGTATATTTAATATGAGATGAATATTAAATATAAAAAACATTATTTAATTTCAATTAATTTCATTTAGACAGATTTATGCAAGAACATATTTTGTCTTTATTCTAGATTCTGCGTTAAAGTTGGAAAAATATATATCATGTGTAAAAAATAAGATTTTCATATCAAGGTAAAGTACATATTTTATGCATTAACAAGTATTAACGCCGAAAAATGCTCTTTAATTAAACATCAAAAGAAGATTTAGAATAGAAATCTTTTGAAGCATTAAATAAAACCATCGCATTAGTAATCTTAAAAGCGAAAATATTAAGTCCTTTGAGGATAGTTTATACAGGGAATAATTTTTCTTTGTAAGCTATTAACTTTTCAAAGCTTAATTACAGCTATCTATTCAGAGAGGACCATTTTTGCTTTCATGGCATCTGACAAAGTGTTGCAGCTTCCAATTATGTTTCGCGTACAGAAAAGAAAACATCTTAATTAGCGTGTAAAAAAAAATATTTGCGTGCTTTGAGTTCAAAACCTCTCATTCAGAGTTTTAATCCATGTTCTTACACAGAAATTAACAAGGACGTTAGAAATAATTTGTCCCTATGGCAAATATTTCTAAAAAAGATCGTTCATATTTTCAGTTTGATGGTGGTATTATGTGCAAATGAGTTATTGGTTTTTAAAAATTCATTTTACTGAAAATCCTTATATTAATTTATAAATAAAACAGGTAATTACAATTAAGCAACATGGAAATTTTTAATATAAACCAGGAAATATATTATAAATATCTGATACAGAGTGATTACAAAGTCATAGAAAAACAAATAATTCCAAAAATTCGAAAATTATAGAAAATAATGCAATCGGCTTCTAGAGAAATGTACAGAACTTTAGTAAATGTATAGTATGAGACCGGATGAAGATTTTATGATGTTGCTGAGGAAAACAACAGAAGAGATGCACTTATCTACTTGACTACGTTTAATATATATAAACGAATACATTGGACGAATATTGACGAACACTTTAATACTTAACACAAAAACACAGAATAATTCGGGATTACATATTATACAGCGCACCATAGAACGCCTCCCAAACACACACCGAGTCTCTTCTCGCAGGCTGTTGCCATTTTGCGTTTACTAAAAAGTTCTTGGACCATGGAATAAAGGCGACCTTCACACTTTCCCTCCAGTCTCCTATTGTTGGACGGTGTCCCGCACTGTGAAATTACTCTTACTACTTCAAAGTCCTATCAAAAGTCCTACTTGAAACTCCTATTTAAAAGTCCTAGTTCTTTAACCGTTCCATCGAGAGCATTTACTTAAACTACTTACATATAAAAATTCTTATACATTATATACTAAAAGTATATATATTACAAATACATATTATCTACTATATATATAAAATCCAAACAGAAATTTCGTTCCGAACATCTATATTTCGAGTTCTAGTGCATGGATTTTGACGAAACTTATACCATTAGATAGGGATCGTTTTTGGGAAGGTTTTAAGATATAACACATCGTTCTACGTAGATTTGTTATAGAATTATGATGGAAATTTCTGTTATTTTGGACGATAGGATTAACATTTTATTTCTTGGCGAACTTTATCGTTAATGAAAAAAATAAAACGGCTCGAAAAATAAAAGAAAAAGTTGTTACTCATTTTATTTAAAATTTAAAAAAAGGAGTAAAAGTAAAAAAGAAATTAGTTTTAATGAGTGATGATATTACAAAACGAAAATATTTAATTTTAACATGAAAGGAAATGTTCGTAATGCTTAAAAAATTAGTTGAAATATTGCAATTGAAATAAAATTTGGCGATTTATCTTTTGCGTCAGGTTAAGAAAAATGCAACTGAAAAACTGGTAAGATGACATTAAAGAAGTTCTCCATAAGCGCAAGCTGAGAAATATTTGAAAAAATTATAAAATAATCATCTTATGAGGATATATATGTTTATTAAACAAAAAAAAAAAAATCATCAGAACATCAATTTAGTGTTCCTAAAATAATAATGAATATTTCATTTTTTTTTTTATTTTACGCAGGTTGGCGACGCAACAAAATTTTGAATAATACTATGATAAATTTTCTTTAAGAAAAACTTTTTCCACCCCCCCCCCCCCCATACACAGTTAGCTTAAGTACGTTTAACTTAAATAAATACATTTTTATAACAGCAGTTTTGTCATATACATTTATATGTGTATATATTAAAATTTAACTATCGTAATTATGCTGTTTAGAACAAAATTTAAATGGATTACAATTGTTTCAAACTCAAAATTAAGCTCCGATTCTGAATATTGGCAATTTCACATCGATATTATTAGTGTCAGAGACAACAAGGAAAAACTATTGTTGCCATGGAAACAAAGATTTAATATCGAAATGCTTCATGATAGCATTCTTAATCCTGATACAATTAAAACTTATCCCGCCGGTGACACCGTATAAGATTAAATAATTACAGCAACACGCAATTTGTATATATTATATAAGCTTACTGAAAAAATAATAAACTACTCCACCGTTTAAGTTTAAATTGATACATTATTAGACATTTAAATACTTATTTAACAAGAAATTTATAAATGCGTTTCAATCTCTTGCATTTGGCCAGGAAATGTATCGGTTCGCCAAATAGCGAAAAATACTCGAAAAAATATTTGATTGTTACAGATTTTCAACCGCTGCATTTGAGAGATCTTTTTTACATACATGAGTAATTTTATTAGCATTTCCTTTTTCAAAAAATACTTTGAGTATGCGTTTTAAGGAGACATTCATTGTGAGTAGCAATTTTGTTTATTATTATTTTTATTATTAAAATTATTTATTATCTAACCCTTACAGAAAAAACTAGATGATGTAATTATAAAAATGACGATACTTATGAGTTACATGTTTCTTTATTTTGATTTTACTTTTGTCTCCAAATAATTTGATTTTAATCCAAAAAGGCGTAAACGTGACATCAGACCCATCGATGTTCACATCCATTATATAGGTGATTTTTCAAATGTAAGACAGCATTTTTGGAACAATTTGATATATTGAATTGTAAATTATATAAATAGAAGTTAATATTATAAAAGTGGATTTAAATTTTAGAGAATATGTCCGCCCCCCCTCCCCCATACACACATATTGTAAATAATTTAATTTCAGACGTTTGAAATATTTTTCTCATACTTTACTACGGAAATATGCTGGTTTGTTTTCTCCAAACTTGTGACTTTTATAACCTCGAAACTCAGATCAGCGAATATTGTCCACTCTTTTTTTTTTTTTTTTTTTTTTTAACAGATATCGCCAATTTCCCTCTTAGAAATGTCTATTGCTTCAAATTTTATGTACTAAAGATTATTCTTAAGAAAAATCATGCAATTATGGATTATTAATACCACACAAGAAAACATTTTACAATAAAAATTGCTTACTGAAATAAATTTTCGATGATCTTTTTAATTTGGCATCCCTTTTTCAGTTTTTTTTTAACGTACTTTTTCTTTGTTTTTGAAGGTTTTTGAATGATATTCGTGTTGTGGTTGGAGGTAGGAGGTGAAAGAATAATATTGTAAAGTT
Source organism: Maratus speciosus (assembly GCA_963932465.1). Lineage (NCBI taxonomy): Eukaryota > Metazoa > Arthropoda > Arachnida > Araneae > Salticidae > Maratus > Maratus speciosus. The sequence continues at coordinate 91,972,230 of OZ010800.1, forward strand.
ATTTTGGATATTGAAATTCCAATTAAAAAAAAATCTAGAAACCATTTTTTTAGGATAGATCGTATAGTGTTATAACATTTTGTTGCGGCCACAAAAGACCACTTAGACATAACAGTCATTAATTAAAAAAAAAAAAAATCTGAATTTACTTATCATACATTTGGAAATTGAGAACAAAAAAAATAAAAGGTAAAAGCATTACCTGCATTCACCTGAAAGAACAGAAAATGATGGCGACATTTGCAGAAAGGAAATAAACAGATGACAAATCTTCCTTGAAATTTTTTTATTTATGAAGCATTTTTTCTTGCAGAACATAGCGCATTATCAGAGAGTACACCTCTTATTCTTTTAGATGTACTTTTTTTATGATGGACACATACAATCTACGTTCTTACTAAAGAAAATAAAATATTTTTTTTTCCTTTGGGGAGTGTGGAGGCACGGGCATTTAGATGATTCTTTTAACATCATAATTCCACGACTCGAAATAAAAGCATCATTTGAATAAAAATAATAATAATGCCGTCAACAGAATTTTTATCCACATCTTACTGAAGAATCAGAAGTAACTAATCAAAGAATCTCGCCACAAAAAGAAAAAGAACGAAACTATGCAGCCGATTACACAATCTTGAAGAAATATTCTTGCACTTCTAATATTTCTTACTGTAGATACGAAATCCGTTTATTATTTTTTTGTAGAAGGGGAAGAGGCATCCACCCATTCTCTGCGTTCGTTGACAGAACACTCATGCAGGCGCGGACATAATTCTTCACAGAACGGCAAAAGGCAGCCATTCTGCATTGAAGTCCCAACTCAACTGAACTGCGCACGAGCTCTCCGGAAAGAGGAGTAAAGGGGGCTTGCTATAATACTTGAAACACGCACCCTTTGGCGGAACGAACATACAGGCGCCCTGCACTGGCAAAAAATGTAATGCTAAAGTATATAAAAAACTGCTTTAAAAAAGGAAATTTGATAGATTTCACTGAGATAAGATGCAAAACAGTAGTAAAGAGTTATGAATTTTGCAATTACGAATTAAACTGATTTAAATATTATTGGCTAAGGGGCGGAGCTACAAAAGGATATGATTTCACAAATAGAAAGATATGGAACTTTCCAGATAATTCTTTTACCGGAAGTACAGATTTCAAAACGACGTTTATGATTTTAAAATGAATGAAATGCTATGCCAGAAAAAAAACTTACAGGGGAAGGTTGAAAAAAAGAGGGAATTAAAATAATTTTGGAATGCGAATATTAAAATTAAATGAATACAAGATTAATAAAAATACTTTCTAAATGAAATTAAATAAAATATGGCAGTGGTTCCAAGTAACCACAACATATTACTCAGGCCACCCCAAAAGAAAATATTGGTAAGATGGAGAAATTTAATAATTTTGACATTGAGCCAATATTTTCTAAACTGTATACATATACAATATGCATATAACTTCAAATAATAAGAAACAAAATAAAATAATAACGGGTTACATTCTTCTGACAAAAGATACACAAAGTCTTTCAAAAAAAAGTTGCTAAAAGTTCATTCACTAATATGTGAAATAGCAAATACAACACTGTAAAGTAAAATCAGTGTATATTAAAAGAGTGGGTAAAAATTGTAATAATGTCACATAGACAAATAATATTACATGATACAAATTGACAATCATATTAATAATGACTTTTCATCTTTCAATATAGTACAATATTTGTAATAAAACCTTTCTATTTTTGAAAAAAAAAATAGCAATAATTCAAAGTAGGTACTATCAAATTATTTAAATCACAACTCTATTTCAAGTCACAGTCGATGAACCACATATCAATTTTTCTATCAATTCTTCAATAAATTACTCATCTGAGAATTTTCCATAGCAAAAATTCAAAATATAAGTAAATAGTCAAGAAAGACTATTTACACTCTCATTAAAAATATTTATATATAAATATAGCACTTTTTAAGAAATCATCTTTTCATAGATGAATAACTAATATCGTGTTATTCTACAATCACAATAATAATACTTTCAAAGAAAATAAATTCAAAGAGAGGATATTTAAGCTCTCATAAATGTAGTACCACATAACTTTAATAACATTTGTCTTACAAAAAAAATTATCGCACAAAATATTTATACTAAATATTCTGAAATGCTTATCGAATTATGTTTAATTCATACATCTGTAAGGATAGATATGTGGCTATTTCTTTGTCATGTAAAATACATAAGTATTTTCTATGTAAAGACCTAAAACAATCTTTGTAAGTATAAACATGTTACATTTTTTATGTAAAATACATAAGTATTTTTTTTTTTTTGTAAAGACTTAAAATAATCTTTGGAGAGTATCTTTGGAGAGTATCTTTGGATCCAAAGTAAATAATTTTCATGTGCGCAAACATTTTTTGTTCCATTTGTGAATTTTCAAGCACTTAGAAAAGCTTAATGTATTTTCAACCACATACACCAATAATAACAGTAGAAGCATGCATAACTTTCACTATTATTTTTTTTGAGATGTTAGAAAGAGGTTAGTTGTTAGAACATGCATGAATTATAATTAAGAACAAAGTAACATTTTGAATTACTCTAAAAGTCACAATAGGAAAAGGGATGGCATATGTTCTCATATTTTATATCAATAACAATTTACTTTTCAAGATAAATACCATATCAGAATAAAGCAATCAATGACACTTCTTTTGCAACTAAAACAATGAATTATAAAAACTTTGATTTGATTTTTTTTAAATCTTTCTTATTACTTAAATCAAATACTGAAATTAAAAAGTCTGAGTTATCAGCTCATTTTTTTACAATACATATTAATTCTAAAAAATGAATAAGGTTTTGAAGAAAATATTTCAATGAGCAACACAGTAAACAAAAATAAGATTTACATACTTTTGCAGGATGACAATTTCACAGTATCAAGGCGAAAGAGACTTAAAAAAATAAATATAAAAAAAATACACAAAGGCTGCCTGCAGCTTTGGTAGAAGTAAAGAAATAAAATAAACAGTCAGTCTTCCTATTTGACAATCCAATCTAGCTAGCATAGATGAGATTTTTTTACAATGGTAAAGGCATCCTAAATAAAATTGAAGATTTATTTATATTTTATAGTGTTTATGACTGCGAGGGCGAAGATCATAATGTTTTTTTGCTTTGAGTAGATTTATTTAGAACTGTAGTGGAAATTTTCCTACCAGATGTTTGAGAATGCACTGAACTATGTGAATGCGAAGTTGTTTGTTGGCACTTCGAAGTGGTGTGAATTTGATGAGAATCACAATTAGTAGTATGAGTAGGCATATGTCGTTTCACAGGAGAAGAAGTTGCACTATCAACAGTCGTTTGATCATGTGTTGCACTTCTAGATGAATCAGAAGGATGAAGCAATGCTTCATATCTTTTCTGGGGTTTCAAGATTCTGTTAGTATGAATTAACACAGGTGATGCTTGATTATTATTGCAATCTTGAATTTGAATAAGTACAGGAGAAATTATTTTATTTACCATATAAGGTGTACATGTACAAGGACCTTATTGTTTAACAAAACTACCAGAAATATTTGAACTTTCATCACTATTCCATTATTCAGGCTATAAACTTGGTAATGATGTTGATTAGATTTTTGAAGAGGTGGTGAATCATAGCTATCTTGTAAAAATTGTGCTCGTTCAAGAGCTAATTCAAATGTGGAAATATTTTTCTTGAATTTTAAAGGAAGAATGGATTTTATAATTAGTATAAATATTATTCACCTCCCTTCCAAAATGAAGAAAATTTGGAGTGAATTTTGTAGCAGGATGAGGTGTAGCTTTATAAATGGACTGGTGGATTTTTAAAGCAGTTGGAACATCAAATCCTTGGGAAGCCATTGTATTCATAGATGACTTTATTTGAGTGTTGCAAAGCTTGAAGAAAATGAGTAAATTTCAAAGAATCTAGAGCAGCTGGATCTAACTTAGGATAAGCAAGTCGAAGCTGTTTAGCCAGATGATATGAAAATTTTTTAACTGACTCATTAGAATCCAATTTTAAATTTTGAAGAGACTTCAAAGTGTCAGATTTTTTACTTGGCAGAAAATATTTAATAAATTCTTTGCGAATGGTTTGAAGGTTAGAATTTTTTAATTGAAATTGTGTTTCGAAAAAGAAATGTAATGCAGTACCCTATAATTTTGACTTGAAAAGAGCAAAAAGTTCTTTTTCAGAGTAATTATATAATTCCTGCATATCTGATAACTGGTCGAAGAAAAATTCGACCATCTGAGGATTTCCATCAAATGGTTGAATACAGAGGTTTAAATTTGCTTTTGGAGGCATGGTGATAAATTTGAAAACAATGTTGAACAAATTTCAAAACAATGTTGAACAAATTTCAAAACAATGTTGAACAAATTTCAAAACAATGTTGAACAAATTTCAAAACAAATCCGAATAAATTTTAAAATAACGTGATGAAGTAAAAAAAAAAAAAAAATCTCATATGAAGTCACCTTCGTACTAGGTTATTAAGTTTTGTATAACTTACTTTATTTATCATCCTCAAAGAGTATCTTGGTGAAGGATCTATTACTATAATTCAGTCAACAACAAATTGACTTTATTTAATGGAATGCAGTTTGGTTCATAATTACCTTTGTTTTATATCTAACTCTGGTATATTTGTAACGATGTAGTTGCAAACACTTTTAATGTTTGTCATCAAACTTACCTGTGCACCAGATTATTGAAGATTGGGCAGATTTTGATTGGATCAAGAGGTTTATCTTTCTATTATAATCAGTTATCGAGGGCTTTTATCCAGGTTAAGAGTTACATGATTGCAATTGGTATATAAAAAAAAGAAGTGACAGTGAGAATGGTAATATTTTAATTTTATTCAAACACTTCAGTTTTGAAAATCCACTACTATATGATTCACAATTCTTTGAAATATAAAAGTTAATGTGCAAGTAATTGTGTGTGTGCAAATAATTTGTGTGTGTGTGTGCAAATTGTGTGCAAATAATTTATTACATTTTTGACTGTATTTACTCTGATTTAATACGAAGACAGAAAACTGCAGTAGAACTGCCAGAAGAAGACGTATATTACGAAATATAATGTAGCGTGGAGAGAGATTGAATTTAAGCTATCATAAGTATACACAGCACAAAGCTGAGAATCCCGGAGATCAGAAACTAACAAATGAAAGTGAATAATCCGAACATGATTAATGTTCAGTTGTCACTCAATGCAATCATTGTAATTATCTCTCATTTTGTAGTGTGGTGACTAGAGAACATTTTAATTTCTGATGATCATAACGGCCGTAGTTCCTTCCCAACCTCTACTTTAAAGATCTACGATAAAAGCCTATCTTCTGAATAGTCCGAATTTCGCCTAAAGCACAAGATAATATAATAGCTAAATGATGTCTGATGCGTAATCAGAAATTTCGGGAGGACTGTCCAGTCGAAGGTCCATATTCATTTTAAATACAGGGTCGAATTCTCCATTTCGTTTGATTGAAGGTTTATTTGAAAAATGGACCACCGCCGCGGGCTCAGCCTGCTAGTACAATATATAATAATGAAATAATACAAGATATACATATATAGCTTATTCCCTACTCATAAATGCGAGATAAAGCATCTCCCATTGTATTAGCACAGCCTGGTTTATTAGCAATAGAAACCTGATAGCGAGATAGAGCCTATGACCATCTCTGTAATCGGGCGTTCAGAGGAGTTCACTTTGTTAAGTATTTTAGGGGATATCTGATTCGTGTGCAAAATTATGGTGGTTCCATAAATCCATATTTCGAATCTCCGAACTGCCCTTATTATAGCATATGCTTCCCTTTCAACTGTGCTCCACTTTGATTGACCTGACATAGTTTTACTCGTTTTTTATATTTTTCTAATCTAAAAGTAGAAACTTTCGATTATATCGAGTAAAAGTGAAAATAGAATTAAAATATCGGATTTTAAAAAAGTGAAAAATTATGGACTCCTAAACCAGGGCATAACTCAATTGCATCATGTTTTAATCAGGGACAGAATTTAAGCTACCGAAATAGTACGATGTTGGTAAAATTAACTTACCTAACCGCATTAAAATAAACAGTATTTAAGTGTTTTCAATCTACTCAAGATTTTCCAGACTTTCCATTATGGAAAATTATTGCAAATTCCTTAACCATGTGTCTATATTATATTACTAGAATATACAACGCGTTTCTTACACTTTTGTTTATTAAAAATTTTAAAGAAGCGTATTTTTCTATTTTGATCATCTTAAACACATATTTAAACACCTGATTAAAGAAAAACATTAATGGGGGATTCTGCTGACTCAACACAGTTTATTTAACTCGTTAATCTTCTAAATATCTCTTCGCATTTACAGCAATATATATGTCGCTATTAGGCACATGCAGAAAACAAAGTCTCGAAAGTGCGTAGACTACTTCAAATTCTAAACCGAAAACTTGTCGCCTGTTCTTTAGTTTAACTGTTCAGGTAACTGAAACAGACAACGTAGTTCTGCACGTTCTTTAGGTTATTTGATCTTCAAAGTTAAAAAAGAAAAACTGTGAGCTACTGACGGGAATTTTTGTGGCATTTACGAAACATCGGGCGCTGAGAAATGAACGATGTGTATTTGATTGGGAATTTCTTTTAAAGAAAATAGTTTTAAATGCAGAAACATGTTTCGGGTTTTGTTGCTGAAGCTCGAATACCTCATTATATAACATTTATTTCCGATTATTGGATTAAGATTTTATGTAACAGAACATTCTCGCACATAGGGGTCATCACATTTAGGCACACCGACCTTAATTGAAGCCTAAAATACACGATTTCCTTGACAACACAGATAAAAAAATTAAATGAAAAATGCATACATTTGGTGAGGTATTTAGTTATATTTTTTTGTAATATGACTCGAAATTAAAAATCCTTTCAGACCGTGAGCGTAAATTTAAAAAAAAAGTGCTCTCCACTGATAATAAAACATCATTTTTAAATGGTGACGTTCTGTTCATTTTATATAAATTGTACCTACAATGTTTACATGAAAATGGCGCCATCTTCATATTTTCTTTGCTTTTTCAAATAAGTGCTCATACTAATTTAAAATTGAATGATTTTTTTTTTTTTTTTTTTTTTTTTTTACTGCTTAAGTGACATTGTATTTAGTATTCTATGTATTCTATTTATTTCGGTATATAATTTTCGCTGAATATTTTTTAAAAATTAAATTGCCATTGTAATAGTGATGTTTTAATTCCAAAACAAATAAATGAAGGTACTATGTCACTGTACTTACGCATAGAATTTTTAGTTCTTACATTCACATTATATACTCAGAATGATGTCAATTTCAGATGCAAAAATATAGCGAATGGGTGAGAATTTTTATTAGCAAATAAAAACAAAGTACACGTGTTATCATTCTCTAAATTTTAGTGCATATTTTAGATTTTACAAGCTTTAAGGAGAAAACAATGCATTAGAAAAAATATATGGAGAAAGGTAAATACAGCACGTATATGACAAAAGTGATAAAGAGTAGAATGCTATTTTTAAAAATTTTTTAGTACATTTTGTTGGATTCTAAAACGTATATGCATAAAGTTTTATGCCAAACGATAAAACCACTTTAACAATAAAACGCCATACGATAAACGATAAAACGCCAAACATCTTTTAAGCATTTCGCAAATTATACAGGAAAAAAAAACGGTCTGCAGCAACTGAGTAACTGATGGTTAAGGAGGAAAGGATTGAAACAAAAATTACATTCTTCACTTTATCCACTTAACATTATTTAAATCGAAAACTGATTTTTTGTTAGATCGAAAACTAGAACCAATCATTCTTTTTTTAATAGAGAATTACGTCATAGAAAACCCTCTTTGAATCAAGCTTTTGGCACCTAAAAGGAAACAATTATGTCTTTCAACTACTAAACAATTACATCAGGTGTGGTAGATCAATTTTAAAAATTAATTTCTTTATTCCACTAAATCTTGGCCCATCTTCTGTAACTTTCGATATTTTTACTAGACGTCATTAAAAATAAAAAATTAAAATAAAATAAAATAAGTGCTCCAAAAGAGTTTTAAAACATTTTAAAATTTTCAAAAATGATATAATGATTTTTAACCTATAAAAGTACCACTTTTTTCATTTATTTCTCATCTTATTGCGTATAGCTTGTCTTGGCAGCTTGTCTGGCAATCTCTTCTTGTTGCGCATTTGCGTCGAAGGTTATAGATAAACATCTAAATGATCTGTGACTCGTTCCATAATTCAGATACTCTCTTTAATTTTCCTTCTCATTCTTTCGAGGTATGTTCTATATTTTAACTACTATATTTTATTTCTGATCTTGCAATTTTTAGCGTTTTTTGTAACATTTTAGGTCACTTTCAATGGATGTTCCATTTTGTTAGATATGTTAGAATATGTGTCAGAAACGTGTTTGCACTAGCTTTGCAAATATTAGGTACTTGCGAATATAAAGGTGTTTGAATGGATTTGTATACAAACTGAGAAGTAGGGTTTTTTTTTTTTTTTCAAGCTTATTCAAAACAAACCTTGATTTTTACATTTGCGGTTCATAAAAGCTTTCGGACGGATTTGAAAAAATAGTTTTTTGGTGTCCATGAAATTATTTAATTTTATAAAATGAACTTCTATTTTTTACTACTATTATGAATTAATGGTTAGGTTTTCTGTTTTTATTTTATCATGTGGTAAAAGAATTACGCTTTCTATTTGTCAATATGAAATAAATTAGGTTTTTGGCTCGGCAAAGTTAATTGATTCCATAACCTGTATAATTCTTGTGTGTCAGACCCTACAAAATGCTGAAACCTGCCAGCGCAAATGTTCTTCACGCCGTGTACACACGTTTAAATATAAGAATAGTCTTTTAAACACCATTTTTGATATTTTTAATACGCAAACAATTATGAAAATAGAGAGGAATATACCTTCTAATTAAAAAAATCTGTTTTCGTTCCATTTATCCATCATTAAGACAAAACCCGTTATCTTAAAGTGTGCCTTAATCTGAGAAAAACGACTTCGGAGCTCGTCTTCGTTTATGAAGACCTTCAATCGTATTTGTAATGTCTTTGAAGTACTGTTGATAATGTAGAAGCAGTATTTGCTTATAAACTTTCAGATCACTGCTTATTTAAACTTTCGCCACACAAAATAACAGTTAAATAAACTAAATCATTTATATCCATCTTATTTGAAAATGACATCATAATTGTTATTGTGATTCAAATTATATCCATGCTTTAAAAATAAACAAATATTTGTTTCTAGGAAATATATTCTGAGATTACTGGACTGATTTAAAAAATTCTTTTCACTGTACGAAAAATGGTAGAGAGAGTTCCCATGTAAATATTTAACTGGCCTTTGATTTCTTCGTTAAAAATCTTTTGAAAATAAAATAATCTTTACAATAATTATTATGAACCTTCATTAAAATGAACCTGTTTACCTTTCGAAAAAATGCCAATACTTTCGGTATGTATATATGCAAACGAAAGTAAAGTGTTTACATCTGATTTCAAAACTTCTTTTAAGAAATATGGATATTTTAATGGTATTTATATAGATTTTTTTAAAATATAAACTAAATCAGTATGGCATTACTTGAGATTTAATTTTATCTGTATGCAATTATCTTTGAAGGATATTTCTTTAAAGGACATATGATTTCATTTTTTTTTTTTTTTTTTTTTTTTTTTTTTTTTTTTTTTTTTTGTGAAACTAATCATGCTAAACCGAGAAGCTGACATAAGTAAAGACGTATGGAAAACACCAGCGTTTAATTAAATTTATGTAAATATTATTACTTTGAAATTGAAAGCAACCATGCCAAATACACTAGATAAATCTTATAGCGTGGTTACATTAAATTTTAATTAATTTTAAGGTGCGAACAAATACACCTAGCAAAAAAGCATTATATCTGTTTCGGCAGGGAGTAGCTGAAAATGAGTTGAATTAATACATTCTTGTTAATCCAAGTCTCGTGTTCACCTAATACAGTACAAGAATGACGTTTCCATAAAATGTGACCAATTAGCAATATATAAAAATAACAAAATAAAACCTTTGTGCAAGATTATTAAAAGGCTGAAAACCAACATTAAAAAGCCCAGCCTTTCTAGCACGCTGTGCCTTGCTCTATCTTGCACTGGAGAAGAATCTCGCTGGTAGATTCAAAACAACTGTTTGCTGCTTTTGAGTATTCTTTTTGCATTTTTTAACGTTTGTTTTCTGCTTTTTAACAATTAGCAATATTTAAAATATCCGTAGTTGTATAATTTCACCAAATGTAAAAAAGGTCACACAAATGCCAACACATATTTCAAAAACTACGTCAATAATGACGGGTTTTTTAGCTTATATATAAATAAGCAAAATTTTAATGTAATATAAAAAAATGACATACATAAGCCTAGAATATTTTCATTGTTAGTCGATAGTTTATAACATTTTGCGCAAAATATCCTTTTTTTAGCGCTGAGTTATATTAAGGACCTTGTATAAATGAAATACCAAATGCAGTTTGCCACTACCGTAAAGTAAAGTTAGAGGTAATTATAAATATATATATATATATATGTCGTGAACATCAATATAAATAGGAGGGAGAAAATATATTTAATTATTATTGGAGTAAAGTATCAAAATATTAGCCTAAGAGCTAGCGAGGTTTTCGTCACCTGATTTTATCAAGGCTCATTTTCCTAAATGCTCTTCCGTTTTATGGTGTACTACGTTTGCAGACGGTCTGACTGGCGGGAGACGTTGCATTTATCTGTGGGAGAAGGGGTTATGCAGGTCAAAAAACTTCAAAATTACGTCATTTTATTAAGGCTTATTTTTCTATATGCTCTTCAATTTTTTGGTGTAGTACGTTTGCGGACGGTCTGGCTGGCGGGAGACGTTGCGTTTACCTGCGAAAGAAGGGGTTATGCAGGTGAAAAAACTTCAAAATTACGCCATTTTAGAAAGATATTTGTTTATAACATCTCTTTATAATATTTGTGATATTAATCCATTTTTGTCAGACGTTGACAATGTTGCTAAGACCCTACCAGATCCACATTTATAAGAAACTTTTGGCTTACAGACAACCTATAATTAATTGGCCAGACACAAATTCGATTGTAAAGTAATTGCGAGACGGCTTTGGATATGGCAAAGGAAGCGTCTGTCTCAAGAGTGTTTTATAGTTTAAAAATTATATGTCATCTTCACGTCATTTTATCAAGCTTAAAGATTACAAATTATTACTCTTTGGCAAACAGATAACCTATAATTAACTTGCCAGATACAAATTCGGTTGAAAGGTAATGCCAGACGGCTTTGAATATGGGAACAAGAGTGCCTGTTTCAGGAGAGATTTATAGTTTAAAAATTATATGTCATCTTCGCGTCATTTTATCAAGCTTAAAAATTACAAGATATTACTCTTTGGCTAACAGATAACCTATGATTAATTTGCCAGACACAAATTCGGTTGAAAAGTAAAGCCAGACGGCTTTGAATATGGTAACAAAAGTGTCTGTTTCAAGAGTGTTTTGTAGTTTAAAAATTATATGTCATCTTCACGTCATTTTATCAAGCTTAAAAATTACAAGATATTACTCTCTGGCTAACAGACAACCTATAATTAACTTCCCAGACACAAATTCGGTTGAAAGGTAATGCCAGACGGCTTTGAATATGGGAACAAGAGTGCCTGTTTCAGGAGAGATTTATAGTTTAAAAATTATATGTCATCTTCGCGTCATTTTATCAAGCTTAAAAATTACAAGATATTACTCTTTGGCTAACAGATAACCTATAATTAATTTGCCAGACACAAATTCGGTTGAAAAGTAAAGCCAGACGGCTTTGAATATGGCAACAAAAGTGTCTGTTTCAAGAGTGTTTTGTAGTTTAAAAATTATATGTCATCTTCACGTCATTTTATCAAACTTAAAAATTACAAGATATTACTCTTTGGCTAACAGACAACATATAATTAACTGGCCAGACACAAATTCGGTTGAAAGGTAATGCCAGACGGCTTTGAATATGGCAACAAGAGTGCCTGTTTCAAGAGTGTTTTATCGTTTAAAAATTATAAGTCATCATCACGTCATTTTATCAAGCTTAAAAATATCAAAATATTACTCTTTGGCTAATAGACAACCTATAATTAATTTGCCAGACACAAATTCGGTTGCAAAGTTAATGCTAGACAGCTTTGAATATGACAACGAAAGTGTCTGTTTCAAAAGTAAAATATAAAATTATAAGGCATCTTCACGTCATTAAGATGACTTATACTTTTTAGACTATAAACCACTCTTGGAATAGACACTTTCGATGCCATATTAAAAGCCGTCTGGCATTAAATTTGCAACCGAATTTGTGTCTTGCAAATTAATTATAGGTTGTCTGTTAGCCAAAGTGTGATAGCTTGTAATTTTTAAGATTGGCAAAATGACGTAACGATGACAAAATTTTTAAACTATAAAACACTCTTTAAAACAGGCACTTTCGTTGCCATATTCAAAGCCGTCTGCCATTAAATTTGAAACCGAACTTGTGTCTGGCAAGTTAATTATACTTTGTCTGATAACCAAAGAGTAATACGTTGCAATTTTTAAGCTTGCTAAAATTACGCGAAGATGACATGTTTTTTTTTATTTATAAATGTGGATTTGTCAGGGTCTTAGCAACGTTGGCAACGCCTGGCTATAATGGATTAATATCACAAATAGTTAGTAGAAACAGATGTTATAAACAAATATCATGCTAAAATTAAGTAATTTTGAAGTTTTTTTACCTGCATCACCCCATCTCACGCAGGTAAACGCAATGTCTCCCGTCAGCTAGACCGTCCGCAGACGTACTACACCCTAAAGCATAAGAACATACAGAAAAATGAGCCTTTATAAAATGACGTAATTTTGATGTTTTTTTACCTGCATAACGCCTTCAGCCGCTAGTAGAGATTATTCATAGAGGGCATAAAATGATGGCAGCAGGATAAAGCGTTCGTACAGAAAAAAGTAACTTAAACTAACAAAACACAAACTATCCGTAGTTTAAATTTACATATATCTTTTTTTTAATACTTTTTATACTACCCAGCACTACTCTTGCGTTTTCTATTATCATCATGATAATATTAAAATTCTAAATTAATTACAAATCTTTTATAAAAATAATTTCAAAATATTTACTTAAAACGCAACTTTTAAATGCTTTTTTGCTTGATGTTTTTCTCCCGAATCTTAAATTTAATTAAAATTTGATCTAACCCTACTATGAGATTCATCTAGTATATTTGGCATGAATGTCCTCAATTTAAAAATAATAACATTTATCTTTTATATATCTATTTAAATTTAATTAAATGCTGGTGTTTTCCCTACGTCTTTACTTATGCCAGCTTCATAATGTCATATGGCACATTTAGTAAGATTTGTTTCACAAGAAAAAAATAATGAATTATGAAAGCATATGTCCTTAAAAGAAATTTGTTTTAATGATAATTACATACAATTGCATACAAAGAAAATGAAATCTAATGCAATGCCAGTTTGATTTAATTCATATTAAAAATATATATATATATATATACATAAAACCAGCTATCCATATTTCTTAAAAGAAGTTTTGATATCCTGAAAATATAATATAATTTTTACAACTTAATATTTTTGTACATTTTTAATTTTATCTTTGATCTTGGGTTGCTAAGATATTTTTCAGATTGGTTTTTGTATAAATAATTATTAAAATGATATTCATCATGATGAGTCGAGAAGTAATTTATTTTGAAGCTTGGGGTACATCATATGCTGTTATTTTCTAATTGCAAGAGTATATAATTCTTTTATATATGAAGTACTTTAGTAATTTTATATTTTACATACGAGTTTCATGTGTTGATTATTTTCGTATCTCACTCCTAAAAATCAATAGCTGTCTGTTTTTTTTTATTATAGGAATATTTCCCTATTTTTTTTTCCTTTTTTACATGAAACTTTTTTTTTTTTTTAAACAGAAATTATCCTCATTAGGATCTTTCGTTAAAGTTCGAAAAACCTTTATACAATATTTACACTTTAGCTAATTTTGATTTAAAAAAATAATAAAGTTAATGAACAGTATAAAAATAGATGCAAACATATTTCATTCGTTTGCATGTATACATTCCGAAAGTATTGTCATTTTTTGAGAAGTAAACTGGTTCATTTGAATAAAGGTGAAGAAAACAAAGACCAGTTAAATATTTAAATAAAAATCTTAAATGTCAAATACAGTTTGAAATGTAATCGTATATTATAAACGTTATGCTCAAAATTTCTAGTGCTTAAGTATTTAAGTTTCAGTTAGTGTTATAAATAAGTAATTTTTGTCCTTTATATGAGGAATATTTCCACATAATTTTTTAATCAATAAACTAATGCAACTGAAGTCAAAAATTAGTGTTATTACTAAAAGAATGATAATGGAATAAATTAAAATATATGTATATATGTGATTTAAATATTAGCATATTTCGATAAACATTACAAGGATCTATAAATGGCACTAAAATCAATACCAACACAAAACTTTCGTGTTAATATGTCGTTTCAAAACCTTCAGAAACTTTTCTAAAATAGTTCATTTGACAGTGTACATTCGAATTGTTCTGAAGTTAAATGATCTTTTCAAAAGCTTTGTAACAAACTTAAGAAATGTCAGTTAAATTATTCCAAATGAAGTTTTATGAAATGTAGAATTTAAATACAGCTTTAAAAAAAAATAGAAAATGGAACTCAAAGACTTCTTTTATACTTTAGATATTTAAATTAAACGTTGAGTATGAGTGCTATAATATGGTGGCAAGTTTAGTTAAACAAATAAGTATTAAAAAAAATACATAACATATTAATTCTTCGAAATGTTTTAAATAGTAAAATTCAATTTATATAATATTGTAGATGGAAATAAATTGCAATTATTTGGTATGTATTTGGTTTTCAGTCCGTTGCCAATTTTATTTTTTACTGTCTATTTTATTTCTTATGAAAAAAAATATATAGTTACAGAAAAATAAGCCTATAATTTGGAGATACATTATGAATAAAACAACTTATATTTGAAATTTTATTTTTTCGCAATGGGAAGTTTGAAATTATTACTAAAAAGTCTTTTAGTAATTTGCATTTGCTTTAAACAGAATATTGTCTAATACTCTTGCAATAACACATCTATGATTTTACACAATTAATTTAATATTGGGAAATGTGACAGTGTCAACAAAAAATTACCAATAAACATTAATCTTAATTGATAGAAAAGAAAGAATTCTTGGAATAGTAAACTAACATTTTATCGCTAATACTTATTTTGGTAACTAATACTTGTTTTATAAATATCTCTATTTTTAATTTAAATAGAATAGTATACTATTCTGTGAGTGTTATAACGAAAATAAAGTATTATATATGTATATATATATATATATATATTTACAGCATGTCGGTATACCGAAGGCGGTTGTACATCCAGTTTACTATCAGACTTATACTTATATCATTATGAACGTACTTTTACTAATAATAATCTACATTTATATCGTTATATTGATGACATAATTTTAATTGAAACTGATCAATCTGTAATTACTCTATTTCCAGTAGATTATCCCACTAATTTGGAATTAACGGAAAACCTTTTATCTAACAATACAATTAACTTCTTAGATCTTTAAATTACAATAAAAGACAACAAAACAATCACAGATTTATATGACAAACGTAAAGAATTTAAATTCAAAGTTAATACATTTACGAATTTTAAATATTGTCTACATCATTCTGTATTTCGAAATATAATACTTAATCATTTATATAGAATAAAATGTTTATGTTCTTCTCCTCTAATTAACAATAATATTAAAAAACTAATTTATGATGCATTAAATCATGGTTTTTCAAAAAAATTCATATATTCATTAATATACAATTAGTAATTTACTTACATGATCTTTTAAAACAAATTAACACATGCGTAAACAAAATTACAAAAAAAAAAGTCTATAAAAAATTAAAAATTGTAAAATAATATAAAAAAAATTATTAAAGGTTGGATGGGTGGGTAGATGTTAGAGTACGGAGGAGGGTGGTGTTGTCTGGATAATACGCAATGGTTAATTTAATATATATATATATATATAATGGGGCTTTTGTATTATCACTATATTTTTAATACGTATTTTATAAGGATGTTGATTTGATATTTTATTTGTAATTGGTGACTTTCATTAATATTATATTTAGCTTAATTAAAGTTTTATCTTATTTACAATCATTTGTTATTAAATTTTAATTTACTTAGAACAATATCATATTAATTACTAATAGTATGCCATTTTTATAGTGATTAATATACATATAAGTATATTCAATATAAATAAAGTTATACTGCATGTATTAAAATTGGGTAATTATTTTTATTATTATTCCTCTATTATTTTTAATATTGATCTATTTTCACTTTGTGTTATAAAATTTATTATCGGTTTAATGTGATTGAATGTCCCACATTCATACTTTTTGGATTTTTATGGCTGTATGAAAATAATCCACACACTATATTTGAGACTTTTAGGTAATGGGAATTTAAGTATCTGATAATCTTCTATATACTTCCATATGTTTTTTATTTCCAGTTCATTTTATAATTATCTTATATATAATAGTTATTATTAACGATTTTTATATTATTTTTAATATATATTTATATTAATTATTATTGAATTTATTTTATTTTATAGCATATAGCTATACGCTATATATTATCAATGTTATAGAATTATTTAAATTCTTAGTGTAGTTTAAATGAGTAAGATAATAGAATATTTTGAATGCTTTTTTTAAAATTTTATTAACAATAGTTTTTTTAAAAATATATAGTGTGGTTTATATTAGGTTTATAATTATCTATATATAAGGATTTGTTTGGTTTTGCTGTTGATAATTTTTTTTACATTCAAAGGCTTTCAATTGTTCACTTGTGACATTTGATTAATAAAAATACTACTAGATGGCAGCATCAAAATTTGTCTTTTGACGATAAGTTATAAATTTTGTCTTTTGCAGCTCCTTTTCAGTTATAATTTCCTACACCAGGTGGATTTTTTAACTAAATTTTGACGATATTGTTAAATAGTAATTAAGTAATTTAATAGTGCATTTTAGTTATTTTAAATAATGTAATTACTTTCTATTTATTTTATTTTATATTTTATTAATTGTATTTATCATGGTATTTAAAAATGTATTAACTGCATCCATTGGTATCAATTACTGTGATTTCTTAACTGTTTTATTCACCTTAATCTCTACGATATTATGGTATCCATGTGCGTGTGGATACATTGGAAAATACTGAAATATTAATCGGCATTTGTGTATCATTTCTATTTTATATCCTATAAATATTTAAACAGGTTTTATTGATTTTTCCATTTCATATTATTTGTTTCTATTGTGTTTTCATTTTTAATCTATTCACTTGATTATAATGGTTGTCCGGGCACAGAGAAAAATAATTTTTAGGTTTAGCTTTTTTTTCTCACAGAAAACAACCATATTGCTTATATCATTGAATTCTGTGCCCTTGAAAACGTAAATCAATATATAAGCTTTTCCATTATTTGAAGGTGTCAACTTTCTTCTTTTTTCTTCCATAATAATTCTTATAATAAATTATTTGGCACTTTTTTTATATACTTACAGCTTTAATTCATAATATTACGGTTTTTGATGGTGGTAGGTTATGTTTAATTAATGGTTATATATATATATATATATATATATATATATATATATATATATATATTTGTACAATAGCATTTTAAAATCTAGAAAACACGTTACACTGTACAATAAATCAAAATTTTTATTAGGAAATGTGATAGTGGCAACATAAAATTACCAATAAACATTAATCTTAATTATTAGAAAAGAAAGAAGTCTTGGAATAGTAAAGTAAACATTTTATCGCTATTAGTTATTTTGATAACTAATACTTGTTTTATAAAAAGCTCTATTTTTACTTTAAATAGAATAGTAAACTATTCTGTGAGTGTTATAACGAAAATAAAGTACTATGTATGTATGTATATATATTTGTCCAATAGCATTTAAAAATCTAGAAAACACGTTACACTGTACAATAAATCAAAATTGTTAAAAAATATAGATCTTTCACTTTACTTTTTTTTTTTGATAAATTTTCGCACAAACATTGGTCAAAAAAGTTGTCAGTTGAAAATGCTACTACCTTTTAGTAACATTTTGGTGTTTATGTTGAATCATAAACTTTGGTATGGTGAAACCTTACAAGGGAAAATGTTAAATCCGAAGCTGACAAAATGTGGTATTATAAATTTGTACAATTTTTTTTCAAATTAGAACTAATTACTCACGGGTTTCTATTTAAATTTGTATCTGACACACTATGGTAATATAAACCTGAATATTATTTGAAAAGCTCAACTCTCTACTTGTAGGAACCGTTAAAAACACAGGAAAACAAAGCCCACTCTATCCTGTTTTAAAATAGCACATTCAGATTGCATAGAACTAAATATTGATAAAACATCGTTTTTTTTTTTTTTTTTTTTTACTGACACTTGAAAAGCATTGGAAAATTTTACTGATGCTTTACTGATGTTTTAATATGGAGTATGATGACCCATAGAAGCAATACAGCACATACAGCGAAGTGTGATAGTGTCAATTATGCAATCGATAAGTTCGCTGGGAAGTGCGAGTCATTGCTCTTTTAAAGCAGTTGTAAGCGTGGCAAGGGTCTGAGGAGGGGGATTGAGAGCAGAGACACACGAGCATCCCAATGATGCTCGATGGGATTCAAGTCCAATGATCACGCTGGCCATTCCATGCGCTGAATTATTTGGTACTGAAGATAATCTTCTACGATGTGAACCATGTGCGTTATCGTCCTGTTATAGGAAGTCATTACCTCTTGCACCGGCGAAAGGGTGCACATACGCATAAAGAATGTCGTCTCTATAGACATGAGCATTCACATTTCCATGTGGAAAGACATGGAGGTCTGTACTCCCGCCCAAAGAGATACCATCCCAAACACAGACACTTGCCCCTCCATACCAATTTCTTTTTCGAATGTTTGATGGATGACAACGTGCTCCCTGTTCTCTCCAAATCAAACAATGCATACTATTGCTTTGGAGACTAAACTGGAACTCATTTGTGACGAGAACACGCCTCCATTGATCAGCCGTCCAGTGGACATGTTGACGTGCTCATTTTTAACTTCCCTCCGGAGACATGAGGTGAGCGGGACACAAATATCTGGTCGCATCGCGTAAAGACCACCTTCATGAAGCTTTCTACGCACAGTAGACGTTTATACCAACCTTTCAGTGGCTGCAGCAATGACGGATTTAAGGGGGGTTGATGAGAGTGGGTTGCTGTTCTATTCCTTCGTACACATAACCGCAAATATCGGTCATCAGTGCTTGCCGTAGCTATTGCTCGTCCTTCGCTGAACCTTCTGGAGGCCAAACCAGTCATTTGAAATTGTTGTCAAAGCCTATGAGCAACAGGAGGACTCACATTTAGCTATCTGGCCACCTCTGTTTGACTTTGGCCTATATCCAATCTTTCATTAGCTCTATATCGCAGTTATGAGGACAAATGATACCTCAAGGTCATATTAATGAATTGGCTATCTCAGTTTACTTGTTTCATAATCACAGCGACACCAGCAGCCATACTCTCTAGCATGCAATTTTATGCCCCGCACAGATGACGCAATCCGATTGCAGCACCACTAATTTGCATTTTGTATTTTTAATCAGCATCTTTTAGTTAACAACATATCCAAATTACATACGAATAGGTTAATTTTTGAACGAGTTATCGCTCTTTTTGTGATTTTTCCTTAATTTTTGGAAACCAGTGTATATTTAATATTTGCCCATTTATAGAGCATATTCCAAATATTAATTTTTATGAACATTTTTCTACATCTTCAGGTATATATATCAGCAGTGATTTTTGAAATTTTTCTGATGATATTATTTTTAACGCTTTCCAAAGTAGTTATTAACATGTTCCACCATCATTGAAAAAGGTTTTTGTATTCAGTTTGTCCGTCTGTCTGACGTGTGTCACTCTGTCTACCCGTACTCTAACTCGCGTAAATGCATTCGTATTCCCATGTATTTGATATACCATAGAGTGGTTTACTATGACATGTTCGTTATTGAAGATGAAGTTTATAGCACTCATAATTCTTTAACAAGGGACACTCAAAAGAATCCCATTGCATTACACTCTATGAGTAAAAATTCGTTACATGCATTTTATTGATGTTATACTATTTCAGACTGATAGAAATTGATATACATCACTGAAAGAGTCTACCAGATGATTACTATAGAATATAGTGTGCATAATATTAGTTGATCTATTACAGGGACACGCCAAATAATTTGGCTTTATACGTTACTGTATATGGGAAATAATTCCTGAAAATGCATTTTTAATTGTTTTAATAGTAATTTTTAATTGTAAAATGCGTTTTTAAATTTCACTAATTTCTTGAATTATACTTGGTGTGCATAAATTTTACAGATCATGTACATGGCTGCACAAACGAATTCTAGTATATTTCCACTTATTGACTGAAATTGCTTAAGGAGAATATTTTTACTGCATTATGAGTTTCCTAACTTAAGTAAATTTTTGCATACTACAACGTAAAAAAAAAAAAAAAAAAAAAAAAAAAAAAAAAAAAAAAAAAAAAAAAAAAGATAAAAAAATATCCGTTAAAATACACATATTGTTCTGGCAATAGAAATGCCAGTACTATTTCCGTATTTTAACGGAAAATTTACCCCGTAAATTACAGAAAAACGGAAATTTTTCTGAAATTTACGGAAAAAATTTTCTGTTAAAATGCGGGAACAGTACGGGCGTCTCGATTACCAGTAAGCTTTCAGTATTTTAGTGGATTTCTTTTTTACAGTGTATGTAGTATATTTGAAAATTTACGAATCCTTCGCTTTACAAAGAATTTGCATATTTTTACGATAATAAGTGGGGAAATAGGTTTTTTCGAATGTGTTATGCGATTTCTATATTTCTCACTCATACATAATCTTTCATATTATTAAGAGCCCAGTCATGATAAGAAAGTCAAACGCTATTGTTATGTCCATAGGAATGTTATTTTCCTTATATTTAAATTTATTATTGTTAATTCCTCGCTTAAATGTTAAAATTTTTGAATCTTTTTTTTTTCTTACATACGATACCTGAGAACGATCAACAAGCGGGCTAGTTTTTTTTACTTTAACGATTTATTTATAATTTTTATTATATATATATAAAAAAGGATAGTCTGAATTTCAGAACCTGTTCCAACCGGTTCCGAAAGTGAAAGTAATTTAAAAAAATCTGAAACTAAAATCGAAAAACTATCCCTGTTATAGATAGTCCTCAGGTATCGTATGCAGAAAAAACTGATTCAAAAACATTAAAATTCAATTGATATATTTGAAAGTAACGTACCCATAGACTTAACATTGGCGTTCGAGTTCCTCTGCATGACTCATGTGTCCTCTTAAACGATGCAATTTTGTAACTTAATTCTGAAGGTATTGGGAAGTGTTTAAAATGTATGCCCGACATATATTTTTTCTTTCTTGTTTGTTTTTCATATAGATATTTTTTCAAAATTTAGTCACACATTATTTTGCATATGAAATGTTTACGGCTGTTAGAAATGTTCAGGAGATCCAGATAAATACAACGACCAATTCCTACTCTGTAAATTTAATGTTTCACTGCATCTAATGTATTAAAATTATTTTTCTTGACTTCATAAAATAAACAGGAAATGCAGAAAAATACAAATAGAAAAATTTAATATTTAAAATAAATGCAGATAAATCAGAGCATAAAAAAAAATAGTGTGCAACGAAAACATGACAGACAGGCACGAAAATGGAATTAATAAAATGTTCATCATAAATAATTCTTTCCAATTTTCAAATGCAGTAAAAATGAACTCTTAATTATTGTTCATTACTAAACCTAGACATGAATTTACAACATTATATTTTAAGAAATTTTGATTTTAACAAATGAGATTTTAAAACACATATCTTTGAATTGTTTTAAACAAAATTATTTCATTAGTTATTATGCATGTAACTGATCGCGATGTGAACAAGATAAAATGCCAGTTTATTCTAAAGAGATTTTCAAGACATATTGTTTTACTTTTGTTTAATCTTTAAAAATATATAAGAATAGCCTCTTTACTGACTAGGTTAATTACCAAAAATCCCCTGAAGATGATCTTTATTTGTAAAGAATTACTCTTACAATAAATGTATGTGGAATTTAAGAATTTCTACTTCCTTAATGAAGTAAACAGAGTTGATAATTACATGATATTTTAAAGAGGTTTGCATTAATTAAAACTTAAGAAAACTTGTCTTTGGTCACTTAATCGAACTTGTACATTGCGACTGAAGAATAATTATCTGACTACTTGTTATAAGTGACCTCGATATTGTAATTTAAAAGAAAAAATTACACAAGCTTTAAACAATATCAGTAAATAATAAAATATATATCATAATATAATTTTTAAATAATGTTGTGGGTTTCTCCCTTATTTAAAAGAAAAAAGTATACCCCCTTAATTATATAATAACTTAATTATATAATAATTCAATTACCACAGAAGCTTAATTTGGAAAACCGAATCCGTACTAATTAAAAAATAAATAACTAGAATTTTAAGCAATGCATATAGATGTGAAAAATATTACACAGGTACAAATATTAAGTAATAATTATCGAACTAAAATGAAGTTACTGGAGGAACCCACTATACTTCTGTGAGATCTTGACATCTCTCTTCATAGTTCTTCAACAAATTTTGAGCTAGAGGAGTCGAAATAGCAAGTATAATAAACTTGGATATCAAAACCCTTTGAAGGAACCAAGTTGATCGTATAGATGAAAACAAAAATCCTTTGCAAAAGAGAAGGCGCGTTGTTTTATTAAAATTAAACTTAGTTAATATGAATGTGCGACTTATTTAATAGACTGTAAAAGTCTTTTCCTACACTTCCATTTAGAGCAGTCTCATGAGTGAAACTCATATAATCACTAACAAATGTTTTATTTTATTTTGTGTCACTAATTTATTATAAGATAATTGAAATGTTATGCAGAATGGGTAACTAAATATTAATTTCTTACTAATTTTTCGTTAAAGTGCTAAAGGAATTAAGGTAATATTTTTCTTATGAAACTTTTAAAAGAAGTAAGGGTAAAATGAACAAAACAAATTTATTAGTAGCTGCCAAGACATTAATTTTAACTTGAATTTTATCTTTAGATAACAAAATAAGCATAAGATTGCTTTGACATAACAATCTTTCAATTGCGCTAGATTTTCACAAAATATGTTTACTTAAATTTTGCCTTTAAATAACAATACCAGCATGAAATTACTTTGACATAACAGTCTTTCAGTTACGCTAAATTTTCACAAAATAAGTTTACTTTAATTTTGCCTCTAAATAACTATACCACCATAAAATTTCTATGACATAACAGTCTTTCAACTATGCTAAATTTCCTTAAAAGATCATTCAGCTCCATCCTCTACTATTTAAAAGAAATCTCACTCACCAGGGTCCTCGAAGTCATTAGGAATCAGGGTCCTTTCGTTAACACCGAAATCTTAAAATCGGCACTAAATCTTTAAATTAACACCAAAGACACAAGTTAGCACAGGAGGTTTTAAGTTAGCACTAAAGTCTTTGAATTAACACTAAAGACCTTGAATCACTACGAAAGTCTTTAAATTAGCACTAAAGTCATTAAATTAAAGGAGGATATTTCACCATTTTCTAGCGTTTTCATTTTTAGATGATTATTTCGGCGGACAGTCCCTTGATTCTTTTTACGAGATCCATCAGATCTATTATTTATCTGTGGAACGGTATAAAGAGACACAACATGAGGCCGCGGTACGTTTCACTTCAGATAACTATATAGACGCAGTCTATATAACAGCGACAGGTGCTGGAAGCATATTCACAATACAATTTTGAGGCATATGGTCTCGAGAGTCGCGCATCTTTTTTCTGGCATGGTCAATATAATTTTAAAATAACATACATGTTTTAAAACATAAAGAAAAAATAACCTTAAAATAGGTTTATAAATTAAATTAGCTTGATATTTATCACTTATTGTTATAATTCACAAATAAAATTTTCATTAAAATCCAATAACATACACGTTTTAAAACATAAAGGAAAAGTAACCCTAAAATAGGTTTATAAATTAAATTAGCTTAATATTTAACACTTATTGCTATAATTCACAAATAAAATTTTCATTAAAATTCAATAACTGTAAAACTTTTATAACAAGCAAATTTCCATATATCTCTATTTCGATCAATTCAAAAAAATCAGAAAGACAGAAATTAACATCATTAGTTGAATTTTGAAAGAAACGTTGTACATTAACCTATATTGAACGAAAAATATTATAGTTAATGAACTGTACGAAAATCTATACAAACACATTTCTTAAAGTTATTATTATAAATAAACAACTGTTGCACTTTATATGGTGTTTATTTCCGTATTGTTTTTAATTAATAAACTAATTTAATTTAAAACTTACATTAGCATTATTACAAGAATAATAAAAATGAATAAATTGTTAAAGTATTTGTAATTGTGCTTTCAATATTAGCATGTTTCTATTCAGAAACACAGAGACACAAAAAATGGAGAAATGGTGCGAAAATCGATACCAACACATAACTTCCATTTTGATTTAGTCCGTGTACAGAAATTCTTGAACTTCTCAAGATTGGTTCATTTGACGGTGTACTTTTAAACTTATGTAAAGATAAATAATATTGTGAAAATATTTATAATTAATGCAACGAGGAGGAGTTAGACGAATCGCTAGGATGTTGCATCAGATAAATATTTAAAGCACATTTTTGAAATAGAATAAAAGAAAATAAATGTGAAACTCAAAGATATATTTTAGACATAAGATATTCTAATTAATTGTTAGTCTAATGATGCACTGCAAAGCCGCAACAATGGAGGTACTATCAGTGCCTTTTTACAAGGCTCCATCTGTTTGGATAGTCGCTGTTCAGCTTTATCAGCAACCTTAATTATTATATACTGACGTGTCGGCAGTGTGTAACAAGGTATTTCTAACCAAGCGCCAAATGGAGTCACTGCAGTGAAAATGAACTGTCACATAGTTATAGAAAAATATTTTCAAATTAAAAAAAATATTTTCAGAAGTTTTAAATCACCTATCAATCATTTAGAATTTGCTAAGACTAAAATAAAAATTATAAAATATAAAATATAAAAATTAGATTGAAATGCTGTGGTATGTATTTACTTCTCAAATGCTTAAGGAAGTTTAATATTAATTCATATTTACTTTTTTCTCTAAAAGATAATTAAACTAAAAGAAATCCTCTACTAGTTCGAAATTAGGTATGAATAAAACAAATTATACTTGAGAATTTCTATTTACACAAAATAAAGTTATAAGAATTTAAAATAAAAATTTAAGTAATTTAGAAGTAATTTAAACATAAAAATTTCCAATCATTTTGCAATATTAATTTTATAATTTTGAATAATTATATGAACAGGAAAATGTAATATTGTAAGTTATATGTTTGAAATTCAACTTAAACTCATGTCAACATCGCAACTACAGTAGTGTCTATAGTAGTTATACCGCCTAATATATATACACTGGCCTCCAAAAATTAAGGTACAGGGACTGGATGCTTTCGATTGCACATGGTTTATCGAATATATACCAACATTATTGACGAATTGTTCTTGAACATTTGGGATGTAAAGAACATGTTTGATTTCATTTCTCGATGAAGATTTAGTCGGGACGATAATTAGGGGGCTAATAATATATTTAATAATAAAATAATATTTGCGATCAGTTATGCAACAGAAAATGCTGGAAATGGTTTGTCACTGCGCTAAATGACTATTTGGGTCCTGTTCAACCTTTGTGTGCATTTGTGTAAGCATATCAATCATATTCGTAAAGATGTTAACGTTTTTGTGAAAAATTCAAAAGTTTTTTGTTTATAGCATACAGAGTTTTCAACCAAATTTAACACAACTTTAAGAAAACCTGACAAAGAACAGTAGCAACAGTACACTTCAATTAAAACATGGGTATATTGAATATTTGAATATGTATGGGGACTTGTATGAAATAATTTTTAATTGCACATGCGCGGGAGATTTAAAAAAAAAATATTTCATAATTTGGTAGTCAGCTATTTAGGGCAACTTATCTAAAATGTCCAGTCAAATATCGAGAAATTTCACAAAGATAGGGGCGATACAGTGAGTTGCTTTCTAAAAATAGCTTTATTATAAGGGTTTTTCCACAACTTTTCAATCAACTCACTATATCTTTCTGAGTTTTCACAATATTTGACTGGATTTTTTACAGAAATTACTCAAAATAGCTCGCTACCAAATTGTGAAATAAAAAATAACACTGCACTCATATGACATATGATTGACATATACATTAGAGAGGTCGAATCAAGAATCTGTAAGTTGAATTGAAACGAAAACTATTTCAAATATTTTTTATTTTGAAATAGTATTATCTTTACGAAGTTACTCTTTACAGGTACCAACAAAATCTATAGCAGGCAATAACATTAGTTAAACAAATTGCTGAAATTAGATTGAAAATCTCATTTAAATAATGATACATTTTTTGTGAGTATTTTCAACACACCTAGAATGCGTTATTCTGTGGATGCAGTTTTACTAAAATGTTTATAGGAGAATAAAAACGGTTTTATTTTCATATAGAGGAGCACCATGGAAAAATTTAAACACCTCAAAATAATGTGTCAGAATCATTAAAATTGGTTTTTCTGTTTATCGTCTTATTTGCCTGAAAAACCGATCAAATGGCGTATCTCATTGCCATAGTTGCCAAATAATATTTCGTATATTTCATTTTTATTATAATTATTATATTTATCTGTCTGTTTTACCTCATCTCCCACTGAAGTTGACCAAAAATATATTGAACTTATCTTGAAACCATTTATGTTCTTTTCCATCTGAATTCTTATTTTAAGAATTTACTTCTGGAAAGCATATAAAATTAAATGCATGCAGTACAATTTATTATGAAATTATCATCAGGCCCAATGCCAAATATACGAGGGTAAGTCTAAAATTATCTGCAATTCTGATATAACTCTTCTTACATTCTTCATACTGACCTATGTCGTCTTTTATTTTAATGTTATGTTGCTGTGGTAATGCTATGAAATTTTGATCGCAATTCCTCCATTTGTCTTCCTTTTGTTGTAGATAAATTATGGCCGCTCCATTAGAGGCTTGCACCAAAGAGGGGCAACGAGCAGTGATACGGTTTCTGTGGCTTGAAGGTGTATCATGGGCCGAAATCCATCGAAGACTTTCGACACAATACAAGAAGAGTTTATTGCCGCAATGGAGGGTTTATGAATGGATTGAAAAATTCAAGAAATTTCGCACAAGTGTTACGCACAAAGGAAGGAGCCGGACGACCCTGTACGGTCACAAATGATGAGAACATTCAGCATGCACCTGACATGAATTTTAGCCGTATAGTCGTGATCTTGACCCTTCGGATTACGACTTCATTGGTCCACTCAAAGACGCATTAAGGAGCCGTCGATTCACATCGGACCGAGAAATGAAGGATGCGGCGCATGCGTGGTTCGCTGCTGAGCCGAAAAACTTCTTTTCTCTGGTCATCAGGAAGCTTGTGCAACGATAGACCAAGTGCGTTAGAAAACACGGGAACTACATTGAAATTTATGTTAACGTCAGTTTCCTATTTGTATTGCAATAAAATTTATAACTACATAGCGGATAATGTTTCACTTACCCTCGTATTTACATTATAAATAAAGTTTCTATAAAATACTATCATAAGAAAACAATTCGCCAGAAAACATTTCTTGCCTATTAACTATTTCTAATCCACATAGATCAAATGAATTCTTGCATTTTTATACAATTTTGACATTCTTCTGTCCCTTGACAATTCGCATTTATATTCAGCACTTTTAGAAAACATTTACATGTTAAAAGAAATCTTCTTTAATAAATTTAACGTTTCTGTTTAACTTGTATCAGAGAACCCATGAAGAAAATATGGTTTTAAAGTTTTACCCCTTTCTTCATACATTTAAATTTCAAAATGTATAAAAACCTTTCAGAGTGAGCAAATGTTCTTGAAAGGTAAATTGAATGCAGGATTTTAAATTTATGAACTCAAAAATCTTGAAAAAATAGAGATAAAGTCTTTTTTTATTTCATCTCTTTGAAATTTCATTTTTAAAATTTTCTCATACATATCTTAGAGATCCCTGAGAAAAAATGTAAACTTCTATATTTGTGCACACTGTAAAAAAGGCTAATGTTTCTTAATCTACGAAAATGCATAATAAACACGAACGCAAATATATGTAACCTCTTCCCATTCACCCAAGATTTCGAAATGTGGTCCTGTATCTTTAGAAACCTCAGAAAACAATTTATTTTCAAAATTTAAAGAAGAATTTATAAAAATTAATTTTTATTAGATGTCCGTAATTTTCTGAGACGTTTCCTAATAGCTTTTACTATGCATTAATTACCTCTGTACCCGGAAAATTGGTTTTTCGGTTTCTGTCTATTTTTATGCAAACATTTTTGTAGGCATAACTTAATCTACGCATGCAATTGCAACAAAATAATGTTAGTTGTCATCTTAATTTTAATGTTGTTAATTTTATATGTTCGCCTGTTAAACATGTTTTGTAAATATCAAAATATTTACCTGAGAATTCTCAGTATCCGAAAAAGTTATATTCCGATTTGAGAAAACTGATTATTGCACTGTAAAATCTACGCAAAAACGTTTCCGAAATTGATAAAAAGACAGAATAATTTATCCGTCACGATTTTATTTACCACCCTTTATCCAGGAATCTATAGATGTATTTTTATGCAACGAGATTATTTGCAATGATTCAGTATCCCTTGAGTTACCTATAATTTGGAAAGATATGTTATGCAGGTTTAGCAACAATAGTAAAAATTAATCCACGCTCAGAGATATGCAATTTCATTTTATTTTAACTTTGCACTGATTTTCATTATGCAGGAAGTCTCGTGGCATTAATTACCAAGATCTTGTTTAAAAAAGAAAAAAAAAACGGAAATATTTCTATCAAGAATGATTTTGGAAATATTGCCGTTTTTAGCTTAGATTATTATTTTAAACAAATGCTTAATGTTAAGATAGATTTGTGCTTGAAAATGTTTTTACAAACCATACGGGTTTTCGAACAAAATGCGTTTGAAAATAAACATTTTTTGGCGGCGGCGATGTAAAATTGAAACTTGTGCGATTTAAATAAGTTAATAAACTTACGATTAAATATATATATTTTATATAAAAATGTTTGGAATAGTTGTATAAAGTTAGCGTTTTTTTTTTTTTTTTTTTTTTTTTTTGTAATATACAAAATAAATCTTAAGTGGCCCAAATAGCTTTAATTTCGAGCTGAATCTTTTTCTCACATTCGAAATTTTGCCTTTTGTGAAATTTGCATTTGATACAAGCATAAACATATTTATTTTTTAAAAGGTAAATCGCATGCTAGCATTCGGATTTCAGTACAAAGTTAGTTTATAAATTCCAATGTTTATATTTTAAGAGTTGTTTCATTTAAAGTATTTTCATTTTCGATAAATGTGTAATACTTTATATATATATATATATATATATATATATTTTTTTTTTTTTTTTTTTTTTTTCAGAAATCAAAGTAGTTATTCCTTCATGCAAGAAACAAATCAAAAGTTTCGTAAAATGTTCAAAAATTACATTAGCATATAAAGTTTCAAAAATAATGATATAAATCTCAATTTTCTGATAATTCTTTCAGAAAATATGTGCATTTTTATCTGATTATACGTCGAAACATTCCATAGGGTGTAAAATATCAACAGTCAACGGAGACTTTTCGGACAACGGAATCCCCGTTGTTCAGCTGTTTCGACTGGCTGCTTTCGTGGTGGCTGGGCGTCACGTGGTGCATTTTGGGACTGGATATTGCTGCAGAATCTCCTTGGAAGGACCGCATGGAGCCGCAGGCTCTGGTACAGGGACTTTACTTTTATCTGATTATGGGGCATTCTCACAATCTTTTGAGTTTTAAGTCCCTGAATAATAATTCTTATTTTAGTACATATTCTTGTTTTGTTTTTGTTTGTTTCATATATTCTGGAACATCCCATTGCATGACTGCATAACAATATTAACCAGATAAATAAGTTTTGGACGACGTTGGGGGTCCAAATACCAGGAAAACTCCTATACCGTCCTCTGTTCCTGATGCTGATTTTTAAGTTTGGAGCTGTCTGTATACAATTGTTTCAATAAAAGTAATTTGATGTAATTTTTTTCCGAAACTGGAACAATTGTTTTATATAAACATGTAGCAAAAAATGTACCTGCACACATTTTTTACGGCTGATATTATTTTTTGAACTCCGTGATAAACGTATACAGAAAATCCCTTCAGATACAGCCACAGAATTTTTTTCAAGTTTTTTCTCGTGCAGAAGTATACTAGAGAAAGAATGTCTAAAATTCTTTGACAGGAAATTTACTGCAGAATTTAAATCAGCATTTAAATATCAATTCCAAGCATCGTGGCTATTTTGGTAGTCTTACCGTCCCCATGGTTTATTCCTGCACTTTTCGATGTAAATTACATTTTTTTAAATTTAATCCAATGTAAATAACTGTTCCTAAAAATCAATGAACATTGTGGCTAACACTTAGTCTTAACATGATTTGTTTAAAAATAGTGGTAATTTTCCTTACCGTTCCATCCTTACCATCCCTTTTTTTTCCTATACCATCCCCTTTATTTCCTTCCATTCCCTTCTTTAATACCCCTTTAAGACTATATTATACCAAAATTTTGTACGAAAAATACTATATTGTTATTATTTCTTATTTGAATGTCATGTGGGTACTATGTAAATTCATTATCAGTAAAAATATAGAAGAAAATAGAAAGTTATAGTGGTAAAATTGTAAGGAAAATTAAACTCGCAAGTTTAACTTAAACCTCAGTTAAATAAAAAAAAAAATTCGCTGGTAAACCTTTTTTCTTTATTTTGAATCATTAAGGCATTCGTCTATTAGATTAAAATGTTATTTTAGCAAGTTTAATTTCACCAGATTTTTATTCCCGAAAGTCAAAAATTTTGAGAAAGCTCCATATACATCATTTCAAGTAAGATTGACTTTGTTTATGTTATTCATGAAAATAAGGCGTACCTATCATTTTTCTTATATTTTCAGTATGATAACATTATTAAAATGCGCTCCAACCCACTTAGAATTATATAGTCTATAACTGCCACATATTTAATTTTCATCAGCGAATATCCTACATTCAAATGTAATAGCATATAAAGGTTAGATAAGAATTCGATTATTTTACGAGATTTGAACAACATTCTTTGAATAGAAAAAATTTGGATTTTTGAATGTAATATATTTAAAAGCGTAGAGGTTATTTTAAATCTTAGAAAATAAAGACAGTAACTCTTTCTTCACAATAAGTTTGTTTTTAGCTAGTAATTACTATTAAGAGAAAAAATATTTTCAAAAGGATGAAGTCAATAATTTTGAAGTATCATATTTATCCATTTTAGTGAATTCGACATTTCATTTGGAACTACATCTTTAGAAATAATGTTTATTAAATTGCAGCATCGTATTACTTCAAATCAATAAATAATACTCATAAAAAATCTTTTCTATCTGTAACACACATAGTATATCATTCATTTCTTTTGAATGAAATTCTATGAATAAAATTTCCTCTTAATGAGTTTTAAAATTGTAGAAACCAATTGATAAAAAAATAATTTTCTGCATACCATTTCCGAAGTGACTTTAAATGCATATACACATTTTAAAAATGAGATTTTTAAATACTATTGCGATAACTTAGAAGCATTTTTGTTACGTTTCTTATTAACCCTTTCACCGTCCGAGGGTTTACATGTATTTTTATGAGAATGCTCGTAAATTCCAGGATAAATATATTTATTAATCACAGTTTGATGCTATAATATCTTTAATATCACTTCTTTTTATAAATGGTTCAAAATAAAATTCTGTTTAAAATATTTTTTTTAACATGATTTTCAGAAACGGAAAATTCCGTGCCAGCCACTTAAAGGGTTAAAAAAGCATATTTTTTCCGCTTTTTAATAAATAAATATTTATTGAAAAGTAATACAAAATATTTCTTTATAGTATAGAGTCGATGACATTAAAATTTTTTAATGAAATCGATGGGCAAAACAATGTGATTTCCCACATAATTGTCATTTCATAAATATCAATATGTCTTGTGTATAACCAAGATATTATCTATACTTACAATCTATATACTAAATTTATGACATATTCGTTGTTAAAATTTCTTTTTTCACTTTTTGTTTCAAAGAAGCCCCTGTTAAAATTACATTTTTATGCATTTTTGTGTTTTCTCATTTAAAATAATTGTCATGTACACTAAAGTTTAATTGCACAGATAAAATTATTTGCACTATTCATGATAACATCTTTTCTTTTATCATATATTTAAAAAAAATAAACTCACTTTTATTTTTAGGCTGAATGTAACATTTGGAAGTTTTGTAATGTTACTTATAATATTATGTAATGTGAAATATTAACAGAACTGTTATTTATGGAACTGAAATAACTGTAAAATCAGTACCTAATAAAACTTAACACTCTTTATTGCTTCAAAACATTAAGCTAATTGGTACAATTATCAGAAAATTTTTGATTTTTTAAAATTATTATTGAGTGAAAAGGTGTATTTTTTCCTTCAAATGGAAGAATTTAAACAATTCCTTTATATCTTTACCCATCAATTTTATTGTTACGTTATTCTATCTCCAATAAAAGAAAGTATTGCAATCCAGATTTTTTTTCGATTACTGGTTTTCGTCGGATTTACTCTTTCGAGCGGTCAGATATGCCAAAAATCATGTTTTTAGAAAATGTCTGTCTGTTCGTGTGTCACAATCGTACCATCGAAAAGTGTATGAAGTTAGGTATAGAATTGAACCATTTTTTTTTTTTATGTTTAGGGCTATGGTAAGCAGGTTCTCTATTAATTTTTGAAAATGTCGACGAAAGGAGACGCTGTAACAGCAATTTTTGTGATATTTTCATTATTGTACCATCGAAAAATGCGTGAAGTTATGTTTAGTATTGAACCAAATTTTTTGTGTATTTTTTGTACATGGCAAGAAGTTTCGCCCTGAATTTAGAAAAATTCCGCAATAAGCGGACGCTGTATTAGCGATGTCTGTGCCATTTTGAATATTGTATCATGAAAAGTTTATGAAATTTTGCATAGAATTGAACCAAATTTTTATGTATGTTTTTGGCTATGCCAAGCAGGTCCTCCTTGAATTTGGAAGTATACTGCCGAAAGAGGGCACTGTTATAGCAATCTTTGCATTCTTTTCTTGATTTTTCGTAATTCTTTTGTACACCGGCGGCTCATAAAGTGACGGAAACTTCGCATCATGATAAACCGGCTGTTCTAGAACATCTAATGTGCAACAGAATAACAGAAAACTATTGATATTAATAAATATCATGATCGAGATTAACGGTATAGCATTCAACTAATGATATTAATCTATTGACATTTGTAACTACATTTTGAAATATTAAGATATTATATTGAATATAGATTGTATTAGATAGAAGAAAGATTTGGAAGTGGCACATCGAACTAGCATTTAAAATAAAAAAGTGTATCTCGTTTGTAGGGACAATGGGACTCCTCTATTAGGAATTTATTACCTGACTGCCAAGAAGGATTATGTATTTCACGCGTATCTGGGTATGTGGATTTCTTTATACCCTCGAAACATCCAAACGGCTGGATGGATTTTAATGAATGAGGTCTATATCGATTTGTCTTAACCGTCCGATGGCTATAGGCTAAGTTTTGTTTTCATAATTCAAAATGGTGGTAGAGAGGAAAAAAACATTTTACGCACCCTATTGAGTGGCATATCATTGGATAGGTCTTTCAAAATGAAGACGATGCTTCATTGACTATTTTACAGTCAGAAGCTTCGTTTAAATATTACACAACCTGGAAGTTGTGTAGGTAAGTTCTCTAGCTTTACTGCAACTTTAACCTTCATAGACATCTACAGGCCTCATCAAAACAGTGTTTATAGATAGGAACCAAGTATTAAACACAACTTAAAAGTCATCAATACAAGTAAATAAAAAAAATATGTAAGTAATATATTAAAAAAAACAGCTTAACAATGATGACAAATAATTAATTGGTCCTTTTTATACTCAGTCGGGTTTTTTGATTTTTGAAATTTAATTTTAAAAAGTTACTTTCATTTTCGAAACTAGTTCCGAAAGTGAAAGTACATTTATTTATTCCGTTGAGCTATTTGGCGGATCAAATGCCATTGCTCAAAGGTTATATGAGATAATTTTGTCGACCAGTTTTCGTTTAAGGGAGCTCAGTCAGAAGAACAGTAGCAAAATAAGCTAAGTTTCTGGTTCGTAACACCGCCTGGATTTTTTTCACCCTGTTGGGAATAATAAAAAAAATCAAATTTACTATTTTTATTAATATAGCTGATCAGTTGTGTCCGTCATTATTTTCCTATATAATGTCGAACACCTGGTAGATCCAGCCTTGCTCGGTGATTTTTACCTTTTTTTCTTTTTTTTTAGATTGGAATAATATAAATTATGTAAAATGGTTTCTTTCCGACGAAAATACAATATTTTAATGTTATTACAATTTAAATATAAATTAGTACATCAATTTTAAGACATTTTACAATAGGGCAGCCATATGTGATAAATCGCCAAATATCTGTAACTCATGCAGTTGAATGGGAAATGAAAAAAAAAACAATGGATTTAATTATATGGTAGTAAATGCTCGCCAAAAATATGCCAAAGTGCTGTGAAACTGCAACAGTGAAATATTTTAAAAATTTGAAAGTAGAAATTAAATTATAAATAAAAAAGTGTGTATTATAAAAAAAATACGCTTTTATCAATTAATAATTAAATATCAATAAATTTACGATTACACTATAAAAAAATAAAATGCTAAAAAATAATTTAAATAAAATTTCATTTTTTCATTCTGATTTTCATTTGTTGTGGGCAAGAATTATATATTTTTTTATAAATGTATTTTTTTAAACATTCTAGCAAACGAAAAAAAAAAAAAAAAAAAAAAAAAAAAAACAAAAAAAAAAAAAAAAAAAAAAAAACAGTGAATTTTCCCTAGTCGAGGTTGTTGCCTATGCAAATTAATATATTGTCATAGATATTTTTCTGAAAAAATACGAGTTGGAGTAATTTAGTTCTGCGGACATATTTTTAAAAATTTCTCGTTTTCATTTCTATATTTCTGAATTTCTTTCTTTCGTTTTTTTTCACTGAATAGCTGAGATCGATCGGGAGATAGACCCTTTTTTTTTACTTTTTTGATTCTGTTACCATATTTTTTGGCAATGATATTAATTATAAGAACTACTATGTCTTTTCCTATAGAGCTGGAATTTGTTTTTCATTTTATTATTTTAGAATCGATTTTCATTCTGATGTTTTTTTTTTTTTTTTTTTTAACAAAATAAACTCTATAATGGAATTATTTTTATGTATGCACGTTATAATACATAAATGATTTTATTTGTTAAACTAATACAATATAATATTTCAAACTATCCGGAAAACGCAATGAAACATTCAGAATAAATAGCTTAAACCTTTCAAGGACAGGTTGTTTCTGTGATTAAAATGGTGAAATGACTGATTGATACCAGAATTTAAAAATAAATTTTATTTAAAATAAGTAAAAGCTATTGTTAAAGCTAAATGTTATAAAAGCAAAATTTTTATTCAAAATTTCGGTGTGAATGTGGCATTTTGGAATAAATATTAAGTGGGATTTATTATATCCCACCACCCTTTCAGGGGTTGACGATAAAATTCCAGAATAAAAAAATACTTTTGCGCACACCAACATTCTCAAAATGTTAGTCTAACACATTTTATCATTTGCAGCTGTGTTTAACTTTCTGAAATAAAAAAGCTGGGCAACATAATATTTCAGTATAAGATATAACTGACGCTTTTTAAAAATGTACATATCATGTAATCTCCGATGTATACATTTTCACGAGCTGAAGTGTAAAACACGTCTGAAAAAAAGGATTGAACTGCAGGCATATAAATTTTGAAACAACACTAATTAAGGTACTTTGTTTTTCAGAGATAAAAAAAAATAAATTACAAAAAATGAGAAGAAATAAGTCTCCACCTGTAAACAATAAAATAAGCGTTTTTTTTTTTTTTTTTTTTTTTTTTTTTTTTTTTTTTTTTTCTTTTTTTTTTTTTTTTTTTTTTTTACATTGGTGATAGAATAATTAACCTCTAAAAACTGTAAAACTGTAATTGCGTACAGAATTTTCTCTTAGAAATTATCTTACTTTATGTCGTATTTCTACATTTAAAAAAATCTCAAATTATAGTTGTTACATACTTGTAAAGACAGAAAGTTTCTGAAAAAGTCTAAATTTTAATGAAATGTCTCATTTCTAGGGATATTTTACATAGAGAATTCTGCTTACTACGTTATATTTTTAGTTAATAATGTTGTACTTAGTAATGAGATAATTTAACTGATAATACTTAATATTTACTGTGATTATTTACGGGAAATTTAAACTATAATTATATTTTAATGATTAATTATTTCATCGCTGCTTCGATTTTGTTTAAATTAATTTCGTATTTTTGATGTAATCGTGGCATTTTTAACTGCATTATTATAGATGGTTATCATGTTTCTGTACTTGCATAAGTGATATAATTTTTAGTCAGCGAAAAAGAGGAATTATTGTTATTTATTAAAATTTTGTGACGGTCTATTTAGAAAGTAAGTACAAATAAAACTTTATTTCTTAAGAAATGTTTCTAAAACATTTTTTTTTCAGATTTCGTATTATTTATGTTAATTAAAAAATATTTCACTACAGTTATTTGGTAATAAAAATTATTTTTTTCCCCAATTATAAAAAGATGGGTATGATTTATGATTTTTTTCTTTCTTTGATATTTTATACAGTACTTTTCACATAATTGTAGAATTCACGAAGAGGACAGATTTTTTTTTAAATATCAAATAAATAGAAATTAAATAATGAAGTGCGCCTCACTAAATAAGTTTAATTTCAAAATTTAATTTTCGAAGAAAATCAATCATTGACTTTCAGTTAACCATTTTATGTGTTTCTTATCAGAAAAAACACCATTTGCATGAAAACTGCCAATGTATATTTGTAATTATTATTCCATAAACAGTGCTATTTGCCCATTTAAAAATATTTGATACTTTAAAGTACTATTATCGTTATTTATTGTCATATAGATTTTTGTATAAAATGTTTTAAGATATATGCATTCTAAAATAAAATTTTTATAAACCACGTTTTTATTTTTGTTCAAACAGGAATATTCTTTATCAGCGCATAAGTGAAAGTATAATACTAAATTCTTAAGATGTCGTAAGTTGGAGCTCAAATTTATAGTTATGCTTTGATATGCATTTGAAAAAATAAAAAAAAATAAAAATCAGTCACCAAGCATAGATTATGAAACATTTTCCAGCGCATCTGGAATATTTATAAAATTTTTTACCGTTTAATAACGTGAAAGACCGCTCCTAAGTAAACCATTTGGAAAATGCATACTACCTCATGGTGGGTGAATTGCCGATTCTAGCTGGGCAAAAGTCGATTTTTAAAAGTTTATCCTAGCTAATTAATTTTTTGCCTGTTATATCTCAATAATTGAAGCGTTGCACCCTGCTATTGGTTTTGCTATAAATATAATTGTATAGTCCATAGACTAGTGCAAATTTGGTGCTTCTTTGTTGGGAATGAATCAATCAATTTGAGTGTGGCTCTTTAATCTGTTACTTGAAGCAGATAAAATATACTGCTCGATTATGGACACTTTCAAACAAAATATGGACTTTATTTTATCGGAATTATGTGCGTAAATTTTGCACATATCAGCTGTTATTTCATACTTAATGTCGCAAAAAACTCTGTATTTTTTTACAATTTTTCAGATTTAATATAGAAAATGTTATATTATAAAGCACGATTAAGGTCAATTTTTGATATGATTAAGTAGTTTAGATTATTACCTTTTCGTTCCAATTTAATTTTTCTGCCCTTAGGTCTCGCCCTAGTTTTTAGAATTGTTTATAGCTTATTAAGTCTGAATAATTTTTTATTGAAATTTTAGTTCAAGTATCATTTTCTTTTTATCAAAGACAGCAGAATTTAAGTTAGTCGCATAAATAAACTTTTGCAACATTATACAACGACAAGAAGATTTAAAGTATAACGAGAACGTGAATTTGGTTGAAAATATATTGTTTATAGAGGGAAATTACAATGAAGAGCACATGAAGTTTTGCACGCGCGAAATGTTTAAAGGGGGCAGATCACGTTGAAATGAAAAAAAAATCGATTTTTTGAAAAATTCAGTGTGGATTCCTTGAAATGTTACAAATCCATTGCAAAAAATTTTTTTAAAAAATTCGAATTAGAACGTGAGTTATCGCTAAAAACGTCTGACAACGCAACAGAAAAAATTGGGGATTCCCCTTTAACTCAGAACAGCTGTTCCGCGCCTCCGCGCTGTTCATTTGTTTACATTTTGCTCGGTCGCATTGCGCTATCTCTTTCCTCTGCTAACGACATTTTATAAAGGTATTCTTACCGTGAAAGATTTCTACACACATTGTTTTGACTCCATGTATCTGTTTTAGTTCCGATGGTTTGATTTTCAAGAATATGAAAGAAACTAAACTCTCCGAGAGTGTTTGTTTTGATTGAAACTTTGTATTTGCACGAGGCAGAGATCTTTCATTTGCGCTGTTATTTATTAATACGATTATTTTTTCTTTTATATAATTTGTCAATTCAAATTAAATATGGATAAGAGTACTCGAAAATCAGGTGTAAGGCCAAGTAAGAGAAAGTTCAAAGGCAATCAGCATACGATTCCAAAAGTTCAGAAGTAACTGTCCAGTCAGAAGTCTGGTAACAAGCTGAATTTTAATTCAAAATTGCAGGCATCAGAATTTGATGGATTCGCCTTTATTGACAAAAAATTTTTTTCTCTGCAATGGAAAATTGTATGTGCTGCATAAAATGTCATTCATCGTTAAAAATCGAATCTGAAGTAGTGTTTGGCCTCTCAGAAAAAATCAATATTGTGTGTTCTGGCTGTGATTTAATTTCATCTTTCAGAAATTCTGCAATGCTTGGAAGGTCACAGAAATGTGCAGAGATTAATAAGAGATTTATTTATGCTATGAGATGCCTTGGACAAGGATTAGCTGGAGCACAGACATTTTGTGGCATAATGGATATGCCTCCTCCCATCTCTAAAAAGGCCTACAATGATGAAGTGAAAAATCTTAAAAAAGCTTCAACTAAATGTGCAGAAG
Organism: Maratus speciosus; assembly: GCA_963932465.1. Classification (NCBI taxonomy): domain Eukaryota; kingdom Metazoa; phylum Arthropoda; class Arachnida; order Araneae; family Salticidae; genus Maratus; species Maratus speciosus. Next base: position 92,012,088 of record OZ010800.1, read on the forward strand.
AAAGCATGCATAATGCTGCATTATTGGAGTTAGACCTAACAGAGGATGCTGGAATTAATAATAATATCACAGTGAGTGGGGATGGCACTTGGAAAACGCGTGGCCATTCCTCACGTATTGGTGCATGCACTCTTATTGGTGCTGAAAGTGGCAAAATTATAGACACAGAAGTTTTGTCGACACGATGCAAAGGATGTGAAAATTGGAAAGGAGTACGCAAAGGGGTTAAGTATGAAAAATGGTTAGAGGAACATTCTAAAATTTGTGAGAAGGATCACATTGGTTCTGCTGGCATGATGGAGGTTAGAGGGATGAACAGAATTTTCAAGCGATCCGTATCCAAGCATAAAGTTCGCTACTCAAAATACATAGGTGATGGCGACTCAAAAACATTCACTTCTCTACAAAAAGCTGCGCCTTATGGAGCTGAATTCAAGATTGAGAAAATTGAATGTGTAGGACATATTCAAAAAAGAATGGGCACACGACTGCGAAGAAGAAAGGCTGAGCTAAAAGGGAAAAAACTGAGCGATGGAAAAGTGATCTCTGGAAAAGGTCGTCTTACTGATGACGTTATTGACAAACTCACAGTATATTATGGAAATGCAATTCGAGGTAACAATATGTCAGTGAAAGACATGCAAAAAGCCGTCTGGGCCATATTTTACCACAAAAGGTCTACCGATAAAGAACCTCTGCATGACTTTTGCCCCCAGGGTGAAAATTCGTGGTGTCCTTATCAAAAGGCAAAAGTTTCTGGAGATGTTTACCGCCATTCAAACACTATTCCAGCTGCTGTTCTGGACAGCATAAAAGACATATTTAACCACTTCACCGGCTGCCCCGAGATAACTCGGGGGTAAAAGCACTGTTTCCCCATACCCTTCGCCGGTGAAGTGGTTAAAGACTTGTCCATGCCAAGTTTGTTAAAAAAATGTGTTGGGGGGCATACTCAAAATGCAAATGAGAGCCTAAATGCTCTCATATGGAAGTTTTGTCCTAAGACATCTGGCTCGGGGAAAAAAATTGTTCAGATTGCAATAAATGAAGCAGTCATGTGTTTTAATGAAGGGCAGTGTGGACGTATTAATGTTATGAGGGAAATGGGCTTGCAAATTGGCAAAAATTGTACGTTGTATGCTAGTGAAGCTGATCAAAAGCGAATTGATGCAGCTGAAAAGAGGGCATTAGCGTGTACACTTGAAGCCCGCAGAGCCAAAAGAAGGGCAAAAAAAGCTGCGGATGAGGCTCTGAAACTTCAAGAAGGATGCGTTTATGCCTCTGGTGGATTTTAGCATAGTAAGCAATCAAGCCGTTTTACTCAAAACTATATTTTTGGCATTGCCCGTAATCTTTTTTATTTATTTATTTTTACTTATTTATTTATTTATTTTTTGCTAAATTTAATGAATATGGTACATGCATATTATCCAGGCCAGGTCAGCTAGAACCGAGCCAATTATACTAATTACAGTAACCCTCATTTATTTTTTTCAACTGTCAATGGTAAACAAGATTGGCATTTGACAATCATTTTTGGCGATAAATATCCTAGCCCGGATAATACGTAAGTATAATGAATATTATAAAGCCATTAATTATGCAAATGAATTTAAATATACTTTAAAATTTTGCTTCAGTGTAAGATATAGCAATATAAGTGCAATATTAAATATATATATGCAGTAGAATTTTTAAAATCTTGCGTTTCAAAATGCATATTTAAAAATTCCTATTTTTGTCGTTAGCGCCATAAAATGTCAATTTTGTCGTTAAAATTTAAATAATTAATATTGCTAAATATATATATTTAAATGTTTTTCTTCTTAAACCATAAGTATTTATGAAAGTATAGAAAATATTGTTTTATTACATTAATTGGTTTTGAAACTACAGAGTTTTTAGTAGTGGTCAAATTATTGTCACTTTCCGGTTGCTCCGAAAGCGATCACTAGTGTGTACACTTAAAGCTCGTAGAGCCAAAAGAATGACCAAAAAAGCTGCGGCTGAGGTTCTTCAACTTAAAGAAGGATGTGTTTATACCCCTTCTGAATTTTAGCGTCATAAACAATCTTCATTCTTATAAAACTTGCAGTTAATTTATAAAATTAACTTTGAAGACGTTTTTCTCAAAACTGTATTTTTTGGCATTGCGCGCGCTCTCATTTAAAAACTAATTATCGTAGAGTCATGAAATTTTGCATTTTACTAATTTTCATGCGTATATTTAAGCTGAACCTCAATTTAGCCAGATTTTTGTCATAGAAAAATTTTTATTGAATAAATAAGTGTAATTTTTTTGCTAAATTTTATAACTATGATTATTGAAGCCATTAATTATGCAAATGAATTTAAATATACTTTTAAATTGAGGTTCAGAGTAAAATATACTAGAATAAGTAAATGTTGCTGCAATATTAAATATATATCTGCAATAGAATTTTTAAAATCTTGCGCGCAAGATGCATATTTAAAAATTCAGATTTTTAAAATGTCAATTTTGTCATTAAAATTTAACTAATTAATATTGTTAAATATATATAATTGAATGCTTTTTTTAAACCATAAGTATTTATGAAAGTATAAAAAAAATTGTTGTATTCCATTAATTGGTTTTGAAATTACAGAGTTTTTCGTAATTGTCAAATTATTGTCATTTTCCGGTTGCTCAACGTGATCTCCCCCCTTACTTATGACCACATTTGTAGAACAGTTGTCAGTTGTATGTCGTTATCGCAGGATAAAATTATGTAAAATACATTACATGGCTGCAAATTTCGTGTGGTTAGAAAATTGATCCAGACAAATTCTCCAAATTCAGATTTGATACAATGCAAAACATAATGTAGACTTTTTCTCATGATATCTTATTATTCCCATTCTTTACATAGGATTCATCTGTGCAGAGATAAATATAAATAAACAAAAGAATATACAACACAGCAATTTTCATTAAAGCTGTCCAATGTTTGCCCCGTATCTTAAATTTTAGAAAAAGACATTTTAGGATTTGTTTTAATAATACAAACATAATATTATCACATAAATTTCCATACCTTTAAGAATGTATCATTAAAATTATCAAGAAGAATGTAAATTCATGCGTCATTCAGATTATAAAACTTTTTTTAATGCATTCGGACTACTATAATATAACTTCATAGCTTAATAACTTGAAAAACGATGTCTAAGTAATAATTTGTAAAACATATAACACGTTTGAAAACACAATTTCAGCCAAAGTCTAAAAGCTAACTGAAAATTTTGTAAAAACATGTATATGAATTATACATTTATCGTATAATTCACAATATGTTAAAATTTAGAACAGTTACTGAACGCATAGCATAGTTATTAATTCCTCGTCAGTAATTTCCGCCAATAAACGGAAATGTACTTCAGATGTTTTGTGCAGCCCTGTATATGATTTATAGAATTTTGCACACTAAATAGTATGTAAATTTTATAATTTAGAAAAGTGTTCCACAACGGAAAACGCACTTCCATCAATTATTGTTCACAGAGAGAGAAATATAACTGATTTATTTTGTGTGCCCCTGTATATGAAAGACGAATACTATGCACACCATATTCAATAGTAAGCATCTTATAGAGCACATCGGAGATATATATAAATTTAGATACTTTTGAAATAGTATAACATGAATAAAATACACCAATAACAATTTTTCTCCATAGACCGTAATGTAACATAATTATTTTTAGTGTCCTTTTAAATGATCAATAAATGCTATCCATACCATATTCTATAGAAATCATAATGTAGTGTACTTCGTAGGTATGTATATAAATTTCAAAGTTTTTGAAATTATGAAACATCATTAAAAACCACCCAAAACGATATTTCCCCATAGGCCGTAATGTAATGAAATTCTTTTGAATGTCCCTGTAATGAAATTATGATTGCTACACGCTACATTTTGCAACACCTAACATTCAATAGTGAACATCAATAACATTTTTCAATTTCGTGGCGATGCGACTAAATTGCACCTGAAAATAATTTTGGCCTGCTACAATAGGAAAATCACCCACCGGGCAGCTTTTACAATTAATTTCAGGAATTCCCATAGATAATCGGAAACATATCCAAATTCATTTGTGAAGGCCTGTATATTATCTACATATTTCCAGATACATATAATATAGTACGTTAAATCTTTGTTGAATTTTCAGCAATAGGGTGTATCACGATTTTTTTTAAATTCAAATTTTCAAGTTCGTTAAAGGTTGTCAGTATGATCACATATTTGTCAAAAGAAATGATGTTCAAATTGAAAAATATTTATATTTTCCGGAATGATACTAAATTACATTTTTTTATCACAAGGATGATTTATTTTTTAAAAATATGTATAAAGCAAAAACAAGTATAAATCAAAAATAAGTATTCAAATGCAAAAATGGGCAGTTGCAGATAGAATCAATCGATAAAAAATGTATTGCATCTGAAATTTAACATTTTTGTCTCCTGGAATCGTAATGAAATTCTCACTTTTTGTCAACTAGTCATATTTTAAAGATGTTTAAACATCGTTTTTAATAATTTACATTATTGAATTTATAGTACAGACATTGCAGTACACCATTTTTGTTGATGGTTCAACCTCTGGACCAACTTCTTTCTGTGATCCTGTGGGTAAAAGTTTAACAAATTGCCGTGAGTTTCCAGTTTTTGAGTGTATCAAAATATATAGTATTTTTCCAGAGAAAAGACTGATCAGACTGATTTTTTCCAGACTGATCAGAAATATCTAAAGGTTTTATGTCAGGCTATACTGACAGGTAAATGCTCCCAGCAATTGGCAATCAGAAACCTTGGAAACGTCTCCCAAGCAAGGTGTCGCACAATTGCAGGCTCGGGCCAGGCGGGGAGTCCTACCATATGATTTTAACACAAGAAACTCGTCCAACTGACAACGACAACCAGAAACTTACGCTTATATAGTGCATCAATTGATCCCACTCAACAATTGAAAAAAATAAGCTTGACATGAAAGTTTATGTCCCCTCATGGTTTACTGTAAAATGTCATCTTAGAATTATTTAAGCATCACAACGCATTTTTAAAATCGTAGAATACACCAGTTACTTAGAAGATGACCTTAAGGCTGTTGTTTAATCAAATTTACATAGAAATGTCTTTATGGTACATCCAGAACATCTCCTTTTGGACATGTTGTTTGACTCTTGAAACATATTAGATTTCTGGCAATAATCTAGAAAAAAGGAAAAGGTCGACAAACCGAATTAAAAGCAAAGAGAGTTTTCAAACTTCCTCAACTTAATTTTGAGGCAGAACACTACATCGATCTTAATGATTTGAAATCTATCACATTAAAGGAACCACCTCTCATAAATAAATTGAGCAAACAAAATATTACATTGATTGTTGATTCAATAATTAGTGCACTGTAAAAAAATCCGAACAGTATTCCTGTAGGAATCGGAAAAATAGTTGCCCTTATCATACCGGAAAATTTTCCGACCCAGCTTGGAATAAAATCCGTAAAAAAAGGAAACATTCATTAAAACGGTACTTTACGGATTTTATTCCAATTTTACGGATTTTATTCCGATTTTACTGATTTTACTCCGAGCTGGGTCGGAAATTTTTTCCGGTACGATAAGGGCAACTATTTTTCCGATTCCTACAGAAAATCTGGTCCCTTTTTTTTTTTTTTTTTTTTTTTTTTTTTTTTTTTTTTTTTTTACAGTGTGATAGAAATGAATTTAAAATTACTTCACACACCAAAGCAGTTGAAAAAATTGTAAATGAGGTTACCGCAGCGAGTAAACATGCTTTTGATTTCAAAGAGCTTCATTAGATCAAAATTGTTGGACCGAAAATACATTCCAAAGTTTGAAACAAAGCGTCACTTCACATCTGCAAAATCTGTATATGTAACTACAGCAGTCCATGAATAAACAACAAGTAAGACTTTTGTCTATTACGTTTTAACTCACAATATGTTTTATTTTTTTACAGAAATAATAAACTTAATTCAATATTTTTGTTTTATGAGCATTTTTTTTATTTACTGCATTATAAATTGTCACTGACAACCAGCCTAAACAAAAACGTTAGTTTCAGGTTTAAAAGCTGCTTACAATTGATGAGCTAAGTAGATGAGCATGTTATGCTACATTTTCTTTTTTTATTATTATTATTATTATTTTTTGCAATCTTTTGGATGAAAACGTTATGAGGTATCCTATCACATGGTGAAGCTAAAATACTAAGATTCTATTTTGTCTTGAAGATCTAAGAGATTTTTCATTAATATTTAATATTTTAATATTTAATAATGTCAATAATATTAATATTTTTTAATATTTGAAAAATGAATATGAATAAGTATTTCTGATAGAGTTTAGTACCATACCTGTTGATATTTTAATCACCTGGCATCAAACAAAAAATAAATCATTAAAATTTACAGCAAAAACTTTTACCTCAAATTTCATTAAATGTAATTTTTGTTACTTAACATATTCTTCCAATTAGCTCTTCAATTGTGGTGCACTGCCTACAACCATCTGATAGCTTATCAAGATAAATAGACAGTAAAATCTCGATTTTTTCTGTAAAGTTTTTCAAATTAAATGTTTATCTGTTCCATTTGTGAAATTTTAAATTAAACATTACACTTTCTAATTTATAATGTTTTTTGTTGTTGTTTTTACTCCAAATATTGTTTCTATTGACATGAACAAACAAACAAACAAAAAAAACCGGAGACTAATAAACTAATTTAAAATTAAGACACGTTTTATTTGTATGGTTTCTAGAGTTTGCAGATGTAAAAAGTAACCTGGAAAAATTAAATCAACAAAATAAAATTTTTTGGGGAATATTTGGTAAAATTATAAGGTTTTTAATTAGGTCCCCGGATATTTACATATTTAATGACAGAAAAAAATACGTCAATTGTTTATTTCAACTTTACGTTTTTGTACAAAAAAAACTTCACCTATAAATAAAAAATAAAATAAAATAAACGGTCAAGGGCGAGTATTACTCGCGTGTTAAGGGTTCCGTACAATAACTCTGTGAATTATTAACTATATTAATAAAAACAATTGTTACTAAAAGAATAATAACACTTTGTAAAAAACTATACAACGTAGGGTTGTGTATAGATGTCTATACTAGAAAAGTATGAATAGGTATACCATAAAAGTTCAAAGAGATATAAAGCCTAAATACAGTACAGCCCCGATTATCCGCGGAATTGAGTGGCAAAGGCACCGCGGATAACCCGAAAAAGACTGAAAATGGGGTGCAAGCACGAAAAAAAGAAAGTTCAAAATAAAAACTATGTTTTAGTGTACAAAAAATATAATAAAACGTTTAAAATACATACATATGCACAGTACTGCTGAAATCTTTGCTTTACGTCTAAATCACCTAAAATAAAAAGCAGTAAACAAGAAACAATGCCACACATACTGCGCAAAAAGTATTGAGTTAGACCTTTAAAAAAAAAATCAGTCACTTGTTTTTTTTTCTCTTGCTTGGAAACATCTTTTCTATCTCAAAAATGAAGCTATTCTTGATATGCTCCCTTGGAATTTATCATAATAGTCTTATTTAATTGTTAAATATTTTAATTACTGTGTTTACGTTTTGTTAATGAAATCAAGAAAAGACATCAAAACTTTATATCCGATATTTTAAACATGGCAACCGAATCTAGAAATATTTTTCTATTACTTTCGGATACATGAATTTTTCTGTTTATATTTATTAGTAGGGCTTATTGTATTTTCCTTGCTGTTGACTTGAATTAAAAAAAAAAAAAAAATCGCTGCGATCGAGCGGATCATCCGCTCGCGGATAATCTGGGCTTTACTGTAATACCAAATATTGCTATTCTGTAACTCTTTTTTATATAACATTTTTTTTTTTTTTAAATCTTATCCTAACCTGTTTATGATGAACTTATTTTGGTAGTAGCAACTAAATTAGTGCATATTTAAACTTCATATGGCATTTCATAAAACTAAATTCAGCATAGTAATAATCTTTTTTTACAGTGTATATAAAACAAAACCCTTGTTCAAAGTGTAAACTTTGTCTTTAACGTTTGTTTAAACATGTAAGCGGTCTTCGAAAGGCGGTCGCAAAACTGCACACCGCCTGGTCTGTGCCGCGATTTTCCTGACAGTTTTTTTAATTAAATTTTAAAGACACGGGAGGCGTATAGAGATATGAACATAATGCAAACTAGCCACGAATCCATAGTATTTATGTCATTAATTCAAATTAAATTAGTCTGTATTTAACAATTTTACATTTATTGTTTTTATACTGCTATTGGGCACTGCATAACAAAAATGTATCATTCAAACTTGTTATCTACGCTTTAAAAACCGATGGCACATAAAGTACGCCGTACCTGCCATTATATATACCCAAAACGTCCGTGTCTTTAAGAGTTAATATCTCGGCTAATTACAGACGATTTTTTTCAAAAATCATTATCTACAATGCTTATATATATATATATATATATATATATATATATATATATATATATATTTTACGAAAGGTACCATCAGCGATCTCCAACAGCTTTGTTGAATGCCCGCAAATCGAAATTTGTGTGTAACAGAAAAATACACTTTTCTTAAAAACTATGCGACCTAGGGCCATCGCTATAATTTTCCTGCAGTGTTTCCGTTAACGTCTACTATCTCTAATATTTTCATAATCTTAGTTTGAGTAGATTAGGAAATAGATGTGGGGGGGTGGGGGTCACATATTTTTGCACTACATTTTCGACGATATATCTGCAACTATAATACCTAAAATTAAAAGAAATATATTTCTGAGTTCAGCGTTACGAAAGTTTTCACACGATACCCAACACGATATACCACGAAAAGATTTTTTCTCCAAGTAGTTTGATTAGCCCCTCTACATTTTTCCTAAATATATTTGTGAATGTTCAATAATTTATAAATATGTGGGACTTTATTATTTCTCCCAATTTGAACTTTCCACGTTCCATAGTTTACGAGTAAAATGGCTGTGACAGACGGACAGACAGACACAGGAGTAATCTTATAATGGTTCCGTTTTTACTTTTCAAGTACGGAACCCTAAAGATAATAATAATCTACGGTTTAGACCAAAAGTTTAAACTCAAAGTTCTTTCCAGAAGACCTAAATGCCTTTCAATTTCAAGAAAAAAAAAAAGTAAATATGTGATCATATTGACAGTTTTTTATGAACTGGAAACTTTGAATTAAAAAAAAAAGTAATAAATCGTGATACACCCAGATCTGCAATTTCCGTCATTAAACAGAAATGCGCTCCAGATTTTTGTTTTGTTCTGTATATAACCTGGGTTACATTTGTATAGAGGAGACTAGGGAGGGTTGACCATACGGGAGGCTTGACCCACCCGTCAGTTTTCATATTTAAAAGAATTTCAGAGTTTTATCAACATGTGTCAAAGAATGCTACTAGAAAGCTCAAACAACAGTCTTTGTTTCATACAGATAATCGAAATAAGTGTGGAAAAAATCAATTGAGAAGGGTTTTTACCCTAAAAGTTGTGTTTTTTAGAAATATTTTGTAAGCTTTTTTCAGATAAAATATATCATAGAAATTTAAGTAAGAAATGCAGAAATATCGAGCTTGCATTCCAGGTATACAGATTGTACGGTAAGTTAAGCTTAATATAATAATGTGCTATTCTTTAGAAAACGGATATGTGAGGAAGCTTGACCCACTCAATGTGAGGGTGGGTTGACTAGATGCTCAAGTCTCCTTTAATTAAGTGGTTTTGGAAAACTTTTTTATTATACACTATGCAAAATGAAAGATTAACTTTTATATAAAAAAAATTTACATATATTGCGTAAAGCTATAGTAAAATGGGGTGGTGAGAAAGAAAATGTTTAAAACTGAATAAAGAAAGATGTGAAAAATTGCTATAGTATCCACTGCAAGAAAAAATTTAATGAAATATAAATGGGAAAGTTGATAGGAACTTTTTCCATTTAAATATTAGTTACAATAGGTAAATAAAAACAGTGAAAATTAGAAAGTATGAAAGCAGCAGTTCTAACCCTTTCAGTGGTAGCGGTATGTTTATGAAACCACTTAATTTTAATTCCAAAACGCCACAATGAGACCAGGATAATGCTAAAATCTTTTCCATTTAATATGTATGTGAAATATAGCCTTTTCTTATTTCCAAATCAATTTGTTCGTAAATTCCGGGGCCAGTCATTTATTTTAACATTTTAGTATTGAAAGTACTTTGCCACTGAAAGCGTTAAAAGATGTTAGTGATAAGTTATGTGCTCATGCGGCGACAAAAGAACATAGCATCGATCGAAAAATTTTAGGAAGGTTTATAGACAAATCTCAGCAGGAGGAATATAATGAAATGAAACCAAACTATGTGAAAACTAGAGTTGTCAGATCGAGTGTCACACTTTAGAAGGTTTATAGACAAATTTCACCAGGATGAATATAGTGAGATGCAGCCAAACTATGTGAAAACTAGAGTGTTCAGATCGAGTGTCACAAAAAGTAGGACAAGGAGACAAAAATAGGGGGACAGGGGCTCCTAAACCCGGTCATAATAATACATGAAACCCTATGAAAACGGAACACGTCTCTAACGGAACACTGTCTTAAATGTCAAAATTTAATTTTCCCTGCTATACAATTATATCTGCTCAGACAAAATCATATTTCCAACAAAATGTTTCTCCTCTGACTTGCAACTGCGTCTAAACAGGTTTATTTAAGCATCATATTTTCAAAAATGCATTTTTTTATAATAATTAAAGCACGTAGCATAAATTTATTTTGCTTTTTTTTAAAACTGATTTTATTCCTCTTCACAAATATTTCAATATAAAAAAAGTGGGTCAAGCCTTCCATATATTGGGTCAACCCTCCCATATGTGCGGAGCCTTCACCTATTATTTTCTCATGATTAAAATCAATGATTTTTCAAATTTCTTATATATTACACTTACATAGAAATTTTATTTTGATAACTGATTGTATAACGTATAAAATGATACATAAAACTTTATTCTAGATTCAATATTTAAAAAATAAAAGATCATTTTGTAAAAAGTGGGTCAACCCTCCTTAGTCTCCCCTATACCAAGTGATAAGAGAAAATTAGTTATATTTTATAATGCGTGCCACATTTGTAAGCGCAATTCCAGCGATCATTGTTAACAGACAATACTGTAACTGAATCCTTTTGTGTGACCTTGAAAATGCAAGGTGAATGCTATGCACACCTTTCTCTATAGCAATCCTTTTGTACAGTGATTCATGTCAATTTCGTATGTTAGCGTAACATCATTAAAATGATCCGTAAACAATTTTTCCCTATAGACCATAATGTAATGGAATTATTTCTTTTGCCTGGTAAATTAACTATAAATCCAACAAACTTTTTTTTCTTTGCAATACCGAAAATGACATAGCTCAAAAACTTGTGTGAATTGCATGGCTATTGGAGTGTATTTACGCGTATATTTTTGCCGTTATAACTACGTTAGATCACACTGAACTACAGCACCTAATTAGAGGATAAACTGAATTTATAAACTTTTTTCAAGTAAACTGGAAAGTATTAAAAACTGTTCGCACCCTTTACTGAACGTATACACAACACCAGTCAGTGTTTAGATACATTTAGATTAATACATTGTCAAAAAATGAGATTAAAGTTTTTTTAGCGAACCTTTTCCAAAAATTTTGTGATTTTTTTCTACAAATATTACAAAACAGTGAAAAATAGTGCAATGTTTCATTTTAATTTTTTTAATTGTGGCGTAAAAAAAAAAAAAAAAAAAAAAAAAAAAAAAACCTGTCTTTCTTTTTATTTAAAATATTTTTTGTATTCCAATGTCTCTAAATTCATAAGCATTTTCATGTACACATGACGGATTTAAATATGATTTAAAACTGTTAAAATGGTTTTGTTCGAAATTTATTTCACCATCTTGAATAAGGAATTATTGAGTATTATTTACATATGTCAGGTTTTTTATTGGCATTGCCACTGATAAGAATTTTCTGAATTGCAAAATCACTATTAAAATATGGTAAACTTTTAGTCTTTTGTATGTACTTACATTATACATAACAGTTTTTACTAGAATACTTTTCTGAAACACTTAATAATTGATTGATTGAAATATATTATTTGAATTCGTTTGGCATACATTTATGACATCGCAGCATTTGTTAATCTTGTACTCTAAAAATTGTGTTTAGTAACAATGTCTAATATAATAATGGTATTTCATTTTTACAAATTCATAGACATGAAGTAAAATGTAAACTTACCGAAGTAAAGCTCATCGAAAGAAATGCAGAAATTTAGAAAAAAAAAACAAAAACAACAACACTGGGAATAAAATATTTCCTATTTTTAACATCAAGAAAACTTCTTTCAGTAACCAATGGTAAACATGAAAGAAACAATTTATATATTTCAGATATATAAAAATACCAACTTTTTATTTATTTTTTATATTAACGATTCTAATTTTACGTTTTTGTATTGTATCATATTTATTATGCGCTTCATTGCATATCCCGTTATTCGTTTATTTACTAGCATTATTTTTATCTTAAATATATATATATATATATATATATATATATATATATATATAGTGCATGAAAAAATTGAGGGGAAGAAATTTTAATTTTGTTTTGATAAATTCTTTATAAAACGACCTCATCAGTCATACATCACGTGTTTCATTTCAGTAAACACTACTTTCACGTTTCTGACGTTAATGAGAGTGTGACTTACTAAGATTACTGCTATTTTTTTTATTGCATGCAAAGCATTTACTACGCACTTGGGTTAAAGAAATATTTCTTTTTATCTTGAAAATGGGTACGATCTATCATATTCATAACTAACTGTATGAAAAGCCCCATTGTGTAAGCGACATAACAGCATTTCTTTTGTATACGAGAATGTGGATAACAAAGAGACTAGATGAAGTGAAGAGAAGAAATTCCTTAGGAATCCACAGTGAATAACTAGGCTTGGAACCGAAGTACAGTGAGAGATAAGATATTTTTTTGTTTTTACATGGGAGGAGCCAACATGTTTTTTTTTTTTTTTTTTTTTTTTTTTCTCGAGGGAGAAGTCAAGAAAGAGTTTGGGTAGTCTTTTCTAAAGTCTCGTGGGTAGAGGCTGGAGATTTTAGCGGCTGATTTTCCCGTGAAAGTGTTCCTAACAGAAGATTGAGGATTTTCCCGTGAAAGTGTTCCAAAAAAATATTGAGGATTTTCCCGTGAAAGTGTTCCTAAGAAAAAATTGAATCTTGTTGAGAGAAACGTGTATACGAAGGGAGATAGCTGACCGATTGTCCGATAAGCCTTGCTGAGATTAGTAAAATGAGAAGGGAATAGCGCGTAGTTTAATAATTTTACCCTGTACGTAGACGTTATTTCAACGTATAACTTAATGTTGGGCAGGATGTGCTATATCCGAGCCTATAATTATAAATATATATATTTTTTATGTAAAAAATATTGAAATAAATTATTATTTAACGTTAACGGAAAAAAGTTAGTGTTTAATTAATCTTTTACTCACTGTGTCCGATACCACGCATATATCGGTGGTGGCAGTCTATCAACAAAACAGTTGTTATTCGTAGTCTTTACGAGTGGTTCAGTTGAGTTTTCATGATAATCATCATCGTATTGAAAAAGAAAAAGCATAACAATTGCTTTTATGGAACTTTACATCGAAAATTCTTTCGTTTCGTTTCGCTTTCCAATATTTATTTATTTTTTATTTATTTTTTTTTTATTTATTTATTTTTTTTTTTGTGATAATTGTTGAACAGGGTAACTCAATAGAAAGTACTTACAATTCAATAGGTAATACTTAAAATAAATTTATTTATTTATTTATTTATCTCAATTCATTGCATAATTTGATTTTATTTTAAGTATGCAGCACATGGGAGGTTCTGCTCTCAATGTTGATAGACGACAGGTGTGGACTTGAGCCTATCTCGCTCTCGTCGACCTAACCGTTTGGATTTTCCTGTAGGATTTTCCTGTGTTTGGATTTTCCTTCAAATATTATCATAAATACAGAATAGAAACGTCTGCTATGGAAGACACTCTTCCCCCGGCCTATATCGCCGAGAAGATAATTGGCCATAACAAAACCCACCTCAAATACTTGGAGCAAACATGTTCTTATTTTTTCTTAGTTTGAAATAGCAAAAACAATTTAAAAGTGTTGTTTAAAAATATATTGTTCACTGTTGATTGAATTAGTCAGTTCATAAAAAGTAATGTATGTAATATATAAAAAAAATATTCGTCCAGCTATTATTTATTTAAATTATTACATTCTAATTGAAATCCTCTCCCCCTCCCCCCCAAAAAAATAAATAAATATTAAATCAATTTTGTAAATAAAGGCATTTTCTTCAATTCCTAACTTTTTTTTTTTTGTCACAGTTAAATATTACAGCATTTTAATACATTTTTAAGAATGTTTTTAGTCTCATTATATTATTATTACATACACACATACCGATTTAACTTTCGATAATTTTATAAAATTCATTTGTGTTTAATGAACGAGTATTACTATAATGTTTTGAAATTACTGAAAGAAGAATTTACATGCATAAATTGTTATACATTTGCCGCTTAGTTAAAGAATAATTATAATCGATTATTTGATTTACAACGTACTAAAATGTTTTAAGAGAAATATCCTTATTTGTATTATGCTTGTTTGTAAAAAGATTTTCATCGAAATAAAAATAAATTCTTCATATTCTTGTTTAAGTTGTTTATAAATTTAGTGTTTTTTACTTAGTTTACAAAATGAGGTTATTGCTGTCCAATATTGACTACAGGAAAAATGAATTTGTATCGTCCAAACAATATGACTTTTTATCGTTTTAATTACTGCAATTCAGTAAAAAAAAAAGATTCTACAAGGAGAACTCTTTTTTTTTTTATCTTCTAAGGAAAGGCGTTTAAGGGCCTAGTACTTCAGTCTCGCGAAAAGAACTAACTGTTCGCTAATGCTATTCCTATGTAAGGAATTTTTAAAAATATCTCAGTCGCATTTCCGTATTTTTAGATGATTTTTTTTTTCAGTGGCTAGCTTAGGTCGATCTGTAAAAAGGCCGATTTTCACTTTTTTGATTTTCATTGGGGATTTTTTTCAAGAGAATGCTTTCATTTTAGGAACCGCTTCCGAAAATGAAGTGTCCTGATTAAAAATACTACTTGTAAACGAAATTGAAAAAGTAGAAAACGTCCTGCATACAGATCAACATAAACTATCCACTGCAAAAAATTTATCTAAAAATATAGAAATGCGACCGAGATATCATTATAAATTTCTTCCATAGGAATAGCATTAGCGAACGGCTCTTTTCTTGTGACTTAAGCAAAAATAAGCAAAAAAGCAAAATCGATCGTCCAACAAATGAATATACAAACCAAAGGCTCAACGCGTAATGTGTCATTTCCCCTCATGCGAAGATTGTTCACAGAGCTGCATAGGTTTTCGTAGAATACCCTTCCTATAGATTACAATTTCTATAGAGTTTTGAAAAATTCTATAGATTACTTATTCTAAAGAAAATATTTCTATAGAATTCATGGAATTTTTGTATAATTTTTTTTTCTATACAGTACACATATTTTATAGAATGTCTATAGACTAACGATTCTATAGATTTTTTTCTTTCTTTGTAAATATATATATATATATATATATATTTGGTATTTTAACATTTTGTGTATTAACACCTATGTGTGTGTATTTACATCTACATGTTAAAAATTAAAAAAAAATAATTAATCAATTTATAATACATCAGGTTAATATAATAGTACTCCATAGATTTAAAATGAATATCATTTAATTCAGTTCTAATAGATTGTGAGTCAATTGTTAAATATAACTAGGGGATAGTATCCGGGCTTCCCGGGTTACAGAATGTAGGTGAAAACCAATTTTATAAATTGGAAGTAATATTTTTTTATTTTTTTTTGTGCATGCAATATATTTTTTAGATTGCCCACTAAAAATTAAAAAAAAGCATTTTTCACATGAAAAATATGAATTATGCAATCAAATAAACTTTTGAAATGGATCAAAAGCGATTTCTTTGTATTAGCCGCATGCTAATAATTATTAGCCCAAGATCTTGGTGCTTACCACATTCTTTTATTTTCTGATTATTTCAGAGCTTTAAGCACGTAGTTCAATTTCATGTCTGTTAAATTTATGATTTATTTTTATTATTTTATTTATATAATCATAGAAGAAGTTTTACTTTTGTTTACGGACTATTAGTCTAGAAAATGATGAACTCTTTATGTTGTTTTAAGGGCAAACGGATCTTTATTAATCGAGCTCCACGCGATAGAGATAAATTTAAAAATTAACCTCTCATACATGCAATCACCCTTTTTAAAAATTCTTATTTTCATTTTGATCATTTTAAAATCATTTTACCTCAAAACGTGAAGTCACGATTTTCAGCAATATCGTTTCATGTGCACAGTTGCACTCTTAACTGGAGATTCCAATCTCCATTCCGGAGAGTAAAAATATCCGTAATTTATGGGTGGGTTTTTTTGACGCATTTGCGTTAAAAAATTAGTTTCATCGAAGAAAATCGTCATTTCCTTTTAAATACTTTTCACTTACTGAAGCCTTTCACCTAGTGTCTGAAACTCAATACACATACAAAAGGGAAACAAAATATGGTAACTTTAGAGGAAAATGCGTGTTTTCAAAAGCAGTATGTAATTTTTCGTTCAAAATGTTATGTTTCTAATGGGGTTTTGCGCCATTAAACCCAATACAACAATTTTTATCAACAATTTTGAATTTTTATCAGATAGTCACATGAATAAGAATCACATAAATAAACATCATTATCTCTCTGTTCTCTGCAATGATAAAAGCTATCTCATTACCATCATTTTGAAGAAGTTTCATAGATTACTTTTAAAATTAAAATATAATGATTGGATAATTAAAAAAAAAACAGCTAGTGCGGGCACATCTACAAATGAACAGCTTTCAGTTTAAAAAAAATATATATATTAGTAAATTTGGTTCAGCAGAAAGCTCAGGGCAAATGACTAAAAACATTCTTGCGTTTTAACTACATAGATTATATGAAATTATGAAAAATTAAATTAAGCAAATTATGTTATTTTGATAAAGTTACAGTAACATGCCTTAAAGAATAGCAATAAAATTTTATTTGTCGAGAGAATTTTAGACAAAAACTTAGGGAACCTGATATTATTTAAACCTCGAATTATTGCCAAGATCTTCTTTGATTGCTTGTCTAACTCGGCGAAGCAAATTCATTCAAGAGAGAACCATCAAGTACTGTAATATAAATCGCTATTTTTCGGACAAAGAACATGCACACTGTCTGTTACTTCTCTTCCATAAAGTCACTCTAAATGCTTGTAAAACATTACGATTTATCATTGTATGATTTCGATTACACTGTTTTCAAAGTATTTTCAGCTTTGAAGAATTTCGAAGCATCTGGGGTTAAAATGATGCACTTCTACAAAACATATTTCAGTTTAAAGAATTAAAATACACGCTTTTTTATCAAATGATGTGAATTGCATCCGCTAAAACATCCCATTTGTATGATCCCGTCTTAAACAACATGTATAGAACGGTATGCAAATTACATCATTATCGCAGAATAATATACAAACCCAACAGAAAGCAATGACGTAATTTAAGAAGGTGAACAAAACAATCTCGGTTATTTAATGATGCATATGACTTAATTTTTTTGTTTATAATAGCTCCATGTTTTATCAGAATTCATTAATTTATATTTTTTCAAAATTCGGAAAATGTAATTACACACGGATTAATAAAATTATATTCTTTCAGATTTTTGATACGAATTACGTAAATGCGGGGAAAATAAATCACACAAATGTTCTTTAAAATACATTTTTTTTGTTAAGAGAAAGGTTCATATAGTTTGTAAAGTCAAAAAACAATAAACTAAAAATCATTTAATGGATAAATGTAAGCGAAATTAAGCCAAAACTCACCGGGGTTTATAACAGATGATATTCTTGACAATGCACGCATTTTAATTTCCATTTTTTTCAGAAAATTGCAACAAAAAGTTACAGCAATCTACTATTTTCCTTTTCCCCCTTTACTTTCAACAGAAATGCAGTTCCTCTGTTGCCACGATTACAAAAAAAGTAAAAAAAAAATACAAAATATTAATATCTTAAAATTAAATTGAAATACAGCTTTCAATCAAATTGCATTTAAAAGAGAATATTTTTCCTTATACGACGGAGTAAAAATTAAAAATGTGCGATGTTTAGAAGTTTAAAAATTGGCAGTAGACAAAATTGCAAAACAAAAATTTTATTTCAAATTTCTAAGTGTTGCCGTTCGCAAAATGACGCATGCGTTACGCAGAGATATGTACACTGTTAAAAATTTGCAGCATTGTGGCAGGTCATTTGACCGTTTTTTTCCAAAAACGGTTACACAACCGTGAATTTAACACTATTCTGACCATATTATCGGCCATTTTATGGTTAGAATATAGTTAAATTATGGTTATGAAACCGTATTTTCAAAAAACGGTCGAATGACCTCCCAGAATGCTGCAAAATTTTTAACAGTGTATGTCCTTCATAATATAGATAATATATTTGTCGAACTACTGATTTAAATAATGGTTAATTAGTTCATTTATGATTCCTAATTTTTTATAAACACCACAAACTAAATAAATATGTATATAAATAAATAAACATTTTTTTTTTTTTTTTTTTTTTTTTTTGAATTCCGTTTCCTAATTTACAAATAGTTTCAGTTTCTAATTCACAAAGTCTGAGAATCGACGTAAATTGTACACAGGTTTAATGATTGGGAACGCAAATAACAAAAGAAAGAGATTTGAAATACTGTACTAGAGGTTAAAGTCACTGCTGGCCGGCCTACAGGCGGAGGTAGATTTTGAAGTTAAGTATACTAATTTCACAAAAAAAAAAAAAAAAAAAAATCATGATTAGAAATAAACTCACTTTAACAATTTTATCTAGCCGCTTTTGACGAGTTTTTATTTCATTTTTATATAATAGCTAGTTTTATCAGAATCATGTTAAGGCGGTATTAAAGAAAAATATTTTTTCATGCTCCACAACTGGAAATTTTCTGGCACATGTTCAAATTCATTTTTAATAGAAAAAATATGAAACTCGATGACATCATTTTTGAAGAGATTTATAAGCGACCTGTGTTTTTATTTTTCGTTCAATTAATTAAAACTTGATTTATAAACGATTTTTTTCTCAGTAGGACAATATTTTTCGTTTCTAAGACAATCGCTTCGGGATATTCTGTTCAAAATGATCAATTTGACATCCTTTTTTTAAATATACGAAAAAATCGATCATTACCGTACATTACATAGTTTCTGAATAAGAGAATCTACCAATTGGATGTGTTTGAGAGCGAAAATGAATTTAAAAATGAGTCAGAAAATAAGCAGTTTGTATTTGAATACACACTTAATAAGATTATTTTTTTCTTCAATCGCTATGTATTTTAATTAGTTTTTGCTATAAGAATTGGTCCTATCAAAAACTTGTCTATATAAATGTTGTAGACAATATTTATAAGATATACGATAAATTCATGGGGATTTTATATCTTGTGAATTGATGGAGTTATGGAATTTTTTCTTCTTGAACAACCCCCCCCCCCCTTTTAAAAATGGGGGGGATTATTTAACTGAGGTTTACGTTAAACTTGCGAGTTTAAATTTCATTACAATTTTACCCCTATAACTTTTTATTTTCTTCTAAATTTTGACTTATAATGAATTTGCATAGTACCCTCAGGACATTCAAATAAAAAATAATAACAATGTGGTATTTTTAGTACAAAATTTTTGTACAACATTATCTTAAAGGGGTTTAAAGAAGGGACGGTAAGGTAAAAAAAAAGGGGGATGGTAGAGGAAAAAAGGGACGGTAAGGAAAATTACCACTTATTTTAGGCAGATCATGTTAAGTCTAAGTGGTAGCCAAAATGTTCATTGATATTTAGAAATAGTTGTTTACATTGGATTAAATAAGAAAAAAAAATTAATTTACCTCGAATAGTGCAGGAATAAAACTTGGGGACGGTGAGACTACCAATAAAGACACGATGCTTGAAATTAATATTTAAATGTTGATTTAAATTCTACAGTAAATTTCCTGACAAAGAATTTTAGACATTATTTCTCTAGCATACTTCTGCATGGCAAAAAACTTGAAAAAAATTCTGTGCCTGCATCTGAAATGATTTTCTGTATAATTTTAGAAGAGGGTGGGTAAGGAATCTAAAACCCAGGGACAGAGTTTAAAAAATAATAACAACTCTAAAAATGTGTGCAGGTTAATTCTTAGGTACACATTTATATAAAACAATAGTTCCAGTTTCAGAAAAAAATAAAATCGAATTATTTTTATTGAAAAAATTTCATCCAGACAGCTCCAAACTTAAAAATCAGCATCGGTACGCGGGACGTTATAGGATTTTTCCAGGTGTTTGGGCCCCGAACATCGTCCAAAACTTATTTATCTCGTTAATATTGTTGTGCAATCAAGCAATGGGATGTTCTCCAGTACATGGAAAAAAAAAAAAAAAAAAAAAAAACAAGAACATGTACTAAAATAAAAATTATTATTCAGGACATAAACGTCAAAAGATTGTGAGAATGCCCCATATATATAATAAATTTGGAATCAAAAATACGTGAATAAATTAGTAAAGTTCTAAAGATGAATTAGAAAGGATCATATGAAACCAGTATGTAAAATAAGAAACTATGAATAACCCACAGGATCTTCAGAGGAGCTTGTAAGTTCATTCATAGAAGATGCGTTATTTCATCCAATTTTGTCAGCATTAAGCCTAATATGACAGAATTTAGCTCTTTATAACGCAAAAATAACAGAAAATAGATAATATAAATCCAAGATATCTAAAACAGATACACCTCACACGAGATATTAAAAATTAATAGAGCAATATACCTAAATTACATAACAGGAAGCATAACGCAGCATGCCTGGGTGGTAAAACAGAGTTAGGACTATTTTAACATATGGGCCTACAGTTGATTACCTGACTGAAACCTATGACTTTGCTACCATCTAGTGTGAGAAAGGAAAAACAAATCTAAGTTGGAACTGGATTATTAACAATAATATTTGGTGCTGCCATCTTTACCTAAAAAAATGAATGAAATTGATTGAAGAAATAAAGAAATGACTTAGATTAACATTTAGTTAAAGTAGAATGAAAAAAAAATAGGAATAAACTTGATAATTACTGAGTAAATACAAAAATAAAATAAAGAATAGGAATAAATTAATAAAAAATAAAATTAAGAATTACATAAAAATAAATAAATAGAAGGGAAACTTATTCAATTAATTAATTTAAAGGTAAAATATTAAAATATAAAAAATGAGAATATAAATAACATTTAAAAAACAGTGAGGAATATTTTGAGATAGTAAAATATAGCCTTGTATTATGTAACTAAATGTGAAAAAATAATGAGGAATATTGAGATAGTGAAATATATCCTTGTATGATGAAGCAATATGTGAAAATGGTTGAGAAATTCATGATGTTAAATGTATGATACCCCGTGTTTTTTTATTTATTTATTTAATCTTTTTTTTAACTATATCCATACAATATATAAGCATATATAAATACACATATACAGGCTCACACATATATAAACATATAAGGTTTTAAATTTTTTTAGCATTCCCGACCTCAACCCTCCGTAATGGTATTTTTTTAAATAGTGTATAATGTATGGGAAAAACATACACATACATACTTTTTTAATATTATATATAAATCTACATATACATATGTATAATTTTTTGTTGTGTATGTTTTTATAATTTTTTCAGCAATCCACAACCCACCCTCCATAATAGTGTTTTCTATTTTTTATTTTTTTTTATATACATATTATATGCCTATACTGGTAATAAGTAGAACAAGAGTGAAAAAAAATAATATTAAGATTTGAGCCATGCAGATATAAAATAGATCGGATAATTATAAGACAATGCTAATTGCTTTAATTTAAAAATGTTAGGCTGTAAGTATTGGGAGGAACATTGACGTTTGATACGAAGACAATGGTTAAATAGAGTATTTCTATATACTGAAATGTAAGCAGGAATTGAAGTTCATAAAATTAATTACATTAAATGAAAATTCATTGCTTTTATCACAAATATTGAATGTTAGGGTGATATAATGGAGAATATTAATTTTAACATCCATAAAATTGATACTAGAATTATGTGGAAAGGTAGTACTAAGTTCTATGTTAGAAGGGTACTTTACAGAAAGAGATATAGAATTATTATCATTAACAGAAAGAATAATTATATCATCCATGTATCTGTATAGCAATATATTATTGTTAATAAATTTACGTTAATAAAAGTAAAGATGTAAATCAGATAACATACTTTATGAAGCAACTCCTTGAGGTATGTCCTGTATTTAAATAAAAAAAGCATTGTCTTGGAAAATAAAATTATGAAACAGTAGAAAGTTAGTCAAAGATGTGAAGTAGTCAGAATCAATGTTATCAGGTAAATTTAATAAAGGAAAATATTCTATAAATAATGTATTGATAATATATATATATATTTAAAGTTTTTTACTGAGGGTGGTTTTTTTGTTCTAGGGGTCAGGATCGGTGTAGATTTGTAAAAATTTTCAGAATTTCCAACATAAGGCAGACAGTAATAGGTAGTATTTCATACGAAATCTACCTAATAACCGTCAATGGACATTCGAAGCCCAAAGTACCTATTCAAGTCAATTACCAAAGTAGAAGCAGGATCGAGCGCTGTTGGAACTTTAGAAGGTGATCTCTTGGAAACATCTGTGTGTTGTAGGCTTGATATGAATATTTTTACATTATATATTCGAATATTTTTATAGAAAATCTTTATTATTTCTTTAGATGCTTTTATAAAAGTTCTTCAGACATTTATATGGATCTTCTACAAATATTTCTATAACTATATATAGTTAATCTAGTTTATAGAAAAACGGGTCATAATTCTATAGGATTGTGTAACACATTATCTCTCTATCTATAGTTTTAATTAGAATTCTATAGACAAATTTTATAAGACCCCACCACTTTCACTTTGATTTCACTCTTTATTTTTGGTAAAATCACGCGGACTATAAACACGATCTTATGTTTTTGATATTAATTGGGATTCTACAGTTAAATTTAACAATTTTTATACAGTAGACAAATGAATATAATTCAACATTCTTGTAATTTCCATTCAAAATATTTCGAGAAATCATGTAAATCAGATGTCAAGTGTTCTAAAAATTCTAAAAAAATTCTTCTAAAAAGGTTCCAGTTTAAAATATGGTAAATATAAAATATAAAAAATACATTTTTTTATTATTCGAAAATTTAATGGAATATTTTGTTACATTTATCAGAAAAGTTACTATTTTTTTCCCTTTTTTTTTACCTATGCTTCATTTAGATGAAGAATTAAATATAACACATGACTAGAAAACAGGAATTCTGCTTTTTAAGAATTCAGTGTCGCTCTCGAAGAAAAAAATATGTATGTATATATAAATAGTGAAAAACATATTTCAGTTTTAATACTTAAAGCACACGCTTTTATTTTATCTAAAATGACGTCATTTGCAACCGCTTAAGGATTCCACATTTACGATCCACTCTTAAACATGTACAGTAATGCATGCATAGGACGACACTAACGTAAAATATTACACAGATGCAGCAAAAAGATGCCGTCATTAAAGAAACTCGAAACAAACGGCTACCTAATGATTCTAAGGCCTTCATTTGTTTTTAACATTAATATAGATACTTAAAATTAAATATAGTTTATAATTGCTCCATGTTTTAACAGAAATAATTCGTTTATATTTTTTCAAAAAATGCACGTATTACACATATAGCACGTATAGCACGAATTTTAATTAATTTTTCTTTCGGTTGTTATGAGAAAATGGCAACAAAAATATATAATTACTATTTTAGATCTATTTTTCCTTTACTTTCTACAGAAATTGAGCACTTCCAATGCCAATATCAAGTAAATGACTCTAAAAACTACACACACACACAAAAAAAAAAAAAAAAAAAAAAGAAGATACAAATCAAATTGCATTTAAAAGTACTTTTTTCCCAATAAAAAGACTTTATAAAAATTGAAAATGTGTGGTACTTAACAGTTTAAAAAATTGCCGTAGAGATTATCCCGTACAATGATATATCTGCTTTGTTTTACGGCAGGCTTATACAACGTAACGTTATATTTTGGAGACGACACAAAATAATTTGTAGAAACAAATAGCATACCGGGGGCTAAAAAAGACCCATTTTTTGCATAATGTCTACTACAACGATCATTATATTTTCATTATATATTTACGGAACATACTCCTTAAATTGATAAATTTCTCGATGTAATCAAATATTAAAATGAAGTTTCTCTTTCGCGGTTTCCTTATGCTTTGTTATGAAACTGTGTATAAACAGACGTGTTCAACAGAATTCATGTTCCATTATTTTTAATTCCATTTCAATAACATTTTACTGTATTTGTTTTTAAGAAAAAATCCTTTTTAGACATTTTGTATTTATTTCAGTAGAAATTATTAGGTATTTTTTCATATCTTAAAAGGTTCTAATTATAACCGTCAAAAATAAGGGAAAAAAATACAACATTTCTCATTTATTGTAACCTTGGTTTTAT
Source organism: Maratus speciosus (assembly GCA_963932465.1). NCBI lineage: Eukaryota > Metazoa > Arthropoda > Arachnida > Araneae > Salticidae > Maratus > Maratus speciosus. The sequence continues at coordinate 92,036,995 of OZ010800.1, forward strand.
TTCTGGAAACGGTTTGTAATTATTATATACAGTAGACTCCCTGAAATCCGCAAACGCCTAAAATCTGCACATGATGACAGATGTAAACATTGAAACTTTCACTTTTGGTGTAGGAGCAAAATTATAGAATTGCTTAGTTTTATATTATACCATATTTTTATATGTGATTCTCGATAATATGACTGAACTCGTGTTTTTTTTTTTTTTTTTTTTTTTTTTTTTTCAAGAAAGAATATAAATTTATTTCTGAAAAAAAAAATCAAGATATGCTGATATCAATGGTAATCACAATCTTTTTACCAAATGCATTTATGTATTAATCAAGCTTCTTTGAAGACAGGCTAAACCTGACACAAAACTCCCTTACTTTATAATTTTGACGTGGATTAATAGGGTACCTTTATGGGGAGCGTTTCATTGAATAATTCAAAGAAAATGTATCTTATCTTTATTATGCATATTTAATTATACATTATTAATTATTTGGTTGACATTTATGTTTAATAATTAAGTCATTTTAAAATTATCTGACTTCTTATCATACTTTACTTAATTATTTTAAAATTTTTACAATATTTCAGCATTCATTTCAATTTTTATTGCTTTATTACATTCAAATTACTCTTTAAAAAATGTAAACAAAGCAATGACCAGAAACCCACATAATTCGAAAATCTGCACAACCTCTGGTCCCAAGCTGTGTGGATATGAGAGAATCTACTGTATATATATACGTAGTTTGCGGATTTAGTTTAAAGACAAAATTTTTATAACTGAATGTATGTGTTTTATTTTGGAGGATTTGTTATATTTATTTAAGATTGTACAGTAATACCTTTTCAATGTTTTATGGTATTATTGTGAAGTACAGATTAGTTTGTTATATACATATATATATACACTGAGTAAAAAAAAGTAAAAGGTTACTAGACTTTTTTCTAAGAAAAGCAGAACTGATTAAGTTAGTGCAAAATTCTTTATTTGCGTAACATTTTACAACTAAATAAGTATAAAATCATAGTAATCAAAAATAAATTACGAAGATAATTTGTTTTTCATAACATAGTTTATGTTACTTACATGAAACTCTGTGAAAAAAGTAGAAGGACACATAAGTATTTCATAGAAAACTTAAAGTATTAGTAAGAGGTTTCCTTTCATTTACCTTTATCACTTGAAGCATTCTGTTTGGCATTGAATCATAGAGTGCTTATATTTCAATTTGGCAAATATTGTCCAAAACATCGTTAAGTACATTTCGAAACTGAACAACAGATTCAAACTGTTTTTACCAATGTACATGCGACGAACTAACGTCGCCCATATATTCTCAAATATGTTCAGGTGAAGTCTTTTAGCTGGTCATGGCAACACACGGACCTTATTTGTGTGAAGCTAATTTTTAACACCAATAGCTGTGTGAATCGCTGCTCGATCTTGTTGAAATATCCATTTTTCTCCACGTAATTCTGTACTATAAGGAAGAAGATCACATTCCAACAATCGTATGTAATCTTTAAGGTTCTACCATTATGTCTACCATTCAAAAAGACCAAACTCGTTCTTCCACGATATCCGACTGCTAGCCAGATCATCAAACTTACCACTCCCATATGTCGAGTGGAATAAAATCATTCCTCATTCGCGATACAAAGCCATCAGAACTTATATCCATAACGGCCATCTAAATTGAACTTTTTCTCATCTGAGAAAATGACAGAAGTCCATTCAGTGGTGCAAGACATGTGTTTTCTCACCAAAGATATACGGTTAGTTAAATGCATTTTTGTGCACTTTGGATGGTGTTGTATCTTCTTGAAAAAGATGACTTTTTTATATAGTTATATATAGTTTGACGTGACACATGTGTTAGCCCTGCTTGTATTCAAACTTTTGAAATTGTAGAATCTTTCTTTTTGGACTCTCGGATAATGTCTCTTTCATTACGAGGCGTCAGTGTTTTAAGTCTTTGTTTTTAGTAGTGTGGTGTTCTGGATTTCTAAGATAGTTGATATTGCGATTTTACTAAATTAAGCAATTTAGAAATCTCTCTGATTCTTTTTACCCTATTTTCTAAATGCTGTGGCTTGGCCTTTTTGAAAATTAAATAAAGGTATTCCTTTAGGCATTCAAAAAAATCTATCTAAAAAGGAACAAATAAATAAATATATGTATATATATATATATTTTTTATTTGACAAGAACAATAAAATAGTAACGATTATTTATCTTATTTACAGTCGAAAGGTTCGATAAATTGAGTTTTTAAAGGCTGTCCTTCTACTTTTTTTTACAGTGCGATAGTTAAATTCATTTTCCTATAAATTAATTGTTGTAACAATTTTTTTTTTATATTTCTAAGAAAGGATGAGTATAAAATGATACCCTTAAAAAAATCAGACCATAAATGTAAATCAGAATTAAACAAACTTAAAAAATCGATATATATATATATATATATATATATATATATATATATATATATATATATATATATATATATATATACTAGGGGACTCTGCCCCCTGCAAGCTACGCTCGCCAACCCCCGTTCAGACACCGCAGAATCTAAAAATATGCTAATTTGATGGGTTTTAAAAATATTAGAGAAGATTGAAATATACTGAAAAAAGCTGTGTAGATCTCCCTGTAAACGAGTTTCCATTCAATTCCCTTTTATTGCAAAAATTCAAGGGCGAATCAGTAGCTGTTAACACATCCAATGGTTGTTTTCGTTTTTTATTAAAGGGGATCAGTTAAACATTTGAAAAGAAGCTAAAGTAAAATAAATTAAATGTAAGAGACCTTGTCTCCCGGTATTTTAAAACAATCTCTGTAACAATAGCCAAAGTCATGTGACTATCATCAACAGTTCCAGGCGGACCACTTCTCTTTTTGTACTCTGGGTGACATTTTGGTACTTTAATGTTAGCCAGGCACAGGTGATAAGTCGTCAAATATTATACAATCGCCAACATTTCATCTATATAATAATAGTTCAAGTCGTCAACTGCCATAAACAAATACGGTCTGATCCCTTCGCCGTTCATATGAAAGTTTGGCAAAGATGTCATATACGTATACGTCCCATACTGGCGTGATTTTTTAACGACGCCAATGTGGGGAAAGCATCAACAGCATAAACAGCAATATCCGGCTTAATAAGCAAAATAACGATACTTTGGCGCTAGTTATGTGCCCGTTCCGTATATGACATTGGCGTCAGAAAAAAATCGCGCTAATATGGGACCGTAAGTTTTCCATTTTGATTAAACAATCAAAATATTTTTTTTCGAATAAAACTACATAAACGTTCCCATGGCCGCAAATAATTATAGGTATTGTTACGCTAGCAGGAGGAAAATCTCGCCAATAGCTTTTTTTTCAACTCGCTAGTTAGCATTTTTTTTTTTTCGAGTGGTAATATTTGGCCAGATACGCACCGCAGGTTTGGCGTGATTTTTATTTTTTTTACAAAAATTTGGAAAAAACTTCGTTTTCAAATACCACTTACATATGCATTTTTGTTATTCCTTAGATGTCCCGAAGACCAAAAATTTATCTCCAAACTATAAGATTAAATGCCAATAATGGTTGATCGTAAATGTCACATTTACTTGACTTTAAGCAAGTTGCACGTGTTTACGTCATCAAGTGATTTTTATTTCGACGTTTTATTCGTATATTTATTAATGTTATACTAATTTATATGTTCTTTCGTTATTTAAAATAAAAATTATGTCAATTTGTGTAATTTGGCGAGTGTTTTGGCGAAATTGGTCGACGGAATAACTAAGTAGTACTGTATTTCTTAATTATTTTCAATTATTTTCAAAAGGAAATACAAAAAAATAATTAATAATCATAGAACAAAATAATTTATATAATTTGTAAAAAAAAAAAAAAAAAAAAAAAAAAAAAAAAAAAAAAAAAAAAAAAGTAAATAAATATTTATTATCAAATAAACAAAAATAGCCGGGTTACCATGTCAACCTTTTCTGAAATATGAAATATATATATATATATATATGTTTGATTAAAATTTGAGTTGTCATCATTAGATAAATGTATATAAAATTAGAAAAAAAATAATATTTCGAAAACTAATTCGAATTTAAAAATTCTAATACGAGTTTTGAAATCTGCAGTTCAATATTAATTTTTGGTGTTAATTTCATTGCAAAGTATTCCAAATCGCCGTGAAACATAATCAGTTGTTTAATCAGCACGATTCATACTTCCGTTTCATACTTCCGTTTCATAAATTCGTTTCATTAGATTTTATATATATAGGGTAGATATGGGGCATTCATCTTTTAACTTTCATGTCCCTGAATAATACTTTTTTATTTAATACACTTTTTTGTGTTTTTTTTATTTCATATGCTTGGGAACATCCCATTGCATGATTGCACAACAATAATAACGAGATAAATAAGTTTTGGACGATGTTGGAGGTCCAAACACGGGGAAAACTCATGTACCGTCCCGTGTCCCTGATGCTGATTTTGAAGTTTGGAGCTGTCTGGATAAAGTTATTTCAATAAAAATAATTCGATGTAATTTTTTTCTGAAACTGGAACTATTGTTTTATACAAATATGTAGCTAAAAATTAACTGCACACATTTTTAGGGTTGATATTATTTTTTGAACTATGTCCCTGGGTTTTAGATTTTTTACCATCCCTCTTCTAAAATTATACAGAAAATCACTTCAGATGCAGCGACAGAATTTTTTTCAAGATTTTGCTCATGCATAAGTATGCTAGAGAAATAATATCTAAAATTCTTTGACAGGAAATTTACTGCAGAATATAAATCAGCATTTAAATATCAATTTCAAGCACCGTGGCTTCATTGGTAGTCTTACCGTTTTACTTTTCGAGGTAAATATAAAAAAATAATAATAATAATTTAATACAATGTTAACAACTGTTTCGAAAAATCAATGAACATTGTGGCTATCACTTAGTCTTAACATGATTTTTCTAAAAATAGGTGGTAATTTTGGGCTCTAGAGGTTATGATCAACGAAAATATAGCAAAAGTTCCCAGTGTTTTCCTTCGGATGGCTGTAATAGGTAGCTTTTTACTTTTTGTAATGAAAACTACACAAAAATGTCCACAATTTTGGCCACCATTCAATATACATAATTTTAATCTAATCATGTTCTACTTCTAATCTAGTTTTCTAATATATTCACATTTTCTAATTTTCGCCTAATAATGTGCAGAAAGTTTATTATGTATGTGATATGAAAGATTATGTCTATGAAATAAGATATTAGACCGAGATGTGTGCACACAGAGTATCACCTCATCCAGTTGACGGCTGAAATTCCAAGATTAGACAGAACTCGATTAACATATCAAAATGCAACTGATCTGCCTAGTCATATCTTGGTGGAAAACACCTTCAAACCCTATTTCAGTGGTCGACTGGTAGGTTTACCATTCTTTTTACCTTCTTCCAGCCCTCCATGTTTTCATTGTTTCGGTGCAGGATACCACAACGGTAAACCTACCAGCAACTACTAAAATCCGTTTCGCAGGCGTTTTCCACCAAGATATGACTTGGCTGGTCAGTTGCATTTTACTTTCCGAACCTAGATCTATGTAATCCTGGAATTTCAACAGTCAACTCGATGAGGTGATGGTTTGTGCAGCACGTCCCGGCCTATATTAAATCAAAGGATTTAACAAACAGAAAAGAATTTCATTATCTGTACGCAAAGACAATACAGGTATTATATCTGTCAATTAGACTCTTCAAGATTTGTTCATCAATACACATTTAAATAAAATTTAAATCTTGAATTTGTTAATACGAATTTTTCTTTATTTATCAAATGGTAACACTAGAAAGCAAAAATATACAGGATTTACATAAATGATTATCGAATTTATAGGGCTATTATAAGAAAACAAAAAAAAGTACAAACTTGGTGCTCACCGTAAGTAAAATATAACAGGTAAAACTTTAAATCCAACACAGTTATGAGTGCTCAGTGTGAGCCCCTCCAGATAAGCGAACATTATACTGCCGGTACGATAGCTCATCCCATACTTTTCTCAGCATTTTTTTTTGTTTTTGTTGTAGGGCATCGTTAAAGTTCAGGCGTTTGTCCCGTTTCTGCCAACGGACGTTGACGAATTTCGGACACGCATTACTGAAGCCGTTCAAAGAGTCACTATGGACATGCTGAAAAATGATTTGTTCATCAATAGACATTTAAATAAATTTTAAATCTTGAAAGTGATAATCAGAATTTTTCTCTATTTATCGAATTTTAACACTATAAAGAAAAAATATACAGGATGTACATAAATGATTATCGCAAATTTATAGGGCTATTATAAGAAAACAAAAAAAAGTACAACCTTGGTGCTCACCGTAAGTAAAATATAACAGGTAAAATTTTAAATCCAACACAGTTATGAGTGCTCAGTGTGAGCCCCTCCAGATAAACAAACAATATAGAGCCGGTACGATAGCTCATCCCATACTTTTCTCAGATTTTTTTTTTCTTGTTGTGGGGCACCGTTATAGTTTAGGCGTTTGTCTCACTTCTCCCAAATGACGTTGACGAATTTCGGACACGCATTACTGAAGCCGTTCAAAAAGTCACTATGTACATGCTCAAAAATGATTTGTTCATCAATAGACATTTAAATAAAATTTAAATCTTGAAAATGATAATCAGAATTTTTCTTTATTTATCGAATTTTAACACTATAAAGAAAAAATATACAGGATGTACATAAATGATTATCGCAAATTTATAGGACTATTATAAGAAAACAAAAAAAGTACAACCTTGGTGCTCACCGTAAGTAAAATATAACAGGTAAAACTTTAAATCCAACACAGTTATGAGTGCTCAGTGTGAGACCCTCCAGATAAACGAACAATATAGAGACGGTACGCTAGCTCATCCCATACTTTTCTCAGCATTATTTTTTTGTTGTTGTGGGGCACCGTTATAGTTTAGGCGTTTGTCTCACTTCTCCCAACTGACGTTGACGAATTTCGGATACGCATTACTGAAGCCGATCAAAGAGTCACTATGCACATGCTGAAAAATGATTTGTTCATCAATAGACATTTAAATAAAATTTAAATCTTGAAAATGATAATCAGAATTTTTCTTTATTTATCGAATTTTAACACTATAAAGAAAAAATATACAGGATGTACATAAATGATTATCGCAAATTTATAGGACTATTATAAGAAAACAAAAAAAAAGTGCAACCTTGGTGCTCACCGTAAGTAAAACATAACAGGTAAAACTTTAAATCCAACACAGTTATGAGTGCTCAGTGTGAGCCTCTCCAGATAAACGAACAATATAGAGCCTGTACGCTAGCTCATCCCATACTTTTCTCAGCATTTTTTGTTGTTTTTGTGGGGCACCTTTATAGTTTAGGCTTTTGTCTCACTTCTCCCAACTGACGTTGACGAATTTCGGACACGCATTACTGAAGCCGTTCAAAGAGTCACTATGTACATGCTGAAAAATGATTTGTTCATCAATAGACATTTAAATAAAATTTAAATCTTGAAAATGATAATCAGAATTTTTCTTTATTTATCGAATTTTAACACTGTAAAGAAAAAATATACAGGATGTACATAAATGATTATCGCAAATTTATAGGACTATTATAAGAAAAAAAAAAGTACAACCTTGGTGCTCACCGTAAGTAAAATATAACGGGTAAAACTTTAAATCCAACACAGTTATGAGTGCTCAGTGTGAGCCCCTCCAGATAAACGAACAATATAGAGCCGGTACGATAGCTCATCCCATAATTTTCTCAGCATTTTTTGTTGTTGTTGTTGTGGGGCACCGTTATATTTTAGGCGTTTGTCTCACTTCTCCCAACTAACGTTGACGAATTTCGGACACGCATTACTGAAGCCGTTCAAAGAGTCACTATGTACATGCTGAAAAATGATTTGTTCATCAATAGACATTTAAATAAAATTTAAATCTTGAAAATGATAATCTGAATTTTTCTTTAGTTATTGAATTTTAACACTATAAAGAAAAAATATACAGGATGTACATAAATGATTATCGCAAATTTATAGGGCTATTATAAGAAAACAAAAAATGTACAACCTTGGTGCTCACCGTAAGTAAAATATAACAGGTAAAATTTTAAATCCAACACAGTTATGAGTGCTCAGTGTGAGCCCCTCCAGATAAACGAACAATATAGAGCCGGTACGATAGCTCATCCCATAATTTTCTCAGCATTTTTTTTTGTTGTTGTGGGGCACCGTTATAGTTTAGGCGTTTGTCTCACTTCTCCCAACTGACGTTGACGAATTTCGGACACGCATTACTGAAGCCGTTCAAAGAGTCACCATGTACATGCTGAAAAATGATTTGTTCATCAATAGACATTTAAATAAAATTTAAATCTTGAAAATGATAATCAGAATTTTTCTTTATTTATCGAATTTTAACACTATAAAGAAAAAATATACAGGATGTACATAAATGATTATCGCAAATTTATAGGACTATTATAAGAAAACAAAAACAAAAGTACAACCATGGTGCTCACCGTAAGTAAATTATAACGGGTAAACCTTTAAATCCAAAACAGTTATGAGTGCTCAGTGTGAGCCCCTCCAGATAAACGAACAGTATAGAGCCGGTACGATAGCTCATCCCATACTTTTCTCAGCACTTTTTTTTTTGTTGTTGTTGTGGGGCACCGTTATAGATTAGGCGTTTGTCTCACTTCTCCCAACTGACGTTGACGAATTTCGGACACGCATTACTGAAGCCGTTCAAAGAGTCACTATGTACATGCTGAAAAATGATTTGTTCATCAATAGACATTTAAATAAAATTTAAATCTTGAAAATGATAATCAGAATTTTTCTTTATTTATCGAATTTTAACACTATAAAGAAAAAATATACAGGATGTACATAAATGATTATCGCAAATTTATAGGACTATTATAAGAAAACAAAAAAAAAAGTACAACCATGGTGCTCACCGTAAGTAAATTATAACGGGTAAACATTTAAATCCAAAACAGTTATGAGTGCTCAGTGTGAGCCCCTCCAGATAAACGAACAATATAGAGCCGGTACGATAGCTCATCCCATACTTTTCTCAGCACTTTTTTTTTTGTTGTTGTGGGGCACCGTTATAGTTTAGGCGTTTGTCTCACTTCTCCCAACTGACGTTGACGAATTTCGGACACGCATTACTGAAGCCGTTCAAAGAGTCACTATGTACATGCTCAAAAATGATTTGTTCATCAATAGACATTTAAATAAAA